>CM052705.1:45320055-45351590 GCA_028551405.1 Uromys caudimaculatus | reverse complement strand
CCCTCTCTCCCTCTTCCCCCTCTCTTCTTCTTCTTCTTCTTCTTCTTCTTCTTCTTCTTCTTCTTCTTCTTCTTCTTCTTCTTCTTCTTCTTCTCTCTCTCCCTCCCTCTCTCTCTCTCTCTCTCTCTCTCTCTCTCTCCCTCCCTCTTCCCACCATGATGATAATGGACTGTACCTCTGAACTGTAAGCCAGCCCCAATTAAATGTTTTCCTTTATAAGAGTTGCCACGACCACCATCCGTGTCTCTTTACAGCAATAAAAACCCTTCCTAACATTGATCCTGTCTCTTTAAGCAGTGCAAGCAGAAGCAATTTCACACAGTGACCTACCTTACTCTAAGTATAATGAGCTTTCCCCAATGTTCCTCGTTTATCCAAATACAGCACGCAGTTCCAGGGTCTCTTCTGAGAGCAGATTTAGATAGAATCCTTTCATTATGGTTGCTTTCTATTGCTGCGTTAGAACACTCTGAGCAAAAAAAGTGTCTTGGGAGGGAAGGGATTGAGGTGGTGGTGTTTTCATTTGTTTCTTTTATTGTTTTTTGTTTGTTTGTTTTGGGCTTATACATCCCCGCCACAGTCCGTCTCGGATGAAAGCTGAGACAGAAATTCAATCAGGGTAGGAACCTGGAGGCAGGAACTGAAGCAGTATCAACACAAAAGCATTCCTTACCAGCTTGCTCTCCATGAATGGCTCATGATGCTTTCTTATACAAAACTGGAGCACCAGGCCCAGGTTGTGCTGCCTGCTGTGGGTGGGGCCCTGGTACGTCCATCATTAATCCAGAAAATGCCCCCACAAACTTGCCTACAATCCAACCCGATGAGAACATTTTCTCAGCTGATGTTCCCTCCTGTCCTATGATGTCAACTTGACAATACTAGCCAGCGCAACTTTCCATGCAACATCAATCATTAAATAAATAGAAATTTGAAGTTACTAAGGATGTAGTCACTGTGGTCCAGAGCTTCGGCTCTGAGCAGCAGTGGCAGCATTTTTAGGAGACTGAATGGCGACTTAGAATCTCAGACTCTACTCCGGTCTGCCTACAGCTGTAGAGATATGGCTAGCTGACACACAGCGTGCTGAAATCACTTACCACACCAAAACAGACAACAGACACAACGAAAATGCTCCCAGATATGCAAGTCACCCAGAAAGACTTAGAAAAGAAGACAAAATACGTATATCAAAAACAGACGTGCTGTAGTGGAGCCTGGGGCAGAGGTGCCTGCTTGTGTGAGGTCCTGTGTTCAGTCCTGGAAACTGAAAACAAAATGGGGTTTGGGGAGGGGGGTGGCAGAGGCGCTAGTGTTCACCAGGAGTTTTGTTTTACTTTTGTGGTTACCTCAGGAAGTACACACAATGGGTCAGAGTGTTTAAAACTTGAGGGAAAAACCTAAGTGAGCACACAAAATCATAAGAAAAATAGCGAGGTTGGGTGGGGAACGCAGAAGGGAAGAGTGACATTAAGCTACGAATCAGGAACCAAGCATCATCAGCCAAGTCATTAGCCGTATGGACCTAAAGATCAGAGTGTAAGACTTTCCATAGGACTCAGCTTCCGGTGTTCAATAGGATCCCCGGACAGGAGTCACTGCTGGGGTCTCTCGCTCAATATTTTTTAAGTTTTTTTTCTTCATTTTTTATTGGATATTTTCTTTATTTATATTTCAAATGTTATCCCCTTTCCTGGTTCCCCCCACCCAGAAACCCCCTATCCCATCCCCCTCCCCCCTGCTTCTATGAGGGTGTTCCTCCACCCACCCACCCATTCCTGCCTCCTCGACCTTGATTCCCCTACACTGGGGCATCTATCGAGCCTTCATAGGACCAAGGACCTCTCCTCCCATTGATGCCTGACAAGGCCATCCTCTGTTATATATGCAGCTGGAGTCATGTGTACTCCACCATTCGAACATTTGGTGTGAAAGACAATCACAGTGAATGCCTTCTGCTCTATGAACCGCTTCACCACTAGGTGGCAATGTTGATTCATAAATGCCAGAAAGCAAGGCTAACCATAAAAGAAATAAACCCTTTAGTTGTGGCTAACTTACATCTGTTTTCCAAAAGTCAGAACAAATAACATAGTCAGCAAAAACATAACTAAAATGTGAAATCACACAAAGTCATCAGCTGAACAGTGGAAAGAAATGGGGTTCAGATGACACACAGAGATGGCTGAAGAATACAGCAAGCCAAGAGTTCCCAGAAAGGTCAGCCTGGAGGAAAATCCAGCAAACCTGGACACCTGACCATGGTAGTGCCCCCGAGGAGACTGGTACCTTGAGACACCGACTGTGGCTTGGATATTAAATGTCCTCACAGCCTCAGGCATTTGCATACTTGGACTCCAGTTGTGATTCCTTTTGGGGAGTTTGTGAAACATGTAAGACTTACAGCCTAACAGCAAGACCCCCACCATTATAGGTGTCTTAAAGATCTCCCGACATCTAGCAGGCATCTATATTTCCATGTCTGTACCCCAGGAAGGCTGCCACTACTCCTGGCTTCACAGTAGTCCCTTAAATAGTCTGTCAAGACAGACATTTCTCACCTTTGTCACAGAGATGAGGGATGTAGCTCACACAGGGCTCTGAGTGGTGGCAAGCCTGTGATTTTCCATAGCTGTCCTGATGTTCCTACTCTGGCTTCTAAGTCCTATCTGCAGGGGCAAGGGGGGGACTCTGAGTTCACCCAATTTTGCTGAACTGCGGGACTCCACTGCCGTATTTAGATTCTGCCTCCTGCACAGAACATAACTGCCTTTCCTGACCCCAAACCCTGCTAAATGCTGAGATGCCTCACTCAGAAGTTTGAACAAAGACTCATCAAATGTTAGGAACGAATATAGAGGCATCACATCCATCAATCCCTTCTTGTCAAGAGACATTCAGAGGATCAGAATAGCAATCGTTAGTATTTGATGAGTTCTGGACACAATGATGGGCTGTCTCCTATAGTAAAAGTCCCACACAGACAGCTCCAGGAATTGTTAAGTCAATGATTCTACAACCTTATCAGAGCCCAGGGCCCCTTTATCCACTCCAACACTCTTGATACAGATGCCTTCCTAAGGCCAAGCAACCTGCCTTAGTTCCAAGCACCACATTCATACATCACAGCTCAGGGGCATGGGCTATGCTCAGGATCTCACACTAAAAATGAAAGCGAAAAACTCAGGAACCCAGCAGCATAATTACCGTCCCAATATGTTAGCCAGAACTGGGTCACCTGCCCAGCCTTCTGAGTCATTCCTGAGTGAATGGAGGCTCCATCAACAGCCTTGGCAAACAGATCTGACTTAGGAGGAAGGTGACATGAAGTTGACCAGAGCATCACTGGCACACTAGCAATGAAAGCTCAGAAAGTGCATGCACAGAACTCAGGGAGTGCTGTGTCTCCTTACATTTGATGAATAAGAGAGATCAGAAAACAAGATGGTAAAGCCAAGGAATATTCCCTTGCCATGACACACACACACACACACACACACACACACACACTAGAATAGACACAGAGAACATTTTCTTGATTGGTGACTGGTGTGGTAGAGCCCAGCCCACTGTGGACAGTGCACCCTGGGCAGTTGGTCCTGGATTATATAAGAGAGCAAGCTGAGCCAGCCATAAAGAGCAGGCCAGTAAGCAGCATTCCTCCATATCCCTGCTTCAGGCTCCGATTCCACGGTCCATCTACAGTTTCTGCCCTGACTTCCCTCATTGATGGACTGTGATGAAGAATTGTAAGCCAAAAAGCCACTTTCCTCCCCAAGTTGTTTTTGGACGGTCTTTATCCTAGCAATAGAGATATGACTAATATAGAAACCATTCGTCTTCACAATAGGGTCTGGAATGGTATGTAGGCAGAGTTAGGACCCCCCAGTTCTTCTCAAACTCTGCGACCTCTTTCAGTTATGGCTCCAAAGGAGACCATAGTGGGTCACTACGGCAGTGGATTTTATTATTGCTGTTCAAGGTTAGATGGGGGAGGGGGTAGCTAAGGCTAGCAAGAAACTCTTGATCTATTTTTTTAATGATTTCTGTTGCTGAAATTTGTTACATTCCAAAGGTTCTGAAGACCTAACTGACCTGTGCCAAGTTGAGTTAATTCTTTCTACTTAAAAGGTGTTAGGTTTAGATAGCAGGTAGCAGACCTCAGGTGGCTTTCTAACAGTGGAGGAGATTGAGGGGTTATGACTATCTCTTCTCTTATTAGGGCATTAACATTATCAATGTGGGACCCCACCTAATCACCTCCTTAATGATTTAAAGGGACCCAGGCTGGTCCCGAACATCCATGTTAGAGCCATGATTTTCCTTCTCCATGATCCTACCTGCCTTCCTCAAGTGAATCTCAGGGCACATTCTAAGTTCCCTTCTCATCCACTTTGATGAGTGAATTTACACGGGAAAGCTGCTGCACTCTGACCTACAGATCCTTAGGAACTCTCCAAAGGTCTGCGAATTGGCAGGAACTCTAAACAGTTGCAGGTATGAGCTAATTGGCAGCTTTCTGTAACCCCTATGTGGTATGGCAGCCTCAGGTATTCGTGGAACACCTAGGACTTCTCTACCTCTACCTGAGACACAAACCAACCACTGGAACTAAGAAAGATGGTTTTGGTTAAACAGAGGTCCCAGTGCACAGGTGGCCAGCTTGCTTTGTCAGTTTCCACATGTCCACACCCTGAAGCCATTGTCCTGGACCAGTGAGAAAAAGGCACAGCCCCCTCCCTTCCACTGAATCCATCTGCCCACGGTTAATGTGTCCCAGGGACTCCCTGATGCTCTAACAAGACCATAGCATCCTTCACAGATAAGTCTCTGCTTATGTACAGGAAGTTATATACTGGCTGAATGTTTAGGTGCTGATTATCCATGAGATATGTTAGGTTTCCTAGCCTCCATAGACCCCAGGATAACAAGGGGAGAGTGGGCTCTTATTTCTAAGTAACATAATACTACAAAACAATTGTGTTTGTTTGTTTGTTTGTTTTTTCATGAACTACTGGGGCTAAAGTGACGGCTCAGAGGTCAAGAGTGCTTGCAGCACTCACACAGGACCTGAGTTTGGTTCTCAGCACCCATGTTGGATGACTTTTAAGCTCACCGTAACTTCGGATGCCCTCTCCTGACTTTCTTGAGTACCCAAACACATGTGACAAACACACAGAGACACAGAAATACAAATTTTTAATGTTAAAAACAAAATTAAACTACTCTAGTCCATGTCTGAAGAGAAGGCACTGCCTTGTGTCCACCATGTGAGCTGCACCATGTTACCAGTACCTACTACTCTCCTGTCTTCCTGGTGGGCCCCAGATCATGTCTAGCTGTTTATATGCTTTATTAACTCATAAAATTTTACATGAATATTGACCATTGTATCCCAGATAGTATACTAGGCTTTTCTGAAGATATAAACATGACCCAGGCCACACCTAGAAAATGATAATAGAAAAAAACAAACAAACATGGAGTCGCATAAATTTAGTGCAGTGTAATCCGTGGAAAAGCCACAGACAATGTGCTGTGGAGGTACACTGAGGTATGAGAGAGAAGAATGACTTCTTCAAACTAATTAGGAAAGTTGACATCATCAAGATGATAGCTGAGCTGCACACAGAAATATCATCAGGAGTGAGCCAAAGGCCATGGAGCACTTCAAGTACACTAGCAGAGGAACTGTGGTTTGGAAAGATACTCCAGAATCACAGTATTGACATGGTGGTGAGTCTGTTGGGTCTGCCTGGCTTTCTTCACAAGGCACATTCTGGACTGAGGACTGAGACCACCAACGATGAATGACAGCACCTTCTCCTTACCATCAGTCATCAGAAAAGAAAATCATTCTTAGGCAGAAAGTAAGTTCCTAGTGTTTAAAAACCACACACACGCACGCGCGCACACACACTGGGTGCAGTGGGAAACACAAAGCTGCACAGATAAAGGTCAGGTGTCTCCCAGGATGCCCAAAATACACTGATAACCACATCAGGTCCCCATAATAACCCCGTAGTATTTCCAGTAGCCTTGCCTCAGAATCTTCATAAGCATGTGTCCTTGTTAGACAAAGCTTCCCAGGTAGGTGCCATGTAAAAAGTGTGTGGGAAAGGGTGGATTTGAGATCCTACATTATACCCCAAGGCTTTGTCCATTCCATTCCCAAAAGATACTTTACATAAAACATGGGACGGGTAGCAAGAATGTGAGTGCTGGGCTGGAGAGATGGCTTTGTGGTTAAGAGCACTGACTGCTCTTCCAAAGATTGAATTCAATTCTCAGCAACCACATGGTGGCTCACAGCCATCTGTAATGGGATCCGATGCCCTCTTCCGGTGTGTTGAAGGTAGCTACAGTGTACTCATATGCATAAAATAAATAAATCTTTTTTTTAAAAAAAAAAAAATGTGAGTGCTGCCTGGTGCAGTGACAACATCTGCATCCTGATGTGAAGTTTTTGAAGTGTCCAACAGGACCAGCTCTGTCCCTTACTTATGATTAATTTTTTAACATGTGGGTAGCCACCAGAAAGTCCCAGATTCCAGGAAAGCAAGAGGCTCCCAAGCCCAACAGGGATGACATTAGCCGAAATACCCAACGAAGTGAAGAGAGAACCTGTAGAGACCAGATCCAGAGGTTAGGAACAAGCCCCAGTTGAGGGGTGCGGCCACCACCCAGCTCCAAAATTTTAACCCAGAATTGTTCCTGTCTAAAGGAAATACAGGGACAAAGAGTGGAGCAGAGACTCAAAGAAAGGCCATCCAGAGACTGCCCCACCTGGGGATCCTTCTTATATGCAGACACCAAACCCAGACACTACAGTGGATGCCAAGAAGTACTTGCTGACAGGAGCCTGATACAGCTGTCACCTCAGAAGCTTTGCCAGAGCTTGACCAATACAGACGTGGATGCTCGCAGCCAACTATTGGATTAAGCACTGGGACCCCAATGGAGGAGTTAGGGGAAGGACTGAAGGAGCTGAAGGGGTTTGCAATCCCATAGGAAGAACAACAATATCAACCAACCAGACCCCCCAGAGCTCCCAGGGACTAAACTACCAACCAAGGAGTATACGTGGAGGGACCCATGGCTCCAGCTGCTTATGTAGCAGAGGATGGCCTTATCTGGCATCAGTGGGAGGGGAGACCCTTGGTCCTGTGAGGGCTTGCTGTCCCAGTGTAGGGGAATGCTAGGGTGGTGAGGCAGGAGTGGGTGGGTGGGTGGGGGAGCACCCTCATAGAAGCAGGGGAGAGGGGGATGGGATAGGGGGTTTGTGGAGGAGAAACCAGGAAGGGGGATAACATTTGAAATGTAAATAAATAAGTCAATAAAAAAAAAGGTTTAAATCAGTTTTAAGATTTATTTCTTTTTAACTTTTTACTTACATGTATATGCTCATGTGCGCACAGGCCATTTGTATGCAGGTGCACTCAGAAGTCAGAAGAGGGATTCTGAAGAGTGACAAGCAGTAGTGAGCTGCCCTGTGTGGGGGCTGAGAAGCAAAGTCAGGTCTTTTGGAAGAGTAGCAAGTGTTCGCAATCATCGAACCATCATCCCTCTAGTCCCTTTCGTCATTTCTCTGTCTCATCCAATTTTCAAAGTTAAAATCTGAAAGATTTATTTTTTTAATTAATTTTATGTATATGAAAGGGTTGCCTGAATGTATCTCTGTGCATCATGTGCATGCCTGGTGTCTCTGGAGGCTGATATCTGGAACTGGAGTTATCATCGACAGTTGTGGGCCACCATACCCACGCATGGAATTGAACTCTGGCCCTCCAGAAGAATAGCAAGTGCTCTTCACCACCCAGCCATCTGTCCAGCCCCTTAATCTTTTAAAAACCCATAAATTATTCTAAGAAAAAAAGATTCCTGGTCTGTATGCTATGTTCAATATGAAGCCTGATGCTGTATAATATTCTGTTAAGAACAAACAACTGTCAAAGAAAACTATTACTATATAGAAGTGCATATTTTACAGCTAGAGACTGACTGTAGAAGAAAGTCACAAACTATTTAGGCACTATTTCTTTAGAATATTTTCAAATGGTGAGAGTTTTAAAACGTGAAATCATAGGTTTTAGAGAGAGAAATATTTTTAGAGATGCATGGGGGAAATGTTAATATCTTCAAGGTGAGGTTTGCTAATATTTTATCGTTTAAAAGAATAACAGGCTTCACACATTGTTTACAAAAATAGATCTACTTTCAAGTCACTGCTAAGAGCAAAGAAAATCAGGGAAAGCGATGAGAGGGAGCCTTTGGCAGAAGATGCTCGCCCATCTCAGAACTTCCTAAGTCAATCATTCTGTTCTTCGCTTCACCTGTGAGTGTCTTGGTTTCGTTGGACCCACCATCCAGTTTTCCCACTACCCGGTTCTCAGGAAATGCACTAAGGTTCAGATCACGTCCACTTAGGAAATACCAATAACAAGGCAGAAGATGGAGAGGTTCAGCTTGTGCCCATAAAGCACATTTACAGCTCCCTAGAGCAAGACAGGTTGAAGCTAAAAGTATCATTATCGTTGTAGTTAGAAAGGTAGAATCGCTCCCCCATCACGTTTTATGCCTTTGAAAGAGCTCCTTGTTTTCTGCCTACACTCTGGCCCACGGGGGAAAATATTCTTTCAAAGGGTTTCTTTCATAAACAGGTCATTCTTTTTAAGTGGGTCCCACTGACTGTGTTTATTAACATGTAGTCACACTTAAGGAAGGTTTCATTTGGTACTGGGAATAAAGTGCTGTAGGCATTCAGCCATGCCTTAACCTAAAAAAGCAATAGCATGCAGGAAAGGCCTGGGGCACCTAGAGAAGCCAGTGCTGCTACAGATTACTGGGGAGCTCTTTACCACTCAAACCAAGCAGGGCACACAATGACAGGGAAATCCCAGAAGCCCTTCTCCCAGCAACACCAGAGATGAAAATCACCTCGCCTCAGAGTCACTGCCATGATTTTGCCAGAGAGACATCTCTGTCAATACAAGCAAAGCTGAAGATACTCAAGCTGATAAACAGAAAATGGATTAATTTAACAAGCCACCTTGTCGTGTTTCCCTTCTGGTATGATGTTGCGGTGCCCTGTTTTCTACATAGGTCATCCCTACCTTTGATTTACATCCTGACTCAGTCAGCTAGCGCTCCCTTTTGTTTTCCTCTGATGTTACATCTCACCACTTGTCTTGATTCTTTTACTCACCCTCGCTGCCCCCCAGGGGTAGAAACAGAAATCCATTCAAAGAATACTGTCTCTAGAGATTTCTAGGCTTTCATAAATTTTCCTGCAAGGTCACCCTTGAAATTCTTTACAAAGGTAAAATGAGGTTGAAACGTGTATCCAGAGTCGTCTTGAATGAGGCCAGTCCGATGGGGCTGACAACGGGTGGAAGAAAAGGGAAGTCCAGGTGACACTGGCTTCGGGAGTTCAAACCAAGTTAGAAGAAGCAGAGCCGCTGAGGGCTTTTTCCTCTCCTCTGGACCAGTGAGAATCACAAAGCCCACATCCTGTGCCTGACTCCCTGGAAGGATCAATACTGCCATTCCTACCCAGCTCTAACACCACCACCAAACACCAGTCCGAACTCACAGAAGCTAGCCCTGCCCAGTGACCTCAGAAACCAACACAAGATTTGTGGAAGGCAGAAATTCACACCCAGTCTCAAGTATTAAGAGATGTTTTCCACCCACCACTACCCACCAGATCTCCTAAACTCTGAAGAAGACAGGAATTTCAACCAGTTTTAGTTTTATCAGGATAATGCAGCAATGCATCTTTTTGAAACATCAAAAATTTCCCTCAAATATAGTCTACTTGTTTGAGTCACTTCCTTATCTCTAAGCACACAGGCAGACAGTGTGCTGAGTATTACATCCCTGATCTGTCATGCACACTTTGATATACCACCTTTATTAGTCAGGATTCTCTACAATAATAGAACTTATAGAATGAATCTCTCTCATATACATACACATACATATATATGGGTATATATACATATGTATATAAATATGGATATACACACTAAATTATGTATATATGTATACATATACATATATGCATATATACATATGCACATACACATACATATATGTGGAGAGACACCATGACCAAGCCAACTCTTATAAAGGAAAATACTTAATTGGAACTAGTTTACAGTTTCAGAGCTTTAGTCCATTATCATTATGGCAGGAAGCACGGCAGCACTCGGGCAGACATGGTACTGGAGAAGGAGCTTAGAGTTCTACATCTGGATCCACTGGCAGCAGGAAGAGAACTGGCTGCCTCAATGCCTGCCTCCACAGTGACATGCTTCTTCCAACAAGGCCACACCTCCTCATAGTGTCACTTCCTACAGGCCAAGCATTCAAAGATGAGTCTATGGGGGTCATTCCTATTCAAACCACTGTGTGTGTGTGAGAGAGAGAGAGAAAGAGAGAGAGAGAGAGAGAGAGAGAGAGAGAGAGAGAGAGAGAGAGAGAGAATGATTTATTGGAATGACAGGCTGCAGTCCAGCTAATCCAACAGTGGATGACTGTGAACAGAAAGTTCAAGAATACAGTAGGCATTCCGTCTACATGGCTAGGTGTTTTGGCTGGCCTTCAGTATATGCTGGAGTCCTGAAGAACCGGGCTCTAATGCCGGTAAAGCAGTGGGTGAGCCATCGAGGCAAGTGCAACCAGGCAAGCGCAAACGCCTCCTTCTTCCATGTCCTTGTGTGGACTCCCGGCAGAAGGTGTGGCCAGATTGAAACCACCTCAAGGTCTGGATTAGAGGTGTGTGTGTCTCTTCCCCTCAAAGATGACTGGTGGTGGGTTCACCCACTTCAAACTAAGGAGAAAATCTCTCACAGGTATGCCCTCCCTTTATAGATTGTAGCTAGTCCCAGATGTTGTCAAGTTGACAACCAAGAACAGCCATCATACCACTAAATGACAGTCATTAGTTTGGTTTGATCCTAATATGGCTGTCTGCTGAAACGGTGTGGCAGGTACTAGGAGCAGGGTTTTCTAGCATTTTAAACATAGAGTCTCTATATCTCTTTACTATTTGTTTCTTGAGCACCTGTAGCATTCCAAGTGAGGCTTTCCCTTCATTTTAGTGCAATGAGACCTTTCTCAGTCCAGTAGTGTTTGGCCCAAGGATCTAGGATAACAGACACTCGCGGTTATCAAAGATAGACCTAAGGCAGTGACTGGTTAACTGTCTCACCCCAATGAGGATTAAAGATGAAGATACTCATATAAGTATTCAGATCAGAAGAAAGCTTTATTAAGGAGACTTGCCAAAAAGTGATAAATTGGGAGAGAGAGAGAGAGAGAGAGAGAGAGTCCAAAGATTGGAAGGGGTTTCTAAGAGAGGGAAAATCTGTCCTGTCCTTGTGTGATTTTGATTGAGATAATGATCTTGGAATTTGTAAGGACTCTGGGTTATTACAGGCTGAGCCAATTGAAGGTCCACATGCTCTATGCATATCCCTCTGGACCAACCATGAAGAGATCATGTGCTGATCATGAACTGCCAACCCAAGCACGGGCTACTGCAATCCATCTATGACTTGTTCTTTGTTGGCTGCTGGCCTTGACTATCTGCTACCTGTTAGTCACCGACAGGTGTTGCTATCCTCTGACCTATAATGTGTTCAAATTCTGATAATTATATTACACTCTGTTTCCACGAATACCAGTAAGTACCTGCATCTGCTCTTCATAGAGCATTGCCTACAGGATATTCTGAGTAGAGGATTTCTCAGGAGTTATTCTTACTTAGTTTATTACAAAATATTAGCTGTATTCAAAGCAAGAATATAGGAGGATTCCTTACACATGTTCACTAGGGGTAGAGTTGGGGAGCCAGTCGCCTGTCACTGCTGTCACTGCCATCACTGCCATCACTGGCTTGGCTTCTCAGAGCCTCTGTGTGTCTCCAGTCTGATCTGTTTGGCTCCTATATGTCCAACTATGGGTCTTTGCTTTTAATTCTTGGTATTCCCAAACCCACCATGGTAACCTCCTAATAGTGCCATTCTCTATGGCCAAGCACTGAAGCACATGCATCTGTGAGGACCAAACCCATTCAAAACCACCACAGCATATATTCTTCAAAGCACAAGAAGGAAGCACTTAGAAACGGAAAGGAGAAAAGACAACATGGAGTTTTCAGGAACTGCAAGGAAAATTACAGGACTTGACAACTGAGAATTTTTTTTTAAGTTCAGATTGTACAAGAATTAACACCATAGAAAGATTTGTCTCATGTTTTCAAAGCAATTTTTATTCCAGGGTTGAGACACAAAAGGAAGATTTTTAGACAGGGTATAAAACAGTCAGTTCTGAGCTTTATAAAACTGATTTGACTAACATTAGAAATGATGAACTGGAAGTGATAAGTGAGAGGAAGAACTGTTGTGATCTAATACAACCAAGACAATAAAGAGGTCAGTAGTCTTAAGAAATTTTGGCAACCCTTATGAATAAGTCACCAGGCTCCTGCCTCTGGACACATAAAATAGAGAAAAGGACCTTTTCTGAACAATGCAGTCTGTAAGAACTCAGCTGTAAAGAGAGGTGATTTGCAAAGGCAGAGATATCCTTTCTTCAACAGGGGTGAGGCTTAGTAGGAGATTCTAGATGTCTTTGCTCAAACCCTGAACTGCACAGGTCAATGAGAAGTGGCAGTGGTGTCACAGAGGGTATGGATTCATATAGCACCAACAGAAAGCAGCATCTGATTGGATAATGTATTGATATGCCTTCGATGATCTCATATCCCTGCCTTGTCTTCTAGAATACAGACTAGTGAGTCCAGACTCTAAATCAAAACATCCAGGTAGGCTATTGGTTGTGACTTCTTTCTTTTTAGAAAGTATGAACTGTTAGAATAGAGAATGTTTTATTCAAACAGAATTGTACATAACCTACAGCCCTAATTGTACAAGCAACAACCCTAATTGAATGGCATTCAGGAGATAGCTTAGCAATAAACCTTTAGTCCCTATAAAAGACCCTGGAGGCAGTCCTTCCTTTACCCTCTTCTTTATTTCTTTCTCTCGTCCCAATGCTAAGGGGACTTTGTACTCCCCAATGTTAAGGGGACCCAAAACTCAGGGCTTTGTACATTCTGGGCAAGTACTATGCCACTAAACTCTGTCTCTACATGCTTACCCTGTGACTCCCAATTTCTATTTCAGTCAAACATAAACTAAGACTTGTGAACTGACCATTTTCATTAGCAATTGAGAGCTGGGAGATAGCAAAGGAAAACTGAGGTAAGTCAAACCAACGAGCACTTAAGGAATGATGATGTAATCATGTGTGTATTAGTCAGGGTTCTCTGGAGTCACAGAACTTAAGGAATCGATAGATAGATAGATAGATAGATAGATAGATAGATAGATAGATAGATAGATAGATGGATGGATGGATGGATGGATGGATGGATGGATGGATGGATGGATGGATGGATGGACGGACGGACGGACGGACGGACGGACGGACGGACGGACGGACGGATGGATGGATGGATGGATAGACAGACAGACAGACAGACAGACAGACAGACAGATAGACAGACAGACAGACAGACAGATAGATAGATAGATATGTGTGTGTGTGTGTGTGTGTGTGTGTGTGTGTGTGTGTGTGTGTGTGTGTGTGTGTGTGACTTTACAGGCTGCATTCCAACTAATCCAACAATTGCCAGCCGTGAATGAAAGTCTAAGAGTCTAAGTAGTTAGTGCTTAGTCCCACAGGGCTGGGTGCTTCAGGTGGTCTTTTGTATATGCTGGAAAACCAAAGCATGGATGTGTTGGCAGTGAGTGCAAGCAGGCAAAGAAGGAGCAACCCCTTCCTTCTTGTCCGGATACAGGCTCCAGCAGATGGTATGGCCCAGTTAAGGGTATTATTCTTCAATATATGGAATAAAAATGTGTGTCCATCTGGACCAAAAACATGTGTCATCCCATCTCAAGCTCTGGATCAAAATCCTGTGTCTTCCAGCCTCAAGATCCAGATCACAGGTGTGCCCTCCATTTCTGGATTATAGTTCATTCCAGATATAGTCAAGCTGACAACCAAGAATAGCCATAAAAGTGTGGGTTGATAGTTTTTTTTTTAAATAGTTTAATCAACAACTTAAAAGTAGAAAGATGAGGCTAGATGAGGCGACCACAACTGTAATTCCTGTGCTTGAGGACAGAGCTAGAGGATAGAGAACATGTAAATTCATATAAGTTGGAACTCAGTCTAGTCTACATGGTAAGTTCAAGGCCAGCCGGGTTACCTAAGGAGACCCTGTCTCAAAAAAATAAAATAAAATAATAAATAAAAATCAAGAAGAAAATGAATGAAAAGGATGCAAAGAGAGTTCCCACCACAGGCGTACAAGAGAGGGGCATACAATGTATGTACCAAAGAAAGCAGTTACTTCCATTTCAGTTAGAATATACTTGAGGTAGAATGCAGAAAGCATTACCTCTGAGGAGGCAGGGGAACGTTTAAATGGTACCTACAATCATGTAGTCAATAGCAAGCTAGAAACTAAACACCAGATCTGGTTTCTAGACCAACAGCATCACACATCCGCCCAAACTACACTTGTCTGAAGTTGGCTCTGAGAAAACAGCGTTTAGGAAATTCACTAATTAATCCCCTCTGCTAAAGGGTAATTGTAAGGAAAGATAAACCTTTATTAGTTGTGCCGAGACCCCAACCCTTCCTATCTATGGCTGCTATTCATAGTTCACGTAAGCTGTCTCACCAAGTGAGGCAATACGCTGTGAGAGAAACCAAAACTAAAGTGTATAGGAGTAAACTCTCCCGCTAACACGGTGGTTGGTGTGACCCTAGTCGTTGGCTGATTGTGGCCAAGCAGATGAATAAAAGGGTGTTAAGTATCGTTAGCCACCAGGGAAAGGCAAGGCAAACCACAATGACCTCACACCTGTCAGAGAGGCTATCGTCAAAAATTTACAAGCTAACAGGGGTTGGCGAGGGTGTAGAAGTAAAATCGTTCTTCAATGCCATGTCTTGGGAGAGAAACTGGGATAGCCATTATGGAAACCAATAAGGATTAAGATTAAAATAGAGCTTTCACACAGAGCCCAGTAATCTCATTGCTGCATATCCATTCACAGGAAATAAAGTCACTATCTCCAGGAGACAACTATACTTCCATAGTCATGCCAATGTTATGCACAGTTAAAATATGGAAATATAAATGAATGCACATATGTGCGTTGTGTACAGGTATATAGTTAGGCATATATACATGGATGTCTGTACGTATATATAAATATAGAATTTGCCTCACATGACTCTAAAGCCTCCAAACTTTCAGTTATAAAAGAATCAATGTTGCAGAAGGAATTTAGAGGACAGGGGTGGGGGGAGAGGAGGACGTAGGAGGGGCACTTGCTCACTGTAGAAATATATACCTGTAAAACTCTTTAGAAAGAAGACAGCGAATCAATGTAGGTGACCATCAGCAGGTGATACATTCAATGAGATAACTGTAGACTTGAGAGAGGCAGACAGAGAGAGGACGTTCTGGAGGTTCCATGCACAGCACGCTGACTGCAAAAGCAAGCATGCATCCCACACTTTACATTCACTAAAGCAGAAGCATGAAGCAGTTGTGTGAGATGACAAGTGTGCTAATGAGCTCGACGAGAGCAATCATTTCACAGTGTATAGCATCAGAACTTCACCTTGTAGACATAGATCGGCCAGGCAAGATAGCTCAGTGGTAAGGCACTTGCCACCAACCTGAGTTAAATCTCCAGAGCCCACATGGTGGAAGGAGAGAATCAGGTGCTACAGACAGTGGCCTCTGACCTCCATGTGTGCCCGGTGGCACATGTCTACCCCTCACACATATGCCCATACATCATACCCACATATAACTAGCTAAATAGATCATTTTAAATTTTATTTTGTTGTCTCAACCATAGTTCAACAAAACCAAAAAATTAAAAATAAAGCAGAGAAATAATAACTTGTCAAATATAAGTAGAAGAAAAAGAGATGAAACATACACAGTAAAATGTGTAATGATAAGAGGTGATCCTGAGCATTTACATGGGTGTATCTAGAAAATGTGTGTACAAAAAGTTTGCCTCATCCTTGTAACAATTCCCGAAGTCACGAAGCCCAGACTCACCAGCAGCGGAACCGGAATGACCCGTCTCTCTCGCTCCTAACCTAACCATGCTACAGGACCCATCCGTGCTTCCTCTAACTTAATCACGCTGCAAGACCCATCTCTCTGGCTCCTAACTAAGCTATGCTGCGGGTTCATCTTTTGGTTGACTTTCTGTTGCTATAACAACAAATCAGCAAGCAGCTTGAGGGAAGCCTTGCTGGGTCTGTGCTCTCATCTTTGCCTTGCTTCTGGGCCTGAGCACAGAACATCTAGGCAGGGAGCATGCAGTAGAGCATAGGGTCTCACCCCAAGGCAGACAAGAGGCAGATGAGGAGGAAGGGTTGAGGGCTGAAACACACCCTATTTCCCCTCGCTTCCTGCAACTAGGATCCTAGCAGCACGCCTATTCAGCTATGTGGTCTAAACAGCTCTCAACAGCGCCATCAGCTGGAGACCAAGTTTCCCACACAGGAGCCTTCTGGAGGGATACTTCCCGTGCAAAGTGTAGCAAACGGCCACCTCTGTACAGCAGCGAGTGCTGCCTTGCAAGGGCAAAGACAACATGCTATGGCATTCCTTCAGTCTCAGACCTGATGATTTTCCAGCCAACTCTATCGTGTGAAGCACACCTGTAAGATTATAAAATGAGTCAAAGCCAAGAAAGGCCAAAATGAGCATACGTAATAAATAAAGGAAGGAAAAGCACCCCTCCAACCTTGCATCTGCCAATGAGCGATTTGCAAGCGCAGCCCACTGCACTGAATGTCTCATTGTGGCAAACTAAGCACCTTGCTTTCTGCCCTGATGAATAAGATGGAGATGGAGATGGAGATGGAGATGGAGATGGAGATGGAGATGGAGATGGAGATGGAGATGGAGATGGAGATGGAGATGGAGATGGAGATGGAGATGGAGAGAAGGAAGCAGGCATATCAAGTGGTCCACCAGGCTGGCAGGCCTCATGACAGCAACCTTAGAATAAATGCGTACTGAACAGAAACCTACCTGCTTTATGTATTGAAGGTGGGTGGGTGTTAGGCATGAATAATCCCTACTGTCTATACTTTATAGTCAATTGATTTACTAGTTTCATAACTTTTAAGATGAAAAAAAAAAGATTGTTTTGTTTTTTGAGACAGTATTTCGCTATTTACCCAAAGCTGGTCTTCAACTCCTGATCCTCCTGCCTCAGACATTTTGAGTCCTAGGGTTCTAAACATGTGACAATATAAACAAAAGCAATGGCTCAGCAAGTAAAGGCAAGGCGTGCCACAAAGCCTGACACAAAGTGGCTCTGAGGGACAGACATGGTGGAAGAGAGAACCAACTTCAGAAAGTTCTCCTTCTCCTTCACTGGTGGGCATGCACAGGGCATATGTGCCTTCCCACCCCCACTCCCTGACACACACATAAATAAGTATCGACAACAAAACCTCTTTTTAATGGCCAAGTTAAGCCCCAATCTATTAGAAAGACAGAAATGTTACATAAGCAACCATTTACAGCTTGTCACATTCTACCTCGAGAACAAGTCAAGAACAAGGTATCATGATTTACAGTCATGGGCTTTGATCCTGCTTGGTCTCTGGGCCTCTGGTTTCTTAATCTGTAAAGCAGTGATTCTCACCTGTGGGTTATGACCCCTTTGGGGGTCACATGTCACATATTTATATTGCAATTCATAGCAATAGCAAAGAAATAATTTTATGGTTGGGGTCACCACAACATGAGGGACTTTACTAAAGGGTAGCAGCGTTAGGAAGGTTGAGAACTGCTGCCCTAAAGGAAGCTAACAGTCACACCCATTCTCTCAGTGTCTTCCCTTTCCTCCGTTTCCTGCTGTGGGTGCACTCTTGCTGAGGACAAGGTCATAGCTGATGTTGTTTAGTCACATTTTGTGAGACACAACCAAGTTTTAGAAATCTAAGAAATACTAACATTGGGAGCAATAAGGGGAAAGCGATGGTGACTGTTAGCACACTAAGAATGTTCTGGCTCTTACGCTATCAGAGGCACTGTGAACTTGTGTTGGCAATCTGTGAAAGACCAAGGTGGTTCCAAACTTTAGGTTTCCATTGTGAACAGACCAACCCATTACACTGAGCTGTAGTTTTCGATTTAGCCACTAGAGGGGGGTGCTGATTAACAGTTGGAGCCTTCCAGTATTAGGGACAAGTCTTAATTGGAGTCTTCCAGTTCAAGGCTGGCTGGCTTCCCCAACTGTTTATCCCATCACAGGTCAAAAACTAAGAATTTCAGTTTTCAGTTATGGTGAGCCCCTGTCACTTTGTAAAGAAAATCTGACAAAAGGTACTTTTTGTCTTCTTTGAACCCCATAAAATGAAACCACCTATGCCACAAATTCTCCCCCACCCTCAAGACCTGCCCCTGCCCCAAAAAGATGATTATTTAAACAGGTTAGGGCTGAAGAGAATCTCTGAGAGATGCTCATTGATGATCTAATGCCTGTTATTATAATTTTGAAAGCTGTCCTACTTCATAAGAGACAGGAGACACTTAGGACAGCATCCCTGAAGCATTAACCAGCATGTAGACACTTAAGGTATATTTTATATAACAGATTTGGCAAAAGGAAAGTCATTAATTTAACTTTAGAATTACAATGACTAAAACCTAAAGGATAAAAAAAATTTTCAAAATAATTATTTTGAGGGAAAAATGTTCTTGAGTGTCTTCCGCACAGTGTAATAGCATAGAGGGCTCCTTGCTTGGACCTCTGCTGAAGAAATGCAACCCAGAGGCACAACTCAAACGAGATAAAGGACTCACGTAACTTGGATGTGCTGTCTAACTTCTTTATATCACAAAGTAATTTGAGAACAAATTCTTGAGGAATGCTCCACTCAAAATGAAAGTTAATTCTTGGACAAATATAATATTCTCACTAAAGGTTTTAAGATTCCACTTGTAATAACATCAATGCAAATATGAAAGCTTTTAAGTAGAAAAAAATCTGCTAGGAGCTGTGGAGAGAGCTGAGTCAGTAAAGGTATGAGGGCTTGAGTTTGATCCCCAATGTCCACCTACAAAGCTGGGTGGAGTGGCGGGTACTCGTAGTCTCAGTACTGAGGAGGCAGAGATAGGAAGAGGCCTGGGGCCAGGTGTGCAGCCAGCCTACACAAATTGGTGAGTACCAGGTCTCAGGAAGAAAGTCTGTCTCAAAACCAAAGTGTAAGGCCTAGGAAGATGACTTCAGTGGGTAAGAGCATTTGCTGTGCAATCGACAGGACTTGAGGACCTGAGTTCAAATTCCCAGCACACACATTCAAAACAAAATGAACAAACAAACAAACAAACAAACAAACAAAAAACCTGGAGGTCATATGTCTGTGACCCTCAGGATTGGATCGCATACAGGGATATCTTGAGAGCTTTCTGTACAGCCAACTTAGCCAGATCAGTGGGCTCTCACTTCTGTAAGAGACCCTTTCTCAAAGCAACAGTGTAGGGAGTAATAGAAAATACCCAACAGCTTGTTCTCGCTTCCACGTGCATGCACACACACACACACACATATGCACACACACATGTACCGCACATACACCACAAATACATACACATACCATGCCCCACATACAAACAAATAAATTACTTCTTAAAACTGGGTGTGGCTTGCATGCACACCCGCATGCTTGTAGAAAAAAAGAGGGCACTGGCTTTCCTCTATTGTTCCCCACCTATTCTGTTGAGACACAACTCTGAAGAAACCTAAAGAAGTAGGAAGTCTCTGTGTAGCCCTGGGGTTCCTATTTCCACAGCTAGCCTAAAAGCCAACAAAGCCCAGATCCTCTTGTAACTGAGGTCACAGGTATGCACCCGATAACCAGGAGTCTGGGGATCTGGGATCAAATACTCTGGTCTCCGAGGTTGGGCAGCAGGAACCTTAACCACTGGGTGCTTTCTATCCCTCCATAATGTCTGCTTTCAAGTGGATGACTCTGAAGGACTGGTGCTTAAGTTTACCCTCCTGTCTCTATAAACAGGCCCCACAACATGTGTGCATACTTGAACACACAGAAACATACCATACATATATCAATGCAAAATAAGTAAAACCTTCTAGACATGTGCATTGAAAATTATGACATACCATTGAAAGACACTGAGAAAACCTAAAGAAGTAGGTAGGAATCTCAGGTTCACACGCCAGAAGACATTTGTTAAAATCTTACAAACTGGTAAAGACAGTTAGGTATCCTAAGTTGACCTCCCGATTCAGCCTGTTCCTACACAACTCTCAGTTATTGCTTTCTGAGGCTCTACAGACATTCAAGGCATGCTCAGTAGCCAGACTGACTAGACACAGGGCAACAGAGCTGATCCTTGCACACGTCCCAGTTTTACAGTTCGCTACAAAGCTACACGGATCCATCTACACGGTATAGGCCCAGGCACATGCACAGACGAAATAGCGCAGAGAGTCAGAAATAAATCTCAGCATTTATGATCACTTGGTTTGTGACGAGTGTCCCATGATAATACAACAGAAGAGGGCTTTCGACAAATGGAGCTGAGATAACTGCTGTCCATGGGCAAAAGAATTTTCACATCACACAAGTGTAACTGAGAACGGATGAAAACACAATAGCTGTGTGTACAGGAGAACAAAACATCTGCCTGGGAAGTGCAGCTGGAAACATCCCAACTTTGAATTAAGCAATAGTTTCTTATGTGTGACAGAGAAAACAAGAGGAGCAAATGCAAAAATGGCTATTAATCAAAATTAAGTCAATTAGCACTGTGAAATGAACTATTAGGAAAAAAGTTTTAAAAGACTACCTACAGAGTTGGGGACAATATTTACAATGTATATATGATAACAGTCTACTATCGAGCATCTATAAAGAACTCGACATGGATAGTAAGAAAGCAACGTCATTTTTGATGGACAAAATTTTGAAAACGTGACCGGTGAGCTTGAAAAGGTACTCAATGTCCTGACTCATCAGTGAAAATATAAGTGAGGTACCACTCGCTCCCCACTAGGACGGTGTGCTGAAGCCTGCATGCTTGACAGATGGGTAGAGGAACAGAACCCATGCACTGCTGATGGAAATGGCATATCCTTTACAAAGCAGTTTGCCAGCACTGGGGACAGGGATGGGGTGGGGGGCTGAGCCCAACAATCCCATTCTTGGATGACTTGGGCAACTGACGCCTGAGAGTGAGCTTGGGTAACTGGAAATAAGCTCATACAAATCCTTGCATGTGAACTTGTGCATGGGTGTCCACAGTGGCATGGTCATGGTCCCAACATTTTAAACTAATCTAAATGCCCTCAATGGACACGGAGGAATGTGTGGGGCATTAAACATGAAACAAACCCACATATGCAGGAAAGAGAATAATTTAGAACTATACTTACACACTTTTTTCTTCCCCTGAGAAAAGTAACCATTTGGAAATACTTAAAAAGTGTGTGTATGTGTGTGTGTGTGTGTGTGTGTGTGTGTGTGTGTGTGTGTGTGTGTGTGTGTGTACTATGGCTGAAACTGAGGGGTTTTTTTTGGGTAATGAAGTGTTCTCCGGGCTGGGTGTGTATAGTTGAATGGTGCCATTGTATGCTCAAAGCTCTAGGTCAAATCCCAGAATGCCATTAAAACGGCCATGCTGTTTTGAGAGAGCACAGATTCCTATGCACGTAAAATTGGATTTGTCTTCCCCTGAGTTCCCAACATTGTACTGATCATTTTGTTTACAGCTAACATAAATACTTCCTGTCTGCTGACTTATCCAAAGTCAGACTGAGTACTCTGCAGCCAATTCCTGGTTATGCAACTGGTGTCTGAAGACTAACATGGCCAGGGCTCATCCCTGTGTGATGCACTAATCTCACCACCTGGGCAAGGGATCAAGGAGAAATAGCAAGTTCTATGTGCAAATGTGCATTTCTTTGAATGTTATAAAAAAAAAATCCTCACTTTCTCATTTAAAAAGTTTTTTAATTTTTAATCTGCTATTAAAATAAAATATAGATCAATAAATAGCATATGGCTATTGTCTTTTTTACCACATAAAACTACAACCCCCAATCTCTTACTGGAAAGAGGGAGGAAATAAAGCAAACTAGAAAAGCTTGCTTCACACCATAACTGGTGTTGACAGCAGAGGAATCGTGGGAGAGCACAGAGCAGGCAGAGCTCACCCCAGCACCTGCAGCTTTTCACCCCAAGTGACTCATGGTCATTTCAGGCATCATCCCTACACAGACTCAATCTTAAAAGAACCGAGGGGAAAGGACAGCAGCAGTGCAAATAAGATTCCAGTGTGGAAGAGCCCTTTGTGCTAACACGGTGGGGCAGAACGGATGGCCAAGGCCTTTGGATATAAATATCCTCCTAAGAGCTCTCTAAGATGCCTAGGACAGAATTATTAGTGGCCCTGTTTGATCATCAAGTGGAGGGCTGTCATGCATCATGAAGATAAAAGACAGTTTCATCCAGAAGACTGTGCTGTCTTCAAACATCTGGCCTGCAA
The DNA here is from genome assembly GCA_028551405.1 of Uromys caudimaculatus. Taxonomy (NCBI): domain Eukaryota; kingdom Metazoa; phylum Chordata; class Mammalia; order Rodentia; family Muridae; genus Uromys; species Uromys caudimaculatus. The sequence continues at coordinate 45,328,948 of CM052705.1, read as the reverse complement.
AGGATCAGCGGTGAGTGTCACTCAGATATCCTGCTGGGAAATGGGCCGCTAGACTATAGGTGACATGGGCCAACTGTCAAGGCTCAGGGATTAATGACCAGACAGGAGGGCTAGTGACCCAGGCACACTCTTATCACTCAGTCGGGCTGGTATAAATCACTTTAGGGTCAGCCCTCTGCCCTGTGTTACTCTGTTTATTAAGTTAATTAAACTTGTCTCCTTAAAAGGAAAAATTATGTTTCCTCCTCACTTTGTTGGTTTTTACATTTTAATTATAAAATGCACAATGCAGCTTCATCCTCTGATCTACCACCAGCTGAGTGCTGAAAGCAACACTGTGGTGCTTCCTCTGAGGAATCAAGAATGCAATAATCTATTCACCTCTTAACATAAGTTGAGGCGGCATCCTAGGCAATATAGCCCACAGAGGAAAGCAAACAGGAAAGAAATCTCTGGCTCTATCTTCATCTATACCTTAGGATGCTGAGCAAACAGCATGAAAGGGCTAAGATAATCTATACACACACACACACACACACACACACAAACACACATACACACACATACACATCCACCCTGAAAGCACACACACACACATCCACCCTGAAATACACACACTAAAACACATGCGCACACACACACGTGCACACACACACATGTACACACACAATACATACATATATACCCTGAAACACACACACATGCACACACACACAAGCACACACACACACACACACACACACACACATGCAAGCTCTCTTATCCACAGAGCCGTGTTTCCAGTCCCCAAAATATTTTAATTGGCATAGGAAAGATTATATACATTGGATGCATACAGTAAATCTGGTGATTTAAAATTGATAGAAAACCAATTTAAACAAACAAACAAAAACTCACAGAAATAATAGCTGTGCTGAGTAAGACTCCATGAATAAAGTAGCAGTCCCTCTAGGTGCTAGATACTTATAATAAAAAGAGAAATTCAGAAAAGCATATATAGGGGGTGGGGAAACGGCTCAGTGTTCAAGAGTACTTGTTGCTCGTGCAAAGGACACAAGTACAGTTCCCAGCAGCCACGCATTGACTGACAACCACGTGCAGCTGCAGTTCTGGGAGAAATGATGCCTTTCTCTGCCCTTCGTGGGAACCAGGCCCAAATGTAATACACACACACATGCAGGTAAACATTCATACACGTAAAATAAAACTAATCCAAAAAAAAGTAGCACATGTAGCATTCTATCTGTTGTATAAAGCAGATAAAGGGAATGAAGAAATACATATTTTGCCTCTAAGAAATGCATGAAAGATTAAAATAGAAACTACAAAATCAACACAAATGCAGTCCGTGGGAACACATCAGTAAGGATAAAGTTGGAACAAAACTTTTCCAGATGAAATTTGGTTTTTGGTTTTGACTTTCATACCAGAAGATTTCATACCAGTCTCAAAAGGGCTTTATATATACTACAAAATAAAGTTCAATCAGAAATTTGAGGGAAAGTAAAATCTAAAGAATGTCAGAAATTATTCTAACCATATTTATAATTTAGTAACAATCAAAGAGGAAATAAATCCACACTAGAACAGAGTGTTAACTGACAGTGTCAGGACAAAGAGAGCTGTAATGCAATCTTGCATTTGATGGGGAAGTTGGTGTTGGTGGCTCTGTACTGCAACTAGGAACAAAGTAACAAATCCAATGACACGTCAAGAAGCAGAAGATGTAGAGGCTGGAAAAATAGCTCGTTGAGTGAAGAGGCTGCTGTGTGAGTCTAGAACCCATATTTTTAAATGCTGCACTTGGCAATGCATTCATGTATCTGAAACCTTAGCATTTCCCTAAAGGCAGATGTGAGGAGAGACAGGAGAATGACTAAGACCAGCAGCTGGCCTGGCACACGCAGCAGTGGGCTACAAAGGGAGGCCTGTCTCTCAAGCAAGGAGGAAGGTAAGGAGTGATACCCGAGGTTGTCCTCTGACCACCATCAGCCCACTGTGGCATGCACACTTACACATACAGAGAGAGAGAGAGAGAGAGAGAGAGAGAGAGAGAGAGAGCCCACTGTGGCATGCGCACTTACACATACAGAGAGAGAGAGAGAGAGAGAGAGAGAGAGAGAGAGAGATTCCAGAAGTTTCAATGTAAGAGAAAAAATATATAAAATGGAATGGGCATCTAGGAAACATTTGTCTAGGTTGATTTTAATTAGAAATATCAATGTGGCTAATAAACATAGAATCCTAACTTAATCTTTTGAAAAGGTCTGTATCAGTCTCCATTAAAGTGAAGCAGCACTCTGTTTGAACAAATAATTGGTTACCAGATTTGTGTCTGTCTTGAACAATTCATTGTACCAGAAACCAAGTAGCCAATATTAATGAGGCCCTGATAATAAGACACCGGAACTGCTTTAGAAGTGACCCACTGGGCTACACTTACAACAAAAGAGAACACAACAGCCAGGCAAACGAATACCAAGCTTAGAGCTCTGCAGGACAGCATGTCTAGACTATTCCAAGGAGACAGTCATCAAGAACAGTGTGAGGCAGTGGATTGTTCTAGACTGAGGGAAGACTAGAGATACATTTAAAGAAAGAAAGGGATCGACATAAACATAACAAAAATATATCTTTTAGAAAGGGTCTCAAGTTTACCAAGTTTATTTGGTACCCCAAGGAAGAAGCATGGCCCCAGAGCCTGAATTTGATTCTTGGGATACTTATGGTTGTAGGAGAACCTACTTCCCACAAAACAAAAAGACTTTTTGGTGTGTCATGCTAAAAAACAAACAAACAGGGCTGGAGAGATGGGTCAGCAGTTAAGGGTACTGGCTGCTCTTCTAAAGGTCCTGAGTTCAATTCCCAGAAACCACATGGTGGCTCACAACCATCTATACTGTGATCTGATGCCCTCTTCTGGCATGCAGGTGTACATACAGATACAGTACTCATAGAGACAAAAACAAATAAATTTTTAAAAATAGAATAAAGTAAAAAACAAACAAACAAAGACTTTTCTGAGGTTTTGAATTACATCCGTGAGGTTAGCAGTTCCGGTATGAATTAAACTGGTCACGATCATCCAAGAAACCTTTTTCCTTCTTAAGTTAAGGGCTCCAAACAAATTTGTGTGTTTAAAAAGCATCTAGAGGAAAACAGCATGAATGTGTCCTAAGAAGTGGAAAATGGGTTATTGAAAAATGTCTACCAGGAACTGCTGAGTAGCCACCAGCATGCAGTCGGTAAGAATCTACTTGGGCAGAGCATGATACATGCCTGTGATCCTACACTCCGGACATTGAGTCAAGGGTTCTAGATGAGCCTGGGCTATATATACAGTGAGACACCATGAGCTGGGGATGTAACTCAGTGGCAGAGCAGCATCCCCCCACTTCACCTCAGGAAGAATGCAGCACAAACCCCATCAGCCTCTGGTTTTACCTATAAGCAGATTCTGTATTCTTGCCATAACTTTTTGAGCGTTATGGAAACAGGTGGTCTCCTTTGGTTGATTGGTTGGTTGGGTGACTGACTGACTCAGATCTTATAGCTTATAAAGCAAATGAAGCAAAGCACCCTGCTGCTATCCTGAATTAGAATCTGCTTTAAAACACAATGTTACAGACCAGGAGAGGAAAAGGTCTCTAGTTTTGCCTTCTGTAACAAAGCTATTAGATAAATGATTAAATGATTTGGTGATTTAAAAAAAAATCACTTGAAAATTAGGGGTAAGTCCATATGAATGTCACAATAGTGTTCTTGTAACTCAGGGGAAACATGGCAAGAAATAGTCTCCTTTCTGTCATAGTGAAGAAGCCGGTATTAGTACCTGTAAGTGACCCTAAGGTGCTATATAAAACAGAGGCTTGATTTAATAATATTTATTTGATTCTTTTCTGGATTTCAAACATATTTTTCCCTGGGAAATCAAAATGTAGAGACTACATCAGCTTCCCCCGTGTGAACTACAAATCTAGTATTTTTTAAGTGGGACAGGGAAGGTTGGAAGAGCAGATTAGTGATGGATGCCCCTGAAAGGAAGCCTTCACTTCCCTGCACTTCAAAGCGGGCACTGGGAAGCAGGTGGGCTGCCCTGTGGGGAAGGTGAGGGGCAGTTGCTTGGTTGGAATGCACATGTGGCCAGGCGGCAAAGAAGGGTCCAGAAGATCAAAAGGAAACCTGAAAATCACAAGTCACCCCAATCTGTCCCTCTCAACTAGGATTACAGCACCCGGCATCTGAAAGTGAGCACCTGACCCTTTCAAGGTCAGGAGCCAGGACTCCAGCGCATCTGTAACGGATGCAAGCACAGAATGCATGGCAGCTGCAGAACTTAGCTCCAAGAGCTTCAGAGTTCACGCAGGAAACTCGAATTCCACAGGCTCTGTGCTTTTCTGAAGCATCTCTATAAGCAGAAGGATCTTTTAGCTCTGCTCACTTACAGTAACTGCTCACCAACAGTAACTACCATTTCCCCAAACTAGCCCTGCTTTGTTTGCTGGCACCCAGGCTGACACACAGGATGACAAGGTTGAGAGCCTTGTGCCCTTCTGCTCTGTGGAATAGTCAAACACATGCAGGGAAAAAAAACATTTATAAATCCTTTTGTGTAAAAATGAGATCCAGTTCTAGTAACTTACTTGTTAAGCCCTAGTTTCGTTCCAGACAGACATAGGAAAAGAAAGAGGGAGGGAGGGAGGAAGGGAGGGAGGGAAGGAAGAAGGGAGGAAGGGAGGGAGAAACCTTTTTAGGTTGATTTAGATTTAATTTCCCATATGCAGTGTTAGCAGAATCAGGTAGTAAACAGCCTCTGAGATACAGTGTAGGGCCTGCTGGGAACTATTTCCTTGCACCTTATGAAAAGCCAAATAACCTAGTCATTGATTCTGCTAATTACCTTTGTGAATACAAGCAATACATAGGATACTCTGCACTCTGGTTTCTCACTCCCTCAAAGCTCTTAGTCCCAGTGGTGCATATAAAAAATGTTGACAACGTCAACATAACATCTTAAATGGTGACTCACAGATTAAAACATCAGTCAATGTTTTGCTCATGCGTATCATAATAGATCCCATTTCCAAAATTCAATATTTGATGAACTTCTACTATTTTTTCTTTAAATACTACCATTGAAAATATAATCACAATTTGGAGATCCTTAGAGGAAAGAGCTTCCAAACTAAAAATAATTTTTTTCTAGTTGAAACCATACTTGTATGAGCAATATAAGGATCATTACATAGGACTTTTCTGCCTCAGCTAGTGCTGAAGTATCTGGACAGGTCAGACAAAGGCAGACTTAGCTCTGCGGCTAACGTGTATGGTTTATTACATTTCATATCTCATCTTGCATAGTCCAGTGTGTCCATCAGCAACATTTCACAAAATAACAAATCCAGTTCAATAAATGTTTAAATCATGTTCTCTCTGCTCAGGTCCCTAGTAATATTTGTTTATTTGATTTGATTACAAAAGAGCAAATTAATAAAATGCTACCACCAGAAATTATCAAGTTGTGCCTACTCAATAAAAGTATTCATTCAGTTGTTGGAAAACATGGCAAATCATCTGGCAGAAAATCCACATTAGCTGATTGTATGGGCTTAAAACTGAAGCACACCCAAAGAAGAGACATGGTCCTTTGTGTAAAAACTCTTGTAGGGAGACTCCAATCATAGAACAGTCAAGTTTTCTGTTGAGGAATGTGTAAAATTTGTTACTTAGAACTTTTAAAGAAAATAGGGGCTGAAAAAATTTAACTCAGTTACAGAGGTTACACAGGGAATATAAGTGCCACTGTCTCTTGGTGATTGTCACAAAAGAGTACTATGGAAAATCCCATCACTAAGTGGATTGATGAGGTAGTACACTGAAATGGGGTGAAGGGCTTGGCAGGGACACCAAAAGTGCGAGGTGGCATGATGTCAGAGTGACATCCTTGCTGGCCATACTGTATCAGGGATACATCCAACCTGTCATGGCGTCATGTTTTCCAGCATCCCCATAGAATTTGTTAGTCTGCGTATGTTTCTGATAGATGCCATCTCTCTGTAACCACATTGCTCGTTGCTACCCTGACTCCTATAAGAATATGATCAAGGTAGAAATGTGTTGAACACAAGAAATAAATGTAGATCTGAGTGGGGGACTAGGAATGAAAGAAGCAAGAAACCACTGGAAACTGGCTACTGATCTCAGGAGGTGGTACAGCAGCTGACTAAAGAGTTCAGTTTCCTAGCTTGAGGTACTGAGACTGCATCAACAGTAAACGGAGAAAATGTATTATGTTGGCCTACGCTGATAACACAGCAGGGGTAGGGGGAGTAATCTGGGCAAGATGCTAGCCAGTTTGAAATCAGAAGATATTTATATTGCTCAGCTGCTGAATAGAATCATGTCTGGGCTTCCTCTGTCAATGTTAAATCCCATCCTTTACATGGCATCCTCTTGACTCATCAGTGACTTTCCACCAACTCCATCTCAATAGAGCACTAAGAGAACTGAGTCCTCATCTCAGTCCTGGATACGTATCATGTTCCTAAAATGAGCATGTGAGGAGCCTCCATTTTTGGCTCTCTCCTCATAGGAAAGTTTTTCTTGGTTCAAGTTGTAATCCCTGGCATTCAAATGCTGGATAGTCTATGAATAACCACCCTATCCCTCATTCCTATTGGTACTACCAAAGTCACTACCACAGCCTCTTGATGACCACCTTCCTTTGCATTAGCTTGAAATGCACAATCCCACAATGCCTTGCCTCGTGTTCCAGATCACTCTCTCTTCTCTCCAATTTTTCCATTGTGGTTGAATAGAGAGAAGTCGGGTGTCTTTAAGAGTCAAGGGTATGCATCCTGGAAATGTTAAAATCAAACAAGGTAATCTTTTCCTCAGAAAAACTGTTCTAAAGCTTGCCAGCTCATCCAGCCTCTCAGAAGCCAGGCCTGTGAGGCAGAGCACGCGGCTGCATTGGTGTCAAACGAGAGCACGCTCAAGTTCGTCCTGGGCAGCATCATTCCCGTTCCTTTGCCTCTACTTATCTGGGATTGTTCTTCCAAACAGTGCATTGATAAAATATGAAACATCAGTTCTGCTGGCTGTATTTTCTCTGGAAGCTGATCTAAAACAACCCTGGTATTTTAAACTATATATTCCAACCTTCACCATAGATCTCAGCCTTACCTCTTAATTTCCCCCTAATTGAATCTATCCTACACTTAAGGGTACCATCCAGCTTGATATTTACATTGAGGGAGGGTCCAGTTGCTAACCTGTGGCTTCATTTTGTTTCTCTCTGCCTTGTTCTATCCAGAGTTGCTCTTCCCTCAGTCTACCTTAAAGTCCAGGATCACCAGCCTGATAGACAACATCTGTTTGGGTCCAGATCATCACAGATGTCTCTTCTTTTCATAATGCTCTCCAGCACTGATGGAGCTCTCCCCATGTTAGGTTGTGCTACACACTTCAGCAGGAGGGAACTGTTTCTGGTTCTTGGAAAGCCTTTCAGTATTTACAAAATGCCTTTCAGTCCTGAATCCATGCTTATGCTGACTGATTCTACTCATGATTTCCCATGATCTCTGCAGCTTGGGTGTCAGAACCCTGAAGAAAGAACTCACACACAGAAACATGTGTGAAGCTGGGACCAGATGGGGTTCATCAGTCACTACCAACACAATGGAGAAGCTCATTAAGTACAGCAGAGGGGGAGAGGGTAGGTGGTCTTGGTAGGAGGACTGTCTGGGTAGGCAGTCTCAGGCTGTAAACATGGAGAGGAGGGTACTGCAGCACTAGTTTTTGCACACTCTGATAAATCATCCATATATCCAACACTCAGAGTGGGCATACTGGCCTCTCTACAGCCTGACCAATACAGGTAATGGCTTTGCCAATTGTCCCTGGGGTTTGAGTCCCTTGGAGTCCTGTACATATGTCACCCATTCCCTCAAGACTTCATCATTGCTGCTTCCTCCTCCACTTCCCACAGGGCAGATAGTAGTTTCCAACTCCCAATCTGAGAAAAGACGGCAACCTTTGAAATCCCATTCATCCTTGAAAAACATAAGCTGAAAATCTTATTTCTCTTTATTAATGTAATATTAACAAATGTGGTTGACAGCGTCAGATTCACCACCAGAAGACACTGTGCATCTTGAGCCTGTTGATTCTGTCCATAATTCAGATAAGAAGTCTGAAAATGTACCAAACACACTTCTTCTGATCATCAGAGACATTTTCTTTTTTCTTTTTATTTATTTATTTATTTTTTTGATACTTTATATACATTTCCAATGTTTCCCCTTTTCTGAGTCTCCTCTTTGGATACCCCCCATCCCCTCCCCAACCCGCCTCTAGGAGGGAATTCCACCTCCCACCCACCCCCCGTCCACCCATCCCCATATTCCCGCCTTGACATTCCCCTTTACTGAGGCCTCCAACATCCTCAGGCCCAAGGGCCTTTCCTCTCTCCCTGATGGCCATCGAGGTCATCCTCTGCCACATATGTGGTCCAAAACATAAGTCCATCAATGTGTATTCTTTGGTTGGTAGTCCAAACTCGAGGAGGACGGGGGGGGGGGGGGAGTCAGGCCCATTGACACTCTTGCTCCCTCCATGGGGCTGCAAATTCCCTCAGCTCCTTCAGACCTTCCTCCAACTCCTCCATCTGGGACCTCGCTCCCAGTCCAGCAATTACTGTTAAGTGAAACTTGGACATTCTGAACTTTTGGGCTAATATCCGCTTATCAGTGAGTACATACCATGTTCCTTCTTTTGTGACTGAGTTACCTCGCTCAGGATGATATTTTCAAGTTCCATCCATTTGCCTGCAAATTTCATTAAGTCATTGTTTTTAATAGCTGAGTAGTACTCCATTGTGTAGATGTACCAC
>CM052705.1:45236523-45319555 GCA_028551405.1 Uromys caudimaculatus | reverse complement strand
AGGTGTGTCAGCACTTCTGGGATTCCCTGTTCACGTGGAGCCTTGTGGCCCAGGCTGAGGTCCCCAGGCACCAGTGTAAATCGGAAAGTTCACAGTTTTTCTGTCCCTGGGTTCTCAGGCCCTAGATCCCCGCAGATCCGGGCAGGTCTGGGTGAGAGGTGCTGCTCCCCTCAACCCCACTCACGGCCCTTCCAAGCTCCTGGGAGGTTACCTTTCTACAGTGCTCGTTGGCTACCGACTCCTGGCGTCCCAGGTAGAGGTTTCCGCCTGCAAGTGAAATCTGGAAGTTTCGGAGTTTTTCTGTCCCTGGGTTCTCAGGCCCCGGATCCCGGCAGATCCGGGCGGGTCTGGGTGAGAGGTGCTGCTCCCCTCAACCCCACTCACGGCCTTTCCAGGCTCCTGGGGGGGCACCCCTCTCCGGTGCTCGTTGGCTACCGACTCCTGGCGTCCCAGGCAGAGGTTTCTGCCTGCAAGTGAAATCCGGAAGTTTCGGAGTTTTTCTGTCCCCGGGTTCTCAGGCCCCGGATCCCGGCAGATCCATCAGAGACATTTTCATCTTCCTCAAATATTGATGAGAAATAATAAAAGTAACCAGAATTGATTCTAGTTGGCTGTTTTATAATATATGTACTTTTGTCGTAGGGAGATGGTTAAATGAAAAACAAACTATATTTTGGTGCTGCATTCCCACATTCTAGCACTAGAGCCTACTTTAGAGTTTCTACTGCTGTGATGAAATACCACTACAAAATGTCACTTGGGGAAGAAAGGACTTATTTGGTTTATGTTTACACACTGCAGTACAGGAATTCAAGCAGAGCAGGAACCTGGAGGTTGGAACTGCTGTAGAGGCCATAGAGGAGTACTGCTTACTGGCTTTTTCCTCATGACTTGCTTAACCTGATTACATATAGAACCCAGGATCAACAGCTCAGGAGCCTGGGCCCTCCCCTATAGATCACTAGTTAGGAAAATGTCCTAGATCCCAATCTTATGGACGCATTTCCTCAATCAGGCTTCCTCCTCTCTGATGATTCTAGCTTGTGTTAAGTTGACATAAAACTAGCCAGCATAGGACCATTGCAGAAGATCCTGCTTAAAGCTAGTCTGGGGTATCTGTAGAATTCTATCTCAAAAATCCAGGGTCTGGGCATGCAGCTGAGCATTCATGTGCTTATCTACACTCACATAGGCCTGGGTTTGATCCCCAGCACTGAAAGACAACAAACAACAAAGCCCTTATTCTGCTTTAAGTCTCCGGTGCCAGAGATGACCACAGTCACAGGAGTAAGCCTGTGTTTGCCTAGATCCTCATGTCTGAGGCTGTCACAGCGATCTTACAGCTACTTAATAACATGATTATGTAATCAGTGTGCAGGTGACTAAGGTCCAGATAGCACAGCTCTTCCCTACCTTCCCTTACAGATACTAGAACCCAAGGATATAGAAGAGCAGAGGAGGGCACAGAGAATGCTGAGTGTGCTCTTAGCCACTCATTCTATGTATTTCTTTCTTTTTTTTTCACATCAACTCTCCTTATTAGATCATTCAACGAACACCAAGGATCACAAGTATAGGACGGAGCTACTGATGTGTTTACAAAAATATATATAGAGAGATGTTATATGGGGTTATGGGGAGGTAGGTGTGGGGGAAGGGTGTGCCTCAGGAGGCCCATGCGGAGACATACCTTCCCCCAGAGGAACCAGACACATGCGAAGGTACAGTATAGAAACAGAGTTTATTTAGGGCATGGGGAGGGAAGTTAAGAGGGTAGTAGAGGCAGAGAAAGGCAGAGAGAGGAAGAGAGTAGAGAAGTAGAGAGGTGGAGGCCGGCCTTGACCACGTGGAGAAAGGGGGGAAAAGAATGGGGAGAGGTAAGAGATAAGAGAGGCAAGAGAAAGAGATAAGAGAGACAAGAGGGGCAAGCAGCCCCTTTTATAGTGGGACAGACCCACCTGGCTGTTGCCAGGCAACTGTAGGGAGGAGCATACCTGGCTGTTGCCAGGTAACTGTGGGGTAGAGTTTAGACAGAATGCTAATAGCTACAACCACATGAAAGACCAAAGTTAAGAAGCAGATACAATTATACATCAAAAACGAACTCTCTAGCCACAGGAGAAACAAGTAAGCCTTATTTCATTATTTACTTATTGGTATTGTCTGAGGTTTCAACCTTACAAATATAAAACTTTCATATGTTATTTTTTAAATTATTATTATTTTTTGATACATTATTTACATTTCAAATGTTTCCCCCTTTCCAGATCTCTCCTGTGGAACCCCCTATCCCCTTCCCCCTCCCCCTGCCTCTATGAGGGTATTCTCCCACCCACACACCCACTCTCCTCTTCCCTCCTTGGCATTCCCCTATACTGGGGCATCTAACACCCTCAGGCCCAAGGGCCTCTTCTCTCCATGATGGCCAACAAGGCCCTCCTCTGCCACATATGTGGTCCTAACCATGGGTCCTCCATGTGTATTCTTTGGTTGGTGATGCAGTCTCCAGGAGCATCAGGAGGTCAGGCCAGTTGACACTGTTGCTCCCTCCATGGGGCTGCAAACTCCCTCAACTCCTTCAGTCCATTCTCCAACTCCTCCATCTGGGACCTCACTTTCAGCCCAATGGTTGCAGTGAAGTGAATCTTGGGTTTTCCAAACTTTTGGGCTAATAACCACTTATCAGTGAGTACATAGAGTGTTCATTCTTTTGTGACTGAGTTACCTTGCTCAGGATGATATTTTCAAGTTCCATCCATTTGCCTGTGAATTTCATGAAGTCATTGTTTTTAATAGCTGAGTAGTATTCAATTGTGTAAATGTACAACATTTTCTGTATCCATTCCTCTGTTGAGGGACATCTGGGTTGGTTCCAGGTTCTGGCTATTATAAATATGGACACCATGAACATAGTGGACCATGTGTCTATATTACAAGTTGGAGCGTCTTCTGGTATATGCGTAGGAGTGGTATAGCTAGTTCCTCAGGTAGTATATTGTCCAATTATCTGAGGGTCCGCCAAACTGATTTCCAGAGTGTTTGTACCAGCTTGCAATCCCGCCAGCAATGGAGAAGTGTTCCTCTTTCTCCACATCCTCGCCAGCATCTGCTGTCATCTGAGTTTTTGATCTTAGCCATTCTGACTGGTGTGAGGTAGAATCTCAGGGTTGTTTTGATTTGCATTTCCCTGATGACTAAGGATGTTGAACATTTCTTTAGGTGCTTCTCAGCCCTAAGAATTTCCTCAGTTGAGAATTCTCTGTTTAGCTCTGTTCCCCATTTTATGATACGGTTATTTGGCTCTCTGGAGTCTAACTTCTTGAGTTCTTTGTATATATTGGATATTAGCACTCTACTGGACTTAGGATTGGTAAAGATCTTTTCCCAATCTGTTGGTTGCCATTTTGTCCTATTGACAGTGTCCTTTGCCTTACAGAAGCTTTGTAATTTCATGAGGTCCCATTTGTTGATTCTTGATCTTAGAGCATAAGCCATTGGTGTTCTGTTCAGGAACTTTTCCCCCGTACCCAGGTGATCGAGAGTTTTCCCCACTTTCTCTTCTATTAGATTCAGTGTATGTGGTTTTATGTGGAGGTACTTGATCCACTTGGACTTGAGCTTTGTACAGGGAGATAGGAATGGAACAATTTGCATTCTTCTACATGTAGATCGCCAGTTGAATTAGCTGAAATTTTCTTGAAAATTCTGTCTTTTATCTACTGGATGGTTTTAGCTCCGTTGTCAAAGATCAAGTGACCGTAAGTGTGTGGGTTCATTTCTGGGTCTTCAGTTCTATTCCATTGATCTACCTGCCTGTCACCGTACCAATACCATGCAGTTTTTATCACTACTGCTCTGTAGTACAGCTTGAGGTCAGGGATGCTGATTCCCCCAGAATTCCTTTTATTGTTGAGAATAGTTTTTGCTATCCTGGGTTTTTTGTTATTCCAAATGAATTTGAGAATTGCTCTTTCTAAGTCTATGAAGAATTGAGTTGGAATTTTGATGGAGATTGCATTGAATCTGTAGATTGCTTTTGGCAGGATGGCCATTTTAACTATATTAATCCTGCCAATCCATGAGCATGGCAGATCTTTCCATCTTCTGAGGTCTTCTTCAATTTCTTTCTTCAGAGGCTTGAAGTTCTTATTGTACAGATCTTTCACTCATTTGGTTAGAATCACACCAAGATACTTTATATTGTTTGTGACAATTATGAAGGGTGTTATTTCCCTAATTTCTTTCTCAGTCTGTTTATCCTTCGAGTATAGGAATGCTACTGATTTGCTTGAATTTATTTTGCATCCGGCCACTTTGCTGAAGTTGTTTATCAGCTGTAGCAGTTCTCTGGTGGAGCTTATCCGGTCACTTAAGTCTACCATCATATGATCTCCAAATAGTGATACTTTGATTTCTTCCTTTCCAATTTGTATTCCTTTGACCTAGTTTTGTTGTCTAATTGCTCTAGCTAGAACTTCAATTACTATATTGAATAGATAGGGAGAGAGAGGGCAGCCTCATCTAGTCCCCGATTTTAGTGGGATTGTTTCAAGTTTCTCTCCATTTAGTTTGATGTGGGCCACTGGTTTGCTGTATATTGCTTTTACTATGTTTAGGTATGGGCCTTGAATTCCTGATCTTTCCAGGCCTTTTATCATGAAGGGATGTTGAATTTTGTCAAATGCTTTTTCAGCATCTAATGAAATGAGCATGTGGTTTTTTTTCTTTGAGTTTGTTTATGTAGTGGATTATATTGATGGATTTCTGGGTATTGATCCATCCCTGCATCCCTGGGATGACACCTACTTGATCATGGTGAATGATCGTTTTGATGTGTTCTTGGATTCGGTTTGCGAGAATTTTATTGAGTATTTTTCATCGATATTAACAAGGGAAATTGGTCTGACATTTCCTTTTATTGTTGGGTCTTTTTGAAGTTTTGGTATCAGTGTAACTATGGCCTCATAGAAGGAATCGGGTAGTGTTCCTTCTGTTTCTATTTTGTGGAATAGATTGAAGAATATTGGAAATAGGTCTTCTTTGAAGGTCTGATAGAATTCTGCACTGGACCCATCTGGTCCTGGGCTTTTTTTGGTTGGAAGACTTTTAATGACTGTTACTATTTCTTTAGGGGTTATGGAACTGTTTAGATGGTTTATCTGATCCTGACTTAACTTTGTTATTTGATATCTGTCTAGAAACGTTTCCATTTCATCCAGATTTTCCAATTTTGTTGAGTATAGGATTTTGTAGTAGGATCTGATGATTTTTTGGATTTCCTCAGAATCCGTTGTTATGTCTCCCTTTTCATTTCAAAGTTTGCTAATTTGGATACTGTCTCTGTGCCCTCTGGTTTGTCTGGTTAAGGGTTTATCTATCTTTTTGATTTTCTCAAAGAACTAGCTCCAGGTTTTGTTTCTTTGCATAGTTCTTTTAGTTTCTACTTGTTTGATTTCAGCCCTTAATTTGATTATTTCCTGCCTTCTACTCCTTTTGGGTGTATTAGCTTCTTTTTGTTCTAGAGCTTTTAGGTGTGCTGTTAAGCTGCTAGTGTATGCTCTCTCCCGTTTCTTTTTGGAGGCCTTCAGAACTATGAGTTTTCCTCTTAACACTGCTTTCATTGTGTCCCATAAGTTTGGGATGTTGTACTTTCATTTTCATTAAATTCTAGGAAGTCTTTAATTTCTTTCTTTATTTCTTCCTTGACCAAGTTATCATTGAGTAGAGCGTTGTTCAGCTTCCATGTGTATGTGGGCTTTCTGTTATTGTTGTTGCCATTGAAGACCAGCCTTAATCCATAGTGATCTGATAGGAGGCATGGGATTATTTCAATCTTCTTATATCTGTTGAGATTTGTTTTGTGACCGATTATGTGGTCAATTTTGGAGAAGGTACCATGAGGTGCTGAGAAGAAGGTATATTCTTTTGATTTAAGATGAAATGTTCTATAGATATCTGTTAAACCCATTTGGTCCATAACATCTCTTAGTTTCACTGTGTCTCTGTTTAGTTTGTGTTTCCATGATCTGTCCATTGATGATAGTGGGGTGTTGAAGTCACCTACTATTATTGTGTGAGGCGCAATGTGTGCTTTGAGCTTTATTAAAGTTTCTTTTATGAATGTGGGTGCCCTTGCATTCGGGGCATAGATGTTCTGAATTGAGAGTTCTTCTTGGTAGATTTTTCCTTTGATGAGTATAAAGTGTCCTTCCTTAGCTTTTTTGATGACTTTTGGTTGAAAGTTGATTTTATCCTATATTATAATGTCTACTCCAGCCTGTTTCTTGGGACCATTTGCCTGGAAAATTGTTTTCCAGCCCTTTACTCTGAGGTAGTGTTTGTCTTTAACACGGAGGTGCATTTCCTGAATGCAGCAAAATGCTGGGTCCTGTTTAAGGATCCAGTCTGTCAGTCTATTTCTTTTTTGGGGGGAATTGAGTTCATTGATGTTAAGAGATATTAAGGAATAGTGATTGTTGTTTCCTGTCATTTTCCTTGCTATTTTTATGTTTGTGTGGCTATCTTCTTTTGAGTTTGTTGAAAGATTACTTTCTTGCTTTTTCTAAGGTGTAGTTTCCCTCTTTGAGTTGACATTTACCATCCATTATCCTTTGTAGGGCTGGGTTTGTGGAAACATATTGTATAATTTGGTTTTGTCATAGAATATTTTGGTTTTACCATCTATGATAATTGAGAGTTTTGCTGGGTATAGCAGCCTGGACTGGCACTTGTGTTCTCTTAGGGTCTGTATGAGCTCTGCCCAGGATCTTCTAGCTTTCATAGTCTCTGGTGAGAAGTCTGGTATAATTCTGATAGGTCTGCCTTTATATGTTACTTTAACTTTTTCCCTTACTGCTTTTAATATTCTTTCCTTATTTTGTGTATTTGGTGTTTTGACTATGATGTGACGGGAGGAATTTCTTTTCTGGTCCAATCTATTTGGAGTTCTGTAAGATTCTTGTATATTTATGTTCATCTCTTTCTTTAGGTTAGGAAAGTTTTCTTCTATAATTTTGTTGAAGATATTTACTGGCCCTTTAAGTTGGGAATCTTCACTCTCTTCTATATCTATTATCCTTAGGTTTGGTCTTCTCATTGTCTCCTGGATTTCCTGGATGTTGTGGGTTAGGAGCTTTTTGCATTTTGCATTTTCGTTGACTGTTGTGTCAATGTTGTCTATGGTATCTTCTGCACCTGAGATTCTCTCTTCCATCTCTTGTATTCTGTTGGTGATGCTTGCATCTATGACTCTTGATCTCTTTCCTAGGTTTTCTAACTCCAGGGTTGTCTCCCTTTGTGATTTCTTTATTGTTTGTTTTTCTAGTTTTAGTTCCTGTATCATTTTGTTCATTTCCTTCATCTGTTTGATTGTGTTTTCCTGTAATTCTTTAAGGGATTTTTGTGTTTTCTCTTTAAGGGCTTCTAGTTGTTTACCTGTGTTCTCTTGTATTTCTTTAAGGGAGTTATTTATTTCCTTCCTAAAATCTTCTGTCATCATCATGAGATGTGATTTTAAATCTGAGTCTTGCTTTTCTGGTGTGTTGCAGTATCCAGGACTTACTGTGGTGGGAGATCTGGGTTCCGATGATCCCAACTAGCCTTGGTTTCTGTTCCTTATGTTCTTGCCCCTGCCTTTCGCCATCTGGTTATCTCTGGTGTTAGTTGGTCTTACTCTCTCTGACTGTGGCTTTTACTTCCTGCAAGCCTCGGTGACAATACTCCTTGAAGACCAGTTCTCTCTGAGAGGAATTTGCATTTGGAGAGCTATGGTACAGGGTCAGCTCTGGGGTGCAGACAGAAACCAGAAGGATCTAATTCCCAGCTGTCCCTTGGTTCCTGTGTCCTAATGGCTCTGCAAGGGTCCCTCTTGATCCAGTGAATTTGAACAGAAGTGGTGATCTTGCCTGTGCTTGAAGGTGTGTCAGCACTCCTGGGATACCAGCTCTCTCCTGGCACTATTTGAGTATGGAGCCCTGTGTCACAGGATCTGCTCCCTGGCCACTGAAAGAAACCAGAAGACCACTCCTCAAGTCCCTGTGTTCTAGGGATTCCAGGTGGGTCCCTCTGAGCAGACAGGCTTGCCCACATTCCTGGGAGTCTAGCCTTCTCCTGGCACTATTTGGCTGTGGAGCTCTTGTGGCCCAGGCAGAGGTCTCCAGCCACAGATGGAAACTGGAAGATTCCTACCCCCGGCTGTTCCTCAGTTCCTGTGTCCCAAGGATTCCGGGTGAGTCCCACTGAGCAGTGGTGCTCCTCTTACCCCCTCTCACAGGCTTTTCCACACTCCTGGGAGGCTTTCTTTCTCCCAGAGCTATTTGCCTATGGAACCCTGGTGGCCCAGGCAGAGGTTTCCTGTCACAGATGGAAACCGGAAGGCTCCTTCCCCCGGCAGTTCCTCAGTTTCTGTCCATTCTATGTATTTCTTGCATTTGAGTAAAGTGATGTCCATTCCAATGAAGTCCATCCACTGAGAGCTTATCTTTTCAGGTAGATTGTCAAGAATATATCTCTCCACTACAGTGGAAAACTATGCCTATCCCAGACTAGGCTGTTGCTAGGAGCACACTGCAGGTAGATTATCAAGAATAAACCTCTCCTCTACAGTAAAAAACTATGCCTATCCCAGACTAGGCTGTTGAAAGGAGCAAAATAAAATATTTAAATGTAAGATAAGCACAGAGATTATCCAAAAGCAAGTCTCCAAAAATTAATTTATGACATGATTGATATGAAAAAGTCACATACAGACTCACAATGTTTATTTCAGTATGTCTATATCACTGCCATGGCCTTCAGTTCTCTGTTTAAGTAGAAATAAGACAGTTTCATATTCTGTTCTTTCAAGGAGAACAGAAACCAACTATTTTCAGTTATACTGCCTTCATGGGTGAAAGCTGGGGCTATATAAACAGTTGATAATAATATATGCAAATCTCACTCCCTTCAGTGAGGACAGTGCTGTTGGTGAAATAGTTTACAATATTCTACACCTATTGGTTATCTCAAAAAATAGAGAGCTGTGCTGATATTCAGTGAGAAAAGGGACTCCAGGTAAGCTGACAATACCCAAAGTTGTTCCACATTCCTCAGAATGTTCAAATATTGATCCACTTCCACCAATAAGCAAAAACATACCCTCCATTGCAACTGTCTATAAACACTCAAGGTGGGATCTATTGATTTTTGATTTATAAACTCCAGTGCATAATAACATACTTCTTTGAAAACTCAGAAACTTGAGAGGTTATTTGCCAACTGCAATGGAAACACTTCAGCATTTTAACAGACGCTAGGTCCAGATTGGTAGAGATGAGCTAAGGCTCTCAAAGTATGCCACTGCTTTGTCGGTGTGTCAAGGTGTCTCTGACTCCTTTTCTTTGCTCTGGTGCTCAGAATATAGAGCTTTAGTGCTGAACTTACAAAGGCCTTTCGATGCAGATCTTAACATCTCACCTTGCATTACATGTGACAATTCAGAAGTGAGCAGAGACTTTTTTACTCTCTCAGACTCACAAAGCTTTCAGGACAATGAATTTGTGTCATAGTTTGTAACTTGTAATTAAATTATCATTTCTTTTTATACTAATTTCTAGCAGAGTAAGTGGATCACAAAGATCAAATTTCCTGTCAGGGTAATTATCAGAGCCTGGGATCTATGTTTATTTTAAAGTTTTATTACTTAATTAAAATTGAAAATTTAATCTGAATATGGAGGTATGTTTCACATAATACCTAGCTATAATATACACTTTTATATTTTGTGTATGTATGTATGAATGTGTGTATGTACATATGTATGTACATATGTATGAATGTGTGTATGCACATATGTATGTACATATGTATGAATGTGTGTATGTACATATGTATGTACATATGTATGAATGTGTATATGTACATATGGATGTATGGTCTATTATGTGTTATGTATGTACATGACACAGTGCATGTTTGAAGGTCAGAGACCACCATGCAAGAATCAGTTTTCTCCTTCCACCATGCATGTTCAAGGAAAAGGACTCATGTAGTCAGCTTGGCAGCAGACTCCATATATGCTGAGCCATCTTTGAGATCCAATATACTATACCATATGTACTTTTAAAATTCAAAATGTAATCTATAGGTAGTTCTCAAAATTTTATACTTCAATAAATTATGTAAAAGACTAGAGTTGAGTATTCCCTAGCAATGGTCACTTCAGAAGGTCACATCATGGTCTAGGGATCCTTGGACATCTATCTTTGTCCCTCTACATTCCTATAGCACTTCTGGGTCACTCATGGTGACATTGTTACAACATCAGGTGGAAAGTGGGTAAGTCCCCATTGTTTCAGCCTATTTGAGCAGTGTTGTTCTCTCAGCACACAATTCCATGAGCAATGATTTTTCTGTCTTAAGCCACATCTCAGGATGGCAATGAACCCCCAACCCCAGCCATATGCAAAAGGCTCAGGTATACCCTTGCTTCTTCTCCTGACCGTTCAGTGGCCCATGCTATCTTTAATAATTATTAAACACAATCTGACGATTTTTTTTCTGAAAAATAAAGATCTCATTCCAAATAGGCAGCCATCCTCAAAGCCTGGATAGGCTTCTAATCCCTTATCAGTCTTCATCTCTTCCCAATGGATGACCAAGCAAAGAATTCTCATCCTATGCTTGGCAGCACAGAGGTACAACGTTCAAAGGAAACTCTCAGAATTCTGTTGGCAAAAGTGGGAGCTTTTCTTCAGGTTTGGTGCTACAGGTGTGTGGGTAATAGGTTCATTTGACAAAGGCCTCTGATTGGAAAGCAGAGCACACCCACGGTATTTAATGTCATTCTACACACCACTGTTAAGTGTTTCATTCTGTCCCACTTGCTAAGACTGTTAGGAGTATATGACAGAGTGGTTGGGTTCCTGACATTAACCTTTCCACCACAGGGACCATCTCCTCTGCCTCTCATCCCTAACCCCAGGCCATGGCCAATGCACTCAACACAAATACCAAATCCTGCATACCATGGCCCCTGTGAACCAACAGGGTCCTCTGGGGCATGTGAAAACAAAACAAAACAGGTTTGAAGTAATTTGCATGCCTATGCTTTTTAAGCAAAGTTTAATTCTCATGTTTGTCAAGCTCTCTAATTATAAGGGCAGAGGTGATAACAGGCAGACAGGTTACACTGTGTGCAAAGTCCCCTGGAATTGCAAATGTTGTTTGGTTATTTATGGATATCCCAAAAGAATTTTAATACTGTCTGTGGGGAGGAAAACATCTCTGAAAATAGAGTACAAATTCGCACATAGGAAAAGGCACTTAGATGTGGATGGAGAGTATCAAACATATTTTTACAGTTAAATGTCTCATCACTTGGTAGGAGAGTTTCTATCGCTTTATTCGGGATGATTCCTTAATCCTTCCTAACAGCCCACTTAACCGGGAATAATGATTTGCCCTTTTCTGTTATTTCTGCACCTCAAGTAAGCATTTCTCTCGAGGTACAGTGTTACTTTGCGAGGTTAGTTTTGCAGTGATACTGGAACTGGGGCCACCCTGTGCTGGGGTTACAGGTTTGCAGTGCCGTGCCTGGTGAAGCAGGCTGTGTTTTAGAGGAAAGTTCCTTCCACCTCATTTCTTTTTGAGGCCAACTTTTTGCTTTTCTGTCGTGAGTGTGCATACCAAACATGGAAAGCAGAAAATTCTGAATGGTTGTTGGCACACAATGGTGGCCTTTGAAATTGCGAGCCTTTCTGTCACCGAGCATTTCTTGGGCATTTTCATGTGTGTTACAAAGCCTAGTGAGGCTTACAGAATAGATTATATTTTGATTTTTGCTTCAGAATAATTTTGGAATTGCAGGCAACTGAGGGGCCATAGCCAGTCCGGTATACCATCACATATACTGACTTAACATAAAATCATAATCACAATAGTTATTTGTACAGGCCTTTATAGACCTGTGCCTTTAGAAAAGTCTCCAGAAAATTTTGCCCATAGGCCTCCCAGCATGTTACAGTCTGGGGCAAATACCTATGACTGAGCTACATTCTCAAGTCTCCGCAGTTTTAATTTTGAGACACTAAATTAGCCAGACAGGCCTTGACTTACAACCCTCCTTTCCTGTTTCTATTAAATCATTTGTAAAATTTAGTCTTGTAGGACACAGGGGGAAGGGGGCAGAGAAATGGGTAATGACACAAATATCACTGAAAACTCTGTGATATATTAATTTGGTTTATAACCTTCAAGAGGAATGTTAGTGGTTTCTCTGCTTCAGGTACAATGATGAATGACAGAAACTTATAAAGCTGGTGACAGGTTTATATGATACCATGTATTAATAGTAACACCAACTGCAATTTATGTAAAACTGTCCAAGTATAGCTCTATATGCAGGTCCAGAATCATGACTCCTTAGCATTGAGTACATCCAAGTATACATTAATATTTTAGTTAATACTTAGGGTGAATATGTTTAAAACTTCCTATCATTATCATTGATTTACTTTGAAGAAGGAAAAATCATTCAGACTGGTACAGAACTGTAATCCTGCTACTTAGGAGGCTGAGACAGGAAGGTCTGGAGTTCAGAGACAGCCTGGGTAAGATAGTGAGACTGTGTCCTACAAACAAATGGGGCATATGTTGGTATAACACTAGAGCCAAAACATGTTTTGGGTCCCTGAGATAAACATGCTTCTTCTTGAATCCCCACACAATGGAAGAAAAAGTTCAACTCCTTGCCCACATTAGCCTGCTGCTCTCCAAGAGTTTTCCAAAGACCAGGGTGAGAACTACTTTGCCTTGAGCTCCTTGGTGAACAAGGCCCTGCATACAGAGACCCACCAGTTATTACCAGATTCTCTAGCCTCGTCCCACCTAGAAGATGGAAGTCCCATGGTGTTCTGTTTTTGAGTCAATACACTGGAATGCAGTCAAGATGTCTGCTGCTTCGGTGAGGTCATCCAATGATTCTGAAATATATCAATATGTCAGGGCATCTAGACCAGCACCCCAGGACATGTCCTCTGTGATAGATTGGGCTCTCTGTGTTCTCAGTATCCTCAGTAAAATGGTGAACCAGCGCAATGTATATTAGAATTCAGGGTCCCCACCAGGTTTAAGGACATAAATCCCATGTGAAACCCACACCTGGCTATCTCTCTATGCTACAGAAGCTTTGAGCATCACAAATACTATGGTCAGAATTCAGGCTTTGCAGCTGATGACTGCTTTTGAGTCTGGCTTCATCATTAGCACGATATTGTCATGAATAAATACAGGTCCTTCAGCCATTATCTATTTCATGGTATTAATTCTTTTATTTTAATAATCAATTTTATTGAAATTTAGTTAAGTATGATGCATTTCAAAAATACAGTTTATGTCTTGCAAAATGGCTCAGTGCACAGAGACACTGGCATGCTGACCTGACAATATGAATTTAAGTTACCAGATCCCACAAGGTGGCAGGAGAGAACCGATTCTTGAGAATTGTCCTCTGACCTTCAAGTGTGCACTTTGACATATAAACATGTGCCTGCTCCAGTACTCAACTTCACCCACAGACTCACTCAATGAGCTTAAGAAACCTTCTCAACATTTCCAGCAAAAGAACTGATACTCTGGGGTTTGAGGTTTAACAATTACAATGTATATAACTTTCTGACACAGCATCAATTTCAATTTTATAGCACAGTAAGTCCTAACCCTTCAAACTTTCCCTTTTCTGTTGTATCTCAAAGCAGCATTATAATATTAACATGATTGTGTCAAGAACACACACCCAAGAAATACAGTTCCCTGACCTCCCCACAAATTAGGATGAAAAGCATAGATAAGCAATGTGCTCAAGACAGTTACAAAGAGTTACAAAGTGACTGCACCCCAATAAAGTCAGCAACGTGAACTCTTCAACCTTACAGGACCTATCTCCTCTGGACTAGTTTATGATGCTATAGAAAACCCATGGCTTACCTTTTAAAGAACTTGAACCTGACAAATTTCCCTAGGCCTTATACTTTAACATCATAGTCATCTACCCAGGGAACCATTCCTTAAGATGCTGCCACTCACTACAGTGCAACCCAAAGCAAGTTAATTAAAATGCAGCTTCCGGAGCCTAGCCTCCCACTGACTGGATCCCAGCTGGTGCACTTCTGAGCATCTCTTCACTGGAAAGGAGGAAAGCATAGGAGGTTACTGCCTCCACATGGGGCTTCACTCTGCCCAGTAAGGAAATAACATCTCCTTTTCACTTCTCTCAGGGTTGGTGCCTCAACATTATAAAAACAAATTGCTTCATGACTTTCTCTGGGAACTAAATTCTGTTCAGAACAGACAAGAGACAACATAAGAGCAAAAAATTATTGCACTGAAGTCTACCTTGGCCAACTAATGAGTTGAATTTCTAGTAGTGTGGGCATCTCAGGAGTGGCTTCATCAAGAAAGGGCAGTCTCCTTCTCCTGGTCATCATTGGCTACCTGGCATCTGCAAAAAATGGGTAGCACATGCAAAACACCTTTTGAGCAGTGTTAGTAAGGGCCAGCTTTGTATCTCCTGCAGGCTACCACATCTGTTCTCATTTTAGGACTGCACTGGCCATACCATGCTTGGAGAAGAGTTTTATGACAAGGCAGAAGTTTATAAAATCAGCAAAACTTCTATTGTTTAGAACGCAGTGGTGGCGACGACATTTCTATCATACTTGTCCTGGGCCAGATGCTATTCTAAGTCCTTCATCTGTATATCAACAGATCACAGCAGTATAATGTTGACATTACTAATATCAAATCCTTTGCATACATTCAGGGTTGTGAACTGAAGTTTCCAAAATTAAAAGCCACACCTGTTCTTGTTCTCTACAAGGCAAACTGACTGACAAGAACCTCAGAGACTGTGGAGACGTGGACTGTCATACAGGTCAAAGCCAAACTATCCTGGGTTACTTCAGCTCCTTTGTAGCCATTCATTGTCTACTTCTGTGTTTGACTTAACAGCCAAGCTTGTGATTATTAGACAAATGTTTAGAAATGCACCATCAGCTTCCAGCAGCCCAAAGGCTGAGGATGTCATCAGATCATCTGAGTCTATAGCAGATTCTTCCTCACTTTGGCATAGCCCACCTGACAGGCTCACCAATAAATCTGAAAAGTGTATTGATTTATAAAACCTTCATGAAACTGTTACATTGGAACATGCTATTTTGAGTGAACTAAATGAGCACCTCCAGGCTGCAGTGACATTTTCAACCCTGGAATAATACCTATTTCATCTGAGATAGATGCACTTTTGTATCAACAAGGCCCAGGCCATGTAGATTGAAACCAGTAGAGCCAAAACTTGAACCATAGGCAGTTAACTCCAGAGTCTGCACTCTTAAACACTGCAGTTCTTCCTTTTGGGGAAAATGGCTTGATGCTAAAAGATGGGGGAAAATTTTTATCAAAAGTGAGCTGGTTAAAGAAAGCATTTTCCCAATGAAATACACTATGTAAAAGGACCAGAAACCCTCATTGAGCTGAAGAGCAAGGTGAGAATGTGTACCATACACTGCCTTTCTAGTGAAAATTATTTTGTTAAGAATAATTTTTGGGAGACCTGTGAATATTGTATTTTGGTGGCTTTCAGGTCAGTTACAAGTTGTCAGCTTTGCTTATGAATAATTTACAGGTTGGAGGGGTTGTTATGCATTTTAATTGACCCTTATTTCATGTCTCTTGGATTCCTGAGTCATCATTAGAAACATCTTCCTCATTTCAGGAATACTGAGGAATTCTCAATTTTCTTCTGGTGCTCCTAAGATTTCTTTACAATGTGAATTTGTAGACTAGTATAAGATTGTCATGACAGACAGGTGGGATACAAACAAACCTATTTATGACAACTCACATTGTTAATTTGCCTTCTTCCTCTAGTTCCCTGCTCCCCATCTCTGGTTTGGGGTGCCTTCTCTCCTGAAGTAAATTCTTCTGCAAATTTCAGCCTAGTCCTGGCCTCATTTTATTTTAGTGTGTGTGTGTGTGTGTCTGTTTTTTACTTCTCAAAAAAGTCCACCAAATTAAAGCTTCAGAAGTACGAAGAGGTTATGAAGGATAATCTAATCAAAGTCAATTTCATATTACAAAGGCCAGCAATGTAGCACAGTATGAGAACTTGCTAGCATTTACAAGGCCCTAGGTTCACTTATAGAAAGAGAGGGAGGGACAGAGAGGAAGGAGCCTGACTAGCGCACTGCAAAGCTCATCAGCAGCCCCTCCTTGACCCAGTGTTCCTTTAAAGTCCTTTATAAATCTCTTGTTTGAATACAATTAATGTCCTGAGATTTTGAGCTTTGCACAGTACACAAAAGATCCACAGCCTCAAGTTACCAGTAATGGGATGAGGCGTTCTTCTTGCTGACTCTCAAAGTCTCAATGTAATGTGGCCAGTGCTCTTGGTTTAATCCCCGATCCATGTCAGCCTTCAGCATCATCAGCTGCAGTGAGAGAGTGTGTGTGTACGTGTGTGCATGTGTGTGTGTGTGCATGCACTCGTGCGTGCATGCTAGCTCTCACACACATGTGTGCATCCTCCCCTCTCTGCCTCCCCTTCCTCCCCCCAGCCTGGACATCTGGGAAGACAGAAAGCCACAAACAAATTAAGTTAAAAGGTGTAAAATTTGGTGAAAAAAAAAATAAGCTGGCAAAAACAGGTGCCAAAGGGCTTTTGCACACAACTCCCTCAGTTTCAGTGCTTTGTGAATGGTTAGCAGCCCAGCTACAGCAGGGCACATTTCATGCTCATTTGCTCTTTTGATTTCCTAGAAAGAAGAAATAACACCTGCTGCTGAGTCTTCCAAGACAGTCTCCAGTGTAACCGCTCTACTCTAGGCAGAGTCTTGGAAATTGGTCTTTCAGAAACTCTTCAACTAAGATGGTTGAACAGTGTAATGGTGCCCCTTATTGTGATGTGCTGACTTGTGAGGTAACTATCTAAAGCCTTGGCTTTCCATTAGGAAGCTGTAAGCTTTCAAGACAATAGCATTGACTGGCTTGTCACAATCCAGTTGTCTCTCAGATGTCCTGATCATTTATAAATTCTGAGCCTACTCTGAAGACAACAGCTTTACAATTCCATCCTATGCTAGTAGGCATTAGCCAAGTCACCTGCACTCCAACACTCAAGTTGCTGTATGGCTGTTGTTGTCAGAACGGGCAGCTGTATTTATGCTTCAGTTCTCCCTGAACTGGTCTAGGAAGTAACTTGTTGCTTGACTCATCTCTGGAGCCCTCTCTTCCTTGCCTGCTCAGGCTTATTGCGTTATCTGTCATGCATGGACTGTTCGGCATGGCTGCCCAGGCACTTTATATCCTTCCTACACCTTATGAACTCTGGGTCACAAGGCTGTCTCTTTGTGCTAGCAATTCAAATTTCTGACACCATTTGTTCTCAGCATGCTGGGATGACTTGTCTTGACCTACCCTGGCACGATAGCCTTTACCTTTTGGATTCAAAGCAGTAGGATTTAAAATAATCTAATGAGCATCAGCATCCACTCTTCTCCTAGAAGTCTACCCTGCTGAGCCCCCTCCCTTCTCTTGGGGCACACCGTGTCCTAGAAGGTTCTCAGTCCCTGCTGGGAGTACAGCTCTGGCCTGTCTGCTTACTCGTTCAGTTCTCAATTCAGCTCAGACCCAAAGCAACCATTGTTGGTCTTCTCTTCCTTCTGCTATTCCAAGTAAATCACCTTAGAAACTTTGCTTCTTCTTGAAATTGGAGTTCAGAATGTATAATCTTCATAGAAGTGGCTCAATAGTTTCACCTCTGACAATTATTAGAACTTGCTTAATTTCTTTCCAAATTCTTGGAGTGGGGTAAGAACTGATAATACAAAGAACATGATCCTTTCCTGACACTTCACACAAGGCAAAGATGACATCGTTGCCTCCAGAGCACTATGATGTCAGATTCATCAAAGAGCCAACCACCTCTCATGTTTGCCTCTCCTGGCCTATGCTGTCAGGGTTTAATGTCCCAGGTTTACCTCAGTGGTATTCAAAATCCAGTCTTGTTCCTTCCAAGCTAGGATTTCATCTTGGTCCTGGTTACACACTATTCATAGGTAGAATTATGTAGTCACTGAGAACCAAGTGGAATTCTGGATCTACCAAGTCTCAGCAGCATGACTTTGCACAGGTTGTGTGTACTGTCCCTGTAATTAAGTCTCTGTAGGTACGGAATAGGGCAATGATAACATTCATCTCATGGTGATCCTTTCAATGACACATGAGATAAAGTGTGCAAACCATTTGAATGTCAAAACTCAAAAAATACTACCCAGTATGATTAATCATAAATTAAAACTCTAAAGGGCCACTCTAAGCTTCAGTGATAGAAGATGCAATACTATTCTTAGGAAATGTAAACTGAGTCCTATGAAGTTTAACCTCCTTGACTACACCTCAGTAGAAATAAACAGACTCTGAAAGTAGAAGGCAATGTAGTTTGGCAGTTACTCCCTCACTTGCCTTAGGGATTTCTCTTGTAAGAACATTCTAGTAACCTTCCTGAGAATAATTTTTGTCAGGGACCAGAGAACTCACTGTTAGCCTAGAGAGTCTGACTACTCCACTGTCCTTTTATAATGCCTGTTGCCTCACTGTGTGAAACAACTCATGTGAACTGTGAATAGCATCCATAGTTAAGAAGGGACAGGGTCTCAGCACAACTAATAAAGGATTATCTTTCTCCAGAATTACCCTTCAGCAGAGGGGTTAGTGAATTCTTAAAAGCTTTTTTTTTTTTTTTTTTTTTTTGTCCAGTTCTGCTTTGGCATCCAAGGAAAGGAAACCCACACATACTTCTGACCCAGGTGCAGTTTACCAATGGAGGTGGGGAACACATGCAACCCTTTAGCACTGGAGAGCTTGCCCAAACTCCAGCCTTAGCTCTGGAGTTAGCCACCTGAGGTTGGGAGTACACTCATACTTTAGCCACAATTCCTAGTCACCATTTGAGGTTTGGAAGAACATCCTGATTCTGGCCCGCATACCACATAGCCCTACTAGCCAGGGCATCAGCCAAGCCCAGCTTTTGTTCCTCTCCTTATTTATATAACACCCAAGATCCATGTTGCAGACTCTGGCACTTCCTGGTTTTTTTGTTTGTTTGTTTGTTTGTTTGTTTGTTTTTTGGCTTTTGTATCCTCCATATCCCACCATCTTTCCTCGGCCTCTCCCAAAGAACACAGACAGACCCAGTGTCTGTGGCACAGCTTCCTAAAAGATGACTGTTCTTTACCCCCCCTTCATCCACCATTGGTTACATTCCTGTAGTTCACTCCTTCCCTTGCTTTGCTTCTGCCATTGTCCCTTCTGTCTGCTGCACCTCTAATTCCTATCTAGCAAGGGAATACTATTTAATCTTTCTAGCAACTAGTACTAACTCTCTTTTCTAATTTTTTATTCATAGTCACAATAAATGATATATAATATATAATTATATATAACATATTATAACTTTAGAAAGTTAATTTGGAGTTAGTATTTAAATAAAAATGTATAGTATAATTTAGAAACCCTACCCTGAGGATTTGTCAAAAAAAATTGCATATACATGTCCATAGACTTATCATAAGTATTTATTCTGATTCACCTGGTTTTATGCTAATATGACAGCTAGTCTCATACTCCATAGGTTTAAAACATAATCCAAACAAGACTTATCTTTATGTCTGATACCAGTGTTACTTGTCAGTAAACAGATCACTGGAAGTTTGGATCAACTGGCAATAAATCCATCCCACAACCTTCTCAGGGGCTTTAAAAGTTCAATAGAGTGAATTCGGAATTCAGGAAAACACTTTGCCTATGACTGTAGTATTACTATAACAGAAACAATTAGGGCCAACCAAAGAAAGAGGTGGTCTTAGAGGTTGTACAACACAGTGTTCCAGGGGACATTCTATAAGATCAGGTATGATACCGGGTAAAGGAAATATAGCAAAGCCCAAACAGAATCACATGTGCTACTATTTTCCATCACCAAACTGAAACCTAAGCTGTTGGCTTCTGAGAGTTGACCTTCATAGAGATGAGGAAATGACAGCTAAATCCAGTGAAGCCAACAATGTGTATATATCTTATAAAAATGCCCACCCCACTGCTTCTTGTCTAATCTTCCCTCTGCTTTTCGGTGCCTATAAATCCCTTGCTTACTGCAGTTCACTGGCACTCCTTTGGATTTTGCAGACAAGATGCTGCCTGATTCACAGGTCATTTTTAAAAAGCAACTCAATCTTGGAAACTACATTTGTTGACACTTTGTTCTTTGTATTCATTTTGCACATTTAATGTGCTTTGCAATCATACAAGCATGCTGGTCTATCTATCCAGACTTCTTATTGGAGTTTCACTTCCCTGTCACAGCTGATTGGTCATATAACTGAAGGTCAACGTTCATCTCTTTTGCATGGATGATCTTTCTGGGGTGTAGCTCCATCCTAAGTCATTTCTTGATTTTTTTAAAAAATTATTTACATTCCAAATGTTGCCCTCCTTTCTCGGTCTTCCCTCCAAGAGTTCTTCACCTCATCCCCTTTGGCTCTGAGAAGGATGATTAACAGAACACTCTTTTTAAAAAAAGGATATTTTCTTTATTTACATTTCAAATGTTTTCCACTTTCCAGGTCTCCCCTTCAGAAATCCCCTATCCCATCCCCTCTTCCCCTGCCTCTATGAGGGTGCTACTCCACCCTCCCACCCACTCTATCTTCCTGCTCTAGCATTCCCCTACACTGGGGCATCGAACACCCTCAACCCAAGGGCCTCTCCTCCCACTGATAGCCAACAAGGCCCTCCTCTGCCACATATGCGGCCAGTGCCATGGGTTGCTCCATGAGTATTCTTTGGCTGGGGATCCAGTCCCTGGGAGCTCCAGGGAATCTGTCCTGTTGCTCCCTTCATAGGGCTACAAACCCCCTCAGCTCCTTCAGTCCCATCTCCAACTCCTCCATCAGGGACCCCCCAAGCTCAGTCCAATGGTTTGCTTCGAGCATCTGCCTCTGTATTTGTCAGGCTCTGCCTGAGTCTCTTGGGAGATAGCTTATCATGCTTCCATCAGCAAGCACTTCTCAGCATCCACAATAACATCCGGGGTTGGTGGCTGTATATGGGATGGAACCCCAAGTGGGGCAGTCTCTGGATGGCCTTTCCTTCAGTCTCTGCTCCACACTTTGTCTCCATATTTCCTCCTATGAGTATTTTGTTCACCCTTCTAAGAAGCACTGAAGTATTCACATTTTTGGTCTTCCTTCATATGGTCTGTGAATTGAATCTTGGGTATTCCGAACTTTTGGGGTAATATCCACTTACCAGTGAGTACATACCATGTGTTCTTTTGTGACTGAGTTACCTCACTCAGGATATTTTCAAGTTCCATCCATTTGCCTGTGAATTTCATGAAGTTGTTGTTTTAATAGCTGAGTAGTATTCCATTGTGTAAATGTACCACATTTTTTGGTATCCATTCCTCTGTTGAGGGACATCTGGGTTGTTTCCAGCTTCTGGTTATTCTAAATCTGGCTGCTATGAACATAGTGGAGCATGTGTCTTTATTACACATTGGAGCATCTTCTGAGTATATGCCTAGGAGTGGTATAGCTGGGTCCTCAGGTAGTATTATGTCCAATTTTCAGAGGGTCAGCCAAACTAATTTACAGAGTGGTTGTACCAGCTTGCAATCCCACCAGCAATGGAGGAGTGTTCCTCTTTCTCCACATCTTTGCCAGCATCTGCTATCACCTGAGTTTTTGATCTTAGCCATTCTGACTGGTATGAGGTAGATAGCGAAAACTATTCTCAACAATAAAAGAACTTCTCGGGGAATCAGCATCCCTGACCTCAAGCTGTACTACAGAGCAATAGTGATAAAAACTGCATGGTATTGGTACAGTAACAGGCACATAGATCAATGGAATAGAATTGGAGACCCAGAAATGAACCCACACACCTATGGTCACTTGATCTTTGATAAAGAAGCTAAAACCATCCAGTGGGGGTTGGGGGAGCATTTTCAACAAATGGTGCTGCCTCAACTGGCGATCTACATGTAGAAGAATGCAAATTGATCCATTCCTATCTCCCTGTACAAGTCCAAGTGGATCAAGGACCTCCACATAAAACCACATACACTGAATCTAATAGAAGAGACAATGGGGGAAAAGTCTCGAACACATGGGCACAGGGGACAAGTTCCTGAACAGAACACCAATGGCTTATGCTCTAAGATCAAGAATTGACAAATGGAACCTCATAAAACTGCAAAGCTTCTGTAAGACAAAGGACACTGTCAGTAGGACAAAATGGCAACCAACAGATTGGGAAAAGATCTTTACCAATCCTATGTCCAATAGAGGGCTAATATCCAATATATACAAAGAACTCAAGAAGTTAGACTCCAGAGAACCAAATAACCCTATCAAAAAATGGGAAACAGAGAATTCTCAACTGAGGAAATTCTTAGGGCTGAGAAGCACCTAAAGAAATGTTCAACATCCTTAGTCATCAGGGAAATGCAAATCAAAATAACCCTGAGATTCTACCTCACACCAGTCAGAACACTCTTAATATCCAGGAAAACTTACAAAATAAGAGTCCCTTCTGGTACTTCTAGTACTTGTGACAGTATTGTTAACAATCACCAAAACCTTAAGTAACAACTTTCTTCCAACTTCACAAATGGATACATTTTGATGCACCCAACAATATGATTTTATTAACAATAAAAAGAATGTAACAACACAGATGAATTTCAAAAATTATTCGGAAAGGCTATCAATATGCACCATCTTATAATTTGTAACTGCAGAGGAATAATCTTTTATGAAGCCCTGATTCAGCTCAGTTTTCACAACATCAGAGCAACTACTGTGTGGATCAGCTTGTTCCTTATGGAAAGGAGGTATAGAAAGGTAAGGAACATCTGTAGCCTCTATCCTTTAAAATACAAGTAGCAACTTCTCCAGTTATGACTACCAAAAATATCTACTAAATACAAAGTCTTGTGGCAAGTACAGGATACTTCCTTTTGAGTTTTTGGCTACATAAAACTCACAGTCTAACTCCCCCCTCCCCTACCAATATAAGTAGTTGCTCTTTTCTAGGTTGCCCACTAGAACAAGATACAACCCTACTGCTAAAGATACCACACCCTTTGGTCACAGAACATAGAGAAATCAAGCCAGAGCTGAGCTGGAAACTGCTCTGCTAGCTTTTACAGTGCTCAAAGGTGCTATACAGATTAATGGAAAATTCATTAATCATGTTAGAAAACTGTGAGCCCTGAAAGCACAATATTAACCTGCCAGGAAAGATGTGCCCACTGGTGCAATAGTGGCCATGACTATTAAAGGGGTAATGAATTGCTCCCTTGAAGGATTCCAGGCGTGCTCCACAGGAGGGAATTCACATCTGGTGCTGCTAATCTCATCAAAACCCCATGCATGGCCAGGAAGGTCACAGGCCCTACATGGAACCTACTACTGTTATGTTGCTATATGGACATGTAAAACTGGCTTCTAAACATTTATGTTTTTACTAACAGACTTGTGCTGTGTCCAGCTTTGGTGAGAGAAGTGCTGCTTGCAGTTAGCTGTTAATACATACACTTATAACTGGTGATACTGGGAATGACTGTTCAGTGCTCAGACCTAAATGTGACATTTGTATTACCTCCTTCAAGGCTCAGGGAACATCATAGAAGGCTGAAAATATTTAAGAGCCGGAGGATGGGAAAGTGTGTTATGAAAAGCTGTCTTCTGAACATGACATAGCCTGTTGCATTCATGAACGCACCGCAGCAATACTTGCACAAACCTTACAGTGTGGACCCATCAATACTACCATGGAGGTGGGCTCATAAAGCCTCACCCATCCCTTCTAAGGAGCTACAGGCAAGTTAATGGTTCCTGGAGAAATGGGATGCTCCTCACTGGTTGGGTTCTCCTTGCTCAGGAAAGTAAACACCATCCACAGTCATGCCAAGTGATCCTATTTAAATGCAGTGAGCAATAAACAAGCCATGAAAGAGAGAGAGAGTTATCGGAAAGAAAATGGGGGGCTAGCATTGTAGGAAGAGTAAGTGAGGTAATGGTGGAAGGACACCTACTGCGTGGTGGCATGCACTTGTAACAGGGTGCTCAGAGGTGGAGAGGCTGCCTGAATCACATAGTGAGAGTCTATCTCAAATATTTTTACTCATGTGATAGATCTGCCCAAGCATCTGCATTTCAGTATTTATGTATGTTTTGCTGGTTAACACTAAGCATCTATCCATAATCTGGTCATCTTTTAAATGGAACTTTTTTCAAAACTAAAAACTTCTCAATGTGCTACAGTTAACTACAAAGTCATCAAGTTCCACATAAGCTGAAAGCAGTCTCTCAAGTGAACCAGCTCATTCCAGATCACAGATACATTCTCACTGGAGAATGAATACTATAAAACCAAGGAAAACAGCCTGAAGTCTTCAAAACTACAGGAAACAAATTTCATTGTTTGCATAAATCACTATATACAAGGACTCAAATTACACTTGTAAAGACTACATTTCCAAGAAAAAAAAAAGCTTTTCATTTACATTCACACACACACACACACACACACACACACACACACAGAGTATGCACATACATACATGCATGGGCATGTACACTCGACTGCTTTTACAACTGCACCTATAAATCAAAAATCAAAGAATAAACTTATCAATTTGTAGGTGACAGGGAAACTGCTTTCTTCCAAGCAAGTACAAAGAATGCTTTTCTTGCCCAGTTTTAAAAGCTCACAATACTTTGTAAATAAGACAAACACAGACCATTTTGCCACTTACTGAAGAAACTGATAAAGGCTGAAACACAAACACCTGAATCCTGTTGAGACCAGCTGTTGCCTGAGATATCTGAGTGCTCAAGGCAGGCAGAGGAACAAGACACACATGAGTGCTTGCTGGAGGATCAAGCCACAAAAACTGGCTTCTAAATACTGCTTCTATCAATTAGGGAAAAGAGCAACTTTGCACTAATCAAAACCAGAACCAAGTTTACCAAGACCTAGGAACTGAGGGACAGAACAGAGCCAGCATGGCACAGGATTCATTACTGGAGGTCAGGTGTGCCTGGGGGCCAATGAGGACCACTTTGTAGTACCATCACCTGGCAGCTCAGTAGGACATCCACCTGCTAAAAGAAAACTCTTGAGAAATGAATGTTTTTAAATTCACCTTCATGTAAATCTTTTCTGCCATGTTTCTACTTGAGGGTGTAGATGCTCCAACACTGAAAATTACAGCAAAGTAATTTTCGGGTGTTAGGAGGACAGGCTCAAAACAAAAAGGCTACTAGATGTTTGAAAGAAAAATGCCTTTTGTAAATGCCACTGTTACTCAGTTAAATAAGCAGGTAACCTAGAAACAAATGAACAATTTTCTCATATAATTATTTGTCTCACACCTTCATATACCTTGAAAAGCCATTTTCTTTATGCCTGTAAACTAAGTTGTGGAGTGGTTAAGACCTAAGGGTAAGGAAAATGGCCGGAGTTTTTCTGCCTTCACCCAACACTACCTAAAGCAGGTAGGAATTCACTCACCTTTTCTCAGGGAAAGCATGAGCTTGTCAGGTCTTCTCTTTGAGCAAAGACACTCTGTTTTGTTGTCAGGATGGCTGCCACATGTATAAAACAGTACAGAATGTCAAGTGTCTGTGTTGAGACAACAGTCCCATCTATAAACTGGAGTAGGCTAAATAGTACCTAAAGCTCTTGAGGCTGCTGAGACCATCAATGAACTGTTCACTCTGGTCATCTTTATTAGAAATGCATGTCATTCTTCCCATTGCTTGGATTACTCCAAACATTAACTATTGAACATTGTCTCCCTTCACATTCATGGAAACCTTCTCTGCCATGTTTCTCTGTGAGGGTGTAGATGTGCTAACACTGTACAGCTTCTTACTCCTTCCCTGGAACAACTGGGCTAAAGCAGTGGTCGAGCCAGCCTGGCTGTTGCCCCTGAAAGCAGGGCCATTGGTCATCTTGGCCCGGTTCTCAGCTCTGAGAACTTTGCTGTAGGAGTGTTCCAACTAGTAGGATACCTCGCTAAACCTAGACTATATGAAAACCATGGCTCATACAGAGTATATGTTTCCTTTGAGTCTGGACTTTTAGTAAAAGCCAGGAAGTCAGGGAAGAGGATAAGCTGTTTCAAAGACTCTGGTACAATGTTTTGGACTGTTACCATTGTGGCATTCTGGATACTACTACTGACAGTTCTGTCAAAGGACATCTTAAAGCACACAGCAGCTCATCTCAAAGGGGCTGATATTTACAGTAGTATCCTAAGAAATATTATGCCAGTTCTTAGTAAGGAAACAGGTATTGATTTGATGTCTAAGCAGTTTCTAGATGTAGACCAAGAAAGCTATACATATTTTGACCAACCAAGCATATTACTGACTGTCAAATCAACTGTCTTTTTAGAACAGAACATGTCTAAAATACCAGCCAAAATGTGAATTGCAAATGACATCAAATAAAACTTGCTAAGTTCTAGATCTTTGTCTTTCAGAAAAATCACTATATAATTTTATGTGACAATAAAATATAAAGTTTCTTCTAAGATTGTGGTAGTCAATGGTTCACCCCATAAAAGAAATTAAATGCAGCTAGTTTTAATTATTCTGAAGCTCATCTATTATCTTGGAACCTAACTGCTCAAATTCTAAATTGAAATTAAAGTACTCAGAGACTAAAAAAACAAGATTATTAAACAAGCATTTAAAAAAAATAATACATATTGCCAAGTAAACTCAACAGAATTATTTGTTAATACTTTATTAGTGTTTTCTAACAGATAGAACATAACACAAACCAAATAAAAATTTTATTTTCTGTAGTTAATAAAAATAACTGACATTCTGATTCTTTCCCCTTGGTTAGAGAAGGAGAGCACTGATAGAGCGGTTAGGCACAATTGACACTTATGTACAATGATATGCACAAGGTAATTTTTAACAATTAAAATCCTAAAATGTGCTCTTTAGATTTCCCTTATAATACAGGAGCCATACTCCCATAAGCAAAATTTTCTACTAAGAAAAGAACTTTACAAGGAGTGAGAAAAAGACTTTTAAAACAAGTCCTTAATTAAGGTGCAGCAACAACAGAATGAAGTTGTTGGGTTAAGAATACAGTTAAATTAGATCTCAAAACGTTAAAAATGTAGTTATTTTACAATTACTCAAATAAACATGCATTAAATGAAAATATTGCACAAAATTAAAACTGTAGATTGTGAAATTTATGTTGTTCTTAATTTCTTTTTTTAAAAAATGGTACGCTTTCATTGCACTTAGCTGTTTTTCCCCCCAAACACCTGCAGCAAACTTATAATGATCAAACTGATATATTCAAGAATTTTGCGTTGTTTTGTTTTAAATTAAGGCTAACAAAGTGCATCCACTGGTCAATGGCACAACTGTTTCCAGCAACTGCATGGAACACTCGAGTTACAGGAAATACTCCTCTAAGAGATAGGTGTACGTCATACAATCACATTTTAGGTGAATACACTGTGATAATTTCTTTGTACTTTTACACTACCTGAAAAAAATGTCAGAAAAACCAAAAGAATGATTAATTTTGACCATTCTTGCCTAAAGGCACCACTGACTTAAAAGCATTTAGCAGAAGACATAAAGCCTCTTTGTGTATATGTTCATATGTGCAACAAATGCACAAAATATAGTAACTTTACTAAACGTAGAACACTGTCCTTTGCTTATAGGTCAGTACTCTCCACAGCTGGACCAAGCCTGGGTTATCTGTAGCTATTACACGGCCACAGTCTTCTTGTAAAACACAGATGTGCACAGACACGTGGTCGTCTGACGTTTCTGCTCCTGAAATATAAATGCTTCTCAACAAAAATTCCCTTTAAAAACTATTTACTCAAATTGTTTTGCTTTTGCTCATTGTTTTGGTGTGATTGCAGTTGTCTTGAAGGGCTGTTAGAAGAACCTGCATTTTATATGACCTCTTCTTCCCCTGGTTGACAGTTTTCTCACTTTATATAGAAACATTTTTCACATGTACACACTAGGCTCTTGCAAGAATCCTTCTGTATACCCTTAAATGTATTCATGTAAAAATATAATTGAAACAGGAGGCTATGTCTGAAATTATTGCACTTGTGGCCATGCTGAGGCTTCCTACAGACTTGACACATCCAATTTTAAGCTTGGGGCAGAGGAAGGGCCAGCAGGGCAGGGGCAGGAGCATATGATGACTACAGGAAACATTTCTTCTGCCAGAGAAACAGAATCTTTTCTCACTTGCGAGTTTTGAAAAGGGGTTTTACTTATGTAATTCTGAAATACATGCAACACATGCTGAATATGTGCATACCACACATATGCACACAGCATTGATAAGCATCATAAAGCTTTACAGGAAGGCTTCCCTCCTATTACTAGGCTTCACTGGGTAAGAAGCATCTGAGGGTCAGAAAGCCAAAATCCTAGTCCATTCTTAAAGCTCCCAAATAACTGGATTATCAATACTCTGTCCCTTTACAATAAGCACCCAAACGTTCTTTAAATATCAGGATACTGGCTCAGTGGTCTGAAAAGTAGTTTCACTATTTTAAGGTATTAGTGTTAAATTTAAAACAAAAAGAGCTGATATACCAAACCAATCCTTAGTCACTGGAAGTATTTAAAAGTACAGAATCCTGCATATATGGGATACGAAGACTTCCTAATGGACAAAATGGAGAGAACACTAGGAAATGCAAAGGCTTTACAACTGGAAAAGGTATTTTGTTTCACTGATACAAAATATTAGGGCGTTAAATGTATACACCAAAAGGTTTTGTGTACTAGCTTTATTTAGAATTTTACATTATGCGAAATATAAATAAAAGCATATTTTTTAAAAATAGTACAGTTCTGTTTTCATTATTTATTTTCATATATGTACACATAGTAGAATTAGGTATTTGTATGTTTACACAGGACTATAAGCTCATTAATCCTTTGATTTGCTATATTGGTAGTTACCTAAGGCATGTCTAGATCATACGATTTAAAGTTATCATATGGTAACTTTCAATAGAGTACTGTTTTAATTTCCAATTTTTAGAAGGACAATGTATTTGGCAGTTCTTACAATAAATAATTTCCCTTCTATATAATCAGTAATCTGTTAAAAGATTAAAAAAAAATTGAACTTATAAGAGAGCTACCACATGCTTCTTTTGCACAGAATGCCAAAGGAAAAGTGGAGAGTTGAGTACCAAAGAGCAAAGCCGAGCCCTTAAAGCACATAGAAAGAAAATCAATGAAAATTTCTATCAATGAATAATAAATCCAATCAAATTCTGGTTTTGATTGGTTTTATTTTACAGTGCTTTACCTTATACAAGACTGTAATCTGGGAAGGGCTATTTCCTACACTAAAGGCATTCTTTCTCTCAAGTTGCCCAGGCCGCCTTGAAACAATTGAAAATTGTTCTAAAGCTCACTCGCCTGCTAGCCCACATGATAGCAAAATGGTGACAACCCCAAGATCCTCAGTGAAACAAATCTCTCCAATTCTGCGCTGCGGTCTGCACACACTAGTTAGTTAAGTGACCTATGACCCGCTGTCTTGTGCTTCCCTCAGCTCTCACACATACACTCTGGCACTCTGGCACTGGGAGAGAATGCTGATTAGTTTGGAACAGAAGAGACCAACTCCATTCTTGAACGCGACGGGGCAGTATCCTCTCAATGTTGCAAATTATGCACCAAATCATGTAAGACACAGGAAACTCTCTTGGTAGTGGCTGGATTACAGATGAGAATGAGAAGAACCAGTCTTACGGACGTACTAGTAACCTGGTCTGAGACATGGAAAGACTGGTGTAGACACAACAGTATGTGAGTGACACCCCAGAAGATCTGTCCACACCATTAGTCCTGGACAAACTGAATGCCAGCTTCACAAGTTGGAGGGTCACCTTTTTTGTAAAGAAGGCGCTTGAGTACTTTGAAGTTTTTGTCTATATTTCTGCATTTGCTTTGACCTTGAATGAAGTTTGTTGAAAAGTTCACGAAATTTATACTGTGGAAACAAGGTTTCTAAAAAGCCTTCTAAGAAGACATACACCATTCTCCTATTTAACTGGTTGTGCTGAAACATTTCAAAAACACGAAGAATACCTTTCCGTGTTGTCTCAGCTCCAATAATGTGCTTCAGTTCATCTAAGTGAAGTAGAGAAAAATACAAATATTCATTCCTCAGAAGAAGGAAATCACACCTAAACTATGATCATAAATAAAAATCTGAAGCATACAGCAGAGTAACTCATAAATAGTAAGTAGGTATACAGTTAACAATCTCAAACTCAATAACTGAGTCTTGAAGCCTACTTAAACTATATATATAGAGAGAAGATAGCACAAGGAAGTTGGGAGCCACACTTATAGGTTACATGTCAGTCACAGTTCTCTCTCTCAAATCCCATGCAGTACCAACTTTCTTTCCCCCACTACTGAATGAAGATTTCTAATAACAAAATCCTTGTAGTTGTACAGATTTGTAAGACTTTAGTAAGACACAGAAGCAATGACTGTAGCCGATTTTGTTACATGGGCAGACTGAGGATAGATACAGGAAATTAAGGATTACCCCCAGTCACCAGAACATCAATAACCAATTGGGAAGTACATAAAAAGTGGTAAGAACTGAGGTAGAGAAAGCGGCTAAAGTTTAGAATGCCTATAAGAAAAAGTAAAAGATAGAGACCTTGACTGTGAGGGCAAGCCAGTGTGGCGCTTACATGGACAAACCAAATTACCATAGAAAGAACACTGGAGAGCCACACAGGATTGTCCTGGAATTACTCATAAGGGTCCCCAAAACAAAGCCATTATTTTGCTGTGTTAGAAAGAAAAAAAACCAGGGGCTGGAGAGATGGCTCAGTGGTTAAGAGCACTGACTGCTCTTCCAAAGGTCCTGAGTTCAAATCCCAGCAACCACATGGTGGCTCACAACCATCCTTACTGAGATCTGATGCCCTCTCCTGAGGTGTCTGAATACAGCTACAGCGAGCAGGGCCGGAGCGAGCGGGGTGGAGAGAGAGGGCAAAAAAAAGTGTCTGAAGACAGCTACAGTGTACTTACATATAATAAATAAATAAATCTTTAAAACAAAAAAGAAAGAAAGAGCAAAATTTCTAAGTTTACAGACATAAAATATAATATTAAATAAGCAAGGCCACACAAAAGAAAAAAAATCACATTCTTCCTCATATATGGAATTGACTCAATAATGTAAGTATATATATAAACAAAGGAACATGTCTGTACTGCAAAACATGTAAAACATTAAAGGCTAAATACTAAATGAGAAACAGCTGAAAGCAGGTAATGTATATGAATTATGGAAGATGGTATACAGCTAATTGTTTTTCTAGTTCTAATTCTGTTGTGGAGTTTTCATTTTTTGGTGATGAATGAATACACAAAAATATATTCAATAGTGAAAGAACAATTATTCTAACTGTACAGAAATTCACTGAGGTATATAGACTCTGGATCTGGTTAATTTTTGTGTGTATATTGTATTACTTGAAAATTTTTAATAAGAAAAAGTTTAAGAAACATAAAAAAAAACCTTGCAACTTCCAAAAAGTCATGATTTAAGCAGAGAAACACCGTAATTTAGTAAAAATGTATGACCCTACTACAAAACACAGGATTAAGCATATGAAGAATCATACAGTTTCCATCTGTCATCAACCTCTTTAGGTGTTCTTTGCAGCCAGAGCTTCTGTGGGAATTCTCTCTGTAGCTGGAACTCGTGTGGCCTAACCTCTTCTCTCCTACTGTATTATTTTTTTCTTTAGAACTGATCATTATCATATTAAGTTTTATTTGCTTGTTTGGCTTGTTGTTCCCTCTAAAATAATACAAGCTTTAGGAAAGTCTAGCACACAGTTCCATACTTTCAATAAGTACCTATGTGACTCGAGTTCCTGCAGCTGCTGGGCCACAGCGCAATCTCCTTTATTATAAAGGTGCATGAGAAATAGTCTAAGTCACTGTTTCTTTTAATTTTTCTAAAGTGTCACTTCTTTATGCCACCAAATTTAACCACATATGGGGAGAAAGTAACAGCAATGTGGTAGATTTCTAATTTAAGATGGAAAACTAAACACTGATAATCTAATTTAAAAAGTTATAAAGTTGTAAGAAAAGTCAGGCACATTGGCTTATGCTCATGTGTATAATCCCAGAACTTGGGAGGCTGATGTAGGATGCATTGAGTTTAGACCAGCATGGGCTACACAGTAAGTATCAGACCAGCCTGAGCTACAGCATGAGACACTATCTCAAAATAATGAGAAAAAGAAGAAAAGAAGAAAAGAAACAAAGTAAAATTGTAAGAAAATAGTTAACAATAGATGAGAGAACTTATAAATTCATCTTATCTATTCTCTACATCCACAATTAACACAGAGGAATATATTTAGGCATGGGTTAATAGTTATGCGTTTTTAAAGATAATTGTGACCCAGTGACAAAACTACCCTCATCATCTCCCAGCCAGAAAAGTCCATTGGTCACAGGCTCTCTTTCTCAGAGGG
Organism: Uromys caudimaculatus; assembly: GCA_028551405.1. Lineage (NCBI taxonomy): Eukaryota > Metazoa > Chordata > Mammalia > Rodentia > Muridae > Uromys > Uromys caudimaculatus. Next base: position 45,286,902 of record CM052705.1, on the reverse strand, counting down.
AAAAAAAAGGACAAATAAATCTATATTAATGACACAGGAGTATCACAAATAAATATTCAAATAAGACCAACAGAGTGCTTTAATAAGGATTATGCCTTAATAAGGATTAATTATGATCAATTGGTTACCTGTACATAAATGGACTTGAATATTCTTTCTTAAAATTTCATACTTTGTTCTGTTTTTCCAGATAGGGAAACCCTGTAAACTAGGCTGGTCACGTGCTTGGATTAAGGGCATGTGCCTGTGATGCCCACTGCATTCCGTGCTAGAGATCAAATACAGGGCTTCTGGCAATGCTAGGCAAGCACTCTGCCAACTGACCTACAACCTCAGCTACACTCATATCTGTCTTTCTTATAAAAGGAAGGAAGGGAGGGAGGGAGAGAAGGAGGGAGGGAGAGAAAGGAAAGAGAGAAAGAAAGAAAGGTAGTCCCCTAAACCATGGCTTATCTAGTTCCAGGTCATGCTCATATTTCTATCAGCTCATTCATCTGTCGTGTTTTCTTTACATACTTCTCAAAATTATTTTAAGGCAGTAGAGTAGGTTTTAACCATTCAAAGATAAATCAGAATCCTGCTACTCACTAACTACAAATCTTGGGTAGGTGACTTCAAGCCTGTTTCCTCATACACAAAATTATAAAGTTAAAATAGTGACTTGTTTCAAAAGACCTGTTAGGAAGATTTGTTAGAATATATGAGAATCACCTACATAGTCCTTGGTAGATAATAAGCCATCATCTGGTAGTCATTATATTAATAAAAATGAGCTAAACTAACTTAGTATCAATGCCAAAAGTCAGAAGAAATACAAATAAATCATATTTTAATCAAATGTGTTCACTCACCTGGCATAATTGCAAATAATTTTGTTTTTCCCGCAATTCTTGTTCTCATTCGAATAGCTTTATCTCTGCATGGAACAGTTTCTGCTAAGATGCCATTGGGCCAAAATGCATCTCTATGCAGGAAAATGAAATAATTTTTGTGACTAGTTTCATTTGTCTAATTATACTAGTTGATAATTCATTACAAACTACTAAAAAGTAAAACATTCAAACCGAGACAGCATTTCTAAAATTTCATATAGACAAATAACAAACACTAGTAAAATGGGATGATACGGACATTTAAATACAAAGGTGGGGACCTGTTAAGTGATTGTCTTATCCAAATCCACCCATAGCACCCTGAACATGGACACCCCAGCATCTTAAGAGCTCTTCTCTCTTGGTTATGCCTTCCATTCTCATCCTTGCTAACTCAGCCAGCAAGAATCTCAAGTTGATGTCTACAATGTACCCCACACAATCAATTCATCCTCCTGGACTCCAACCCTGCCTCTTATGGTTTGGCTCATGGGTACCTGTACTGAACTGGTATGAGGAATGAGACTCCATAGGACAGCAGGGGTGTCCAGCCTTTTGGGATAGAGACATCATCTCAATATTGTTATCTACAGATGTGCTAAGCCTCTTCCATTGCTATCTGGGCCACTGGTTGGACATGCCTGCTGTGAAATCATCTTAATGTGCCCTAGAAACACTTTGGGTATCAGGAAATAAAACCACCTATTGTACAGACCTTCTATCTGTTAAACCAACCCAAACATCTCTGGAGAAAGGATCCACACAGGGTTAAACTTCCCATTTGAGTCCAATCTACAGTCAAGGCTGGATCACTGCCACAGAATTCAACTGTCCTAACTGAAATGACCAGGCCAGGGCAACTAGTCCAGCTTTTGCAAACAATGTAGTCTAAAAGGGAGAAACTTTGCCTCTGAGCAGAAAATCAGATCCCCTTTTCCTGTCACCAGAGCCTTTGGGCAAACGGCTGTTCTTCTCTAACCGTCTGCTGCCTCACAAGCAAATGAAGACAAGCTGCTTACCTGGTGAAAAGGACGTAAGATTAGAAAGCATATGGGGCTCAGGGAGAAGCAAGTTAGTGCAACACTGACCAGCCCTTTCTCGTTCCTTCCTGACAGCCAAAGTCCAACGTCAGGAGTTCCTATGCATGCTGATCTTCACATCTACAAACGGAGTTTACTTCTCTACTCACTAGCTGTGCTTCAACTTCTGATACTCTTGCCTCTAGCCCAAACCCCACCATGCCCATCTTTCTAATACTATGTCAATAATTTCAAAGATATCCTATGGGATAAAAATCTAGCCTATCATTTTAAGAAATGTTTCCTTTGTGCCTTTGCTACTTAGAAAAAAAATCAATAGCTCTACAGAACAAATGCTTATGTATCTGTAATTATCATGGGTGTACATGCATAGTGTATATATCTGTGTGTGGGGGTGTGGGTACATGGGACACAGGATATGTGTGGAGGTCAGAGGACAACTGCATAGGAGTTGATTCTCTCCTTCCTCCTTTAGGTGGATTCTGAGATCTTTGGGTCTCAAGGTTGGTGTGCCAAGTGCCTTTACCCTCCGAAGTTCCAAAACAGCCCCAAATACTTATGATTCTCATATGTCTTTGCTCATCAAACCCAATGTTAAGGCCAGTAAAGAAACAAAGGCCATTAAGTAAAAGTCGACTGGGTATAGCAATGCTAAACTCTGCACTACATGGAAGAAGTGACTGTCTCGAGATAATACCTGAAACGCTTCACCGAGTCAGCTACTTGTTCAGGTGAGGTCATCCAGTCAACATGGTCAACTATTTTCCTGAAAGTAAAGGATTTTGAATGAGTAAGCTTAAAGTCTTTAAGGCAAATAAAACTGACACAAGTTTCACAGAGTAACACTTTCATTTCTGAGAAGAGATCTAATGATCTTTAAAAGCTCTGAGAAAAAAGTCCATAATAAAGGCCAAGCAAGTCATTTACAGAATTTAACTCTCCTCATCACTGGGCTTGAGGCAGAACAGGAGACACAGTTACCTGTTAATAGTATCACCATATGTAGCTCTAATAAGCTGCTGGAGTAAATTCTTGATATTCCTTCTCAACCACTGGTTTCTCTCTTTTAAGTCAAACACCTCATCCATTAGAAGCAGCATTACCCTAAGTGGAATATTGTCATCCACCTGAAAAGAAAGAAAAAAAAATTAGGATAACTAAAGTTAGCTTTGTACTGTGAATGGCTATTTCTATTGAACAAACAGTACCACTGAAAGAAATCAAACAATGTGACATTAAAGCCTCCAGAAACTCACATTACATATTAATTCAGTAAAACATATTTCAAACAGCCACTTTTTTTTGATGGGATACAGAATTTTATAATTCTACAATGTTAAGTAAGTTCTCAGGCTGTAGTTTAAAAAAAGCTTCTCAAGTAGGTTCTTGATGATAGTCTTATAGAAATATAATTAGGTCTAACTTAGCAGTCTGGTAATGAAATGCTAAAATTGAGAATTATTTTCTGGTAATATTTTTTTCATGAGAATAAAATTATTTGGCTGGGTGGTGGTAGTGCATGTCTTTAATCCCTCCATTCAGGAGGCAGAGTCAGAGGCAGAGTTCAAGGCCACCCTGGTCTACAGAGGAAGTTCCAGGGCATCCAGGGATACACAGAGAAAATCTGTTTTAAAATAAAATAAAATAAAGTAAAATAAAATAAAATAAAAAATTCTTGTTATCTATATTTAACAGATGAAGCAATGAAAAATGTTTTGCTTAATTAAGATGTTACATATGTATATAATTATATATACACACATATATAAAATTTCAAAAAAAATAAGCTATATTACAACCCAGTAAATAATTAAACTAACATTATAAAGCATGTATTTTTATGAAAATGTTATGCTTTAATTTGTATAATTAATATTATGCTATTAATATTAGGTACTTGATAAATTGGTAGTTAGTTATTAAATATGACTAGAAACTTAAAATAATTTAATTAGTACTACTTTAATTAGTACACCTAATTATATTCAGCACACAAACTAATAAACTAATACACTTTACACAGACTTTCCGTCTCATATCGCTCTGCTTGGGCATTTTTGTCTTACTGGTCTTTTGCTATATATTATGGCTTCCAATTTTGTGTTTTTATGATTTGGGGGTTTTGTGCATGTGTATCTTACTTGAGTATTTTCTCATTTTAAAATGGTTTGTTTGTTTTCTAAAGAACAGGAAACTGGGCTGTGAAACTGGGTGGGTAGGGATGTGGGAAGGGCCTGGGACAAGGTGGGGGAGGGAAATGTATGACAAGAACATATCATACGGAAGGGTTTATCAATTAAAAAAGAAGATAAATTATACACTTTAATTGTGAAAGCCTTGAGTCAATGATATACAAAGTAATAGAAAAAACCAGAATGCTTTTATGTGAAAAATTATGCATGCCAATAAATAATACTTATTTAGAATTATATATAAAAGTGATTTTATGATTTTCAATAGTTTAATGCTCATTTCATAATTAATGCTATAACTTAAAAGATGAGAAAAGGTATGGGTTTTTAGTTTTACACAACTATGTTCTAAACATTTGATTAATATAATTTTTATACTATGAATGGTCAGTTTAAAACTTAAACAGTTCAGAGGGTAGAGGAACTCATTTCATTATTGTGGTAAAATAAATACTGCTCAATTATCTGATAAAATAACATCAGTTTAATAATACAAGACATTAAAAATAAAGTAACTATAAAATCCAGATGTTACAGATATTATACATTAAACTCATGAAGTCTAAAAAGATCTTGAAGAAGAAAAATATATACATATATGACACTTTATTATTATCAAATCTATCTGGAAACTGAAAACAGAAAATTATAAATTTAAGATAAATCTGCGTAGGAGTCCAGAGCCCAGAAACAGATTCAAAAACACTCAAGAAGAGAAGCATACATATATGGTAAGGAAAAAAAAACAGCACAATGGGTGTCTTAGTCAGGGTTTCTATTCCTGCACAAACATCATGACCAAGATGCAAGCTGGGGAGGAAAGGGTTTATTGGGCTTACTCTTCCATGCTGCTGTTCATCACCAAAGGAAGTCAGGACTGGAACTCAAGCAGGTCAAGAAGCAGGAGCTGATGCAGAGGCCATGGAGGGATGTAACTTACTGGCTTGCTTGCTTCTCCTGGCTTGCTCAGCCTGCTTTCTTATAGAACCCAAGACTACCAGCCCACAGATGGTACCACTCACAAGGGGCCCTCTGCCCTTAATCGCTAATTGAGAAAATGCCTTACAGATGGATCTCATGGAGGTATTTTCTCAACTGAGACTCCTTTCTCTGTGATAACTTCAGGTTGTGTCAAGTTGATACACAAAACTAGCCAGTACAATGGGGGAAAGATGGACATTTTAGTAAATAGAGCTGAACTTTTATTACATCTATACATATAATTAATCACAGATGAAGTTCAAATTTAAATGTTGTCATGGCAAAGCAAGAAGATTGTACAAAAAAAACCCAGAGGGCAACATACAAAAGCAGCCGACAGAGTAGGAGGAGGTATTTCAGAAACACATAATATATACCATACATATGATCCCTCATCCTCAGATTATATTCAGCACCCAAATTAATAAAACACACAAAAAACAAACACACCAGAGTCAATAGAAAAATGAGGAAACGATTTAGACACTCACAAGACATGACACTGAATGGCTACCATACATGAATCTATAGAGATGTAAATATTAACTCCAGCCAGGATGTAGAATATCAAAGCTCATATTGTGCTAGTAATAATAAAAATATTACAAACAGTTTTGGAAAATTATTTAGTAGCACATACTACAAATATATATATATTTCTGTCTCCTAAGTAGAATAATATATATTTATCATTTTCATTTTTATAATATGAAAAAATATTCAGAGTTCTGTGCATAATCCAATATACAAATTTATAAGACCAAATACAAATACTGCAAAGACACAGAATTGAGAAAGGACTACTAAATAACACAGCATAAAGGACTGCCACAAGGTTGGACAACAATAAAACAACACATGTGAGGGGGTATAGATTTTATAGTTTCATTTAAAAGTATAAAGTATAAAACCAGGATAACAGCTAGGAGAGCAGTAAATTCATGGTGGAGAGGGCTATGACAGCAAGAGAGGACAGGGGCTTCTAGGGCCCTGGTAACTGCTTGTGTGTTTAAAATGTCAGGACCATGTGCAGTCTGTAAGAATTTACCATGTTTAACATAATATGGAAATCTGAATGAATGAAACATATAAACATTTATTAACATAATCTGCCAAAAATGATTTGAATTACAGCTTAAACAAAATTATAAAGTTAACTCACATTATCATCAAGCTGAGCTGAGACTCGACAATGTTCAGGATCTGAATCAGTCTTCGTAATTAAAGGAGGTACCTAAACATTTCAAAAAATAAAAAGTGAACATGGTAACACAGCAAAATATCCTAACACCATCATAAATCAAAAAACACCAAATTTGATTTGTTTATTGGTACAATGTATTAACGAAGCTTAACTTTCTATATTCTGATCTTAGTATACCCTGGGAACAGAACTCCAATCTTCTTTCAAGATCTCTTGAAAGTATGTTAATGTGTTTAAGTAATTAACAATTATTTGCTAGGGTAAGAAGGAAAGAAAAATTAGAACTAGCTGAAACCCCCTGCAACAGAGCAAAGCCCACCATGACCATGTACAGCCTGGAAGGTCAATGGCTTCTCTGGCCAGGGTCACATGAGTGACCATCAGCAGAAGCAGTGCTGAGACTCATATCAGTGTTTCACTTTCACAATTACAGCTAAGGACAAGCAGTCCTGAAATGATAATGGTGAACAGAAAAGGAACTGTCTCTACACAGAAGAAAATCTGCCTTCAGTAAATGTGTCTGTATCATTCAGATTTAGATGGAATTAGCTATGACACTCTTCTACAACAAGTTTTAGGTTTATGGTTTGTCATTTACAGCTTTGATGGCATCCTTAAAAAGAAAAAATAAAACTATGTCAAAATTATTTTAAAACTGAAAGTTGGAAATGCAACAAAAGTACTTAGTCTAATCCTATTATCTAATCCCTGGAAACTGCTACAGCACCCAGAGATATGCACATTAAGGACAAGTGGAGACACTGACCAGGTGAAGGACTTCTTACTTTGATGTCATGGGCCTCTACTGCTTGTATAAGGAGAAATTAGACTTTATATTTCAGTGTATGTTAAGTATATTACTTTCAAATATAACTTATTTATTTGCAAAGGAATCTATACCATTAGAGAATCAAAACAGCCCAGTGCAATAAATTGATACAAAATATTAGCCTTGCTAATTTTAAATATGTATTGTAAATGAATGTGTAAAATTCTACCACAACAAAGAATGATCAATGAAAGGATTTTTAATATCAGTTTCTTTTAAACTTTTCTTTTTTATGAATATAAGTCTGAAAATTTTGGAGAAGATGCTCAATACATCTTAGGTGACTTAAAAACACTTTGCTTTAAGAGGCCACTGGAAATGTTTTTTTTTTACCTTAAAAAATGACTGCTTTATGTCTTGCCCTAATCTCTCTGACATTCTGCCCACGTTGTCCGACATTTTTGTCACTCCTTCTGCCAAGCTATCAGGAAGGGATTTGACTGCATTTGAAACATTCCTCATAGAGTTGCGAAGTGGATTTACAAAAGTGTCCATCTAAAACGAAAAAGAAATTATACTCAGATCAGTTACATAGCTCAGAAGCCTAAGAAAATATAGGGTGCAACCATGAGAAGATGAAATGATTTTCTAGTCAGTAATATGCCATTGCCTTAAAAACAAAACAAAATAAAACAAAAAACTGTTGACATGGTATACCTTAAAAACACATCTTAATACACACATAGATGATTTTAAAATTTGACCGAGGAAGATACTATTAGGATAGGAATATAAGCCTTCACTGTTTGCTTATTAAATTCTGAAAACCTTCCCAAACAAAACTTGATACAAATAGAATTAACCATTCCATACTTTCACCATAATCCAAAGTAATGGTGAGACATTTGCCAGAGCATTAAGACATATGCCAAAAAGCTACAGAAACAGTAGGACTAGCCAAGAGAGAGAAGTTTGTTCCAAACTTCAGTCAACGAAGCTGAAGAGTGGCACCATAAGCCTTTTGACATCAGAGATGGAACTAGAGCTACAAATGGCAGTTTTCCTGCTGGACTGTGGATGTGCTTTAGTCCAGTATTTTCTCACGATGCCCCTAATCCTCTGTTTTGGAATGATAATGTAAATTTTGTGAAACTGTATGTTGGAAGTATGATATTTGCTTTTGATTTTTATAGAGGGTTACAGTTAAGAGATTGTCTGGAGACTCAGAATAGACTTTGGACTTTGTGTTGAGACTGTGAAAGGCTATGGGGACTTTAAAGTAGACTAATTGAATTTTGCATTATGTATGGTCACAAGCCTATGGGAGCCAGAGAGTAGGATATAGTGGCCCGAGTGAAAAAGGCCTATATTCTTGAATACTTGGTCCCCAGTTGGTGGAACTGTTTGAGAAGGATTAGGAACTATGAACTGAAGGATAGAAAACATTACAACTCTCAAATATAACGTAATATTTACTAAAGAGAACTCCACAAGCATAGAAACATGTTTTGAGGTTCAAAAAGAGTCATGCCATTCAGTGTGCTATGTGCTGCCTACGTGCAGATCAAAGTACAGGCTCTCGGCTCCTGATACCATGGACTCCAGTCCCTAGAAACCACATGCTACATATAACATACCACTCTTTCATATAAAAGTTGCCTTACTCTTGGTGTTTTATCACAACAGAAAAGTAACTGAGACAGCCAACCAATAAAGCAGATATGCTTTAGGGAATAGTCAAATCTTAGTCAAGAACATACAAATAGAATTCATTTGTTTGTTTGATTGTTTTGTTTTTCAAGAATAAGTTTCTTTGTGTAGTCCTAGCTGTCCTGGAATTCTCTGTAGACCATGCTAGACCTGGAATTCATAGATCTGCCTGTTTCTGCCTCCTGAATGCTGGGATTAAGGGCCTGTACCACCATGCCCAGCCCAGCATGAAGAATTCTAACAAAGGCCTTAATGAGAATATCTATGAAGTATCTATCACATTTAAAAATACAACTATAGAAAAAATTGTAACTCTCAAATATAACATAACATCCACTAAACAGAACTTCACAAGTATGAGAGTCTGCTCTACATTACTTCTACAAATACACAATTTGTTTTAAAACAGACCTAGAAAGGGTTCTGAAAACAGACAGGAAAGAAACAAACTTTAAGCCTATGAGGCACAGGAGTACATCACGGAGGGCCAGCACAAGCACACCCTCAAAGTAATGTATACAGGTGCTGTCTATGCTACCAGCTCTACCTCAGTTGTCTGCTCTAGAGACATAGCATTCTAATTGAAGTTTAACTTAACATTCTAACTATGGCTAAGAATGGTTTCACTCAGCAACGTAACCTTAAATAAAAAGTTACTTCAAGCAGAGAAAGAATGCTTATCACTTATTCTGTTTATGAATTAACTGTTCTACAGATTTTTTAAAAAAAGAAATTGACAAAATCAATGGTTTCTAAGACACTTGTCAATCTATGAAAAGCCTTTCATAAAATGTTTACAGATTATTTAATCTAATGACTAGAGGGTCTTTAGACTTTATTAGTAATTTAGAATGTAATATGCAACTAACCTACATGTGCCCCTGCTGATTATTTAAAATGATGGTACATATTTAATATAAAATTCAGTTTATCTCAAAAGATTGTTATCAATTCTATAGTTAGAGTTAATATAATCATAAAACAGAAAATAGGCAAATATCTTCAGGTTAGAAAACTGGAACACATCTCTACTGCCATATAAGATTGCATCCTGAATACAATCACTCAGGAAATAAAGCATGAAAATATGCACATGACATGCATATCTGTGTGTGTACATATATACACATATGTGCAGATAGATACATAGATACATAGATACACACATACTTTACTATTTTAAAATCTCTGTGTGAGAATATATTTTTTGAACATTCAACTTAAGAACGTTAGCATCCACTAAGATGTTGAAATTTAACATCATAATCATATGATCTATTTATAACTCCTAAGTATTGTTGATTATTTTGTATCAATTCCCAAACCAGTTGGCTTTTTTCTTTGTTTTGTTTTGTTTTTTGTTTTTGTTTTTTTAATGGCAAGATGGGAAGAAGTGTGGTTGAAGCTTTTCAGTTTTCATTTAAAATCATATAAGACTTCTAAAAAGTTGCAAAGGGTTACTGCACACCATTCTATACTTTGCTTTTGCTTATTACCAGCAAACATTTATTAGTTATATGTGGGATTATGTTTAAACACAGAATAAGATCTTACTTGACTAATGCAGTGGCTTAAAAGAGAAAAATCTTGACTTCTTGAGAAAACTAAAGTAACAAAATGAAAAATACACTGACAGTCTCTAGCAGAGAGGGGAGCAAGCCTTTGAGGACTGTTTACAAGGCTTCTGCTGATATCATGGCACTTAATTCCAAATGCAGGTCTGGTACCATATTTCAAATTAGCTGAATCAGTTTAAATAACAAACACTTCACCCAGGAGGTAAAAAATACTTTCAGAACATATCCTATTTAACATTTTCTTATCTTTAATTCAACTGAAACACATTTCCTCCCAGTAAAATATATTGCCTACTCAAAATAATCGAGCTTGTAACCTATTTCAGGCAAACTTTTCTTAATGGACTACTTTAGAGGTTTGTTTGCTTGTTCTCTCTAGCTCCACTAGATCATAATGTAAGCTTGTATATAAGATGTGATGAATCAGCCTGTCCCCATCTTTGGCTTGAAAGCCATCTTATACTAAAGACAAACTAGGTTCATTCTGCTTATGATTAAATCTGTTTCTCAAGGATTGGGCTATTATCTTGCCTGTAACCTTAACTACAGTGGTTTGCACTGCTGTTCCAGGAAATGACAGCCATGACTTTGTTTCAAAAACTTGTTACAACCATATTGCAACTGTATTTTTGTTTCAAGCAGGTTTTTATGACTACCTGTTATTGTAACTACCTATTGCTATGACTACCTTATGAGTACCTTGCAGTCATGTCTGTTTCAGGAGGTCCTCTCTTAACTTGTTCTGCTTGTTCTGCTCCTGTAACCCTGCCTATTTTGCCTTCCAAATTCTCCATTTGGAAACCCCCTATTCCTCAGCAATAAAAACCTTATCTTCTTCACATCCAGTGTTGATCTCCTGAACCCCACTTTTAGAGAGAAGCAGCCCATATATACAAAATTTAAAAAGTGTGCTTTAATTACTTGCTTGCATGAATTAATGTGGCCATGATGACTTGAGTCAGTGGTCCTTCTTTTGCATCTTTGGTATTAACAGCTACTCCAGGCAACAGCACATTAAGCCAACATGCCAAGATGTACTTAACATATCATGTTACAATATGTGTAAATCTATATTTTCCTTCATTTAAAAGGAAGCAAGAAAGATCTTAAAAGGAAATTCAATAGTATGCTTACCTTTCGAGCAAAATCGCCCTTCCCTTTACTGTAGGCTTTGTTCTCAAGGAAATCATAGACACAGTGAGCCAATGCTGGGGACGCCTTCATCATTTCAGGAGTCAAAAGTAACTGATAGGGAAAAGAAGAAATCTTAAGATGGTAAGATAACATTGATTTTAATTCTACTTAATAAAATGTCTGCCTCTACAGCTTATTCATATTAGAAAACTGTGCTGTTGATATAATACTGCTAAAGTTTAAGATTAATGAAAATAGAATTAATAAAAATGTACAAGGACTCAGAAAAAAAAAAGAAATAAACTTCTCGTTATTGCTGTTCAAAAAAAAGAAAATAGAATTTTATGATATACATAAATAGAAACTTTCAAGTGTTATAAAAAAAGTCCAAAACATATTGCTTTCACAATGCAAATGAATTTAATACTCTAGCTTAGTTGCTTCTAAGCCATAAGAGGTGACATACTGAGTGTAGGAGCTAAAAGTACAAGGGAGTCAGTCACTCTTAAAAATAAACAAACTTATAGCACCATAAGTGGGAAAAGTCATTTTATCAACATTACAAACATTAACTGTCAGGGATCTTAATAATACTAAAATGCAGTAGTTTTGAAGTGAAGTGTTTACCAAGTTTTCTAAACGCAGCATTTATGCGCTGCAGTTTCCAGCTGGGAAAGAATGAAGTGACAGCCAGCTGTTCTTCCTTCTCCCCCTGGCCTTTCAAAACACAGCAGCAAATTCCAACTATTACAACTATTCAAATCTGCTGCTTGTGAAAAACAAAACAAAAAACCAAAAAGCCAAAAAAGCCCAAAGAAACAAATAAAACATAAAAACATATAAATCTGTGGTCCCAAACAGGTGGTTTCCTGCTGCAGTCTGCTGATCTCTTTTGTAGAATACAGGAAGCTAAATAATGCAACACTGTCAACTGGGATAACACCTTTCTAAGATATGCAAAAACATTATAATTCACTCACTAACTAGGATGAACTAAAAAGGTTCATGACTCTTCCTGGGTTTGTGGTATTCAGGTGTAAAATGTATCTCTAGGCATTTGACCAGCCTACCAATATGTAACTTATAAAATATGCTATTTCCTATGAGAAAATGTTATGATCAAGATGATGAACGCAGCTCTACTTCTTCTTTAGCTCTACTTCTCTCTTGAACTATTCTGGGGAAAAAAATGCACTAGGTTTTGTGGTAACCTGAAAAGCTCTTGTGTATTAAATTATAAGCAATTAACTGTTGGGTACACCATATATTTAGTTATAATAATCTGAAATACATGTTACAAACACTCATCTAAACACAAATAAGCAAAAGTCTTGAGTGCTTAAAAGAAAATGTCTAAGTTTAACATTAAATACAGAAACAATAAACTATTTAAAAGACTACATGTCACATTTGATACACTACTAAATTTGGTTATTTGTCCACAATTACAGCCAGCCACAATAGTCAGTTGTGTTGTTCTTACCGCTATAAGGCTGACCATGGGGCTCAGGGTCACAGGCATGCCACATATATGCCACAACAAAGGCATCTACTCTACTTGTGTGTTGTAACAAATGAGATCTATGGGAAATACTAAAATGACCTTACCTGCAAGTAGGCATTTAAATCCTTTTTCCTCTTTTCTAAAAAATCTCTATCCATATTGTTAAAAGTCTTTTTACCAGGAAGCTTCAATATGCTTGACAGATTTTCAAACTAGAAGACAAAATACATTCAATACTTCTCTTTTTAAGAGAAATAATTTCTACAAAACAATTTCTCTACATGTCAAAGCATCTTCAGATAATTTGTATTTATATTTTCTTTTATTGAACAAAACATCATCACATTGTCCATAAAGCTCAAAATACAGTTACCCTTTTTTATCATAAAAAATTGTCAATGGAGAATAAAAGTGGGTAACTGATGAAAACGGGCATTCAGCCACATCCAGTTTCATTCTGGTATTCTAATTTTTAGATTAGTCAAAATATCAGAGTAAAGTAGTAATACTTTTCTTAGCAACCATTTGACTCATGAAGAGAGTATTAAGAAATTAAAATTTGCCAGGCAGTGGTGGCACATGTCTTTAATCCCAGCACTTGGGAGGCAGAGGCAGGTGGATTTCTGAGTTCGAGGCCAGCCTGGTCTACAGAGTGAGTTCCAGGACAGCCAGGGCTACACAGAGAAACCCTGTCTCGAAAAAAAAAAAACCAAAAAAACCAAAAAAAAAAAAAAAAAAAAAAAACAAAAACCCAAAAAACAAACAAACAAAAAAATTAAAATTTGAATCAAGTTATGACTATGACTTGTTAAAATCTAAGGGACTATTTTAATATTAGTGACTAAAAATAATCACTGTAATATGTATCTTTAAAAAATAGAAAGGACAAATTACTAATTATAGGAAGGAACTACTTTACCACTCTGCACATACTTATAAATAAATATTAATAACTTTTCCTCATCATCATATGAAGAGTAAGCTGATAAATTACACTATGAAAAAGATCCAAGAGTCACTGTCATGTTATTATTTTCTTTGTAATGTAAAAAATACAGAGCAATATAGCAGTCTAGGCTTTGTAGACTTAACATCATGTGCAACCGTGACAGTGATTTATTACACCTTCTCAAGCACAAGGTGCTACCGTTATCTACTGCTAGAACGACCTAGGACAAGGCCGGCTAACATCCAGTACATGAAACTTCAGGCAGTCTCTTCCCTCTTTCCATACTACATACACTGAGGCAAGCAAAGTTTTCTCTTTTAAATCATTTGTTTAAAATACATTATCTCTATGAAGAAGACCAATTCCTGCTGCACACATTAAGAAAAAGGAAGATGGAGAGAGAGGGAGAGACGATATGAGGTTCAGAATCATTTCCATCCCAAACTGGAAGATTCTGACAATAAAATGCATTGAAAAATGCAATGGTTGCTCAGAATGAAAAGGTGAACAAGTTCACCGCACAGCATTTATGTAAAACAATAATTTTGCTTCAATCATTATCAAGAAGAAAAAGCAGATGGGGCAATATATTGAAAGTATGGAGTAGTAGTGATAATTCACAAATTTGGCCATCATAAATAAAGCCAGAAGAAACAGTCTTCATTGAATACAGTATGCGAAATAGTTTCTGGTGCATCTATGAAAGCCTTTAACAAATTACACTTTGTGGAAGTCAAGATTCTATGTTGTTTCCATAGATACACAATTTCCTAAAATATTACTTATGCATATGACTCTAAATTACCCACTCATTTTTTCAGAGTGCATAGTATATCCTTTCTTACCAAAGAACAGGGGTCTGAACTGCATTTGTCCAAATTCACATGTGGAAGGCCTTACCACATACTGTAATTACATACTCTAAGACAGGGTCTTTAAAGAAGTAATTAAATTAATCCAAGGCTTCTGGGTTAGGCTGTCAGCCTGACTCTGTGCTATACTCATAGCACATACTAGGAATGCACACGTACAGGTAAGAGCCCATTTTCTTGTCTGTAACAACTGAAAAGCCTTAGGAGAAGCCAGACCTTTTAACACCTGATCTTAAGGCTTTCAGCTTTTGGAATTACATCAAGTTTAGATTTTTAATAAACCACTAAAAATTTGATGAAGTAGGTTTGAAATTATGTTAAGAAAAATTCAAAATATGTTAATACTCAAACACATAAATTTCTTATTCATTTGAATAATGAATATTTAATATCATCATTGGCATCAGTGTGTTTGTGCACTTATACAGACTTTATAAGGGGAAACAGAAATGTGTAGTATCTACACAAATGTATGTAGAGTCTGCCTGTCTGGTACACTGTTATTTGTCTAGAACTGAGAAGAGTCAGGCACACAGGAAAAACTTAATAAAAATTTCTCAAATAAATGAATGGGCAGTTCAGGCCATTTTAAAATGCATGTAACATTAAATTCTTAACTTTTAGTTTATCAACTTTGTCTATAAATATAAGACTATGAAGGTCTTTAAGAAAAGTGATTTTTATACTCATTTATATTGATAAGAAGAACATTACTCACTAAAACAAAATGAAGCCAACTTTAAAATCATTTCACCTTTAAATACTGCTTAGAGTTAACATTTATTTATTTTAAGAGAAAATTTGCAAGTATTTATACAAAGAAAATGTCCTATAAATTCAAATTCTCATTTGTTTGTACTAAGTGAGACAATTCTTGACCATGTATAATTTGTAAGAACTTGTGCCTGGGTCAGTGCATGAAAGAGGAGCGGTATGAACTTCACGCTCTTAGACAATGACTAATAGATAAAAGGTGAGCATACTTCCTCTACTGTGGGTGAAGAATTCTTTATCTACAGACAAACCAAGCTAAATATAAAGAAAAGATCTATTAAAACCAAAGTGTATAAATGAAAAGACATATCCAAAGACAATTCATTAAAAGAATGCTGTTACTGATGCAGTGAAGTCGATCAACAACTCTTGTTTTTAATCATTTTAAGGCTATTAGTCTATCTTACTCCAGCTGCAGAATATTTTAATGAGATTATCATGGTACCAACCATATTTTTCTGAATATATTAAGTGACAAGAGTATTTTCTGATTTCTACAGTATATGCCATTTGAAATCTAACTACGTGTTATCTTTTTTAAATTGACTTGATACTACTTATACAACTAAAATTTTGAATCAATCAAGACTTTCAAGAGTAAAAATAAGCTCCACAGATTATCTTTTCCATCTCATCTGCTATTGTTTTCTTTTAAGTTAAGGAGAAGAAAGAAAAATCCTTATCAAAAATAGGAAGAAACAATTTTTCATTTAACTTTAAAAATCTTTATACTTACTTCTATAAAACAAGATTAAATTCAGTGAATTTAAAACAGTATTTGGTTAATGTCAGGTTCATTTTAGACTGTGGTTCAAAATAACTTAAGCAAAGGATCCAGGTTTAGCAACATTGTTGGATGGATGTACCATTCAAAATAACAACAGCTCTGAATTATGCCTCGGAAGCCCACCGTTGTGTTCAAATGAGATACAGCAGTCTCCTTCCCTGTGGCAAAGCAACTCCTCTCAGAGCACAGCTCTCCCTCCATTCCTCTCCACTTGCCTTTCTCTCACAGATCAGAAATAGACATTCATTCAACTTTCCCATTTGATTTACCACTGGTGCTTTGTTGTTACTCCACAATGAGTTAGATGAACCTGGTTCAACTTTCCACATTTCATTTAGTGGTTCACTGCTCAAAATCATGCCCCCAGTTATGCCAAGTACATAAAACAGCAATACCTTTAAAATACTACATGAACATCCTTAGAGAGATGTAGAATCAAAACTGAACCAAGAAACAGTGTAAAGGCCACAAGCTCAGCCACAAGCATTACAAACCTCATTACCTGCTCAGTGATTCTCATGTGGAAGTCATGGAAGTCACTATAACGTCGATAGGTTTTCCACATCTCCTCAGTGTTTAGGTTGCGCCGGTGTACAGTGATGGCATATAGTGCATATGTCTTGCCATGATCATTACAAACGCCTGCCACAGCATATGGGTCATAGTCAGCATATACTAGTCATTTCAAACAAAATGAAGAAGAACAAGACACAAAAAGGAGGGAGATGAAGAACAAAAACAAACAAAAAAGACAACATGAAATGAAGAATTTGAAATGACAGACCGAGACAAAAGAATGGCAGCAAAGGATAAAACAGATTCCTACCCTCTGTGCGCACATGCTTATGGCATTATAAATGATGACTGCAACATAAACCATCCTCTAAGTTTTATGATGGCACCGACCATGAATTGGTGTGTGCACTGAATTCCAAGAGCTCTTTCCAAGAGCTTTTATTCATTATCAAGGATGTTGCCACAGTACTATTCAGAATGAAACAGTACAGTCTCCTAAATTTCATATACCAGGAACCCCAGAAACCAGACAATAAGCTTTTACCATTCCTTTATATTTATCTAAAACCTGTTCAACTAAACAACAAAACAACCACAAAGTAAAGCTTATCCCCTGATAATTCTGTTCTCAGATAAAACTGAACAATTCACAAATGTATTTTTATGCTTGGAATTTAGCAGCAACAGGAGAAAAAAAAAAAACACATGGCATACAAGTCAGGGAGCCTTTAAAAGCAAAATCTGTTCTGTTTCTGATCTTGCTACTCTTAGATAGAGAAGAACTCTGAATTACAGTTCTTGTCTTTCTAAACTTGTTTTCCATTTCATTCTTCATAACTGTAATTCTGGTACTGTTCTGAAGCCTAAAGTAAATATCTGACATGCAGAATCTCTGATATACGACTCCTGTGGGCACTGTGACCCACAAGTTGACATCCACTACTCTAGGTCTCCAAAACCTTGTTGCTTCCTTTTCATATCTATCAAGTGTGTGCATGCATGTAGATGAGCAAGCAAGTGAGCATGTGTGTATATGCATGTAGAATAACACAATATGCCAACATCAGGTATCTTTCTCAGTCTCTCACAGAACTTGGAGTTGTCCACAGAATTGACGAGTTAATCAGCAAGCCTCGGGGATGCTCCCTGTCTCTACCTGCCCATCACTAGGCTCACAGGGGCAGGCTGCAGTGCTGGAAGTGGACATGGATGCTGGGGATCTAAATTCTGACACTTTGCCAATTGAGCTCAGGTTTCCTCAAAGCCTATGGCACCTATATGCTTCCTCCTTTGGCCACTTTATCCTATTGCCATGTGTGGCAGACATCATGGCATTTACCCCCTCAAGGTCTTAAATCTGGCACTCATCTTAATTTCAATCACTGTATATTTTTATTTTACATTTTATTGGTTCTTTTTATGTTTGTCTTAGAATTTATTCTTCTGAATAATTTTCAACATATTTAAGTACTATTAAGATTGTCATTTCTAGTTTCTCAAAAACACAACTTTCCCTTACTGTGATTCTTCTTTCTTCCTGGAGCTGCTTTCTGAAATTCACTTTTCCACCTTAGCCATTTGAGTGTTCTGTACTTATGAAAGGACACACCAGGACCGCTGTAACCGCTGCATGCAGTTTTCACACAGTCGACCCTCCTAGAATCAGCCAACTGAGCATCGAAATAGTTTTAAATGTGCCTGTACTAATATGTACAAACTCTTCTTTCTTTTCCTTATTCTCTAGTCAATATATATTCCCTAGTCGTTAATTGTTTATATACGGCAATTCACTGCATTGGGTTATATAACCATTCAAGAGATGATTCAAAGTATATGGAAGGATATATGCACAGGTCACATATAAATACTCTATAACTTTATATAAAAGAACATAGCATTTTTGCTATCTGAAGAGGTTTACAAATTTATAGCCTATGACCTCTGAAGAGAAACTGTATTTATTACCTGTCTGGATTGAGACCATGGGGTATATGTAGAGACAGTAAACTGCAGTTAAACTCAGGTTAGACACAAACTGAGGCTTCGCCTTTTTGTAGATATCCGATACTGTTCCCTACTGTGGTCCTCACAGTCCTCAGTCTTTACACCTGAATCTAAAAAAAGTTTCCTAGTTCTTGCTTCATGTCAACCTGTCCTTTATAAAGAACACAGTTCTGCTTTTTCTAAACCCTAGGGCATAAACATGCCTTGAGAACCAAGATGGTGGTCTTCCTGTTTATACCCCTATTCTCCTTCACTTCCCAGAACTTGTTTTTCCTCATGACCTATGGTGCCTGGATACTGCTCCAGCTATTTTATAACACTGGCATGTGTGGGAGGCATTGTGGCAGCTTAGACTATTATATTAATCAAAAGTCTAAAAATGATATAATGATAGATTGCAATGATCTGTAATTGTGAATACAAAAAATGGAGAGGTTGTAGAGCTAAATGTTTTTCTGTCTTCCAATCATTCAGCAAAGCAGTTTCTATGTACCTTCTTAGTAAATTATTTCAATAACATAAAAAGTAGCTATCTATATTAGCAAGTACACATCAACTCATTCTAACAATTCATGGTAACTTTTCTAAAATTTGCACTTCCTATTTAAAATTCGCTTTCCTTCCTCTTATATATATTACCAATATTTTTGTTTGGCTCATGATAATTATACTGATGATAATATTAGTCATAAAAATACTTTGGTCATCACATTCTACACACACATTTAGCTCTATTCACTGTTAACATTTCACTGTCAACTTTTTCATACAGACTCAAGCAGATAGAATAAAGACACATTTTTCATCTAGTTAAAAATTTAGCTTTTCTAAACACTGTTGACAGAGAAATAAAGAAATGACTTTATTCATTTTGATCAAGACATGTTTGGAAAAGGTAATACAGAAGTAGATCACCATAACTACTAATTAATAAGAACAAGGAGAATACCAAGGAATAGAGAAGAGACAGAGAATATGTATCAAAGTACTTTTCAGAAAAGAATCATCCAGCTCTGTCACAAATTGTTAGGAAGAAGGGCCTGCCCAGATACATGCACAACAGGAAGAAAAATGAAGTTAATGTTTTCAAATGCAGAAAACAAATGACTTGATTTTAAAGGAAGACAAGAAGCTACTGTGTGTTATAAATTTTAAGAAGATGGAGACAGAACTGGACTATTTTGTTTTAATAAGGCCAATGTTACACATGAATATGCAAAGAATTTATTTGCCAAATTTAAATCAACTTCATGATGCTAATCACATGTAGCTAGTCAATATTTTTAAATAAGGATTTCTTGATGAAAGAAGACACTAGAGGTCAAGGACCAATCTTGGACCAGCAGGGCACTGGATTGTAGTTTTCATCTTCAATTAACAGAAATGTTAAGGACATGAGATCATGAATCAGTGTCCAGATGGAAAAAATTTTTAATAAGTACCCCATATATAATACATGTCATACATAAGCAATTACCAGTGTAATTAGAGAGACCTATAGCTATCCCACAAGACAGGCATTTTTACCCAGGTTCTTCTTGACAAATGACAAGATTCCAGTGGAAACCTCACAGGAGTTCATCTAACTAAAGCTACAGAGTGAGTGGTTGGAGGCCAGGCAACTGTGTTCTTGACCCTACTACATAATGTTGCTTCCCCAGAATTTCTGTATGTTTGAATGAAAAAAAAAATTAATCTATTAAAAAACATTTTGCCTTATGCTTTCATGTTTCTAAAGAATAGTATATTGTTGAAAAATAAGAAACTAAATAAAACAACTAGAAAATCAGAAGAGCCTAAAAAGAGAAATATTAACACCAGAGACATGGACATGAATGTCTTCTTCCAGATATAAAATTTAATATTCCTAAGAAATAAAGATTGATATATGAACAGATACACTTAAAATTAGAAGAAAAGCCACCAAAGAATGTGGAGACTTTTTCAAATCTTTAAAAATGTATGGAAGGAAAAAGTAAACAATTATGCCAAAAATTAAAGAGAAAAATAACAAGACCTCTACTTTAATGACAATGTGCTCTCCAGTTACTTCTAAAAGGAGAGTAGTAGGTATATTCATGACATTTATAAGGTGAAGAAACAACTGACAGATAACTCAGTCCAGAAGTCTAGCAGACAGAAGAGTATAAAATGCATCTCTAGCACCGCTGAGAATCACAAAAAAAGAAAACCACTTTTAAAAATGCAGATTATTTTAAAACTAGACTTACATATCAAAATCCTTCACTAACTAAAATGTAAACTAAGTGAAATTTAATTGATGCATGTAGCTGTATAATTCAGCATGTAGGTATAGCAAGAACACTTCTACTCTGGCAACAGTGAAAGGCCAGGGAAAAAATCTGTAATTTCTAATACTCGTTAGCATTATTAAGTTGATGATCATGATAAGGATTTTATTTTATGTATTTATTTTTAATGATCTCTGTCATCCACCTCCATCATCTATCTTCTATCTATCTATCATCTATCTATCTATCTATCTATCTATCTATCTATCTATCTATCTATCTTTTGGCTAATGCAGAGTCCTAGGTTACTCAATCCATTAAAATATAGGTGAGATTTTATGAGAAATGCATCGAATTCCATCTGCCCTTGGTATCTATGCCAACTTGAGTGCCTGAATGCAAGCACAGATCAGAGATCTTCATAAAGAAAGAGATGGGAATTAGGAAATTGATTATCAGCAATATTCAAGCACAAGGAGGAAAAGACTGGCTTATAGAAGCATTTCCAAATGTTAACAGGGACGACCTCAGAAAAGAAAAATATCCAAATATACAAGCAACCAAACATTATAGGACTTAATGAAGAATGTGCTTCAAGAAAAAAATAGAAAATATAATCATAAAACAAACTGAATGCAATAATGAATGTAAAAATAACAGGGATATTACAATAACCCATATTTAAAAGTAGTAGTTTCTACAAAGTCTCTTACCAGTGTCTGAAATGTAGGCATGAAGTTGTACAGAATCATCAGAAGTCACACTTGAAAGGTCATCTAAAGACTAAAAGAAAAAATTAGGAAACAAAATATTACAGGGAAAGTATTAAGAATTGTAAACCATACGTCCACCATTTCTATCTCCTCACACACCTTCTATAGCATGTGCTCTACCAGCCCACCTTTTACTATGATGCTCTCACTACACTGAGGGAGCTAGAGAAGGAAGGCACATTCCTGTGCTCCTGGCACTTGTGAACATTTGCACATAGATAGTATCTACTGTAGGTGCACATATCTCATGATATTGTCTCAGACCCCTAATACAATACTGAAAGTCAGTAGCGAGTGCAATGTAAAATGAGTTAAATGCAGCCATCCATTCGACATGAAGTCATTTTATACAGCAAATACATTCCAGAAAGAAAGCTAAAACAAGCATTTACTGACAATAACAACAAAGATTTCAAGATAAAATGGCATTAGTAACAGTTTCACACACTTTAAGTCACTGACTTCCAATATGATTTTTGATCTAGAGATTTCTGGGTCTCTCTTGTAAAAGCTCCTATTTCAGAGATGGAGCAAAAAATCATATTTTACAGTTTAAACATTTGTATAAATCTATAAATATTATGTTATATATATATAAACATTTCTTCCTAACAGTATTTTAGGAAATAAGTTATCCAATGACAAGAGCAGATATATAAGAGAAATAATGTGCTCATTATTGAACATAACATCAAATATTATCTATGTAGTTTATAGACTAAAAATGTATCATTCTTAATTCTTAATCTAAATAAGATATTATTGTTATAAAATTCTGAACAAAAAACATTTTTTTGTAATGACCAAATTGTTTTGATGCACACTCTAATACATATGTGGTAGTTTGAATCAGAATGTCCCCCATGGACATATGTTTGGATGTTTAGTTCCCAGTTGGTAAACCATTTGGGTAGGAGCAGGAGGTGTGGCCTTACTAGAGGAAGTGTGTCTCTGGGGTAGGCTCAGAGGTTTCCAAAGCCCACAGCAGTCTCTCTGCAGATCAAGTGTAGCTCTCAGCTATTTCTCCAGCACCATGTCTACCTGTCTGATGCCCCAACTCCCCTCCATAATGATAATGGACTAAGCCTATGAAGCTAGCTAGAATGAAGCCCTCAAATGTTTTCTTCTAAGAGTTGACTTGATAATGGTGTCTCTTCACAGCAACACAATAGTACCTAAGCTAAAAGCTATCCTAACGACTTAATATTTCTTTTGAAAGTAAGAGAAGCGATTTAAAGTTTTAAAGATAATAAATATATGAATACAGCATTTAAAATGATGAAATTTAATTGCTTTTTTGTTCTTTTAAAGATATGGTCTCAATATCTAGCCCTACCTGGCAGGAAACTCACTAAGTATATCATGCTGGCCTTGAGATCAAAGAGTTGGCCCTGTCTCTGCCTCCAAAGTGCTGGGGTAAAGAAATCAATTTGTACTGGCTAGTTTTGTGTATCAACTTGACACAAGCTGAAGTTATCACAGAGAAAGGAGTCTCAGTTGAGAAAATGCCTCCATGAGATCCAGCGGTAAGGCATTTTCTCAATTAGTGATCAAGGGGGGAGGGCCCCTTGTGAGTGGTACCATCTGTGGGCTGGTAGTCTTGGGTTCTAAAAGAAAGCAGGCTGAGCAAGCCAGGAGAAGCAAGCCAGTAAGGAACATCTCTCTATGGCCTCTGCATCAGCTCCTTCTCCTTGACCTGCTTGAGTTCCAGTCTTGACTTCCTTTGGTGATGAACAGCAGCATGGAAGTGTAAGCTGAATAAACCCTTTCCTCCCCAACTTGCATCTTGGTCATGATGTTTGTGCAGGAATACAAACCCTGACTAAGACACAATTCCTTTATAAAATGTAACTGCAGGTATGCAGGTGTGATCTAATCACATTTCTTAAAAATGAAAATTCAAAGTCACATATGCCTTATAAAGTTTGTATTTCTTTAAAAGCCACAACAATGTCTTTTCATTCTAAGGAGTAAATTGAGGCTTCTTATATCATTTATTTACATATAACAAAAACCTGTCACATTATTTTCAAGTTACTTTACTAATTAAAGTACCTATACCTAGTACTTACCAAATTTATGCTTCCTGTAGGAGACCCATTAAAAGATTCTATAAAAGAAAACTACAACTTAATACATAGAAGAAAAACAAAACCTAACAAAAATGTATAAAACTCTTGTTTAATGTAAAGTTTAAACATCAAAACCACAGGTCATATACAATCAGAGCAACAAAATAAAACTGTTTTCCACTTATAAATTTCTAACCTCTTAAATCTCCAAGCCCATTAAGCATTTAAATAAAAATGTGTATATACCTGACAGGTGCAAACAAACAAACTCACTTTCAGTACCAAGCAATAATTAGTAATCAGTTTTACACTTCTTCTCATGTATCACATGATACTGTTTAATGCGATGCAAGCACATGGCAAAAACTCAGAGGTGACGCCCATTAGGTAAGTGCAGAGACTACAAAATGATATAAAGAGTATCAGTCTTCAGTGTGAAACACAAATACACTGGTTTTTAAAGCATGGAATAGTCCATTTTTCATCATAGATTTGGCATAAAAACACTGGAGGCTAGATTCTGAAATTATTTGCATGCAATGTCATTTAATTAAGCAATAATGATGAGAAAACAGTTTTGTTTTGTTTTTTAATGAATGTTAGGAAAGTAGCTGGGCCTGAAGATGGGTGCTTGTAAAGAGACAGAGACATAGTCAGAAATCTAAAAGGAGGAAGACAAGTACAAGATGCCATGAGACACTGCTTCGTAAGCTGACTTTCAAACAAAAAAAACCTATTTTAAGCCTTAGGGGAAAATGTCAATGTCAGAATAAGAACAAAAAAAAAAAATACATAAACAAACATTAGCAAAATAGTCAAATAAAGACTATTAACAAGCAGTAATTTGCTCTTCTTTCCCCTTGGGTTTTATTATATATCTAAGCAAATTAAACTTTCAATTAAGGTGTCTCTGCTAAAAAACACAAGAAAAAGCTATGCTAAAACACTATTCACATACAGTTTAAAGTTAATATTTCTTAATAAATTTATAAATTTAATTTTTTTAAACGAGTCTTCAAAAAGCCTGAATTACTGGTACAATTCTGAAAGGAGTAGCTGGTATAGCCTTCTATTCTAAATGACATGTTATACAAAGAACACTTCTTAGTTCCCCAAAACTCTGACCACAAAATGCCAAAAAATTTCATCTCGGAATTTTATCTTTGGTTTATAAGCAGGTAATTCTTAAAGTAAATAAATATGTTGACTGTCCTTCTTTTGGAATTAAATGTTTCCTACCCATTCTGTGTTCTGGCAACATCTTAAGCCTTGCCAGCAAAGTAAAGTTTCAAAAATAAGTAGTAGTATATAGAGAGAACTAAACAGAAAGAAGACAACTTGAGATGCTAGATCTGTGGCCTAGAATCTAAATATAAAGAAAAAGAAAGCTGACAGCCATTTAAAATCATTTCATATCATGCTATTTCTCTAATTTGGCTTTCAGAACTGAATATTTTCTATGTGTAAAATGTATAAAAATCTACGAGTTAAGATAGTAAAGTATTAGAAAGCAATAAAACATTATCCTAAAATGTGGGCAACTAGATGTCTTATAGCAGATTAAGGGTGATGGCTACAAGTTGAAAGGAGAGAACTGATCTACCAACTATACTCTGACCTTGGTATGTCTCTCTCTCTCTCTCTCTCACACACACACACAGTATAATTACAAACTACAATGAGTGATTTAATGTGAAGTCACTCAATAAAGGATACATGAAAGGAGTGCATATACTTTAGAACTAAGCCAATTCAAAAGATCTTAACCTAATTTATGTTTTAAAGTATAAGGTTTGGACTGAAAGGCTAGAAAAGTGAACTGAGCCAGTATGCCAACTCTATTCACATAGAACATAGAGGTACTATCAGCATCTTAAATCACATAGCACTTAGGTTACTTGTCCATGACTCAATCTATCATTTCTTGTTTCATTCTGGACTACGCAAAAAATCCACAACAAAATTAACAACAACAAAAATTGCAAATGGATGAGATTAATACAAATAAATAATTTACAATAGTTATTTCAGCATGGTAAATTGACAGATGCTTTTGTACACTTCATAAAACATCTCACATTTTCCAGCAGTGATAAGAATTACAGGTGAGCTGTACAGTTGTACTATATATCCCCACCCTGCAGAACACATTACATGTCAAAAAATAAACTACTTCCTTAACTACACAAACATAATGAAAGGCTTGAGTACTACTGTATCTCTGTTTTCAAATTATCTTGTCCAAAAAGCTTATGGATAAGTAAACAGTCATAATAAAAACTTTCTTACAGTAATTAGTTCATCTAAGTTTTCCAACTTCTTTTATCTTTATGCTGATTACTTATTTAGAACATACTAGAAAGTTCGAAACCAGATAGCTAATTGGGCGTTAGCACAATCTCTGAATATAATCACAGTAAAATGACCACTCGATTTAGGAGTTTGTGTTTGTCTTACTCCACCAGAATACATTATGTTCCCCATACATAACTTCACGGTTATGCTTTAACTCATAAGACATTTGAACACAGAGAGTTTAGATGGTATGATGATGGAACATCACTCCAGACTGACAACTGACAAAAAAGGAAGCTTGAAACAAACAAGCTGCTGCACACAAGTGGTGGAGTGCAGTGAGAGTGATGTTTACATACCCTCTGACTCTAACACACTTCAGTAGGACATGTCACAAGTGCATTCCATTCTCAGTATCATTTGAAAAGAATAAAAGCCAGAAATAAATGACCTGGGGGTTTCTCTTAAAAGCCTTACCCATAATGAGTGAGCAGTAGAAAACAAC
The DNA here is from genome assembly GCA_028551405.1 of Uromys caudimaculatus. Lineage (NCBI taxonomy): Eukaryota > Metazoa > Chordata > Mammalia > Rodentia > Muridae > Uromys > Uromys caudimaculatus. The sequence goes on along the minus strand of CM052705.1, from coordinate 45,260,120 downwards.
ACAATTACAGAGCAATAGTGATAAAAACTGCAAGGTATTGGTACAGTGACAGGCAGGTAGATAAATGGAATAGAACTAAAGACCCAGAAATGAACCCACACGCCTACGGTCATTTGATCTTTGACAAAGGAGCTAAAACCACCCAGTGGAAAAAAGACAGCATTTTCAACAAATGGTGCTGGGTCAACTGAAGGTCAGCATGTAGAAGAATGCAAATTGATCCATTCCTATCTCCCTGTACAAAGTTCAAGTCCAAATGGATCAAGGACTTCCACATAAAACCAGATACACTGAAACTAGTAGAAGAGAAAGTGGGGAAAAGCCTTGAACACCTGGGCACAGGGGAAAATTTCCTGAACAAACACCAATGGCTTATTGGCTTAAGATCAACAATAGACAAATGGGACCTCATAAAATTGCAAAGCTTCTGCAAGGCAAAGGACACTGTCAATAGGACAAAATGGCAACCAACAGATTGGGAAAAGATCTTACCAATCCTAAGTCCGATAGAGGGCTAATATCCAATATATACAAAGATCTTGATCAAGAAATTAGACTCCAGAGAATCAAATAACCCTATTAAAAAATGGGGAACAGAGCTAAACAAAGAAGTCTCAACTGAGGAATATGGAATGGCCAAGAAGCATCTAAAGAATTGTTCACCATCCTCAGTCATCGGGGAAATGCAAATCAAAACAATCCTGAAATTCCACCTCACACCAGTCAGAATGGCTAAGATCAAAAACTCAGATGACAGCAAATGCTGGTGAGGATGTAGAGAAAGAGGAACACTCCTCCACTGTTAGTGGAATTGCAAGTGGTTACTCTGGAAATCAGTCTGGCGGTTCCTCAGAAAATTGGACATAGATCTACCTGAGGACCCAGCTATACCACTCCTGGGCATATACCCAGAAGATGCTCCAACATATAACAAGGACACATGCTCCACTATGTTCATAGCAGCCTTATTTATAATAGCCAGAAGCTAGAAAGAACCCAGATGTCCTTCAACAGAGGAATGGATGCAGAAAATGTATACAATGGAATATTACTCAGCTATTAAAAACAATGACTTCAAGAAATTCTTAGGCAAATGGATAGAACTAGAAAATATCCTGAGTGAGGTAACCCAATCACAAAAGAACACACATAGTATGAACTCACTGATAAGTGGATATTAGCCCCAAAGCTCCAAATAAATAAGATACAATCCACAGACCACATGAAATTAAAGACGAAGGAATACCAAAATGTGAATGCTTCAGTGCTTCTTAGAAGGGTGAATAAAATACTCACAGGAGGAAATATGGAGACAAAGTGCAGAGCAGAGACTGAAGGAAAGGCCATCCAGAGACTGCCCCCACCTGGGGATTCATCCCATATAAAGACACCAAGCCCATATGCTATTGTGGATGCCAAGAAGTGTTTGCTAAAAGGAGCCTGATATAGCTGTGCCAGAGCCTGACAAATAAAGAGGCGGATGCTTGCAGCCAACCGTTGGACTGAGTACGGGGTTCCCAATGGAGGAGTTGGAGAAAGGACTGAAGGAGCTGAAGGGATGTGCAACCCCATAGGAAAAACAGTAGCAATCAACCAGAACCACCCCCCCCCCCCCACCTCCAGAGCTCCAGGGACTAAGCCACCAACCAAGGAGTACACATGGAGGGACCCTAGCTCTAGCCACATATGTAGCAGAGGATGGCATTGTCAGGCATCAATGGGAGGAGAGGCCCTTGATCCTGTGAAGGTTCAATGCCCCAGTGTAGAGGAATGCCAGGGCGGGAAGGAGGGTGTGGGTGGGTGGGTTGGGGAGCACCATTGTAGAAACGGGGAGGGGAGATGGGATGGGGGAACTGGGAAAGGAGATAACATTTGGAATGTAAATAAAGAAAATATCCAATAAAAGAAAAAATAAAAAATGAAGAGAAGCAGCTCTAACCCTGCCCACACCTTCCCAGCCTGGGCACACTCGCAGAGGCACTGCTTCGTCTCTCCTCAGTTATCACTCTCAATTACTCTACCTGTCACACAAAAGGATCACCTCATGATTACTCATTAGCAAAAGGCAAATCATCATAAAAATATTTTGGCTGACCTATATTAAGAAAACATTCTTTTTTTGTTTTTTTGTTTTTTGGGTTTTTTTCTTTTTTTGGTTTTTCGAGACAGGGTTTCTCTGTGTAGCCGTGGCTGTCCTGGACTCCCTCTGTAGACCAGGCTGGCCTCGAACTCAGAAATCCACCTGCCTCTGCCTCCCAAGTGCTGGGATTAAAGGTGTGCGCCACCACTGCCCAGCAAGAAAACATTCTTACTCTGACATTCATTGCATATACTTTAAAATATATTACAATTTATATTAAGAGGGCAAAAAAACATCCATCTTTAATCATGTTTCAAAGGTCATTCGTTTGGTAGTCAGAATGTACACTGAGACACACACAGACACTTTACCTTACCTCCGTCCCCATCATCTGATCCTCTGAAACTAGGATCTTTTAACATATCAAGCTCAGCTAGCATTCGCACATAGAGTGCATTCTGCCTAAAGGAAGGATAAAATCTTTCATCTCGTAGCATCAATTCATACACCTGTTAAAATAATTTAAGTATTCAATATTAATGCACATTAATTAGTGCTTTTACTACATAAAGTATTGCAAAAGCTTTACTGATTTTTTTCTACAATGTATCTTTATTTTAAAAGTGTCAACAATAAGATAGTGTAACAACTACTAGTATGATATTCTGTATCTTCCAATGACTAAAAGGGTCCAACCTAATATAAGTTATGTGAAATTACACCAGTTTTATACTCTAGGAAGAAGTATTTTCTAAGAAACAAATACAGATTTTGAAGACAATTAAGTCGAGGTTTTGAGGCATGTTTATATATATACATATACATACATATATAATTACTGAATTCTAAGACTACTCACTACTATCTGGCTCTTGAGACTCAAACAAAGCAACTCAAAATAAAGATTATTCTCATTGGTCATTCAAGGAAATAAAAAAGTCATCTATATTTCTGTAATTAAGTTATTACTACCCTAACATCATTTTAGAAACTATTCTACATTTCAAAAGAACCTGTATGCAAACCAAATATTTTTTCAAGAAACAAACTATTAGTACCTTTCTTTGAATGTCATCAAATATTTCTGGAGTTGGATCTTCATGATTCAAAGTATCTGCTAATTTTGCTACTAAACAGTCATCAACAATAACTCTTGGAGATGCCTAAAAGAAAGAAAAATGTTCTTTGTAATTTCTAAATATAAGTAAGCACTAATAGGAGTTAATAACAGAATCCTATCATTTAATGTAACCAGCAGATCAGAATCACTGGTGTCTAAACGATACTTCAATGTTTAAGAAAACTAAAAGACAGCTATAGCGTTTTGTCCATTCTGTAATTGCAGGAGACTGACAAAGATCTTTTTCTTTTCTAAGAGTTATTTACTCTAAATGTCTAAGTATTCTTTTGTTCTGTGTATCACAGGTGTTCCTCCTGGTGTCCCAAGAGTTCAGAAGAGGGTGTTGTAACCCTTGAAACTGGACTTACAGGCAGTCGTGGGCTGCTCTGTGGGTGCTGTGGACAGATCTAGGTTTCCTGGAAAAGCAGCCAGTGCTCCTACACCCTAAGCCATCTCTCCAGCCCTTGAAGGGAGATTTAACTCTTGATTTTTATTGAGCAAATTTCCTCTTACTAGGTCTTACTCCCCAACTGGATAATGGAGATAATTCTACATAAGGTTATTCGAGATCCCTATTAAGGATTAATAAGTATTTACTTAAGACATACTGGTAGAGTTTGGCACACAGGACACACTGTCATCAGGAGTTAAATCAGCCAAGCAATGAGTAGTTAAGAATATAAGTATTATGTAACTCACTTACTTGACACCAGGTAACCCTTCTAAATGATTACCATTACCTGAAATTTGTTTTAGTAATCAACATTGCACCAAGTTCCAATGTGATATGGGAACAAACTAAATCTGAAAGACAAATCTGTTACTAGAACTTTCATTTCAAAACATATGCTACAAATGCGGATACAAAATCTTGTCTTCCTTTTTATATGGTACTGGAACTGAGCTGCGGGCCTCTGCTGCTAGACTGGTGCGGACCGCGAAGGTCCATGTGCAGCTCTGCTGTTTGCTTTCCTGTGTTTTATATCCTCATTTCCACCCATCATATCCTTGAATCTAAAGTGACTACCAGTCTTGACTTAGTTATTTAGTATTTCCATGAACTTGAACATACTTATTTGACTTTATAAACATTGGATTCCTCTCTTGAGTGATGAAAATAAAAATACACAGGAAGATTATCCTCAGGATTAAGCAGGGCAAGGTGACTGAAGCCATAATGCCCAGTATAATAAGTATCACACAAATTATCATGAATGATTCTGCCAAAGATAGAAAATGGTGGCCATAATGAACCCTTACCTTTTCAGATAAATACTGTTCATAAATTCCAACAGCTGCTGCTCTTAAAAGACCTTTGGTTTGGTTGGTCTGCTGTTTGCCATCTCTCTGACGACTTGATAGAACCTCTAGCTGCTGCTGGGCTGTAACCCGGTATCCTTCCACTGTCATCCAAAAGAAGAGATGTGCTTGGCCTCCAGTTTGCTGCATATAATCTACCACACAGAGGCCACAGCAGGACAGTTACTAATGTCATACTTTTAGGTTCATGTTACTGCATGACAGATAAGAAGGGTACAATTTCAAATATCCAGAACTCTACATTTCACAAACTGAAGTGGAGCAGAGAAAGCCCATGTGTCCTCAAGCCTACAAAGAACTACAGGCAACTAAGAAAAGCCAAGACTGGGAGAACTAGTCTTCCCCAGGGAAGAGCACATTACCTGGTCAACCAATACCAAATGGTCAGCCCTGAAAACACCTACAAGTAACATTATACAGACAGATCAGGCTGTGCTATATACTAAGGAATATATATGTATATACATATATGTATGTAACAACTGCTAAAGAAAAGGAGGTCACTGATTTGAAGAGCAAGGCGGGGTACATGAGAAGGGTTAGAAGGAGGAAAATGATAGAATTATATTGATCTAGAAAATTAAAAGAAACAAAAGCAAAAGGTTTAGTAAGTCTCTAATGTCAAAAGGTAATGTTAAAATGTGATTATAAATTGGTTAAGCTAAATAACAGTTACATAGGAAATGGGAGAATGCTTTTTCTGTTTGTTTTTGAGAAAAAAAAAAAAATCTCACTAGTAGGTCCAGACTGGCTTGCAATCTAAGATCTTTTTACTTAATCCTTATGAGTATAGGCACAAATCACTATGCTCAACTTAAAGCTTTTTAGTATCATGTCTTGATGATACAATTCCTAGTGAACATGTGTCATGAGACTTTACGTTACTAACTACTTCATCAACATTCAGTATCTAATCTGAATAAAATTTAGTAATAGCATGACATTTTCTAAATATATTAAAGTTAAGATTAGCATTGTATGAAACCACATATACTTTGATCAAACAAAAGATGACTCAAGGATTTTTACTAGAAATATTTACCATATAAAAATAATTTTAATGTGATATAAAAAAGTAAGTATTATAAAATCAGCATAAAACAAAATCTCATTCACAAATAAATATAATTTTACATATTATGTGTTCCCAATAAAGTAATATTTTTGTATGTTCTTTTTAAGACAGGAACTCATGTAGCTCAGGCTGGCCATGGAACTGCTATATAGCTGACAACCTTGTTCTCCTAATCCTTCCGCTTCCATTTACCAAGTATTGTAACAATACTTGGTATCAATAACGTTAGGTTCTCAATGAATTTTAAAGCATACTAGAATCTTCTATGATTTATGTTAAAAATAGTTTGCCAAATATTCATGAGTTATGAAAAGCATTTTTATTTCCAAACAAATATCTACTTCCATAGTTTCTAAAGAAAAAGAAAAAATGAGCTCAATTTGGAATGCAAAATAATCATCCAAAACTCACTAATTCTTTATATTATTAAACTACATGCAAGGTAACAGAACAGGAAACTAACTCCATGATGAAGTCCTGGCAGGGCCTGACAGAACTCTAAAGGAAGCCTGAGTAAAGACCAGGGAGAGTGAACTAGCTAAAATGTAAAATGGGACAGTCACTAAAACAAAGGATGGTGGGTCTTCAAAAAAATTCCCTGAGTCCACTTACTGGTGGTATATACCTAAGAGAGCTGGAAGCAGTGTCTTAACAAGCTACGATACATCTATACACAGGGCAACCTGACTCACAGTAACTAAACTATAGAAGCATGCCAAGACTCCTGTGAGGATATATGGACATGCAAAGAGTACTGGGGGACAGGGAAGGTGAGCACACATGCACATGCACACATGTGCGTTTATGTATGTGACAGCCTTTGAACTGAGAAAAAGTCTGACATATGCTACAACATGGAAGAATCCTGAGGATATACCAGGGAATGAAGTCAATCCCTTTCATACGCAGAAAGTCTGCCTTATAACATAAGAACCAGTTTAGAGAGATAGACATGGGATGCTTGTACCTCAACAATGCATTTAATATCACTCAACTATGCACTTAAAGCTATTAAGTTTAGAAATTGTGTTACTTGTATTTTTACCACAAGTTTAAAATCCAAAAAAAATTTAGTGTCTCCATTATTTAAAAAAAGTTTTACCTACCCATAAAAAATTGTAGTGCAACATTGTCTACAAGAATGCTGTCCAAGGGGATTGTGCAAAGTTTCCCAAAGTTTGCTGCTAGCTTCACAGTATTTATGTCCTACAAACACAAGTGAATACAAGTAAGAACTTCAGTCATCAATCATTAGGGGAGGATGTTTATATGAATATAAGAAAATGCAATATTCTGTCAAAATGTGACAAAAACAAAGATTTCCCTCTCGTGTATGATGATTCCCAATAAAATACTCTGCTCAGTAACTCTAATTGCCTATTCATTTTCCAAAACAGTTAGCAAATAATCATTTAAAATATAATATTCATTTTCCCCAATATAAAACAATCTATAGCACTGTATTTTTATGTATTCTCTATTTCTACATATTCAATAGTAAAACAAACATTACAGGAAATAAAAGCAAAAGACTGTGTTTAAATGTTTCATATATCTAAAAATCCATAAGGAACCTCATTAACTTTTCATTTTGATTAGCATTTATCTAATAGGAAGAAATATTTCCAAAAAGGAATGTTGCTTTTTACATAGTAAAGCTTCTGTTACATTAAACTATATATTTCTTTCAGACTATATAAACAGTAAAATATAGTCAAAGCAATACAGTAAGATAGCTACCCACAAAGAGAAGTCGAGAAAAGGTTCAAGATTTAAGAAGCATTTAGTGCCAGGCACTACCCTGGATACACTCCGCCTATTACTTCATTTAAGCTGTAAAGCAATCCTGTTGGTTACTATCAACCTAACTTTACAGACAAGGCAAACAAACAGCAGAAAGGCTGGTTACTATGTTAACTGATAATGCATGTGGGAGGGCCCAGCCTGCTGTGGGCAGCATGATCCCTAGACTGCTTGAGGTGTCTGTACTGTATAAGAAACTAGCGCTGCGAGCCAAAGAGCAAGTCAGTAAGCAGTATTCCTTCATGGTTTCCACTCCAATTCCTCCCCTGAGGTCTCTTAATTATGAATTGTGACCTAAAAGTATAAGACAAAATCCTTCCTTCTCTAAGTTGTTTTTGATCAATATTATCCCAACAAAGAAAGGCAAGTAAGAACACACGTGAAAGTGCAGGTTGACCATCAACACATTCTTTTCTATACTCATCTCTAGTCATCTCCAATTGGGCTTCAGATTTTGTTCATACCAACTTACTGAAACATTGTGGGTTAGCAGTAGACCAATATAATATGCTGTCCCGTTACCTGCTAGGACAATTTGCACATCACATGTTGGTAGTGCATGTGCAGATGCTATACTGACTACAATGTCACTCTCTATATGCTCATAAGCAGCCTCAGAAATTACACCTCTGTTGCTTCTAACAACCATTATCAATATTGGGGTGTTTTGTACTTATTTTTGTCCCGATTCATCAAGTGTTTTCTCTGAAACAGCTGTCAAATTCATCTTATCTTCACGTAAAGTTCACTAATTACTGCTTAAAGCAAATCTTATTCTTGACAACTTTAACAAACCCCATCCTATAAAACTGAGACCTCTCTCCATAGCTTAACAGAGCTCAGCAGAGCTCAGCAGCACTGCAGAGGGGACCCTTTCAAGCAGTGCTAAAATCACTCTTCCTGAATGCCTTTGGAAGTATACTCCTATATCATGTAAAGTTATTGCTTTGGGGCTAAGAATATGCTCAGTTGGGAAAGTGCTTGTTGTGCAAGCTTGAAGATCTGTGTTCAGATCCCCAGGACTTATATAAAGACGCCAGCCACAGAGGTTTGTTTCTACATCCCACATACTAGAGGATGATACAGGCGAGGGGTTATGCTCAGAGCACAGTGGCCAGCTACTGTAGTTGTCAGGTGAGCTACAGGTTCACTGAAAGATCCCATCTCAAAATAAGGTGGAAAACAAACATGGAAGACACGTCTAGTCGTCCCCCCACACACATATGCATGGGCAGTGCAGGCACACACGTGCATGAACCCCTTTTATTTAAGTCCTGTTGTGAATAGCTGCATTAATTAATATCCTATGTTTTGCCACAAACTAGGCATTTTGATCACAATGAAGTATTTACAACTAGACATTATTTTACAAGTATTTTATACTTACTTTGCCTGACTGTAATCGCTGTATTCTTGAGTCACATACTTTCTTTACAAATAATAAGCTATTTATTTGATTTTTGATAGTGTTAATATCTAAAAGAAAAAAACCAAATTTATTATACGCTAAAAGTGGTTGAGGTGTTTCAGAAATACTTTCAATACATTTATTGTAATTCAACAAAATAATCAATATAGCAATTGGTTTCAATAAAAAACAATATAATTGTTTCATGAAATTATTTATTTACTTTAATCATACCTATTATCAGTAGGTTAGGGAAAACTGCAATACCATCACCCTAACACTTAGAAAACAATGTTTTTACTCTAAGAACATGTTAATACAGCAAGGAATGCTTAATTTGAGCATTAAAAAGTAGATGTTTATGATTCCACTTATGTAAATTAAAAGTGTCATTAAGGCTAGGGTAATCCTTGAAGAAAATCACTTACCATCACCCGCTGTATCTAAAGATCTAAGGTACTGTAGCTCTTCTGCTGCCTTATCTCTGACTGCTTCTAACTCTCCAATATTGTCACTTAATTTAATAATGTTCATAAAGGCCTCATAGTTGCAATTTGAATCGCGGATCTGAAAATAAAGTTTTAAAGAACAGGTAGGCAAGGGATTGCTTATCAAGAGAAAAAAATCAATATGAAACCACGGGCACGCAGCACTCACTACAAACCAAGTACATATATCAATCAAAAGGAAAGCAGTGTGTAAGCGCTGACACTAAAATGGGTCACACACTATAAACAAAACAAAACCCACACATAGTATATCCTGAAAAGCACAGAACCATGCTCAGACTGACTAACGATAGGAAGGAAATCGAGGTGGCTGAAGCTAAACCAAAAAGACCTCAAAAACAGAAGATGAGATCAACAGGAACAGAGTAAAAATTCTTGAGTATTAAGGAATTGGGCTCTCACTGGTGAAAGAAATGAAGTCAACTAGGGTTAAGACACTCATCTTTATTCGTACTCGGCCTTGGTGCGGATGGGAAACTTTTCCTGGGACACCCGAGATGTGAATGTCGTCCCAGTAATAATTCATTTGTTTAGTGCAATTATTCCTTCGGTCTGCCATGGGTTCCCTTTCTGGAGGGAGTAGACACACACATCTTGGGTGTCCCAGGACAAGTTTCATATACAGCACCAAGGCAGTTTATTTTTTATTAAAAGGTACAAGTAATGGAAATATAAAAACAAGAAAAATACCAAGAGTACAAGCCAGACCAAGAATACAGATAGGATGAGTACTCATTTACAAACTTATAATGAGGGAAGATATCCCTATTACAGGCACATTCAGGAACTACAGGAGAGGATTATGTTAGACTTAATCGAGGCTTTGTGATCACATGGTGAATACCTGAGCATTTAATATCTACACAATAATCTCTATTTTAATCACTGTGTTGGATAAAGCACTTTCAACTAGGCAAAACAACAGAGCTATGGAAAGGTAGCAAAACGTCTGTGACTCTCAGCAGAAAGCCAAAGAACTGAAGACTGCAAAGGTTCAGAACCACAAAAACAGACACAGTCATGATACTGACGCTTGCTTTTCATTAGAAACAAGGAAAGCAAGAAGACCAACTTATTTTTCCAATCAAACACCTTTAAAAGGTCTAATATAAAACAGTCAAACACTCTAGAGAACATGGCAATATTATGGAACCTTATGGCAAACATATTTTCCAATAAGCAAAGGCTTAGTGGATCTGATGCCATGGTTGCCGTCACGCTGAAAATTACATAAATCCTACAAGAGATTGTTCAGAATAAAAGAAAATAGGAACAAACATAACATTTATTATAAAAATATAAGAAAATATGTGGATCATTAAAAATGATACATGTAGACTGGTACACAGAGGTTTTAGGTTTTTTTTTTTTTTTTAAGCAACTATGATACAAAAAGCCTAAGTTGCACTACTGAATAAATTATTTCTATGTATAGATATATAAAATATCTGTGCCATGAGCCCAAAGGACAAGGAGTTGAATGCTCTTGTTGGCAAGGCTCAGATTGGATCTGAGACAGTGAAGCACTGTTCTGTGCATACGCTGTTGAAACGGCTCATTCTAACTTTTACAACAACCACAAAACTGTAATAGTTACAAAAGAGGAGGAAGAAATGTTAGCTGAAACCCATCTGACCTACTAAAATGTAATACTGAATATTATACAATTAACTAAAAAAAAAAGAAAAAGCAAAAAAAATGAAGCCTGAAGACCAGAGTATTAAAATCATAAGCCTCATCCTTTGCAGCCAGCAAGACAAGGCCTAAACATTTCAGATAAATAATATGTGACGTGTAGGAGCACTGTTAAAACTATCTCTAGATAATAGGCAGCAAAAGCCATTACTTTAAAATAAATAGTAGCAACACCATAACAGTAAGGAAGGTAGTAGAAAATGTAGAGACTAATTTAAAAAATTCTTTTTATCTCATTTCTTTAATATACTGTTGGTTAATCACTCTGATCTCCAGACAATATTTTTACTGCTAAAACCCTATTTAAAACATTCAAATACAAGTCACAATATTAAAAGGTACTTACCATCCATATGACATATTGATTAATATAATCTGGATCACTGAGTTGATTTATTAATGGAAGAAGAATTCCTCGTGCAAGGATTTCCTAAAATTAAATTTAAAAATACATAGCTGAATTAATTTAGCATCTTCTCAAATCTAACAGTGGCTTCCTGAAACAACAGTAAGAACTATAATACACATGGAATATGGATCACTGTAGCCTTATAAAAAGGTGAGGTACCACCTCCACATAAAAATAAATTTGATAAAATTACCCATATCAACTTAAACACATCTCTATGACAATTATAAGGGAATTATTAAAAAACACAATAAAAGGACACCTCTGGTATATTAGTATTTATGTTAAAATTTAAAAGATAAAATATTAGATTAAAGGTGTTTATAGACTCAAGAACCTACATTGGATGTATTAAAAATAAGAAGGAGAAGATACACATCGACTTGAGATTATGTTTACTTCGGTGGTATGATGGAACAAGTACCGTGTAGTATCAACATTAGATAAGTCTGCATAACTAGAACACAAGTGTCTCCTCTAACTGAATATTTTCACAATAAAAAAATGTGAAAAACAAATAATAAAATCTACCCACACAGTCTACAGTCCCAGGCCTTGCAGTTTTTATGTCCTCCCTCTAAGAACCAATGACCCTATGAAGCGTGTCCTGAGCCTTCCAGCTGAACTTCTTTACTCGCAAGTTTAAAACACAGCTGTGCCTGTATTTCCAGTATTTGTCTCTTCGTATCGTTCTTACTTTATGTCCTACATTTCTCTGATATAGTAGCGCTGCCTAGGAACCTCCATGTATAAATGCAATTCCTCACTAACCTAGCTATTTACTTATCTTTAAATATATTTACCTACTCCTCTAAGCTATTTTAGTCAACATTGGTATTTATTTATACAAGTAGAAATGAAGACATAAGAATTTAGAACTGATACTACTAACATAGACTTTTAAAGTGTTTCAGTCATACTTTAATGCTTCTTATATCTGAAATTATCAAAATTCATTATTGAGAATACTCATAATGCTAACAATTCAATATTTACATAACTAAGGAAAAGACTGATCCTCTTAAAAGACCATTTGCTTGTGTGTGTGTGTGTGTGTGTGTGTGTGTGTGTGTGTGTGTGTGTGTATTCAGCAGTCTTTTTTCTTTAAAGAAATATTGTATAATCCTGCATGAGCAAATATTGTCACCAACAACCACTACCCCATATAATTTTAACAAGCAATAATGTAGGCACCAGTAACTTCTAAAAACTGATATTGAGATTCTTTATAATTCTAGATTATAAGGAATTGATCCTTTCAAAGGGAGCTGTACTTCTAACTTATTTCTTTGTTATACTCCTGAGACAGGGTCTCAGGTAACAGAAATTGGCCTCAAACTTTCTATGTATCTGAGGATGACTTTGAATACCTAACCCTTCTGCCTCAGCCTCCTAACTTTTGGGATTATAGGCACTACACCAGGCTTTCTAATGTCTTTAAAAATATATTTATATATGAAATTCCTTTCTTCAAATTCTGTTTCTGACCCACATGTTCAAAATTTAAAATGTACTTTATAAGGAAAAAATTCAATCCCCAAAATCAATTTTCTAGATTCTTTTCAAAATGAAAAAACAACAGATTTGAAATAAATGTCATTTTATGTTTATTATTTAACATAATCAGTGAGTCTGTCACTTTGTTCTTCTAATTCTCCTCATTAAATGTCTGGCTGGACAAAGGTTTGCCACAGGATTATACTGCATCCCTGTAATCCCAGGGATGCACAGTAACGTGCCTCTGGCTTGCAATTCTTAGTATGAGACCCCCAACCTTTTCACACTTTTATTACATGGTGACTGGGGAGACACAACTCAGCAGGTGTGGTCAGAGGAGACCTTGCATGGCCTCCTCTTCCATGATGTGGGTTCTGGAAACTGAGCTCAGGTCATGAGGCTTGGAGCAGATGCCTTTACTCACTGGGCCTTCTTGCTGGTGCAAGGCCTCAAACTTCTAAAAGATTGCACCAAATGCCAATATAAGTTACTGAATCCATGAATCCTTCACTGAATAAACCACAGTAAAAGAAAGAAAATAGTACTTAAATAGTAATTACCTTGGACGATTACTGTATTTGTGCAATCTATGCATTAACAAGAACAAATCCATACTGCAGAAAGACCTCTTTATTATTTAATCTAAATAAAATGACTCTTGTGAAAGTTTGAATTTAAACAAAGAAAACTGATAAAGGGCTGTAAGTGAAATGAATAAACTGACTTGTTGAAATCAGAGTCTATGACCAAAAAGAATGGGATCTGTCCTAAAGCAACCTACAGCAAGACAAATATGCTGACTACCTTTTTGTACATTTTTAAACAAAAACGTCACTTCACAAAGCACATCTTCATTTTTGGCTCTGCAATAGCATGTATGCCACAACCACCAAGAAGACAAACGGGGTTTCATCTTTCATCACAAGAGAATCACTGACTTGGTATGGGCTATATATCACACGCTGAGCTAACCACTAGACTCACAATAATATAGATACTAGTTGGTATGGACTCAGTTCCCAGTCCATTATGGAGAAAACCACCAATCTGTAAACACACACGCGCACACACACGAAACAATTTATCTCTTTAAATATAGTAAATACTAGGAAGGAAAAGAACTCGGCACTGCCTTCAGTACTGGGAAAAACTGAACATGATCTAGCTAAGAGAGTAACAGAAGTCATTCTGAAAGAGAATAGAGAAGCATGAGATGACTGACAGTGAATGGAAAAGAAAATGGTACTTCTGGAGAGAAAAAACGGGTGTAACTAGAGTTGACTGCTGACAGCTTTATCCTCCACCCAACTCTAGTTAGTTAGTTAAAGCCTCTTCCCAATTAGACCTCAACCTGTTTTCATTACTTGTAGCAAACATTTTAGCAATAATCCAACCAAAGGTGTTTAGCTAGAATGCCTTCACCTTCAATCTCTGATCAAATTTCTCATCCTCACTTTGCTATCTGATCATCCTGGCCTACCTCTAGCAAGAATCCTAATGAGGGTTTGTGACTATGGCCACCCCTTATCTTCCATCTGTCAGTTAGCTTCAGCCATCAACTTGATAAAAACTTAAGAGTCAATAGGGAAGCTCAACTTTATCCAAATCAGATTGGCCCGTGGCCACATCTGTAGGGCATTTCTTAACTGCTAATTGATGTCAGAGGACACAGCCACCACGGTCAGTGCCATCGGCACTACACAGGTTGGCCCGACCTATAAAACTAAAGTGAGTTGGCATGCTGGTGAGGATATGGGGTAAAGTGAGCATTTCACTGCTGGTGGGAGTGCAGACTTGTATAGTCACTGTGTAAATCAGTGTGGTGGCTCCTCAGGAAGCTGGGAATAGATATACCTCAAGAGCAAACTTTATCACTCTTGGGCATACACCTAAAGGACCCTACATACTACTGCAAAGACACTAGCTCATCCATGTTCATTGTTACTCTATTCAAAATAGTCAGAAACGAACAGACTAGATACCCACCAACAGAAGAATGGATATTAAAAATATAATGTTCAACCCCCTCATCACTCCCCCATGCCTTGACTATAAATTTCCATTTCTTTTTCCCATACTCAGACTTAGTTGTAGTTCTATAATGAAGTTTTATTTCCTCCACATAAACCATTCCTGAGTATAATCCCATTTTGGAACTTTACTACACAAACCATAGAGAATTCTTGTTGCAATAGAATGGAATTGGCACAGAGACACACAACTGGATAATATGCAGAGAGTGTGAGTCTTTGGAGCACTCAGTCCTAAAAGGGCTATTTTCACCAAACCCCTCCTCTCAGGGTTCAAGGAACTACGTAAAGGAGGAAGAAAAAGGATTTTAAGAGCCAAAGGTGATGGGTGACTTCAAGGAAATATTATCATCCAGCCACAACAGGACTCATATATGATCTCAAAAACTATGGCCACATACACAAAACCTGTACAGGTTCAAGACAGACAAAGTCCCAGTACTGAGAAGGGGAAGTAGACACAGAGTCCCATCTGTAATCAAGAAGCTATCTATAATTGATGCCATTGGCAAAGAGGAAAATCAACTTTCTCCCATGGAGTCTCACTGGGTGTGTCAACCACACTTCAGGGAAGGTCCCATGCCCAGGAGTAGTTGGCAAACACAAAACGAACCCAATGATATTTTGTGGACTTCATGTTTTGCTTTATTTTGTCTTACTATATTTCTGTTAGTTTGTTGTGAGATTTTTCTGTTTCTTGATTTCTGTTTTGTTTTGTTTTTGAGAGAGACACAAAAAAGGAACATGAAGTAGGGTGGTGTACTGGCTAGTTTTGTGTGTCAACTTGACACAAGCTGAAGTTATCACAGAGAAAGGAGCTCAGTTGAGAAAATGCCTCCATGAGATCCAGCTGTAAGGCATTTTCTCAATTAGTGATCAAGGGGGGAGGGCCCCTTGTGCGTGGTACCATCTGTGGGCTGGTAGTCTTGGGCTCTATAAGAAAGCCAGCTGAGCAAGCCAGGGGAAATAAGCAAGCCAGTAAGGAACACCCCTCCATGACCTCTGCATCGGCTCCTGATCCCTGACCTGCTTGAGTTCCAGTCCTGACTTCCTCTGGTGATGAACAGCAGCATGGAAGTGTAAGCTGAATAAACCCTTTCCTCCCCAACTTGCATCTTGGTCATGGTGTTTGTGCAGGAATAGAACCCCTGACTACGACAGGTGGGTAAGGTGATCTAAGGGAGGAAACATGATAAAAAATATATTGCATGGATATTTTTCAATTTAAAAAAAAAAAGGTTTATGTATTATAACCAAAGATTAAAGCACCTAACTCTAAGGCAGTTCTCCAAAGTATTGGCCAATGATCTCTGGAGAATTAAAAAAACAAACAAACAAAAAACAGTCCCTAAGGTCATTTCTCCCATTCAAATACTAACCAGGCCCAATCCTGCTTAGCTTATCAGATCAGACAAGATTGGTGAGCTCAGGGTAATATAGCCATAGATCCAAATGTTTTTCTCAATGAATGACACTTTATTTACTTTTTATTCTCAGTCTCTAACAAGCGTATAGTAAGACTTTAAAAGGAACAAGGTGGCAAGTTAGCGATCTATCAGCTAATGGAATATATACTTACATATTCATGGTTTAAAATTTCGTTTTTGTATTTTATAATACATATATAGGATAGATAAAGAATCACATTTTAAAAAGCTCGTTGATGCTTCAATAATTATGAAGTCTTGCAGCCAAAGATTTTGAGAACTATTGTTGTAAGTTCCTTTATGTCATTATTTGGTATGAATTTAGGCTTACCCTGACAAAGTATCGCATGATCTTGCTCTGGAAATCTCCAGGAGGTAGCAATAAATATAATAAAACCTCACACAAATCCCTTAGGAATCCTAAAAACAGAAAAAGTAGCTATAATAACATTAGAATATCTAGAGTCTCTATTCTTAATATAAAAAACATTTTTTAAGATGGTTCTTGTTTATAACAGCTTCCTACTTTGCTACTTACACATGTGTTCAATAAATTGTCTTCGCTGTTCTCCAAATATGACTGTGAAGTAATCAACGTCCTATCAGTTTGAACCAGTCTTATTAATCATGAGAAATTTTAATGACAAAATTGTTTTTCTCTAAGACAATTTTAAGTGCACAATGTACTTTTCACTTCTATTATGTATTAATTATCCTTGCATACTTAGAAGTTATTTGTGCATGTAAAGATAACCTAGTAATTATTTCAGGAAAACAGCACGTCTACAATTTCAGCATGTAAAAACAATGTAGCCATATGGTCTCTAGTATACTGGTTTAAGAAAGCTCACCTCATATGCATACTTCATACCACTGTAAGTGTTTGTTATTTAACTACTATTTCATACAATGAAAACTGAACTTAATAACATGTATAAACAGAAAAAAAGAAAAAAGAAAAAACGGGAAAGAATAAAATAATAGTAAAGGCAAGAAAAGTTTAGCATAGTCTTAAAACTGAAGAAAATCCATTCCAGAAGTACTAATTCTCCCCTCCAAGGAAACAACTCAGCAGCTAATCCCACTGGTAAAAATACATGCCAAAAAGGAAACGTCTAATCACGAGGCTAAACTGAAATTTAAAACATCTCTACCAAAATTTGTCTAACTTTTCATCAAGAGGAAATTTTATTTGACCATCAAGAAAATACATATTCCAGTATCTAGTCAAGTAAATAAAACAGCATATAACAATCTAAACATTTTATTTGAAATACATTAGAAATGATTTTAGGACAACAGGTATACTCTTAGAGATAACAAATTGAAATTACTAATGTGCTTAAAATATAAGTGTTCAGTTATTTAAAGATAACCTTCAGGATGGAAAAAGAATGTAGAAGCTACTTGAACGGAATACAAGAAAATAGTGTTTTCTATACAGAGCTATCCTGTGCAAGAAAAATGCCACCTTAGGATTGCTCTGCCAACTTGTCTCTATTTTGTGACTGGACTCAAAAGGGTTATAGTAAAAGTAAAAACCTTCTTCATCTTTGGGAGAAGTGCACACTAGATCCCGGCAAACATCCTTCTCCATTTCAACTTCAACTTCAAAAAAGGTTTCTACCAGATCCTCTGCTGTACCTAGAACAACAAGGAATAAGTGAGAATATACAAAGAAATAAGAGATTTTAAAATCCTGATTTTCAAATGAAATAAAGTCAGTACCTTTTACTTGATCATCTTTCTCTGTTACTCTCTGTTGGGCCTTTCTAAATACTCGTAGGTGCGTGCCAAAATCATCTACAATGCGTGTAGTAAAATAAGGCTGCCAGTCGATTTCTTTTGACCTTGTAGAAAAAAAAAAAAAGACATTAAATCATTATATAAATGCTTTACAAAAATTTATATCTACTTTACAGAAAGTAAGTGTCAGATCCTCTGGAGCAGGCAGTACAGCAGTTGCAAGCTGCTAGTCATGGGTTTCAAGAAGCAAACTCTGAGCCGAAGGTGCTCAGAACCAGAGCATCCTTAAGCCCCACATGTTGAGATTTTGTTCCTTAACTCCTTATCTCAGAGTTTACTACATAAGATTCTTAAATGCATCAGCTCTTATTTCATTTTGTCTTCCGACAACATATTTTAATTAATGTCCAAAGGCATAAAAATTTCAATTTAAATTCTTAAAATTAGCAAATATAATAAAATGGTTTCAGTTAAACCTGAAATAAGCCTCCCCATAGGTACATCATATAATTGCTCAGCCCAGATATAAAAACACCTGAGAGATTCAGAATGTCTACTTGCCTAAGAGTGTTTCAAACATTTCTTTGTTTCTTCTGAATCCATTCTAAATTTTCCACTCATTCTTTTAGCTACACAACATTCTTTTAGTTATCTTCTGAAACCAAATGTCTATGGTAACTTCTTTTTGCATATACCAGCACTTAAAACTACAACCACTAAGTAATAAGACACAGAACTGCTTAGCTAAAAGATGATGGTAAGCACAGCTTGTACAAAACAGTTTAAAATACAAAATGCTGAATACTGATCCCATCAAATTATCTAGTACAATATTTCAACAGCAACAAACCTCAAGAAACATTTTAGTAACTAGTCATACAAATAAAAATAGCATATAACTCTGATAAAACTTTCAGGGCCAAACCTACGGCAAAGAGAAGTAAGATATGCTCATGAGGATGCTGGTCAGTGAGAAAACCTAGGCCAATGGGACCAAGGAAGAACACAAACTCACTGTGACCATTGACAGTACATATAAAATGAACAACTCATGGAGATGTTCACTTGATGGCTGACACTCTGTTTCTTCTCAATTGGAGGCTTTGCATTCTAGCAAATAAACCAGTTTTAATAAGAAAGACAAGACACTGAAGAGTCAGATAAGCGGCAAAGACAAGATTAACATTCTGCTTTACTGTGGATATCAAACTATCGCCAAGCAGGCTCGCGGTCCTACCAGGAGGCAGCACACAAGTAAATTTCCATAAAACTCAAATCAAAACAGAACTGCTAAGAGGAAACATGGAAGAGTAGGGATGACATTGAAAAAAGTATGGATTATTTTCCAAAACAAATCTTGTCTATTAATTATAAAGGCACATTTATATTTTTATAAAAATAAACTTTATCTAGTAATTGTAAAAGCACAGTTATACTTTGACTTACACGAGAAGGTAGAAATTAAACATAACAGTATTCCGATCTTCAGGAGCTGAGAAAGAATCAACAGTCTCAAAATATAAACACATGTTTAGGCATACAAAGAAACCTGGCAGCAATATTATGACACAATATAAAATACAAAATAAAAATGTAAACCTTCCCCTATGCCTTATCGAAAACAACAACAACAACAACAGCAAAAAACAACAACAACAAAAAAACAACCAGGTCTGTCATGTTGACACACACGTGCACTCAAAGCAAGCAGCAGCTGAAGGATCTAAAATCAGAGGTGAGTCTCGGCATACACACTGAACTGGAGACCTGCCTTGCCTACACGGTGATACTCTGATCTTAAGAACCATTTAAGTTACAGTTTATGTGAGCAATTTTCAGTTTTATAATATACAGTGTACTTACTACAGGCCATTAGGTAAATTATTCCATAAAAGGTTCCATCTAACAAGTTTGAAAGAAAAAACAATATACTATTTCATATTTGTTTTTCTTTGTAGAACAATGCCATTCATTATTAAAATTTTCAAATGACATAAAGTTTGCCAAAATTAAAAGGCATTTTATACCAATCTCAATTCATTAGAACATCTGACATTTTAATTAATAGAAACCATCAAATAATGCTATTATTTAATATAGGCAATTCAATACTAATCTAGATTTCTATTTCTCAAAATAGAAATAAAAGGATGAAAAACAGTACACTCCCTCTATTTTGACTTTCTTACAATTACATGCAAATCTAACAGAAATTTGAACTCCCAAGAATTTTCTACACCAAGAAAAACAACCACACTATTGTTTTTCATTTATACTAGGAGAATACACTAAAAATGTTTAATATCTGTCTCTACAAAAGCAGAAAAGTTAAATAATTAAGTACTTTATAAAATGGTGCTGATAAACGTGTAAGAAATGAGCCAAATATGAATAGAAACCACTCAGTACACATTTCCAACACAGTTTCTTGTGAGGCTCTTAGTATCAATATCTCTAAGGTTACAACCAACGCCACATCCTTGTTCACATGGTTTACAGTACGACTCCTAACGATACCTACTGTAGGAAAAGCCTGCGGGTTATTGCACCAGGAGTCTGACAAGTAATACTCCCATCTTGTCATTACTTATTAGGTAATACTCCTTAAACATAAGAGCATATCTAACCAAAAAGTGGAAAGTGAAAATAATATGCCCTAACCTAAAGAAACAAGTACATATGCCCTCAGCAACTTATATGCTTTGACAAAATGACTGCAAAAATAAGTAAATGAGCTACCTTTGAAACAAGGGGATGGTATTTTTCTTTAGTACAAGGCCAAAGCGTTACACATTATTTTCTTCAAGCGTAAGTTCTGTGTGCCTTCATCTCTGTGTCTAGTCTAATGGTCTTACTCCTCAGCACCTCCCTGTTTCTAGGTCTCCCACACCTAACTTTTTAAATACAGATATACAAAAAATACAAAATGAAGGCTGTAGAAGCTCTCCAACACACACACCTTATGGTCACAATAAATATATTCTCTCCAATCCTGCATACCTAACCCTTGCTAATCTTCACTGTTCAGTTTTCCTCCCTGTCAGCTCTGCGGACTGGAAGGCTTTCACTGCGATTCCCAAGCATAAATGGCCTAACTGTTCAAATGTGTCTAGGTGCCACTGAACAAACAAGCTCCTCTCCACTCTCTACATATTTCCCTTTGCTCTCCCACGTTCACTTCAAAAGTCCAATTTCAGCTTTACACAGAGCTATCTAAAATGGCAATCCTTATATGGTAGGCGTCACCGACTCTTACCCATACCACTGTTCTCTCAGATTAGGTCAGGTTCTCTAGTTCCATGTTCTGCTGTCACTACACTTTACAATTCTTATTATACAACTCATAATTAAATATTTTAATTGTTAAAACAAAAACAAATTTCACAAAAGTAAAAAAGTCTCTCTACTTCATTTACAGTTGTATCTCTCAGTGCCTAAGTTACATGCTCAGCATTGGTCCAAAATACATGACTTACTGATCACTCTCTCAGAGCCAAAACACTGTTAATAGGTGCCTGAAGAATGGGCACATGTAACACATGACTGCTTCCTCTTTCTTCATGGGGGTTTAAACAGCACATACACTGAAAAGCTTTCTGTTTCCAAGCCACGTGCCTTTAACAGGCAATGAAGGTCACTAATCTGCGGGCTGGGACTGCAATGATCAATCACTTTGCTTTTTCCATCCTTGCTAGGCAGTGTATAGCTCCTTACTAGTAACATAAAACACCACCACAACTAATTATTTCTAGAAAAATATTAGACTGGCACATACATCTTTTATTAAAACTCATCAGTTCATTAGCTATGAAATTATGCATATCAGAGAACATCCCAGAATCCATTTTCTCTAAGAATACGTATAGCTTTGTAAGTATAATCATACAACCTAACAATGGCCTTGTTGGCCAAGATGGCTATTTAATGCACTATAACATCACATAAGGAACCCAGTTCTACACAGGGTTCTAATTTGCATGGATGTCAAAGTTCTGGGTTTTCCAAAGAATTTGGATCTCCACGTACAATGAGCACAGTCCTTAGATGAGCACACAAAGCAGCAACACCCTTTTAAGGATTGATATGAAGAGCAAGATGGAAAGCCTTAATCATGTTCTAATAAAAGCAATAACTGAACCCTGAGGTTAAAATATATCTATCAAGGTACATGGTAGGAAGTATAAAAAAAACCGAACTCAGGATGTTAACCATTTCAATAAACACGAGTCTTATAAAAATTTACTTGTAAATATATATATATAATATATTCAAAGCAAGGGTATGCCTAGACATCTCCTTAGTGTTGATATAAAATGGCTAGCAAGCATACAAGAGGATGCTCAATGTTAGCTTTCAGAGAAATGCAAAACAAAACCACAATGAAATGCTACCTCACTCCTACTAGGTAGCTATGCTACCTCACTCCTACTAGGTAGCTATGCTACCTCACTCCTACTAGGTAGCTATGCTACCTCACTCCTACTAGGTAGCTATGCTATCTCACTCCTACTAGGTAGCTATGCTATCTCACTCCTACTAGGGAGCTATGCTATCTCACTCCTACTAGGGAGCTAGGCTATCTCACTCCTACTAGGGAGCTATGCTATCTCACTTCTACTAGGTAGCTATGCTACCTCACTCCTACTAGGGAGCTATAATAAAGAATGATGGGCATACAACTGTCAACATGGAGAAAAAATATTAAGTTTCACACACGGCTAATAAGAGTGTACACAATGCAAACACTTCTAAGAAACTGCATTTACTCAAGATATTAAATATAAGTAAGATATTAAATATATTTTATATATAAGCCCAAGAGAAATGAAAGTAATTATTCATGTAAATAATGTGATCATTATATTCCATAATAAGTCTACTTTTCTACTTCTCTTTTAGTTAAGAACTACCTTTCATTTGGAAGTTGTTTTCCTGTTGTAATATGACAGATCTGAATTTTTCTATATAACTGTAAGCAGCAACTTACCTAGTGGCAAACTGGATGAGTGCATTTTGAAGAGTTTGCCTAATTTCAAGAAGAAATGACTCATCGTCGCTTAATGTGTAATACCAGTACTGGACATAATCCCTCAGGGAAAACTGGATAACCTACAGCAAAACATTAAGGAAAACAAGGTTTTAAGATTTAAAAACTAACAGCAGCAAAAACAAACAAAAACTAAGACTTATATTCTTCTTCTCTACATCTTAAATTGTTATAATCAATTCCCATCTTCACTATAAAAACTTCATAGTAAAAGCCATCATAAAAAATGTTTTGAGGTGGAACCTCAGACTTGTTTTGATTTGCATTTCCCTGATGACTAGGGAAGTTGAACATTTCTTTAGGTGTTTCTCAGCCCTGCGAATTTCCTCAGTTGAGAATTCTCTGCTTAGCTCTGTTCCCCATTTTTTGATAGGGTTATTTGGTTTTCTGGAGTCTAACTTCTTGAGTTCTTTGTAAATATTGGATATTAG
>CM052705.1:45213247-45236023 GCA_028551405.1 Uromys caudimaculatus | reverse complement strand
GGGGGAGGGGACACGGGGTTTCCAAAGAAAAGGGGAATCATCGGAAATGTAAATAAAGTATCAAAAAAAAAAATGTTTTGAAACCCCAACTCATTCACTTCTAATTTTTAAGCAAACTAAAACATCATCTAAGACTACCTACATTCAGACAGAGAGTTTGAAAAGATTTTAAGTTTGGAAAGAGTTTGTAAAACATTTTCAGTCTGTAATACGCTGAAGAGTTCAACCCAGTTCAGCAGGATGAGGTGTAAATAATGTTAACAGGCATTAATACAAACAACTGTTTTGAAGATGCCCTCATCAGATCCGTTGTAATTAATCCCAAAAACTAACTTAATTCTCTTAATACCTTTAATGAAGCTAGTGCCATTAGTCCATAACATCAAGGTTATGATTTCTACAAGTCATGTAAGTTAATGATGGGTTCATTTATAAAATATTAGAGGTTTAAAGTATAGATTACTTAAAATGATTACATAATCAAAACATCATCAAAAATATCTATGAGGGGGATATCATTATCTAATTCTAATTAACAATTTTAACCAAATAAGAGATAGCAATTTTAAGGAATATATTAGATGGCAGCAAAATTTTTCTAATCTGGAGCTAACCCATAATAGCTATCTTGTTAAATAAACCAGCTTATTATAGGTACCTAGTAAGTAGAATTATTAAGTACAAAATTCAAAAATAGAATTATTATACAATTTCAGGACATTGATTAAATTCCTTAGCATTTGCAAAAGAAGCATACATCAAATACAGTAGATGGAATTGAAATACCACATACTGAAACTCACTTGCTGGAGAGGCTCATCAATTATATTGGCACCCGTCAATCTTCTGTCAATCTTAATAGTCCTGGCTTCTCGTTTCATTTCTTCTAAGCACTTAAGGGAAACCGTGATCTGTTACTGAATATCTCCTTGATTTCAGATCTCTCCAATTTGCTTTGATTTGTTAATACTTTCCCATATTTTTCAGACATTAAATAATTCAATAAAATCAGTATAAGCCAAATTTGATTTCTTGGAGCAATAAAATTAATATCCAGGGGAAAATGCTATTATTTTTTATTTTACATTAGCAAAGGTGATTTAAAACAAAGAAGTGTGGAAACAGAAAAGAATGGCAATTGCCATCGTTCAACCAAACCTTCAAACTATCCAATTAATATTTATGACTGTCTTTACTGATAAGTTTTCCTTCTTTTTCTAGTTACCAAGAGCATACAATCAAACAAATTTATTTTAAAGTTGATTTTAATTAGAGACAATTTTAAACAACAAGGAAAACATAGTTCTCTACTTTTTAGCAGTCATCAGAACAATCATTATGCTGGGAATATGGAAAAATGAACTAGGAGTCTCTTAAATAAATGCAAGGATCAATATATAGTCATACACCAAATTACATTTCAGTAACTATGGGCCAAGCAGCTGAGAAATTTCTATCACCAGTGAAGAAGCAAAAGAAAAAGAAATACAGATGACATGGAAGTGTAACACACACACACACACACACACACACACACACACACACACACACACACACATGCACACACAAGATAATTTACAGTCTAAGGTTTAACAGAAGTTTTTATAGACTTCTACAAGCTCCCTTAAAAACCTTGAAAGCAAAAACTCTAACAATTAAATGGTTTTATTAGACCACTTTTCTTTCTTGCTTGCTTTCTTTGTTCCTTTGTTGTTTTGTTTTGTTTGAGATAGGATCTCACTATATAATCTTGCCTAGCCTAGAACTCACCATGTAGATCAAACTGTCCTCAAACACAAAGATCCACCTGCTTCTGCTCCTAAATGCTGAGATTAAAGGCAATTAAAGGAGTGTCCCACCACAAAAAGGTTAGACTACAACTTCTTTGCTTCTTTTCAGTTTAGATAATGCCAATACGTAGCCACTGCACTAGGGTGGTCAGAGTACTTAGTATAGAAACATACAAAGCACTGGGTTGTCTAGAGCAAGATCATATACCTAGGTAGGAAATAGGCTATACCATTTAGGTTTGCTTCTGTACATTCTATGATACTCATACTAATAAAAATCCCTTAATAATGTACTGCTTAGAATGCAAACTTATTGTTAAAGAATGCACAACTTTATTTAAAATGCATTTTTAAATATAATATGAACCAATAAGGATTTTTTCATAGACTATATTTACAAATCACATATTTAAATATCAAATCAAAACTTATAAAATTATTAAAACATAACTATCTTGACTTTATCACAATGTAAAATCTTAATTCTTAAAATGCTTCCTATTCTTCGTTATGCACCTTCTAAATGAATGAAAACTATAGACAGCTAAGAAAGACAGGGCCTAGTTCCTTAGAGTTTTATAAACAAAATAAAAGGATATGTAGTGATAAAAGTTGTAAAGGAACAGAAAACAAGAAGTTCGGGTAATTAAGAAAGTTGTAAGTATTACATCTAGCTGTACCATTCCAAGGTATTCACCTTCGGAAAGTTAAGTCAGTATTCAGAGATAGGTGCACAGCCATGTTTACTGCAGTACTACTCAGAAGATCCAAGACAAAGTCACCCCAAAGATGAGTAAGTCAGTATAGGCATGCAAGGATGTATTACTGTGCCATAAAGAAAGAAATCAGGCCACTTGCAGAAAAATGGATATATCTTGAAGACAATGTATTAAGCAAAATAAGCCAAACAACAAAGGTTTCATGGTTTCTCTCATACCTAGAAAGCAACAGACAACCTGAGAGTGTAGAGGGACCATGAGGATAAGGATGGAACAGGGGAGGAGGGAAAGATAAGAAAATAGGCCAAAGGGTGAATGGGATGAAAGCATGTTTATATACAAATTTTATAATGAACCCACAAATGTGTATAATTAATATTTACTAATAATTAAAATAAAGAGTATAAAGAAAACAGTTGTGAAATGTATAAATGAAACATCAGCTGATGACCATAAAGCAGAATGGTGCTGGATTCTTTCATTTCTATAATATAATCCAATACTGTGTATTACTTACTTATTCATCTACATTTTAGTATTCATGTGACTGCAAGATTAAATTATTGGCATCAATTTCAAACCATTTGCCTCTCCAGATAAAATGAGACCCAAATCACACAAAACTTGAAGGTATAGCAACTATGAAATCTATGGACCCACTGAACCCAATATCTACTTCATTTATAAAACCTGATGCTTTAATAGAAAAATAGCATTATTCAGAATGATAGCTTAACTGCAAACCACACTTTTCAAAGTAATTAAACAAAAATGTAAATTTTTCTGTGATACCTATTCAATTTATTTCACTCAAACCAAATAGTCATTACCATTCTTACAAATTATATAAATGAGTTTGATATTAAGACAGGAAAACAAATTAAGCTAACAAATATCTGTCTTTTCCTCACATTTGCATTCCCATTTGTTTACATATAATACTAAGAAAGTTCTCACAATGATGTTTAGGATCTCAATAAGTTCT
Source organism: Uromys caudimaculatus (assembly GCA_028551405.1). Taxonomy (NCBI): domain Eukaryota; kingdom Metazoa; phylum Chordata; class Mammalia; order Rodentia; family Muridae; genus Uromys; species Uromys caudimaculatus. The sequence goes on along the minus strand of CM052705.1, from coordinate 45,232,529 downwards.
CAGTACGATCAAGCAGCTCTCATTAATATGTACACACACTTGTGAAGGACAGCCTTGCTTGGCCATCCAGATGGTTGCACTGATCACTGCAAAGAAGTGTACTGTGGGCGTCACACTCCTTTACACGACCTACCTTAGGAACCCCAGATGGTGTTGGAGGAAGGAATGAGTGTTCACACTGCTCCAGGTATTTTTCAGAGTTAGTTTTCCCGTACAGAAGAGTAACCACTAAACCCCTATGGGGGAAAAGTAATTATAGATTAAAAAACGAAGTATTTCTATACTTTATCATGTTTATTACTAAATATACTTCTCGAACTTTATGGCTTAGCATTTCTTAAAACTTAAGTCTTAAAATTTCAAAAATCAAGATTGACAGATTTTTGTTAGGCTCTGAAACTTAGAACAGCTAGAAGTATTCAGTGAATTACAAAGTGTTTTTCAAAGTTTTACTCAAATAACTTTTATTTTTAAAACCTTCAGTCCCAAAAATAATGGAGTATGCCTGTAATCCTGGCACTCAGAAAAGAGAAGGACAAGCAGATCTCTGTGCATTTGAGTCCCACCAGGGTAATGTAGAGAGACTGTGTGTCAAAAGACCAAAACCAAAGCAAAACAAGCGGAAAGGGGAGAAAAGTAAAATAACACTGATGATGTTAAGAAAGTCATAAGGAATCATATTATTATTTATTTACCTAAAATAATACATATAAACATCTGTGTGTGTGTGTGTGTATGTGTGTGTGTGTGTGTGTGTGTTGGGATGTGTGTTTGTCTTCAGAATTTGCAATACATATCGCCTGTATATGATATGCCTTTGTGTTTTGGTCCTGTGTATCAGTTTAATTTGATTATTAGGAGTACTTAAAGAAACAATAAAGTAATTATTTAAATTTGCACTCTTAAGATCATGACTGATAAAACACTAATCTTAGCCTATGATGCAACAGTAAAAAAGCAAGTTCAAAGAACACTTGTAATTATAAACAACTAGATAATTATTTTAGCTGATGGTTAAGTACAGCTAGAAGCTACAATTGGCTAGAGGATGGCTGAAGCACTAAGGGTTTGACTAACAATCAAAATCTAGGGGTTACAAAGATTTAAATAATCCATCTAGCTGGCCATGTTGGTGCATGCCTTTAATCCCACGCACTTGGGAGGCAGGTTCAAGGCCAGCCTGATCTACAAGTGAATTCCAGGATAGCCAAGGCTACACAGAGAAACCCTGTCTTGGAAGAAAAAAAAAAAAAAGGTAAATAAATAAACAAATAACCCTCACAATAAATACAGTAAGTGTCCTGAAATAATACTGTAATGTTGACATTATCCCATGATTTAACAAACCACTCTTGTGCTTCCCCCTGTCAAAGTGTTTTTCTTAAGACTGAAAATAAATGATTAGCTTTAACTGTAAGAAAAAAATGTCTATATCATCATTTAGATGAATACACTACAGAACACTTTAAAACTTAAGTTCTTTTATCAAAGAGCCAGATGGGTTGTTCACAGGAAAATATATTCCTTTCAAATGTACACTTTAAGTAAATAGCAACACATCTTTAAAATTTTAAGAAAAAGCAAAGCTAAACTAGCAAATGACATTGAATTTATAAAATATCATCACTTGACTCTAAAACAGAACTATTTTGTTGCTTAAATTTACAATACATTGAATGAAACAAAGTTTCATTGAAGGGACAGTCAGTCCACATAATCAAGGTCACAAAAAGAGAAGATACGATTCAGAAAATTATGACCTTGTTGGCTCTAACGAAGCATTCTGAGAATGTCTGATTAGCTAATTCCCTTCAACTGGGTTACAGGGGAAACAAAAGATCCTTATGATGTCAGGGAGCCCCACTAGTCAGTGGGCTAGTACAGAATCATACTAATTCACAGTACAGCATTAGTTTGGAACCTCACACTCCATCCTTCGACTATAAACATTATTTAAAGAGGTTTGACTAACTTCACCACATCTTCCAATTATTTATCTTTATCTAAAACCTTTATAGAATTCTAAGCATCCAAACCATTTTTGGAAATTATTCCTTGATAAATTAGCAAAATCAGAAAAAGGTCAATAAAACTTCTAGTAACTCTGTAGTGAGTAATGATCGCCCTTCCATTTATCAAATTCTATATGTAATTTACTGTTAAGAAATCCTTCTCAACTGGGGCAGTGGTGGCACACATGTTTAATTCCAGCATTCCTGAGGCAAAGAAAGGCAGATCTCTGAGTTCGAGGCCAGCCTGTTTGAGTTCCACAACAAGCAGGGCTACAGAGAAACCCTGTCTCAGAGACAGGGGTGGGGTGGGGGTGGGGGAACAGACAGAGACAGAGAAAGACAGAGACAGAGAGAGAGACTGAGACAGAGAGAGACAGTGAGAGACAGAGAGCCAGCCTGCTTATTGTCTTAGAACTCTCGCCTTTGTATCTAAGGCTTCAATTTCCTCTTTTCAAAGTAGTGGGAAATATTTTTAAATACCTTTCCTTCAGTCTTGAAAACTGGCTCATTTTAATTATAAAATTAGTAGAATCTCTACCTTTCAGACCCTTAAAGTTTAGAAAAGCATCTCTCTATGAAAAATAATCTTTCCAGTCAGTAAAAGCAGCCTTGACCCTGTGGCATAAAGTGCAACCATGCAACTCAGTGTAGTCAGAGATCTCTTCCGACTTTGGACTAGCACATTTGGTTTCAGACATCCTGTACCAATGTTTTCATTAAAGATATTCTGAACTCTGTATCACCTGACTCCCATGGCTGAAACAGATTTAAATATTTCAGTTCATGATAGTGTAACTAGGTAATTACTAAGAAAATATTTAATCTAACAAAAATATAGTCTTGTGGCAGAACTGCTCAGTAACCAATGGTGTGCTCCTTAGAAAATGGCCACACATAACTTTCAATATATACATATATATTATATATATATGTATATATTGAAATGTGTATATATTATATATTATATACACATTGCAAGTCCACCTCAAGGAGAGGATGGGTAGTAGATATCTTCAGAAGTCATCCCTTCCATGTTTCACAGACTCCGTGTCCTAGTTTACCTGCTCATTCAATCAGCTAAAGTCACCTGAAACTGTATGTTCAAAAATACATCCAAAAAGAAGTTTCAAAAATATTTTCAAATAGTATTAGGAAGTGTACACTCTATACTAATTACATAAAATGGACTTGATAAACACAAGCAACAAGAAAATACTCATTCTAGCTGAGCTACACTGGACGGTGTTTCACAGGCATTCCACCATCTAGACTTTCCTTATGTCTAATACCAACTGTTATGTGCACAAAGCTATAATATAGTTTGGCTGGAACCTTCTTTGTAAATGTTTATAATTAAAGGGAAATTACAATACTATAAATCAAGTAACCATAAAGAGAAAACTATAAAAGCAAGTATTTATCTGAAGTGTCTGGACCAAAGTAGTAACATTCATCTGAAGGAACAATTAGATTTGACATCTAATCAATGAAATAGTATCTCCTTTAATGGAAAACTAGATGTGTTATCTCAGCTGATCATAGTTTCCCAATAAAATTCTAACCTTAAACCAAGAATATTAATTTTTATATTATAAAAGATATTTTCATGTTTAGTTAATAAAACTTCATTTTAAGAGAACCACCACATACAAAAGGGTATCTTAACTTTACTTGAACTTTGTATAAACTTTAGTAAACAAAATTTGAAAAATAAATAGCATTTACAAATAAATCATATTCCTAGTACTCATAGTCAATTTGTTTCTATTTTAACAAAATATCACACATAAAATTATAAAATTTTCATTGCACATACTTACCCTCCCACAAAGCAGAGGATATAAAATGCCAAATAAAATATTACAAAGGGTCCAAAGGTTATTAGAAAAAGGACAATGCCAAGGCTTCCCCATCCCCATATGGATAGACTGGCCTGAAATAAAGCAAAGGTACAAAAGGGGGAAACGTAAATAAAAACAAAAGAAAGAATACTTCATATAAATTAGAAAAAAAACTTTCAGTAGTTTTTAATTTCTCCTTTTACACACCAATGATTTAAAATTTTTCATTTCATATATTTATAGTAGATTTTAGTAAGCATTAAAGTATTTACTTTTGAAAATGTAATATATCGCTGGACATTCATTTCCAAGAAACAATACTCAAGAAATTTAGAGAGATCATCAATAAATACTAAGGGGGAAAAGTGGTAATATAAAGTTGCAATAAGAGATAGTTATACAAATTAAAGAATGATAACCTGCATAAGAAATAAAGTATTTATAAGATAATTAAATATATATATTTGTAAAAGCATGCAGAAAAGTATTAGAATAGCTGACTAGTTTACAAAATTATTATTTATAATACTCAAGAACTATAACATAAACATTTTCATTAAAATTTCAATGTGCATTATCTTACTGAAAATTAGATTTTTATTGTATCCAAGCACTACACAGAAACTCAAGAAAATATACTTGAGAAAACTCCAATTTCCACCACCAAAACTAGCCAAAAGTTTAACAAAGTATGTCCAAAATTTCCATCTTTTAAAGTTTAAAAAAACAAAAACAAAAAATTAGTTATAGAGAAAAACACTATTTTATACAGTAAAAGTATTCCTTTGTTAAAGGCAAACTGGATGTAAGCAATTTAAGTCTTAAGGAATAAATAAAGATATTCAATTCAAATAGTTTCTCCATAAATTTGCTATGCACTGTGATGTATACAAAGATGGTAGTTGCCTCACTCCTGTTTCCAGGAACAGAGAAGACTGTCTTATAAAACAAAACAATTAGACACTGAACCAAATGATAGATAGAAAGAAAGAAAGAAAGAAAGAAAGAAAGAAAGAAAGAAAGAAAGAAAGAAAGAAAGAAAGAATTACAAGATGTTACACTAAACAAAACTAACGCCAAAAAAATCTATAGCACAGACAATACATATTGTCGATTATGAATAGAAGGGTTTTATGTAGTCATTCACCAGTCACTGACTCCTTCATATGTAATTAAACACAGTTCATGGTGCTGACATTCTAAGTAGCAAAACGCAATCTTGTAAATGAAGCACGGGCATTCATGTTTATATGGCTCCACATGTTTACATTCTCGAGAGAGTAAGCACAAACTAGTGAAAATCATCCATCAGATAGGACAGCTCCTCCAGAGAAAACAAGCAGCTAAGAGTGATTAGAGAACACAGAATCAGAGGGCTCTTCCACAACTGACTTAGGAAGAATTTATGATACTGTCTTCCTATGGGGAAAATTGGATTTTTATTTATTTATATTCTCTTCTATGAACTTCATCAGAGTCTTTTTGCCATCACAACCTCCCTGCTTCCAGGAATAGCACAACTATTGTTCTTTATTCTCCTCCTCCTCCTCCTCCTCCTCCTCCTCCTCCTCCTCCTCCTCCTCCTCCTCCTCCTCCTCCTCCTCCTCCTCCACCTCCCCCCTTCTCCTCCTCCTCCACCTCCCCCTGCTCCCCCTCCCCCTCCTCCTCCTCCTCCTCCTCTTCCTCCTCCTTTTTCTGCATCCTGGCCACTGACATTTTTTAGCCAGAGCCAGAATGGTCATAAGTTAAAGTAGAACAGTGGTTGGAAGTAAAGCAAAAAGCACCCTTGCCCCTCTGATCATCACTGAACTCAACTGAGCTCCTACACAGTATTGCCAGATGCCCAGCAACAAGAAACATTCTGTCTCCCAAGGTCCAATTCCCCCAAGAGTTCTGGTAAACTCTCCAGAAAGGTGAAACTAGACATGGTACAAGTATTACTCAGCCTACCTTCTCTAGCACAATCTGACTTAATAGTAGCATTAATACCCTTTATGTATACACATTCATGCTTGTTACTTTCAGAACTCAATAACTTGTTGATTAATGATATATTCATAAGACTTTAAAAGCAGTAAAATAGCTATCCCAACTTGGAGAACAAGAGAGCCTTCTCAAATACTGATTCACCAGGCTATTTAGTTCTAATTGTATAAATCGTCTATTTAGTCTTATGTTTGAATTATATCTTTCTCAATTAAACAGATTATCAAGGGGCTGGCAAGATGGCTCAGTGATAAACATTCCTGCTGCCAAGCCTGCAGAACTGAGTTCCTATCTGGGACTCATACGAGAGGAAAGGACCAACTCCTGCATGTTGAACTCTTCATGTGCACACAGTGAGACGTGTACACACACAAAATAAAGAATAAATGCATAAATAAATGTGTAATATTTGATTTAAAAGTAAAATTTCAAAGTAATCATAATTAATTGGTATTAATTACTAAGATTAATTAACAAAGCAATTAGTTACCAAGGAAGACACAAAATTCGTCTTAAATCACAAGTTTTCTGTAATGGAGGTAGGGAAGGAGAATGCTCAGCCAGACTATACTCAAGATTGGCCTCAAACCAGTTGTATATATAGTCTAGACTAGCTCAAACGCTAAGCAATCCTCCTGCTTAGATTCCTAGCAAGTGTGCCTCACTACACCCTCAAGTTTCAGATTCTTCCCAAGTCTAACAGTAAATTAATAATACTTCTTCCAAATAAAAGTCTACAATGTTTTGCTTAATTAAGGAGAGAAATTTTGTTTTGTTTTGTTTTGTTTGGATGTGCTAGCTTGTTTTGTTATTTATTCTTTTGTAATTTCATTATGTGTATGTGTGCATGCTTTGGTCATATTCTGCAATGCAAAGGATCTAACCCTCGGAACCTGAGCTGCTTACAGTCTAGGCAAGTACTGTTTATTCAGAACTGTATCTCCAGACCCAGGGAAAGATTTAAAATCTTACAGACTAACAGAATTAAGCATGTCCAATTAAGTCAAGAAATTATTTGTTTGGGTGTTAATCTCTCTCTCTCTCTCTCTCTCTTTTTTTTTTGATACTTTATTTACATTTCAAATGTTTCCCCCTTTCCAGGTTTCCCTTTGGAAACCCATCCCATCCCCCCTCCCCCTGTCTCTATGAGGGTATTCCCCACCCACCTACCCACTTCCATCTTCCATCCCTGGCATTCCCCTATACTGGGGCATCCATCTAACACCCTCAGGCCTAAGGGCCTCTCCTCCTACTGATGGCCAACAAGGCCCTCCTCTGCCATATATATGGCCAGCACCATGGGTCCCTCCATGTGTATTCTTTGGTTGGTGGTCCAGTCTCCAGGAGCAAAGGGGAGTCAGGCCAGTTGACACTGTTGCTCCCTCCATGGGGCTGCAAACTCCCTCAGCTCCTTCGGTCCCTTCTCCAATTCCTCCATCTGGGACCCCACGCTCAGTCCAACAGTTGCTGTGAATTGAATCTTGGGCATTCCGAACTTTTGGGCTAATATCCACTTATCAGTGAGTACATACCGTGTTTATTCTTTTGTGACTGAGTTACCTCACTCAGGATGATATTTTCAAGTTCCATCCATTTGCCTGCGAATCTCATGAAGTTATTGTTTTTAATAGCTGAGTAGTACTCCATTTTGTAAATGTACCACAAATTTTCTTTATTCATTCCTCTGCTGAGGGACATCTGGGTTGTTTCCAGCTTCTGATTATTATAAATATGGCTGCTATGAACATAGTGGAGCATATGCCTTTATTACATGTTGGAGCATCTTCTGGGTATATGCCCAGGAGTGGTATAGCTGGGTCCTCAGGTAGTATTATGTCCAATTTTCTGAGGATCCACCAAACTGATTTCCAGAGTGGTTGTACCAGCTTGCAATCCCACCAACAATGGAGGAGTGTTCCTCTTTCTCCATATCCTCGCCAGCATCTGCTGTCACCTGAGTTTTTGATCTTAGCCATTCTGACTGGTGTGAGGTGGAATCTCAGAGTTGTTTTGATTTGCATTTCCCTGATGACTAGGGATGTTGAACCTTTCTTTAAGTGCTTCTCATCACTTCAAGTTTCCTCAGTTGAGAATTGTTTGTTTAGCTCTGTTCCCCATTTTATGGTAGGGTTATTTGGTTCTCTGGAGTCTAACTTTTTGAGTTCTTTGTATATATTGGATATTAGCCCTCTATCAGACAGGATTGGTTAAGATCTTTTCCTAATCTGTTGGTTTCCCTTTTGTCCTATTAACAGTGTCCTTTGCTTTACAGAAGCTTTGCAATTTTATGAGGTCTCATTTGTCGATTCTTGATCTTAGAGCATAAGCCACTGGTATTCTGTTCAGGAACTTTCCCCCTGTGCCCATGTGTTCGAGACTTTTCCCCACTTTCTCTTCTATTAAATTCAGTGTATCTGGTTTTATGTGGAGGTCCTTGATTCACTTGGACTTGAGCTTTGTACAGGGTGTTAATCTCTTACAACTATCTACTAATTTCAAATTAAAATTCCTTATTGAAACATCAGAACAGTACATTATCAAAAAATACTTTTTTCATTAAAAAATGTTATCTAATGCTAGTTAAACAGTTGTAATTCTAATAAGTTCCTAAAATGATCAAGAATGGTGAAACTGAGGATAATTTTGCCTCAAGCGTCACATACCTATGCTGCAGATTCCCAGCATTTGTAGCTGAGGTAGGGCTCAGGATGTTTCCTAACACACAGTCAGATGATTTATACTTTAGACCACATTATATAGTTATAAATCTTCCTAAATCCCAATCCAGAAAACATTATATACAATTCTAAACCCTAAAAGGCTCTGAAACTCAAAACTGTACTAAGCACTGTATATACTACTTAATTTATTCCTTGGAATGACTTAGAAAATAGTGAAGTAGAGATATATACACTGATACAAAATGTTTCATGTGCTCTGGAGTTAAACGACTGAAGTTCACACTTCAACTGTACTATTGATTAGCTGTGTAATCACCTCATGCTTTCATTTCCTCACCCAGGTTATATGTTACTGTGAGGAACAAATGAGCTCATGCCCCACTGGACAACTTTAATTCAATCATTCAAACTGTGTGTGTGACACACACATTAAAGAAATTAAGATATAAGGATTTGTTTCAATTTTCAAGATCAGACACCTAATACTGCAGTGGATGACAGTTAATACAGAAAACTGTAACTGGCCAAAATGCCGAGAATAAGTGTTTGGTGATAAATGGGACATTAAAATCATCCCTCCCAAGTTTCAGTATACATACATCATGGAAGAGGGAACAGGAAAACAATGTGATACCATGAGGATGGCAGAACCGTGTAAAAAAAAAAAAAACATGTTCTGAACAGGACACAACTGTAGCATTCATGCATTCACTGTGGCTGTGGTTACATGCATGAGATGGAACCTGTAGGTACTTTATCATACATGGGTGAGGGACCCCTGAGTCCCCATCACTCAGGACCTATTGACAGATAATGGTTACTAGAAAAGGGAGTGTCCTTTTCTTCAGTGGACTAGCCTCATAATACTGCAGTATTAAATCAACTCCAACCACACTGCTGCAAGCTCATCTAATTCACCTTAGTGAGGCTCACACAGAACAGAAGTTTGAAGGCAGGGAGAGGCTGCTAAGAAGGGGTTACTGGGCAGAAGATGAAAAGTGGAACAAAAGAGGTTTTTTTAAAGACTAAAAATCCTATACACATGCATGAGATGGTCAAAAAAAATTTTTTTTCAAGACACGGTTTGTCTGTATAGCTCTGACTGTTCTGGAACTCACTCTGTAGACCAGGCAGGCTGGACTAAAATCCACAAAGAACCACCTGCTTCTGCCTCCGAAGTGCTGGGACTAAAGGCATGTACCATCACTGAGTGCTCAGCTGTCACATGCTTCACTATGTTCATAACAGCCTTATTTGTGATAGCCAAAAGCTGTAGACAACCCAGAGGTCCCACAGTGTAAGAATGGATTTAGAAAATGTGGTTCATTTACACAATGGAATACTACTCAGCCATTAAGAACAAGGACATCCTAAGTTTTGCAGGCAAATGGATGGAACTAGAAAATATCATCCTAAGTGAGGTAACTCAGACCCAAAAGGCCATGCATGGTATGTACTCACGAATAAGTAGATATTAGCAAAAGAAGTACAGAATTCCCAGGATACAATCCACAGAAGAAAGCAATCCCAGGAGGGGGGAGGGAGGGACCTGGATGGGGAATGGGGTCAGGGAGGGGAAGAGGGGAACATGATCACGTATGGGGGGAGATGACACAGAAGTAAAGTCCTGAGGGCCAGCAGAAAGAATGGCAACAGGCAACCTCGGGAGGTAGGAGGTAGAGGAATTCTCTAGAATGTACCAGAGACCTGGGAGGTGAGAGACTCTCAGGACTCAAGGGGAGGGACCTTAGATGAAATGCCCAACAGTGGGGAGAGGGAACTTGTAGAGCCTTCCTCCAGTAGAAAGACAGGGCATCAAGTGGAGGGATGGGGTTGCCATCCCACAGTCAAAAACTCTGACCCAAAATCATTCCTGTCTAAAATAACTGTGGGGATAATAATTGAGAAGAGACTAAGGGAAAGGAGGTCCAGTGACAAGTCCAAATTCCAATCCAGCTCAAGGGGAGGCCCCAAAGTCTGAGACTATTACTGATGATATGGTGTGCTTACAAACAGGAGCCTAGCATGGCTGCCCTCCAAGAGGCCCAATAAGCAGCTGAAAGAGTCAGATGCAGATATTTGCACCCAACCAATGGACAGAAGCTCCTGATCCCTGTGCTTGAATTAGCGGAAAGCTGGAAGAGGCTGAGGAGGAGGGTAACCCCATAGGAAGACCAGCAGTCTCAACTAACCTGGACCCCCAGATCTCTCAGGGCCACCAACCAGCTGATATGAGGCCCCCAACACATATACAACAGAGGACTGCCTGGTCTGGCCTCAGTGAGAGAAGATGCACTTAACCCTCAAGAGATTTGAGGCTCCAGGGAGTGGGGAGGTCTGGTGGGATGAGGGTGGGTGGGGACATCCTCTTGGAGAAGGGGCAGGAGGAATGGGATGAGGAACTGTCGGAGGGTGTACCAAGAGTGGGGTAAGACTGGACTGTAAAAAAAGACTCAAGAAGAAGAAGAAGAAAAAAGAAAAAGAAAGAAAAAACATCCTTCAAAGGTCTCACTGTCAAGAAATAAAATAAAAAGGATCATAACAAATAGAAATAATTCGTCTTCTGATACTTTATGTCTATCAAAGCATACTTATGCTCAAAATTTGAAGTTCACACATACAGCTGATACTAGAAACTATTTCTACAAAATTACTATGTATTTTTTAATGTAGAATTCTCAAAAGAGATCATCTCTCGTTAGTCCGACCATAGACAATTGTAACTAAGCAGCACTGTTCATAAATGCACTGCATATCCCATTTCAGTCAGTCCTAGAACATCCTGGCATGTAAGAAGCAGAGCCAAGCGGAAACAGCTATTTTTGATCAGCAGGTGAACAAGCTGTCAGAATTCCCATATGAAGTACCTTGGGCTCTGTCTTATTTGAGTTACTAGATGGGATAAACTACTCTCAGAGATATAAAAACTAAATACACTCTTTAAATTTTTATTTATTTTATGGGTCTTTTGCCTCTGTGGGCATCATGTGTGTACCTGGTGTTCACAGAGATCAGATAAGGGTGTCAGATTCCCTAAAACTGGAGTTACAGTGGTGAGTTGCCATGTGGTTGCTAGGAATCAAATCCAGATCCTCTAAGACCAGGCACTGCCCTTTACCTCTGAGTCATCTTGCCAATCCCCAAGGACAGTTTAATACATTACATGGCAGAGGGTAACCAAACAAATGAGGCCAAGAATCAAAGTTTATACAAATTTAATGCCAAACTAAGAAATTATATATAGTTCAACAATCAGTACAGCCCTAAGAGTGGCGTTATCACACGTCTAGCCTGTCTTCCTCCCACCTGACTCTATCTATAGTAAGCAGGACGCTATTCTCTAGGAATTTCAATTGAATGTTATCTTGACAAGAGACCCAAGCCTCATTTAAGACTATAATATAATCAAGGTCTAGTATATACATGCCAATTTACTAAATATTAATCCATTTAGTAGCTAAAAAGGAAAAGTGGGAAGAGAACGGAGGAGAAATAAAGGCAAGATCAGGGGAAAGAATGTAAAAAGTGGTGTTAAATGGAAGTGCACCTCCCACCTGACCATATGGCTTCACGCACCACGCGGTCCTGCCAGTACAAGCCATGCCAACACCCCACTCTCCAAAACAAAACCAACTCAGAGCTCCAGCTTCCTTCTCCCCAGGGAATAGCACCTAAAAATAGCAGCAACCTCTTGGCTAACCCCACATACTCTGGCACAATCTATCTAACCACCATGATTTGCAGGAGCAGCCACACAAGCATCTGAAGCATCAATGTTGACGTAAGGGCCCAACCTTCACTTTCACTTCAGTAATAGAACAGAAGAATTTTTCACTCAGCCGACTCAAGGTATCTAATGTAACTTTCAAAGGATGCCTAAAAGATGGTGACATGGTGTAAGTTTTCAATACAGCTGTTGAGTAGACAGGGACAGAGGACTTGTGTGAACAGACACTTCAGTCAGGAACTTAGGTCCCAAAGCTAGCTAACTGCCAGCAGGAGAATCTGATTACAAGGGAATACCCTCAGAGTTTCTCCTTCCTGTAAGAGCTGGAAGGAGACCACAGTAAGTAAATTATATATATATATATATATATATATTGGTTCTTTGGTAATAGAACTTTCTCCTTTATACTTTCTAAGACAATTATTTGCATATGTGTAGATGACTTCCAAATAAATCCTTAATATTTTTATTAAACTAATGGTAATACATTATCTCTCACGAGCCAAGAGGACCCCAAGAATCTAATAATAAAGAAAATATATGAAAACAGGCTGCTATGAATTCAGTGGTTTTAAGAGCGGTTTATTATTATTGTGTGTATACCTGATATCAGAGGCCAACTCTGTGGAGGGGGCACTCTCCTTCCATTCTTGCATGAGTTCTAGAGATAAACTCAAGTTTGTGGAGCAGTAGCTTTACCCAGAGAGTCATCTTGTATGCTCAAATTCTGTGTTTTCTAACAAGAGTTTATCAATTCAGGAATACCTACACAAAGTATAAAGTAATAGCAGGCAAATATATACACACACACACACACACACACACACACACACACGCACACATACACACACACACTATTTATTCAGAATACAAACTAGATTAAGCTGCATTCTTCCTCCTTGCTAACATAATGCAAACAGTGGGATCAATGAATTAGGGACCAGAAACGACAGGTGTTAAAATTAAATAAAAAGTCATTATTTCCTGAATGCTTTCTCTGATGCAGAAAGAACATGAATAATACTAAAATGCTGATGGGGTGTTTAGAAGTAAGCAATCCTAGCAGACTTCCCACAAATACTCAAAGTCAAAAACATGCACAGTTTGCTACAATTTTCTGGATTTCTGACAAGAGGTTTAGCAGACAGTGAGGTAGGAAACAGACTAATTAAGAAACTACTTGAAACCTACTAATTATAATAACTGTCAATAAAGTGTTTTTTAAAAAAATAAAATTTTAACACTCAAACATTTTTGAATTTTGTTGTTGTTGTTGTTTTGTTTTTTGTTTTAATGAACTTGAGGGCTGGAGAGATGGCTCAGAAGTTAAAGGCACTCACTGACTGCTCTTCCAGAGAAGCTGGTCTGATTCCCAGCACCCACACAGTGACTCACAATCATATCTAACTCTGATTTCAGGGTTTCTGACACCTTCTGGCTTCTCTGAACACAAGGCATGCTAATGCTGCAGACAGATATACAGGCAAAACATCCACACACATAAAAAGTAAATAATTATTAATTTTTTAAAAATTTATTTTTACTTAATGTACAACGGCGTTTTTCCTGCATGTATGTCTGTGTGAGGGTGTCAGATGCCCTGAAATTGGAATTACAGGTGTGAGCTGCCATGTGTGTGCTGGAAATTGAACCCGGGTCCTCTGGAAGAACAGCCAGTGCTCTAAACTGTTGAGCCATCTCTCTAGCCCCATATTTTTTTTTTTAAATAAACTTTTCAACACTCACCAAAACACACACACACACACACATGCACACACACACACATATACAAAATGACTATGCCCTTACCTATAAATTACGCCACAAACGTTAGTTAGTATGCTCACATTTAGAAAACATGTTGGTATTTATAAACATTTCTTTTTGCCAGATTAATTTTAAACTCTTTAGCAATAACAATGATGTATATCTTATCCAAAAATTCTCTTTAAAATAACTGAAATAAAAAAAATTAATTGAAAGCAAAAATTTAAATATACCAAAGATTAAGATAATTAAATTTCCATGTGAGTCAATTACAAGTTAACAGAATTCATTACACCAAAAATATCAATCCTATTTATTTTAAATAAACTTTTTCTATCAGCATATTTATTCTAATTATTTTCACTAAATAAAATTATATACTGTTAAAATATGCATAGCTATCAGAGAAAATTACAGTGCTCCCTTTTAAAAAGAAATAACAGGTTCTGTCAGGCAGTAGGATAGAGGAGATGGGGTGAGAGCTATATTATTTCTAAAAATACCTTGTTCTATATATGACCTTCAAACAGTACAAATATTTTACATAATTTTAAAACTACACTCAGTGAGAATAACCACATATAGAGAAACTCCTTCCAGTATTTTCACAGTATGGCAAAGTGACGGTGGGTCTTTACTGGAAAATAACCTAAGAATAGCAGTCAAAATACTTCTATCCCCTTAAAGAGCCTTAAGTATTTTATCTTTCTGTGAAAAGCAATGCTGGCAATAAGATGCATCAGGACTAACTGGAAGAATGACTGATCTGAATGAATCAGGGGCAGAAATGTTCTTAGGATGAACCCGGAAGCACCAGAAAGTGGCCCACGTACACTGGGAGGATTCCAGAGACATCCACCTCCTCACCCACGGCATGCTCAGAGCAAGGCTGTGATGGACTGGCCTGACGCTGCTTCTAAGTCCCAGGGATCTCTTCTAAAGACTGACAAACAATCCTGTCATTCTTCTTAAAAGTAAGAGAGAATTAAACACCCACCAAGGTCATCAGTGTTGACAAAAATAAAGGTTGTTAAGAAATATTTCGTATGATGATGGATGCACTGCAATTCTTAATTAATTACATGCCTACATAATCTAGCTGCTAATGCGTGAATGAAAATGGAACAGAAACGGATGCCTCATGGAATAATGCTACACAAACACCATCATCTATGGATTGTGCTACTCTGAAAAATAAAATTAAACGTGAACTTACTTTAAAAATGCAGACAACTGAGAAAATGTTACAAATTCTATGGAGATGAATTATGCAAGATTCGTAACTCCAGTGGGTAAAAAACAGAAGGAAACAAAGTTTCATCAACAACTCAAATTCAAGAGGGAAGAAGGAATAATGTGGAATGAGAGCAGGAGGCAAACTGTAGATTCAAACAGCGTGCATTTAATTTTCTCAAACTGAGTTTAAGCAAAGTTGGTGGAAATAAAATAAGAAGAGGAAAAAAAGGAGTTTGGTAGTTCTAAGCATTATTAGAAGAATGATATTAATAAATTGCTATTTATTTTTTAGCTGGCATAATGATATTATAGTTGTTTTAACAAAAGGAATTTTTAAAATATATTCTCAAGATGAACTCAAGTACCTGAAATTTTCTTCAAGATCATCTTCAGGGTTCTTAGTGGAGAAAAAGTAAAAAGCATATACCTATATCACATTTCAGGCTGTGGGTTGACAAGCACCTAAGCTGGCATGAGCACAGGGTGGTTGGTACACTGTTCTTCCTACTTTCCTGTTTGCATGTTTCCTACTTTTATACTTGAAATCTTTCACTGGAATATTTTTAAAACACAACAATCATAAGACTCAGTTGGAGAGAAGTACATTTACTCTTAAGTAGTCACTGCAGGAAGATATAAATAATGCCTACACATGCTGCATGTTTACAGGCCAGGAAACTCAATTTGAGTTAGTCACTTCCTATGATTAGTTAGCTGTGGTGCAACATACATGAAGCTATTCCACTAAGAAAAATATTATTTTAAATACAGAACTACTGGGCATAAAGGAATATACCTTTAGTCCCAGCACTCAAGAGGCAGAGGCAGGTGGATCTCATGAGTTTGAGGCCAGCCTGGTCAGGTTCCAGAACAACAAGGGCTACACAGAGAAATCCTGTCTAAAAAAAACAAATTATTGGCCAGGCAGTGGTGGTACACGCCTTTAATCCCAGCACTCTGGAGGCAGGCGGATTTCTGAGTTCGAGGCAGGCGGATTTCTGAGTTCGAGGCCTGCCTGGTCTACAGAGTGAGTTCCAGGACAGCCAGGGCTATACAGAGAAACCCTGTCTCGAAAAACCCAAAAAAAAAAAAAAAAAAAAAAAAAATTATTAATAATAATACTAAACAAAGTTTTAAGCTCTAATATCTTGTTTTATATATAGGAAAGTAAACATTTGATATAAAAAAATACTGTCCTTCAAAGATTGTTTTGGACGTTTCACACTGATTGTACAATAATTAGGTATGTGTCAAGCCTTAATGTTGAAAGTAAAATCAAATAGCTTCTGCTTCCAAGGGAAAGGGGATAATATAAAGTTGGCATGCTGGTTTGTGCTAGAATCCCCACATTAAGGAGCTGGATGCAGAAGGATCCAGTTGGTGGCCTGCAAGTCCTAGAGTAAAACAGAGGCTGGGGAAGGCAGCCACATGGCTCAGCAGGCTAAAGACTTCTGTAGACACTTAGCAGCCTATGGACAGGAGAGACTGTACTCCAAGTCACTCTCTAACCTCCTCACACATGCATTGTGGCACACGTACATATGCACCTCACACACACGCGCGCGTGCGCGCACACACACACACACACACACACACACACACACTACAATAAATTTTTTAAAGATAAAATATACATGTAGCTACATAAAAAGTGCCACAAATTATAAAAAGTGCCACAAATTGAATAAGGAATAGTTTCTTGATATAAGTTAGTGCTTTTAGACCTGAAACAGTTCTCAAATTCCTTTTAAACTGTCTTGAAAAGGTAGTCTTATGGCCTGGGAATATGGATCAGAGTAGAGTGCATACCTAGTCTACTCAAGAAAAACTCATAGAAAAAGCAATAGCCTTAGTTCCCAAGATCAAAAATAAAGCTAACACCAGCACAAAAGACACTTTTGCCCTTTGACAAAAAAATTTTTAAAAAAAAAATCGTACTAGTGTTGTTTTGCTAAATGGACACGTTGTCAAACTGCCTTCTAAACACTTATGCTTATCCACATAGGATAGTTCTGCTCTCAGTCTTAGCCAGAGACTCTTCTTGTACAGTGGGCAGCAGTTAAAGCGGTGACTCATAAGCAGTCAAAGCGCTGACAGTAAGTTACTGTTCAGGGCTCAGCCCTAACAGGATATCTACAACAGCACTCTACTCATCCGACTGAGACTCAGAGAACATCACAGACCCAGAGGAGGTTCTGAAATGCTGTCTGCTAGATATGAGGTGGCCATCACAGTCAAACGCTCACTTCACAGGATCAAGCTAGCTTGGTCAGTCAGCATTAGAGCAGGCTGAACTAGTGAATCCTCGGGATTACAAAAAGAGAAGATGAAGAGAAGACAAAATAGAAAGGAGGGGAGGCTGGGGATTACCTGAGAGAGCAGAAAAGGGAATTGAAGATGAATTATCAAAATATATCAAAGAATAAACAAAGAATATGAAAGAAAAATCATCTCTTCCAGGAATTCAGCCCATCTCCTTTTCCACTACTATAAAGAATATTGAAAAATGTTGGAGTAGATGATGCTGCCTTATGTTTATTACAAAGAATTTAAAAACTGAGAAAGGGTTCAAAAAGTCAGCCCATTTCATTTGTCCAACATGTATGTTTTTCTTCCATAATATTCTAGGTTCTAAACAAGCATTTAGAAATCAATAGGCAGTAAGGTAAAAAGGTCAAGTAACATATAAAGACAGACCTATCAGAATTACACCAGACACTATGAAGGCTAGAAGATCCTGGGCAGATCGCATACAGACCCTAAGAGAACACAAATGCCAGCCCAGGCTGCTATACCCAGCAAAACTCTCAATTACCATAGACGGAGAAACCAAGATATTCTATGACAAAACCAAATTTAAACAATATGTTTCCAAAAATCCAGCCCTACAAAGGATAACAGATTGAAAACGTCAACTCAAGGAGGGAAACTACATCCTAGAAAAAGCAAGAAAGTAATCCTTCAACAAACTCAAAAGAAGATAGCCACACAAACATAAAAATAACATGGAAAATGACAGGAAACAACAATCACTATTCCTTAATATCTCTTAACATCAATGGACTCAATTCCACAATAAAAAGACATAGACTGACAGACTGGATCCATAAAGAGGACCCAGCATTTTGCTGCATTCAGGAAATGCACCTCAGTGATAAAGACAAACACTACCTCAGAGTAAAAGGCTGGAAAACAATTTTCCAGGCAAATGGTGCCAAGAAACAGGCTGGAGTAGCCATTCTAATATCTGATAAAATCGACTTTCACCTCAAAGTCATCAAAAAAGATAAGGAAAGACACTTCATCCTCATCAAAGGAAAAATCTACCAAGAAGAACTCTCAATTCTGAACATCTATGCTCCAAATGCAAGGGCACCCACATTCATAAACGTAACTTTACTAAAGCTCAAAGCACACATTGCACCTCACCCAATAATAGTAGGCAACTTCAACACCCCATTATCATCAATGGACAGATCTTGGAAACACAAACTAAACGGAGACACAGTGAAACTAACAGATGTTATGAACCAAATGGATTTAAAAGATATCTATAGAACATTTTATCCTAAATCAAAAGAATATATCTTTTTCTCAGCACCTCATGGTACCTGCTCCAAAACTGACCATATAATCAATCACAAAACAAACCTCCACAGATACAAGAAGATTGAAATAATCCTATGCCTCCTATCAGATCACTACGGTTTAAGGCTGGTCTTCAATGGCAACAATAACAACAGAAAGCCCACATACACATGGAAGCTGAACAATGCTCTACTTAGTGACAACTTGGTCAAGGAAGAAAGAAAGAAAGAAATTAAAGACTTCCTTGAATTTAATGAAAATGAAAGTACAACATACCCAAACTTATGGGACACAATGAAAGCAGTGTTAAGAAGAAAACTCATAGGTTGAGTGCCTCCAAAAAGAAACTGGAGAGAGTATACACTAACAGCTTAACAGCACACCTGAAAGTTCTAGAACAAAAAAGAAGCTAATAAACCCAAGAGGAGTAGAAGGCAGGAAATA
>CM052705.1:45149668-45212747 GCA_028551405.1 Uromys caudimaculatus | reverse complement strand
GAAGAAGTTAGACTCCAGAGAACCAAATAACCCTATCAAAAACTGGGGAACAGAGCTAAACAGAGAATACTCAACTGAGGAAACTCGTAGGGCTGAGAAGCACCTAAAGAAATGCTCAACATCCTTAGTCATCAGGGAAATGCAAATCAAAACAAGTCTGAGATTCCTCCTCACAGCAGTCAGAATGGCTAAGATCAAAAACTCAGGTGACAGCAGATGCTGGCGAGGATGTGGAGAAAGAGGAACACTCCTCCATTGCTGGTGGAATTGCAAGCTGGTACAACCGCTCTGCAAATCAGTTTGGCAGACCCTCAGAAAAATGGACATAATACTATCTGAGGACCCAGCTATACCACTCCTGGGCATATACTCCGAAGATGCTCTAACATGTAATAAAGACACATGCTCCACTATGTTCATAACAGCCATATTTATAATAGTCAAAAGCTGGAAACAACCCAGATGTCCCTCAGCAGAGGAATGGATACAGAAAATTTGGTACATTTACACAATGGAATACTACTCAGCTATTAAAAACAATGACTTCATGAAATTCATAGGCAAATGGATGGAACTTGAAAATATCATCCTGAGCGAGGTAACTCAGTCACAAAAGAATGAACATAGTATGTACTCACTGGTAAGTGGATATTAGCCCCAAAGTTCGGAATACCCAAGTTTCACTTCACGGTAACTATTGGACTGAGTGTGAGGTCCCAGATGGAGGAGTTGGAGAAGGGACTGAAGTAGCTGTGGGAGTTTGCAGCCCCATGGAGGGAGCAACAGTGTCAACTGGCCTGACCCCCCCTCCCCCTGTGCTCCTGTAGGTTGGACCACCATCCAAAGAATACACATGGAGGGACCCATGTTTTGGACCACATATGTGGCAGAGGAGGGCCTTGTTGGCCATCCGGGGAGGAAAGGCCTTTGGGCCTGAGGGTTTTAGAGGCCCCAGTATAGGGGAATGACAAGGTTGGAAGATGGGACTGAGTGAGTGGGTGAGTGGGTGAGTGAGTGGGTGGGTGGGTGGGTGGGTGGGTAGGGGAATACCCTCTTAGAGGCAAGGGGAGGCAGGAGGGGATAGGGGCTTTCCAAACTAGAGACCTGGAAAGGGGGAAACAATTGAAATGTAAATAAAGCATAAAAAAATTTTTTAAAAATTATTATGAATTGAGGTTTCTGACTTCTTTTTAAAATCAGCAAATTCTGGCTGGGATCAACAAACTTAAGATCTTAACAAAGCTGTAATCAGATAAAAAAAAGTCGAATAGTGGTATCAACAATGAAAGTGAATATGATATGTAATAGAGCCACAGTCTCCACACATGCTATAAAGGGTTACTTATTTGATGCTGAGTCTAATTTTGTTTGAAAACTGGTCTCTCACTAGGTTACCCTTTCTGGTCTTGAATTCCTAGCCTCAAGTTAACCCCCTCATCAGTCTCAGGAGTAGCAGTCATGCTGCAAAGTAAAATTTTACTCCTGTTTTAATTAAAGAAAAAAGACAACTGTCTTTTCTCTAAGTCACTATCAAAGTGAGTAAACAAGAAACTAATACATTTTAAAACTACACAGTCCATTTTTTAGTGAAGGTTAAGGCATAAGCACATGCCCATTTCACAAAGGGATTTGATTTAAGCATTCCTTCACCTTAGTTTAAATTTAGAATAAATCCAATTACCTCAGGAATAATTAACTCAGTGGAGTAAGGGAGGAAAAATTCAGAAATTACAAAAGGGTGGATTGTACACAGAAAATGTCTGTAATCTGATAAGAGTGATAAAAGGGACCAAGAAAAATAAAAATTACTTTGTAAGTATACCTGTGACTATTACTAAACACAAGAGAACATAATCCTCAGGATCAGCCTTACTATTATGCACACAATCCTCAAATATTCTTGGTTTTCTAATCCATCACTTTGTCTGAACGTATAACACCAAGTTTCAGAAAGTTACATTCAACTACGTTCTATTTATGCCTCAACTTTTCATGGGTACTATAAACTCATCCTGTACAAAGTTAAATTCACTGCATTCACCAAATATCTCCTTTATTCCCTCCCTTAAAGAGACTAATGCCTACTCAAATTATTAAGAAGAAACATCAGAACTGTATTAAACCATTCTCTTGGACTTGTTCCTCCTATCAGTTAACAAGGTTTTGCATGTTTGACCCTTTGCATTTCCTGGAGTCTCCCCTCTTTACTGTCAAAGTCTTAGGCAAATCCTTCACTGTAGCTACCTGACTGGTGGTCTGGGTAAGAATGGGCCCATGTGCTCATATATTTGAACATTTGACTCACAGTTGGTGGACTGTGGGTAGGGTTAAGATTAGGATATGTGACTTTGTTGGAATTGTGCCACTGATGGTAGGTTTTGAGGTTTCCAAAGCCCACACCAGGTTCAGTCTCAAGATGTCTCTCTGCCTGCATCTTGGGGATCAGATGTAAGCTCTCAGCTACCACTCCGCTGCCATGACTGTCTGCTTGCCACCCATGCTTCTCCCATGGTGATAATGGAGTAACCTGAAACTGAAAGCAAGACCCCAATTAAATGCTTTCTTTTATAAATTGCCTTAGTCATGGTGTCTCTTCAGAGAAACAGAACAGCGACTAATATACTGACTATCCTACATTCTCCTTAGTGTCAAAACAATCTTTGATAAAGATTACAAAATACTTTTCCATGAGTAAGGCTAGTTAATTCTTTCTTCTGTCTGCTAGGATGGAATACTTTTCCACTTCAGAAAGATTCTTTCTAAGAGCCAGCACAGTGTTATCTTTCATGAAGCAAAGTTATCTGAAAGGAGAAAATTTCAATTGAGAAAATGCCTCCATAAGATCCGACTCCAATTTTCTTAATTAGTCATTGATGGGGAAGGGCCCAGCCCATTGTGCATGATGCTATCCCTGGGCTGGTGGGCTGGGTTCTCTAATAAGGCAGGCTGAGCAAGGCATGGGGAACAAGCCAGTAATTAGCACCTCTCCATCAGCTCCTGCTTCCAAGTTCTTGCCCTGTTTGGTTTCCTGTCCTGACTTCCTTCGATGATGAACAGAGATATAGAGGTGTAAACCAAATAAACCCTCTCTCTCCAAGTCACTTTGGTCATGGAGTTTCATTAAAGCAGTAGTAACCCAACTTAGCCACGGTGCAGTCTTACATCCTTAATTTTAAAAGAGTCTAATATTTTTCCTAATGTAGTGTGTGTGGATGTTCCAAGGGAGTGCAGTCCTGAGTGATGTGCATTTTGATGTGTATTTAGCCTGTTGAAGACTCCAAGGCCAATTGCCCCATGGGAAATTGGCCAAGTCATTATCCATACGGCCAGGCTGAAGAGAAAAGAAAAAGCTGCTCTCCAGAGTCCAGTGTGAGTGGTTATGAATGACTGGTCATTGTGTGAAAAGACTAACAACTGGGTGTCCTCCACCCTGATGTCGACAGCCTGAAAGTGCTAGTCTACACAGCCATTCTACTCAAACTCGCCAACCTCCCACATCCTGGACCTAATAAACCTGCTGAAATCCCAAGTAACCTTAGAGCACTCCAGCTGATCTCAGTTTCAATGTGCATGTCTGTGTGTCTGTCTTTTCTTTAATGTTACATCACCTAAGCCAAAGGGGGAAAGGAACATACAACAACAAGTAATGAAATACTAAAGGCATGACTTTTAAAGAAAGCAAGGAAGGGGATATAGGAGGATGTGGAGAGAGAAAAGGGAAGGGGGGATGATGTAATTATATTAAGATCTCAAAAATTTAAAAAAAAAAATCTTTTAAGGTAAAATGTATCCAAACTGGTCTGTAGATCTCTACATTTTAAGACCAAATTGAAAAACTTTCATTTGAAGTGTCTATTCCAATTCTTTCCTATATTATATAAAAAGACCCTATTATTTTCAGTGAACACAGCATGAAGGTCCTACTAAGTGGTATAATAACTTTTAGGTATTTTTTAAGAAACAAATTATTCAAACAAACCCCAATTCTTATTTAGAACTTAGAAATGATGCAATAATAAATCTATTTCCCCTTTATTTCTATATTTATATATACGATTTATTAACAGGATCATATAATATACAGTAAATATCTGACCATGAATAGTCTATTTAGCAAAATATTAATAATGCAAATCATGTGCTAAAATTAGTCTATTAGTCAAACTATATACAAAGACAGAAATTAGAAAATCTAACCACTACTGAAAATAAATGAATAGTAATTTTAAAACAGAGACTCTAAAAGAAAGGTTGGATTAAATTACTCACAGGTCTTTTTTCCATTACCAACTTTCCAGGCTTTGAGGGGAGTAGACTTACTGATTCCTGATATTCTGGGCTTGGTATGGCACTTAGTACTCATCCTATCAGAGCTGATAAATCTGCACCTAAACCTCAGATGGGCCACAAGAATGAAAGAGAGTTACCATCACGCTTTCCTAAGGTTAAAGACAACAGCAAATCCACCTTCGGATGTATTCCAATATTGCAAATGATGCCCTGAGTTACCAAAAATTAACATCACACAATATAACATACAAGATTTAGAGCCTAGAAATTTTTAGCAAACGATGTCACCTGTCACAGCCAAAGAAAAATCTTAGTACTTCTACAAACATTCTGAATCTATAGCTATAAAACTAAAACTGCAACCCCCAGAGACTTAAGAGAAATGACTTGCTAGCCAGAGTTCTCTAACAAATAACCACTAAGTTTTTAAAAAGTGAGGAAAATCCATATCCACCTAAGCATCAGATAAACGAAAGTAACTCAAGTAAAGGAAAGCAAGCATAACTGCTCCTCAGTTTCCATCTTGCAAGTAAGCATATCTAAAACTATGAATACAAAAATCACATACAAAAACACATCACAGCCCAACTAAAACATATACACTTTTGACATAGCTAAAACCCCATAACACAATCTAAGCTTCATCTACTTGGCATTACAGCTTTAGCAAGTTATTCTGAGTTTCATAATTCAAATATACGGGAAATTAAGTAAATATATACAAGATCATTTAAATTTTAAAAAGTAGGGCCAGTTAGATGGTTCAGTGAGTTAAAGCACTTGCCACCAAGCTTATCGACTTAAGTTTGCTTCCAGGACACACAGTGTGGAAAAAGAAAACCTGACTGCCAAATTCCTCTACGCTCCAACACACAGCGTGCGTGTGTGCACACACAAAATAATTGTAATAAAAATTTTAAATTTTGAAATGTGACAAAATTCTGCTTAGTAAATGGGTTTTAATTACTAGTTAACATGGTAATACTATAATTATGTGCAAGTTGTATTTTCACAGTGTACTATTTTCTTATTTCTCCTATAAGCTATCAGCAAATTTGTTTTACAGTTCACTTAATTCTGACTAAAAACTTACTGAAATTGTATGAAAATATTTTCAGTAAAGTCTTTATTCATACTCATCATATTTACCCAGGTCCATTCTTAATGCCTGGAAGTACTGGACTTCTAAAAGTTTTCATTTTTAAAAGAAATTGAAGCAATCTACTGACAGCCATGTCTGAAGTCTCATATTTTCAAGTTCAATGGAAAAAACAAAAATTACATGTAAAATCAGCAACATGTGTTGGCTGACAGGTTTGGTGGTATATTCCTGTAATTCATGGACTCCAAAGCATGGTCAAATTCCAAACCTAGCCTGGGCTGCATGGAGTTGCAAGCCAGCATAGGGGACTTTGCTGTATACATAATTTACAGATAAGCTAATTCCCTTTTAGCAATATGAATCAGTATCAATCCCAAATTTTCAGGCCCATGTAGGTTTTTCTTGAGACTAAGGTAAGTAGTTTCTTTATACAAGAGTTTTTCAAACCACTACACATAAAATCCTAATGCAGAAGTAAGAGAAGGTGGCCTAAGTAGGATTGCTTTTCATTCTGTCTTAAGTTCATACAGTTATATATTGAAAAAAGTAAAATCTATCAAATCTGGGACTGTGAAATGTAAATTATTCCCGAAAGGCAGCATATATAAAAGCAAAAGCATATTCTAACCTTTGTAGTTCACTGTCAGGCACATACAGAACACACACCCCTACCCAAAGCAGCACAAATGGGCAAAACTGGTATGCTAGGCCAAGAGGTTCTGGAGCTTTGCTGGTCCATGTCAGAACAAGCAGCCTATAACCACTGCACTCACTAAGGAAGCTACAGAGCAACCAGCAGAGACTTTGGGGCTCTCCTTATATCCCACAGAATCAATGCAAACCATCTAAAGAGGACACAACCCTACAACTTTCTAAGATATTCAATCCATCAAAGGTTTAGTTAGACTGTTGCCTGAGGACTCTCCATCCACTATCCAATTATGACTCACCATAGGATTGGTGAGCATATTCTTAGACTATCTGTGAACCTATGAGCCCTGTTACCATGAAGCAATACATTTATTATTAGTCCTGTCCCATAGTCTAACCATAAATCTTCTCTTTCTCCAGTTTCCCACTTTTCTCTCCTTCCTAAAGCTTCCTTTTAGGCTCACTCTGTTCCATTGTAAAAACAAACACTCCCATAAAGCCAAAAACTTCACTGTCTTGTATAAGGAAAAGCCACCTCCCCTGCAGCCTTCTCCAAGACTGATTATTCTTTCATTTTTCATTATTATCATATTTTGTGTTTATCATTACTATCTCATCTTCTAGTCACAAGCCATGAGCAATTTTCTACAAGAACAACAACAACAGCAACAACAAAATACTAGTAATATTCCTGCTCTTTAACAAGTCTTGTACATTAGGAAATACTACCGGAAGAAGGGTAGGAAGTAATTTTAACATTCTACTACCAGGATATGCCACTTACAAATTGCATCAGAAGAACTAAGGATGGAAATCTTAGCATTGGAATTCCCAAACGTGCAGCACAGTGAAGGGCATTGACGATTTACAAAATTCTCCATTGATTGCAATCTGCAGTCACATTAAACAGTACTAATTCCCAAAGTAAAGCTAGGCTTTCAGTGACATGGATACATGGAATCCAACACTCTTTTTATCCCACATACTAGACATCCTGAGTCATCTCAAAATACACGTGGATAACCTACCTTACTGTTTCTTAAAAGCCTTTCATGTCGGCCAACATCCACTGCAACTCCACTTAATCACTATAAGGCCACCCACCCTTTCACCTTGGCTTCTGACTAGGAAATGCAAAGATGCCTACTTCATTCTCTAAGCTTTAAGTTAGTTATGGTAACTGCACAAATACTTCATCGTCATTAAGAGTTTCCAACAGTTGGTTACCCTATTTTTTTCTTTTTAGCCCACTTCTATAGCTTTTGCTTTCTAGACTGAACTCCAAAGGTTCACCATTTTGAAGACTCTCTTGCCAGTATCCTCATTTACCACTGTATGCACGGTTACCACATGAATTACATTTTATGCGGACCTACAACTGTGTTTGCTCTGTTCATTGTTGTATGCCTGATGTGGTACATAGAGTAGACTCCTAAAACTGTACTGAGTAAGTACAAGCATAACTAAAGACAGATCTGATAAAACACTCTAAGCTAAGGCCTTGGAAATCACGATTCTCTTCCTCTAACTCCCAGCTACACCCTCATGACTGTACTTCCCATTCTGAGGATTTACTGACTTCTGTTTATTATAGTTCCATTTGCCCTTGCATTCTGTGTTAAATCAGTTTACTAAAAAACTACTTTTTACTGAGCAGGAGTATAACAATAAACAAAAAACTACTTAGAAATTAAATGATAATTATCAAAGAAGATAATTCACAGCATTATACGGAGTCATTTTTCTAAATTTAATGTAGTCTTTCATATGCATATACACAAGAAATAATATAAAAAGGGACTGCTTAAAATAGAAAAATTAGGAGCTAAGGAGATGGCTCAGGTAAGTTGCTTGCTATACAAGCATAAGACTGGAATTCAGATCCCCAGTACCCACAGAAAAAGATGAGCATGACAGATGTATCCATTCTAGTTTCAGAAAGCAGAGACAGGCAGATCTTCAGGCTTACTGAGCAGTCAGTCTAGCCAAAAGGTGTGCTGTAAATACAGTGAAAGATCTGGCCTCAAAAGAGACATAGAAAGGATAGAATTTGGCTTAGTGGTAGAGTGCTTGCCTTGTATGAATTAGCCCTGAATTGAATCCTGAGCACTACAAAAATAAAAAATGAAGGTGGAGAATTATAGAGAAGATACCTAATGCTGAACTCTGGTATCCACAGGTGCACACAAATGCCTCCATCACCCATGCTCACATACACACACACATAACACACACACACACACACACACACACACACACACACACACACACACACACAAAACAAAAACAAAACACACAAAAAAACCAAAAAATGGAAAAATAACATTTCTATACCTCTTTATTCATCAAGTAGCATGTATTTTTGAAATAGACAAATCAAAAACACTGTAATCAGTAGTATTTTCCAGTGATTAGGTCATCTTCCCAATTAAAATAAAATCACCTTAAGTCATGTTTTGTATCTTCAATTAACAACCAATGTTTTAATAAGAAAGAAACCCAAGACTACAGAAATTATGTAAATTTTCATTTCTGTGATAAAGATGAAAACCTTTAAATCAAAAGTTGTTCATTTTGGGTTTGTTTATTTATTTATTTATTTATTTATTTATTCATTCATTCTTTAATTTTTTTTTTTTACAGTCCAGACTTTTATCCCCCTTCCTTCTACCCTCTGACTGTTCCACCTCTCATATCTCCTACACCACCATCACCACCACCACCACCTCCAAGAGGATGTCCCCATTTCCCCATTCCCACCCTACCAGACCTCCCCACTCCCTAGAATCTCAAGTCTCTTGAGGGTTAGGTGAATCTTCTCTGACTGGGTCCAGACCAGGCAGTCCTCTGCTGAATGTGTTGACAGCCTCATATCAGCTGTTATATGCTGCCTGGTTGGTGGCTGAGTATCTGAGAGATCTGGGACCCCACGTTAGTTGAGACTGCTGGTCTTCCTATAGGGTTGCCCTCCTCCTCAGCTTCTTCCAGCTTTTCCCTAATTCAACCACAGGGGTCCCTGGCTTCTGTCCATTGGTTGGGTGTAAATATCTGCATCTGATTCAGCTGCTTGTTGGGTCTTTCAGAGGGAAGTCATGATAGGTCTGTTTGTAAGCACACCATATCATCAGTAATAATGTTAGGCTTTGGGGACTCCCCTTGAGCTGGATACAAATTTGGGCCTGTCACTGGACCTCCTTTCCCTCAGTCTCTTCTCTATTTTTGTCTCTCCAGTCCTTTCAGACAGCAACAATTCTGGGTCAGAGTTTTTGACTGTGGGATGGCAACCCTATCCCTCCACTTGATGCCCTGTCTTTCTAGTGGAGGTGGACTCTACAGGTTCCTTCTCCCCACTGTTGGGCATTTCATCCAAGGTCTCTTTGAGTCCTAAGACTCTCTCACCTCCCAGGTCTCTGGTACATTGTAGAGTGTCCCCCTACCTTCCAAGGTTGCCTGTTGCCATTCTTTCTGCTGGCCCTCAGGGCTTCACTCCTGTGTCAATTCCCCACCCAATACCTGGTTCCTCCCTTTCCCCCACCCCCTCCTGTGATTGCTTCCTTCTCCCTCCCAAGTGGGATTGAGGCATCCTCACTTGGGCCCTTCGGCTTGTTGAGTTCTTTTTGAGTTCTGTGGACTGTATCCTGGGTATACTGTACTTTTTTTTTTTTGGCTAAGATCCACTTATTAGTGAGTACATACCATGCATGTCCTTTTGGGTCCGAGTTACCTCACTCAGGATATTTTCTAGTGATATTTTCTAATTCCATCCATTTGCCTGCAAAACTCAGGGTGTCCTCATTCTTAATAACTTCAGAGTATTCCACTGTGTAAATGAACCACATTTTCTGTATCTACTCTTCTGTTGTGGGACATCTAAGTTGTTTCCAGCTTCTGGCTATCACAAACAAGGCCTCTATGATCATAGTGGAACACGTGCCCCTGTGGCATGGTGGGGCATCTTTTGGGTATATACCCAAGAGAGGTATAGCTGGTTCTGAGGAGCCTCCAAATTGATTTCCAGAGTAGTTGAACCAGTTTGCAATCCCACCAGCAATGAGGGTGTTCCTCTTTCTCTACATCCTGGCCAAATTGTGCTGTCACCTGAGGTTTTGATCTTAGCCATTCTGATTGGTGTAAGGTGGAATCTTAGGGCCATTTTGATTTGCATTTCCCTGATTACTAAGGACTTTGAATATTTCTTTAGGTGCTTCTCAGCCATTGAAGATTCCTCTGTTCTGAATTCTCAGTCTAGTTCTATACCCCATTTTTTGATTGAATTGTTTGTTTTCTTGATGGCTAGCTTCTTGAGTTCTTTATATAGTTTTAATATTTGTCCTCTATTGGATGTGGGGTTAGTGAAGATTTTATTCCCAATCTGTAGGCTGCTGATTTGTCCTGACTGTGTCCTTTGCCTTACAGCAGCTTTCCAGTTTTAACCCAGACACAAAACCTTAGACACACAATTTGTCCTGCCTACAAGATGTACAAACTTAAAAGATAGAACAGAATTTGAGGGAAGGCACAAACAATGCTTGGCCCAGCTTGAGATCTGTGTCTTAAGAGGGAGCCCAGCCCTGACACTATTAATGATATTCTTCTACACTTGCAAACAGAAGCACAGCACACCCCTCATCAGAGAGGCTTCACTGGTGGAAACAGATGAAGAGACCCACAATCAAACAGTAGGCAGAGTTTGGGGAATCCTGTGGAAGATGGAGAGGAAGGATTGAAGGAGCCAGAGGGGTCTAGGACACCACAAGAAAATCTGCAGAATCAACTAACCTGGGCCCATAGGGTCTCAGAGACTGAACCACCAACCAGAGAGCATGCATGGGACTTATGTGGGCCCTCTGCACATATGTAACAGTTGTACAGCTGGGTCTTCATGTGGGACTCTTGCATTGTCTGCCTTTGAATCCCTTCCCACTGGGGGAACTGGGGGCTGAATTGTCTAACCTCAGCAGAAGATGGACCTAATCTTACTGCAACTTGATATGCCAAGTTTGGTTGATATCCTTGAGAAAGTAAGTCAATTCGTGATATGTAGAGAGTATCTTAGATACTTTCTATTGCACCAAAACACCACAGTCAAGGCAGCTCATAGGAGAAAGTGTTTAATTGGGCTTATAGTTTCAAAGGGTTAGAGTCAATGATGTCAAAACTAAGGCAAGGTATCAGGAATAGCTCAGAACTTATATCTGGAACCAGGAGCAGGAGGCAGAGAGTACAATGTAATGGTACAAGCCTTTTTGAAACATTGAAGCCCAGTGACACACCTCCTCCAAGGCCAACCCTGCTAATTCTTCCCAAACTGCTCTGTTAACTGGAGACCAAGTATTCAAACATATGAGCCTATGGGAGCCATTCTCATTCAAACTACCACAAAGTATTAGAGTCCCCATATAAGCATAATAACAACCATTCATATATAGGTTTTACATTAATTTTATTATTTAACTTTTTAGTGGTACTAGACATTGGAGGATTTGTTGATTGTAAAGTGAAATTTAATAACCTATGAAAATAATCTCAAAGCCCATTTTTCTAAAACCTGTATGTAATTAATATCTACTAGTTTCTAAACTCTATTATTTAGTTCTGTATGTTTATGTATTCTATTTTTTATGTTTTCTCCAACCTCCCTCTAGCCAAGTTCTTTCTAACAGGATCAGACTACTGCAGTATTTTGTGTTGAACACTTAGGTTTTAGATTAGAAAGATAGATAGTAAGAAAGTAAGAAAAGAAAGAAAGATAAACATAAATAAAGGTAGCACATAAAAACACTGATAATTCTAAAACAGTTGTAGTCTGATTAAACACCAATGCTGTTTGTCATTAAAAAAAGAAAAAAGTTTATTTCAAATTCAGAAGCAGAAATCAAGAATGAATTACAAAGTATCTTATGGCTGGAAGAATCACTGGGTAACATATCATCATATCTTGAAGTCACATTATTACCTTCTAACATTTACATAATAACTGAAACACGTTGAAACTTCTTTTTCCTAGTTATTTCTCCCATTGGAACAGTACCACTTCAGTCCAGTTTATAACTTCCAGCCTCAAGAGATGGTGATCTAAAAGGATATTTTTTGCATATGTTGGTTGTCAAATACAATGAAAAAAACTTAAAAACTCACAATGCAAAGGATTACATATCTATCTTGTTCCAAACCACAAGCAAGCTAAAAAAAAGTCTTAATGTTTCATGAATAAAATCAATTCAAGATTAAACAAAGCAACATCCAAGGACTTTTCCAATATGAGATTCAGGTCAAGGATTATGTCCAAGGTGTCGATTCACTTTAGGATTTTCAGAAAGGCATGAGACTTGACAATGTCTCAGGAAAGTGGAGAAAACAGTGCTACAAAGTTAACAATGACGAACTATCTCAGTTGACACATAATAGCTTCTCGGGCTACAGAATATGTTATGTAGACCATCACACTAGTTTAAACATCTGAGCAGGGTAGAAACGGGTTATTAACAGCAAACTCTCCTGATTCATACTACTTCTGTAAACAATGGATGATGGATAGATAGGCAAAAAGATCCAGTAGTAGTCTGTGTAACTAAGAAGTATTTTAATCTAGAGAATCTGGTAGGACCTGAACATTTTGAAAATGTTCCCTGCCCAAAATTTTCCAAAGCTGAAATCAATGATAACATTTTTATTCATACATACTTGTAAATTTTCATGGGAACATTAAAAGTCATCAAACTGAAACATTCAACAAAGTACCATGAAAATCAGCCGTTTTATACTATTATAAGCAATCGTATCTAAGTTATTTTTCACTTGTCTTAATTTTTCTTGAGGAACTGTTTAAGATTCCTTCTATCAACACATAGTTTAGTGTGAAGTACTCAGTTTAAAGTTCTGTTTAAGTACTCACACTGGTGGGGAAAAAAAATACAATAAGTAAATACAAAGTACGCAGTGATCAGACCAGGGTGCAAGTATTATTTTCTCTAGGCTAATGGGATTTAGCATTGATAAAATGTGATATGCTACTCTAAGAATATGTAAATCTTTCAAAACCCAGAGAACAGGCCTTACAGGTTTGGTTTAGTACCCGAGCATCTGCCTATGGCATGAATGCCATAGACTCCCAACAGCCATCGAAGAAGAAAACCAAGATTCACAGACTTTCTCTACCTAGCCAACTGCAGGTGGTCAGGAAGTGAGGACAGTGCTGGTTAGAAGCTGAATCAGGACTTCCAGCTCAACCAAAGGCAGTAAGAGCTTCTTCACCTGGAGTTGTATGGCTAAGCCAAGTCAGATTCAACGTTGAACCACATTCTCCAACTTCTTTTCCTCTTAATTTTACTCTTTAATCAGATAACTTGTTTCATTCTGGCAAATGAACTTAAGACCTCAGTTTTAATGGACAAAGTGTGGCAAAGAACTAAATTTAGCAGTGACAGTGAGGCGTCTGAGCACAGGTTTCTTAGTCTGACTCACCACATCACCAGATCTTATTAGCATGCGTCTACCACAAAGTAGCCACAGTCTCATCTGATAAATAAATCTACCTCCAGTACAATTTTAACTAAAGCCGTATAAATATTATTTATAATAACATGTTTCAATTTTCTTTTCACAAATTTTCCAAGGTTGTTATTATCTCCTTTTTACTCGTAAGGAAACTAATGATTATAAAGTTCAAAGGACTATTTCATAATCCCATCATTAAATAGGGATTGTGATTCATTCCTTATAATACTCAGCATATAGCTAATTTGTATGTTGTCTCACTCCTGTAATAATATTAGCAACAGACTTAAGTATACACCACCATTATTCAAACATATGTATTTGCTCAATTATAATATTTTTTAAATATTTAAAGCAATTTAAAAGCTATCATTTGCTGTAATTCAAAGTTCTCTCTACTGAATATTTGGGACATTATAGAATCAAAATAAAACCTGATTCTAAAATAGTAACTTGGTTCTAGAGTATTGCCAGGTGAGAAATACATGACAGTCTGTGGAAACACAAAATTTAAAAGCCATAATGTGAGAAGCTTGCTCAGGAAAAGAAATCCATGAAGTCACTGATCTTTTCCATCAAATGCCTCTTCATCGGCCAGCACTGGGAACTCCCAGGACAGAAGCCAGTTCCTTTCTTCTCTAGTTCATGCTCCCTGTTTTTCACTGCTACTTAGTTATTCAACTTTGTTGATTTCACCTATCTCAATCTACTTCAAATATCCCCTCAAACCTTTTAATGTAAACTAGAAATAACACATCCTCAGTAAGTGTGAGTACTACACCTAGCAATATAATTACATTAAAACATACAGCCTTTTATTATCTGCAAACGTTTGCATGTAAGAGCTGGTAGTGTTTACATTAAGAGATGTAAAGCAAAACATTTTGCAATGACCATATGATTTATAAAGGCCTGAAATCTTAAAGCTATTTCCCACTCCCACCCCAACATTTAGCTTATTTCCCCCAAATAAACTATAGGAAAATTTGTTAATATATACCAATATCACATTGCTTTTCATTAACCTAATAGTATACAATCCTCTATCAATTTCTGTGAAAAACTGATCATCAAACTATTTGGCATGTAAGGTCACTTCCATAGCATGTGAAAGGCATTCAGTTGTAGGTGTTAACTAAAATATCACTTTTTGGGCTTTTGTTTGCAATCGTAACACTTCCTTATAGACAGGTGGCATGATGATACACATCTATAACTCTCCAGTTCTCAAAAGAATAAGACTGGAAGATCTAAAGTCTAAGGCCAATTTGTGCTACACAGTAAGACTCTATTGCAACAGAAAGAAATAAAAAAGAAAATAAGGGCATTATGAATTAAAAATAATAAAAGTAAAAATAATCACATTATTTTGATGTCCAACCTTTGAAAACTTGAAAAAAATGCAGAAGTCCTTTAAGTTTCTTGGAAATATATATACCATTATTATTTAAAAATTAAAAATAAATCTTTTGAAAATTTTTGTGCACAGGATGAAGGAAAGAGAACACTTATAGTCTGGATCCGAGAACAACTGTCCACCTTCATGTGAAGTCTAGAGATTAAACTCAGGTCACCAAGCTTGTAAGCAAATGGTCGAGGTTCAATGAGAGATCCTATCTCAAAAATGAGGTAGAGAGCACCCTTCCAAAACTCCTTGTTTCTACACACACACAAAGTACACACACACACACACACACACACACACACACACACGAGTTAAGTAAAGTTTAAAGATAAAAAACTCATAGAATGGCAGAAAATACTTGCAACCATAAATAACTATGGTAGGGTTTACTGTTCACAACATATAAGGGATTCTAACATTTTTAATTTAAGAAAATCAATAATCCACTTTAACAATGAACAAAAGGCCAACATAAAAATGAAAAACTGTTCACCATCAGGAAAATACAAATTTAAGCTACAATGAGATATTACTTCATATCTACCTGTTAGAGTAGCTATTATCAAAAAGATAAAAGATACCAACAGTAGCCTGGAAACTGACATTGCTGTCATGGAACAGGATACATGGCCATTCTTCAAAACACTGAAGCAGAAAAAGCTGTGTGGTCTCACAGTACGAACTTGGCTACACATCTAAAGGCGTGAGCTCCACGTCAAAGGTGCGTGTGTACACTACAGCATCTTTCCCAACATCCCAACAGCTCATCAACTTAAAGAGCCCATCAGGATTAATAGAGGGAGCACTTACTACAAGATGATTGAGCATGCAATTCATTAGAGTAAATGAAATAAACCAAGCAAAGAGACACTTCACAATCTCATATACAGACTGCAAAATGAACTCACATATAAAAGGAGAATGGGCATTATCAGGGTTCATCTGGTAGAAATGGCAATGGTTGGTCAAGGGCTACAAAGTTTCAAATAGGGAGAAATTTTTAAATAAACTAAACAGAGGGACTAGTACCAATGTATTTATTAAAAAACTAAGTAAAATTCATTTTAAAAAGGATGACTGTAGAACCTGGAAAGGCTGTAACTGCTATTAATACTCAACAACATGCTACCATTATTGAGGTATGTGTGTGTCAAATTATATTGATAAAATTTTAACTTTTGGAAGCTTAAACTGTGGTAACAACTTAGGAAAAACATATCCCAATATACTATGGTAAAATGACATAGTAAACAATTCTTCCACTTGCACAGAGATAATGCACTGTATTAAATATGTAAAGTCCTACCTATAAGAATTTGATTAGAGAAAGGAATCAAGAAATCTCTAAATAATGAAAGAAAAGTGAGGTGATAAATATGTTATTTAGCTTCACTGAATCATTTCAAACTGTATACATTAATTCAAAATACCACACTGTACTCTATTAAACATACAAGATTGTGAGAATAAAACATTCATTTAAAAATTAAATCTTGTAGGGTAGTGGTGATTGAACGCTTTGATCCCAGCCCTTGGTAGCAAAAGGTAGGGGGATCTTAGTGAGTTCAAGGCCAGCTGGTCTATGGAGCAAGTTCCAGGTTAGCTAAGGCTACACAGGGGAAACCTGTCTCAAGAAAAAAAAATAATAATAATAAATTTAAAAATAGTAACATTCAGCCATGTGTGGTAACACATGCCTTTAATCCTAGCACTGGAGAGGCAGAGGCAGGCAGATAGATCTCCATAAGTTCAAGACCAGCTTGGTCTATACAGAGTTCAAGGACAGTGAGGGCTATATGAGACCCTGTCTCGACAAAACTACTATTCAGCTTAGCTCTTCTAAACATGCCAAACAAGGAAAGTATACACTAGCAAGCCAGGGTCATTCCAGTGAGAACCTTCCACTCCCTTTGTAAAGTCCTTTTCACACCTCTTCACACGCCTTGAATATCAATAAGCCTCCAAAGTTCTTGTTCTGGTTAGCAGCCTTTACAATGCCATTAATAAATAATTAAAGAAGCAGCTCATATAGTTTAAGAATTAATCGATCCCAAGAGTATTTCTACCATAAATACACTAATCAATAAAATCCTGCCATAATATTTTACACAGTACTTACAGGCAAGTGTATGTGTACAGTTATGTACTGAAGGCCCCTAGAAGCTCAGCCCTTTCCTTGATGCACAGCCATCCGCTAAGTCTCAGAGGTTCACTAAAAAAGCACAAGCATTTCTGAAGTCTCTATGGTCACATAACTTTGCAATAAGCTATAAGTGTATCACTTTCTTTCTGAGTCAATCGCCCATAGAAAGCAATGAGAAGTCCTCCAGAGAGGAAACTAATTTCATTTTTGTTGAACAAGTATCCTCCTAATTCATCTGAACCTCAAAGCCTTTTAATTTCTTAACAAGCTGCAACTGCTAAAAGTCCTACCATTAAGGTCTTTTCCATCTGTTTCATATCTGTTAACCTTGAAGTAAAAAACCAGTGTTCATATCTAAAAATCAATCAAGCTGGATGAAGTGCTTTAACACAGATATAAACTATTTTATTAAAATTCACTCAATGCTCCATATATACACATCTACGAACTTTCTATCTCTGTCTCTCTCTCTGCATCTCTCATTCTCTTTTTCAGCTGTTGTCTGTTTCTGAGGCAGGGTCTCATGTAGCCCAGACTGGCTTAACAACCAGACGTTGGCCTAGCTCCTCTTGCTCCCACTTCTCAAGTGCTAGAACTGCAGGTCTGAACCATCTTGCCTGTTCATTGTTTGTCCAGGCACAGAAATGGCAAGTGACTAACAACTGATTACACAGAACAGCCATTGCCTTACCACAATCAACTTAGCACATCTCCCTCCACCTCCTATACTTTTACTTAGCTGTCATAAACTATTTCCAGAATTAAAATAGCTCCTGAATCAGTATAGCTTCTGAAATATCAAGAAAACTTTAAAAGTTTACTAATGAAATTCAGTGATATTTAACAACATTTTAATACTGAGAAAATTCACACTAATTAAAACAAACTCTGACGTTAAAAAAGCCCCAATTTTGATATGTAAAGTTTACTATTCATAAGCAGAAAGCCAGAAAATATTAAGCAGATAATTTTCAAATATTTCAGATAAATTTCTGCAAATATTATAGAACAGTTAAACTAGTAAGTCTTACAGTGACAAAATCAGAGGAAGAAATCTTAACTGGATATTAAAAGTACCTGTCTCATCCATGATGGAAAATATAAAGATATACAAATACACAAAATGAATAGAGAGTCTTCCAAATAATTCAACTGCACTACAAAATACTTTAAGGCAAAAAAAAATGAAGCCAAAAAGTTAAAAATGAGAACTGCCTAACTAGGCCTATACTTTCATTCACACTATTATCTTTTACAGGTTTCAAAGTTCAATGTAGATATTAAGTTTGCTTAATTGAGAAATGTTCCCTTTTACCTTATTTAAAACAGCTCTTAATGAATAACTCATGTTATCTCATTCCTGAAGATTCAATTAAATGCATAATCTGACAAATGCAAAAGTGACGATTTCCATATGAATCATTATTATTGATATTATGATCATATATGTACCCCCACTTTACTTTCTTTATTAAGACTAGCATAGTGGCAATATCAGAAGTGGAAACAAACTAAAAAGGACAGGAATGGAGGAGAGGAAGAGAAAGGAAGAAGGGAAAGAGGAGAGGGAGGAGGAGGGAGTCTACACTGTGTGGGAGGTCACAACACACCACAGAACTTTAAATAAGAAGGCTTAAGTGTGACTCTTAGTCTGTGGCTTTTAATCAAGTTGTTTTCACCTCAATCTGTTTTGTCACACAGCTAATGGTGACAGTGTCACCTACCCTAACTCACTGCCTTCTGATCAGGGAAAATGCCTGCTGAACATGATGAATAAAAAAGTACGAAAACCTTTCATGATGCAGCTCATCATATTAGATTTTAAGATCTAACAATTAGATCCCATCCCCTAAATCCTAAGACTGCTGACTGGTGTAAGTTATCACTTGCAGACACACAAAGTCATCTGTATCACTGACACTAGAAATCGCAAAATGAGACTGTTTATGGGGCTTTAAAAAAAAATGACAAGCTAAGTTCAGCAAAACTCTCAAGTAATGAATTCTTTTCTGCTCAACTGATGACAATATTCAGACAAGGAAGTAAGATGTTTTAAAATTGGTCAAGAAAGCTGAAAACGAGTCACTGAAAGGCAGCTGAACAAAGTGGTTGGTCTCTGAGCTGAGTCAGGAGATGCCATTTCTAGTGTCAACTATTTCACTAGTAACTGTTTGACCTTGGACAAGTCTCTGGGCTTCAGTCTGCTTATCTATAAAATGTCTACTGAAAATCAGAGATGAGATCAAAGTACAATTTAATCTGAGTTTTACTTTACAGCAGCAGCCCCAAGTACTGCTTGATAAAATAGCTCTATAGGAACTGCCAGCATTGGAACACTGGCTCTGCTTGTTTGATGTGTACACACACACACACACACACACACACACACACACACACACACACACAGAGAGAGAGCATAAAAGGACAGCTTACTACCATCTCTGACCTGTTTAAAATGCTTCACTGAAACACTAAGTCATGTTAAAATACAGACCTTTAGAATCCTCGTGGTATCCAAATCAAGACAGTATACTTATATTAGCATACTACCTTCATGTGAAAAGATCAAAACTCTAAAAAAGTTGTATCAAAAGGACACTTCATGCTATATATTATAGACACCACTGAAAAGTTATTAATACTCATGTAAGAACAGCTTCTCACCAAAATATCAGAGTAAAATAAACAGAAATGCTATTTGTTTTTTAAATCTACAAGTAATGACAACTTATAACCATAGTTTGTGACAATGAAAGGAACTTCAGAAATATGTAGAATTAGGAAACCTAAAGGGAACTCCTGGAAATGTGTGGTTCATACGTTAACAATCAACCAATAGGGATCTCCCAGGCATGCTGTGTATGCCAGACTCTGGGCACAGATGAAAACAAACACTAAAGTACAAGGCTTCTTAGCTAGTAGACAAGTTCCCAAAACTTGGAAAGCCCAGTGTGTCCTATTGTACCATCGCTTTTCACACAGTAAAATCCACTTGTCTGGAATGTTTTATGTCCTTTGGGGCCCATGTAGGACTGCTTCCCAATGACCATTAACGTTGTTTATTACCCTCTCATCAGCTCGCAAAGATGTCCAAACCAGTCCCTGACATCAGGATCCTCACAGAACCTAAGTGAGCGAGCGCAGCTTCTGGGATTTTATCAAATCTACAAGCGTCAGACATCCACACCTGCAATAGACCATGCACACAGCTATGTCACCTCTGGTCATTAAACTAGTTGCACCGATTAAGTTCTTCCCCCTAAAGTATTGCTAGTGCAAGCAAACTCTACTTCTTCAAAAGTCTGGTTTTTGCACTGGACAGTGGGCACTAAGGAAAGGGAAACTGATTGGTTCATCGTTGTTGCCCTACTTCCATTTCAGGTCAAACGAGAAAAACTGTTCCACAGAGAGAAGCAAGGGGGCCATCCGCAGGTCAGGAAGGTGGATGCCAAACTGAACTTTGGGATCAGGGGACTGAAGGAACGTGACGGATGTGGGGGCAGGGGAGGAGGGCACGAGACCAGCAAGTGTGGCTGGAGGAACCTGGCTCACATCGCGGAGCAGCCAGAGCAGGGGTGAAAGGGAGAATCGCTCAGGCCGGCTGCCACCGCCAGGAGGTTGACCCAGCCGGGAGGAGAAGGGCCCCGCAGCTCGGGGGTGCGGTTAAGGGCCAGCACCGGGACGCGGGGACCACGACCGCCTCGGGGCAGCGGGGCGCGGACTCCGCGAAGGAACGACAGCTCGGGCGAAGGGGAGCGGCGGCAGGAGGAGGTGGAACTCTGCCGAGTCAGCACCGCGCCCACTCGGTGGCACTTGTGGGAACCCGGCGGCTGCCCGGCCGGGCCGCGGCTCTGGTCGGGCCCAGCGCCGGGAGTGGCGTCTGTGACGGGCTGGCGCCGGCCGCTCACCCGCCTCTCAGGTAAACACTGGGCGCCGCTTACCTCTGTTAACATCATTACACCCCGGGGGAGTGAGGTCCTCCCTAGCCTCGCCGCATGGCAACAGCCGTAGCAGCAGCGGAAACTGCCCGGGCCGCCGCCAACGGCGGCAACTGCTGCTTCAGTCCTGTCCCGGGCGGCGGCTTTACTCGGCTTCGCTGGCTTCCCCCCGGCCCGGCTGCTCGCGACGGACGCGCCGCCATCTTGGAAGAGCGACGTCCGCGTCTCCCCGCGACGTGCACTCCCATTGGCTGGCGCGCCGGGCGCGAGCGTCTTGTGACTGTCTCCATGGCGCCGGCGCGCGCAGGGACGGAGGCGGGGGCTGGGCCGCGCGCGACCCGGGACCTCCGCTGCTGGCTGGTTCTCAGAGCACTGTGGTGGCCGGTGTGCGGGCTGGTGGCACAGCGGAGGCTGCACGCCGACGGAGAAACTTCCATCGCGCATCTCCCCGACCCTATGGACACCGTACAGTGCTCGGGACACTCGGCTGCGGTCCCCTCCGCGGCGCGGTGACCTGAAACTGCCGCCCGCGCCGCGCCTCATCCCGAAACTTCAGCCGAAACTTGCCTCTGTTGCTCCCAGTGCTCTGTAAGTCCAGTGCTGGGTGCGCGACAGGTTGTAGACTTGAGCAGGGCAGATCGCCTTCACCCCGATCCTGGCAGAGTTAAGGGCTACTGCTTTGCTGATTGGCCAGAACCTACCCAAGCTTGAAGGCTTAGTGTTTCTTTCACAGAGAGTCTTAAAAACCAAGCAGCTTTTGCCCGGTAGCTGTAGACTCCACAGCTTTATTGGGATTTTAAAAAATAGTGTATGTTTATATATCAGAGTGAACACATTTCAGCATATGTCTCTGTAAGTAGTTACGAATGAAATGAGACTGAACTCTGAAATTTTGTGGCTAGAACTGCTGATGCCATGACACCTATCAGTCCACTTCTACTGGAATGATAGATAGTAAAAATCACTTGCTTCTTCCTGAATTGCCGTGAAGTAGTTTTCCTGAAAAGACTCTACTGTTACAAACCAATTTACAGGGAAACTGAGAAGTGTTTGGACTTGAAAAATAAAACACTTGTATCGCATTCTTACGGAAAAAAAAAAGTTTATAAAAGGGATTGTGGAAAACTAAAGCCTCTTACTTCCTCTATGTTGGAATCCTTGCACTTAACAATGGTACTATTGTGCTAAATGTAATTTAAGAAGGTACTCATAAATTCTCACAACAGTGAATAAAGCAAATGCATTACAAACCCTGGGTTATCTCTATTCTGTTGTGTCCCCCGAAGGAAAATTTGATTTAAGATGTCATACAGACTTTGAAGAAAAACTCTGACTGCTCCCTTGCTCCCTTTAGTGAGTTTATAGCAAAGTCGATTTTTTTTTTAAGCTGGAAAACTTACCTCTAATTTCTCTGTTACTGGAACAAGAGCATTCTAACTTCTGCAATACAATAAAATATAACTGTAGTGTTGGCAGATTAATTTATAAATAGGAAACAAAATCAACAAACTGTATTGATACTAAGAGAAACCAAGAGAAGAGACAACAAGGAACTTGCAAGAAGATACTGTTCCATCCTGTAACTAAGATGCAGAAGGTTCATTAATGTTTAAAATACCGACTATTGAATTAAAACTGTAATTTAGGTGCCTTCCCTAGGTATTCTGTTCCACTTTTTCCATCATTTTCCTTTTGTAGAAGTAAGATGTTTTCCCTTTTTTAAAAGGTGACAAATTAGGAGTCCTGACTGAACATGCATAGAGCCCTAGATTAAATCCCCAGTACCACATAAGTCAGGTGTAGCAACAAATGCCTGTAATCCCAGCTCTTGGCTGTAAAGCCTGGAGAATTAGAAATTCAGGGTTATTGTCAGTTTTGAAATAAGTAAAACAAGTTCAAGGCCATCCCTGGCTAAGGGAGACCCTGTGTGAAAGGGGAGAGAAGTGGAAATGTATTTGCACACAAACCTGTGCTGTGCTGCGGGTATGCCTTTAGCATTCAGAACTTTGTAAGCCTGGGAACAAATCAGGATTCCTAGCCCTTCCAGTCCAATTTCCCAACCAGAATCTTTTAGTATGACCTAAAAAATCCTA
This sequence comes from Uromys caudimaculatus, assembly GCA_028551405.1. Lineage (NCBI taxonomy): Eukaryota > Metazoa > Chordata > Mammalia > Rodentia > Muridae > Uromys > Uromys caudimaculatus. The sequence continues at coordinate 45,189,628 of CM052705.1, read as the reverse complement.
TGCCGATTGGCTACACACACACACACACACACACACACACACACATACACACGCACACACACACCTCCAAACACCCTCCACACAATTTATTTGTTCTAACAACACAGGCCCACTCCCTGCTCCTGTAGTAACTGGACATTCTACTGTCCTGAGACAGTACTTAGCACAGCTACACAGTAATAATTAGCACAATTAGCTCTATTCAGAAGAAATTTTCCCAACCCCAACAAGGAAGTGCACCCTCTGCTCCCCTTCACGTACCATCTTTTCTGTTTGCTGTCTTCTCCTTTTCATAGTACTTATGCTTGCCAGTTTTCTTTCTTATTTTCTGTCTTCTAGTAAAGTGCAAGCTTCATGAAGTCAGGAATTTCTTTCATGTGTTCAGCTGTGTCTCCTCAGTGCCCCCAAATACTGGACTCTTAAGTGGCACAGAGTGGACATTCAATGTTTCTTACATGAATAATGAGCCATTTCCTAAGATACCTCAGGAAAATACCCTAGTGAAGGCTAGAAACAAATCCTTTGTATTGAAAATTAAAATATTCCAAAGGGGAGACTTGGAAAGGGGAAAACATTTGAAATGTAAATAAAGTATCAAAACTAAAATAAAAAAGAAAATTAAAATATTTAAAAATTAATGTTACCCATTCTTATTCTGTAATTATGGTACCATCACTTTGGTCACTGCAGAGCTAGAGGGTGTCAGGACAGACTGTGAGCTTTGTGTTTTCCTGGTGACACTAGGAATGAACCTAGGCATCATTGTGTGCTAGAAAAGAGCTGTACCAATCAACTATATCTCTAGATTTCTTGTCACTCTTTGTTTTTACATACAGTCTCAGTGTGTTCCTCTAGCTGGCCATGAACTCACTATAACCCAGGAGGACCTTGAGTTTTCAATCCTGCCTCAGCTCCTGAGTAACTAGGATTATTGGGCTGCGCCACCAGACCTAGTTTCACTTGACCATCTTACAGTGTTGTACAGAAGTGTTGCAATGTTGGCTATACATCAATTTGCTAGCTAAAGCAATAAAGTGAAATATGCTTTTGCAGAAAGTTACGGAAACTGAGTTATGGAGAAGAAAATACTTAACACAAGCAAGTAACTCTAAAAGTCGAAGTAAGCCCCCAATTTAGAAAGGGTCACAACTTCATTCCCTGTGGCCTTGAGGATGTCCTATTCCTACCGGTGGTTTAGAGGAAGCCTGAGATAGTAGGTTGCTGGACTGCCGATAAGAAATTAAAAACAAAACAAGCTTTCTTTAGAAGCACCTGATACTGCAAAGGATTTGCTCAGCTGTGTGGATCAGCCTGAGTAACAGAGAGGATGATCCAGAAGAGGTACCGGGCAAAAGTTAACCCTAGATACTTATGAACAGGCCATTGATGATGTTGATGTCTAAACCTCCAAAGACTATCTATTGCCAATTTCTTTGGTTTTGAAACAAAAAGAATTTTAACGTATTCATCTTTCCACAAAATGGGTCTGATTTCATTTTGAGAAACTGAAAAATTATGTGTCTTAAACTCCCCAAACAAGTTACATCTATCCAGCAATTTCATGTTGTGTGCAATAGGCCAATTTTAGTTTTATTTATAAAACATGATTATAAGATTCACAGTGTTATAATATATGTATTCAGTTAAATCACATTAGGAAAGTTAAATATTTTATTATCTTTATAATAAAAACTTCAAAATCCTCACTTCTAACAAATTTGAAACAAGCCACGTGCTGCTGCTGCTGCACACTGTCCCACAGTGAGCATTAAGCATCATACTTTCATTAACAAGGTCCAGAGCCAAACCCTGTAAAACAAGATAGAAATAACACACTGACCACAGACAAGCAGTCTAAGAGAAGACAGCAGAGTACCCCCATTCTGTTAGAAGCTAGGATAAGTCAAGTCTCAGAGCTGTAAAGTCAAGCTTTGACTAGCCCAACATAATCCTTTTCTTCTCTAGCATGGTACTTTATTGAAGATATACTGACCCAATTCAACACTAAGAAATAATATGGAGCTTCTGCTAACAACATATAGAGCTACAAAATGATAATGTTCATATATCTCTTGAATAATAGCTCTAAAACAAAATTACACTAAGATCTATATAGAAGGAATACATTACAAATATGTAATACCTGAGACATTAGTAGTATAATCAGTTAATAGTGCTCCAATAATAGTTTTAAAAACAAATACTTTGTGCTGGGAGATGGCTCAATGGATAATGCTTGCTTACTACACAAACCTGAGGACCTGAGTTCAGGCCCCTAGAACACATGAAAAGCTGCTCTAGGTAGGTCAGATCCATACCCCTGCTGCACCCCCAGGCAGAAGAAGTGTGAAGGCCAGCTCACCTGGTATCTGCAACAGGAAGAACAAAAGAGGCCTTGCCTCAACCAAAGCAGAAGGTGAGGACTGGCACCTATGGTTGTCATCAGAACATACATAGGCCATAGCATGTACATCACACACACACACACACACACACACACACACACACAAATACAGGGTTCTTTTTCTTTTGCGTATTTAAAACCACAAGAGATAGATATAGACCACTTTTTAACATTTTATTCTTCGCCACAGAAGCTGTTGGTGCCTTTTAGTGTTCATCATAGCAGGCATTTGAAAGAGGCCTCACAGACCATGACAGCTTTCTCGGGTCACTTGCTTACTCACGGGTACCGATGTTTGTCACTGTGAGGTGCTTTCCTCCACCATACGCTACTCCTAGAAAGAAAGTCACAAAGGGCAGTTCATTCCTAGAAAATGGAAACGTGTGCTGCCCTTCTCTGGGGACAGTGCGTTAGCAAATTGTCACTTCTCTATTTGGAAAAACTTTGTTTATTTGACTGTTTCGTACAAACAGTAAGACCTTTTAGTCACTTCCCATCTTCTTTCAGACTTTCCTTCCCTCCCTTCCTCCCTCCCCTGACCTTCTCTGCATCACATCGAGCCCTCTCTCCCTGGCATGTCTGCTTTTTGTGTCTAACCCACCTAGTTTAATCGAAATGTCTTGCCTGATCGTGGGTGGGAGGTTACCTACTGGAACACAGGAAGCCATCAATCACTCATACAGATATGAGGACGCAGACACTTCTTTTCTGCTGGTAGTCGTCCTTCAAACACTAATTTATTGATCTGATTCTCTACTTTTTACCCAGTGATGTGCTTTTGGTTGCCCTTTGTCCCTTCACGTGTTCTGTCCAGTGTGGGATGAGTGTTGGTGGTGGTGGTGGTGGTGGTGGTGGTGGTGGTAGTGGTGGTGGTAGTGGTTAATGGGGGTTGGTTGGTTGATTTGTTTGTTTTCCTACCTCCTCTATTTCTGGCCAGGCCTAAAATCAGCCATTTCTCAAAGAAACCTTGGTTCCATTCATTGAGAAATAATAGTAGAAACAAGACCTGGACTCTAGAAGTGCTGTTTGCTGCCATTAGAGCTAACAGAGCCAAGAAACTACCTGAGTTACTTTTCTTGTTGCTGTGAGAAAAGCCCTGATAAAAGTAATGGAGAGATTAATTTTAGATCAATTTTAAGAACTACATCCCGTCATGGCATGGTGTTATAGCTCAGTGGCAACAACCAAATGCAGCTTGTTCACTGCGACCAACCAGGAATAGAGACCACCTTGAAGACCTACCCCAAGAACCAATTTCTGTCAGCCATTCCACACAGTCCTAAGTATTCCACAACCTTCCAAAACAGCGTCACATGGGTGTCACCAAGTGTTCAAGCATGTGCATCTATTGAGGACACTTTGCATTCAAATCTATAAATCAATAAAGGTGTATACAAATTTCTCCAAATCTAATATATTACCAGAAAGTTCGTTCTAGCCTTCCCTCCTTATGTACATTTCTTACTTCAATAGTAAGAAACAGGCTTCCTATCATCTGTATACATTTATTTTATTGTTCCTTTCCATATATATAGAAACCAAAGAAAGAGTTCACTCAGTAGAGTGCTTCTTTTGAAAGCGTGAGTTTGGTCCTCAGAACTCATGTAAAATTTCTGATCACTATAGTGCACACTTGTAATCCTGGCCCTGGGGAGGCAGACACAGCCCAGTGGCCAGCCACCTCAGCGAATGACAAACTCCAGGGCAAACTAGACCCTGAAAGGAGGTGGACAGCATTCCTGAGGATTACACCACACCTGAAGCTGCCTTCTCGTGTACACATGAGCACATGTGTGTGTATACACACACCTAGAGGCACATACAAACAGGCACACACAAGCACTTATAAATGCATGTACAGCAATATCAGAATTATTAGCATCTACCCTCATCAGAAACATTTATTACCCAGAGTACAGAGCTTATGCCTGCAGAATCCTTAGTTTTACAGACTCAAACATTTCCAGAGTTACTTGGTATAGCGCCTCTTCTCCCATAACCTTCAGTGAGATTGTTTCATGTATTTATAATACAGTTGGATTCCTGGTGGCCATCGGCTTTCATTCCTGAGATCTACATAATCTAAATGGCTTGATTTTCTTTTTATTCGTGAATGCTGCCTTGCTGCCTGTGCTGTGAAGTTCCATGAGTCTTTACAAATTCATAATGTCATGTACTTACCTTCATAATATCATACAAAATACTCTCTTGACCCTAAAACACAAAGAAAGATGACACAATTGCTTTCACATGTTCATCTTTAGATTCGAACAACCAATGACTTCAATGAATAAATGTATTCTCTATAATTCCTAACCAGCTAATATTTACTAAGTTTTTACTGTGTGCCAGATTCACAGCAACCCTATAAGATAACTGTTATTATTCCCATCTTACAAAGAAGAAAACTAAAGCCAGAGAGTAAAAATATTTTGCCTAACTTATACAACAAAAATAATAGTGCAATCAATATTTTAAAAACTATATATAGGTAGGTGCATTTATTTTTGATATATACATAGAGAGAGAGACTTATAGACACAAGTGTATATATGGTTAGTGAGTATCATGTCTGTATTTATCTTCAGATGCATTAAGGTAAACCTTAAAACTAAATCATTTCACACATGTTTGTCTTCGATTTGACACAAATCATGGGTGTGATTGGACTCTGGCCTCCTGTTTTTGTCTTCAAAGGAGGAAATGAGAAACGGAATCAGTTCTAGACCAAGCCTAATATGTCTGCTTATATAAGGCTTACCTCAGCTACTTCCATGTTTACAGAGGAAGGGTGAAATCAAAGACTGCCATTATATTGTTTCCAGTCTTACTGGTCTAACAACTAAGGTTGCTAGCTTTTTAAATAGTTTGTTCTAAGAACTCTGGTATACTCTTCCATAGCAGTGTTAGTGGGCTTGAAGTTAGTCTGGCATGCCTTCACCCTTTCATCAATGATATTTTGTTTTCAGTGAAAATTTTAAGCTGAAAACTACTTGTAGTAAATATATAAACAGCTAAATGGAAGAGAAATTACACATGTGCCCTGGATAATTATTGCCTATGGAATAAAAATAAAGCTGAGAACAGAATGTTTGCAGCATGGCCCTGCCTCTTGATATTAATAGAACAAAATCCTTGAAGGGAAAAATCACCAGTTAAGTTGTAGTTTCTGTTCTGTAAAGGTAGATTGAAATGTATAGTTAGATTAGCCCTGCTATATGGCCTATAACACAGCAGGTTATCTTAGTCACTGGGCAAAGCCTGTGCAGCAAGTCAGAAGCTTCTCAGGGTTCTTTCTGCTTTAAAACTCTGATCCTCACTGACAAGAAGCAAGTTGCAGTTTCTTTTCCCATCACTGTTCTTCAACAAGCACATTCATCACCCACCACCTTTTACAGAACCTCACCGCTGAACAGGGACACAGGCTGCTGTGAACTGTTTTATGTATGGTAATGAACTTGTATTGCCACCTTTCCTCCGAGGACTAGACACCTTCTGCTTTGAAAAGCATATGTGCAAATGATCAGAAATGAGAAGAAATGGGGGAGGAAAACAAAACGTCAAGACAACAACATTATATGCTGACATATAAGAGCAGAGCAAAGCATTACATAAGGAATGTGTGAAATCAGGCTGTTCTTGAGTCTTTAAGGACCTTTCACCTCTCTTGGATGGGTAAGATTTATAATATGTCTTGTTCGTTAAATCAGCAAAATGCTGAGGTTTTCACATTTTATTTTTAAAAATAGATGTCCTTTTCGGGCTTTCCTGTTGCTGGGGAAGTGTTCTTTCCGTTGCTAACTGAAAGCCAAATGTTCTGCTTTGAATGGAACCTGTTTGCTTATATTGATAGAAATGCTAAATGGATGGATGAATGAAGGAGTGTGTGTGTGTGTGTGTGTGTGTGTGTGTGTGTGTGTGTGTGTGTGTGTGTAGTGCATTTTTTCTATAGGAAAATCACCTGCTTTGAAATACATGATTGATAGAGGGCTAATATCCAAAATATACAAGTAACTCAAGAAGTTAGACCAAATAACCAAATAACCCAGTTTAAAAATGGGGTACAAAGCTAAACAAAGAATTTTCAATTAAAGTATCTCAAATAGCTAAGAATCACCTAAAGAAATGTTCAACATCCTTAGTAATCAGGGAAATGCAAATCAAAACAACCCTGAGATTCCACCTTACACCAATAAGAATGACTAAGATCAAAAACTCAGATGACAGCAGATGCTGGCAAGGATTTGGAGAAAGAGGAACACTCCTCCATTGTTGGTGGGATTGCAGATTGGTTCAGCCATTCTGGAAATCAATCTGGCAGTGCCTCAGAAAATGGGAAATAGTTCTCTCTGAAGACCTTACTATACCACTACTGAGCATATACCCAAAAGATACTCCAACATATAACAAGGATATGTGCTCCACTATGTTCATATTTATGTATAATAGCCTTATTTATAATAGCCAGAAGCTGGAAACAATCCCGATGTTCTTCAGTGGAAGAATGGATACAGAAAATGTGGTACATTTACACAATTGAATATTACTCAGCTATTAAAAATGACGACTTCGCGAACTTTGTAGGCAAATGGATGGAACTAGAAAATACCATCCTGAGTGAGGTAACCAAGACCCCAAAAGGCACACATGGAATGCACTCACTGATAAGTGGATATTAGCGCAAAAGCTCAGAATACCCACGATACAACTCACAGACGATATGAAGCTTAACAAGAAGGAAGGCCCAAGAGTGAATGCTTCACTACCACGTAGAAGGGGAACAGAATAATCATGGCAGGCAGAGGGAAGACGGGATCTAGGTGGGAGAGAGAAGAGAGAGGGAGAAAAGGGGGCAGGATCAGGTATGGGGGAAAACAGGATAGAAGCCCAGTGGGTCAGGAGAATGAATAGAAATAAGAGGCAGTGGGAGGTGGGGAACTTGGGGAACCACTAGAAAATCCCAGATGCCAGGGATATGAGAGGACACAGTGGGGATGACATTAGCTGAAATACCCAACAGCAGGGTGATAAACCCTGAAGAGACCACCTCCAGTAGATAGGCATGGCCCCCAGTGGAGGGGTGGAACCATGCGCCCATCTCAAAATTTTTAACCCAGAATTGTCCCTGCTAAAGGAAATGAAGGGACAAAAATGGAGCAGAGGCTGAAGGAAAGGCCATCCAGAGACCTCCCCTCCGTGCAATCCATTCCATCCATAGACACCAAACAGGACATTATCGCTGATGCCAAGATGTGCTTGCAGACAGGAGCCTGGCATGGCTGTCCTCTGAGAGGCTCTGCCAGCACCTGACTAAGACAGATGCAGATAATCACAGCCAACCATTGAACTGTACCTGGGGAACCCAATGGGAGAGTTAGGGGAAGGACTGAAGGAGCTGAAGGGGACTGCAACCTCATAGGAAGAACAACAGTATCAACTAACGGAACCCCTCAGAGCTCCTAGGGACTAAACCACCAACCAGAGTATACATGGGCCGGTCCAAGGCTCCTGCTACGTATGCTACCTACGTAGCAGAGGACGGCCTTATCTGGCATCAGTGGGAGGGGAGGCCATTCATTCTATGGAGGCTCGATGCCCCAGAAAAGGGGGATGCTAGAGGGTGAGTCCGGAGTGGGTGGATGGGGTGCCCCCTCTTAGAGGCAAAGGGGAGGGGTATGGGAAGGATTCATGGAGGGGAAACCAGGAAGGGGGATAACATTTGAAATGTAAACAAATAAAATGGTTAATAAAAAATTAAAAAGAAATACATGATTCGCTGGTTACAAGGGAATTCTTTTAATAGAATCATGGAATTTGCTCTTTTGTTTGCACATTGTTTCTGATTAACCTTAAAGTGGGTTGGCTATTCGATGTAAAGGTTGCAGATGGCAGTGGGATTTATACTGGAAACACTTAGTATCACTCACTGTCTGGTGATCAGGGGTTTCAAAGAATGTGTTTCTGCTCTTCACATTTTTGCCTGACATAATTTAGCCTGGAATAAGAGGAAAGAAATAGATGGAATCTGTCTCTCCCATCAATTCCTATGGTCACAGAATTAAACCGCAGTGTGATTCTCTGTGTCTTAGGTTTTTTTTTGTTTTTTGTTTTTTTTTCCTGTTGCTATGATAAGATATCCTGACAAAAACAACTAACAGGAGAAAGGATTTATTGCAGCTCACAATGCAAGTACAGTTCATAACAAGGAAGTCTCAGCATCCGGAGCTTGACTCACTGGTCACATCACATCCACAATCAGCAGACTGGAAGGGAGGGATGCATATGCTACTCAGCCCCCTTCATGTATACCGTCAAGATCCCAGTCAAGGGAATGGTGCCGCCCACAGCAGGCAGGTTTCCCACCTCAGTTAATGTAGTCACTGTGATCCCCACAAACAAGTCAAGAGGCCCGTCTCCCAGATAAGTATAGGTTTGGTCAATTGGCCACCAATACTAACGATAATACTACATTTAAGGAAAGCTTACGGGGAAACATTGCCAACAACAGAATGCAATGTATATGTATACCCAGTGCTCCAGGCTGTGTGAAAACACTCTAGGGACAGTAGTACAAGACTGGACTCCTAGAGGGACCCATGGTGCTGGCCACATATGTGGCAGTCTTCTGGACCTTGTTGGCCATGAGTGGGAGGAGAGGCCCTTGGGTCTGAGGGTGTGAGATGCCCCAGGGTAGGGGAATGCTAGGGAGGGAAGAAGGGAGTGGGTGGGTGGGTGGGGAGCACCCTCATAGAGGCAAGAGGGAATAGAATAAGGGGTTTCCAAAGGGGAAAACATTTGAAATGTATATAAAGTAAATATCCAAAAATAACAAAATAAAAAACTAGCTAGTACAATTGTTTTATTATTATTAAACTATTGACTGATATCTTTAAATATATATATATATGCCAAAATAGTGAAAAAAAAACAAAGCATAAAAGATAAAAATATGAAAATTCTCTTTTTTTTTTCTAGTTTCAAAAAAAAAGAAAAAAAAGACTGGACTCAGGGTGGACATCGAGGTAGGAAGAGTACAAGTTAGAGACCAACTTGAGCACATATTCTGAGGCCAGCCTAAGTCACATAGGAAACTGTGTTTAAGCACAACAAGCTATGTGCAGATGTGTGGTGGTACACTATGATAATTTCAGCACTAGGAAAGGAGACTGAGACTGGTGGATCACTGGAGTCTGAAGACATTCTAGGTTACAACCATGGATTAGAAGCCAACCTGTGCTGCACAGTGACATATGAAACCCCTTCTTTAAAAATAAATAAATAAATAAAAATATAAAAGGAAAGAAAAGACTTATCTGATTATCCTATGCTTCAGATAGGACTTAAGGCCAGGTGGTAGCACATGCCTTTAATCTCAGCACTAAGAGGCAGAGACAGGCAGCTCTCTGGGTTCGAGGCCAGCCTGTAAAGTTAAAGTCTGTATTATTGTGGTCTTAAGTTTGCTACTGTGAAAGACTTTTTCTATTTCTAGAATTTTAAAGTGTGTGTGTGTGTATATTTGTGTATGTGTGTGTGTGTGTGTGTGTGTGTGCACGCGCGCCAAACTTGAGCTGCATAAGCTGCATTTTCTTTAACTTCCCTCAGGAGCCTAGCCTTTTCTACTTTCCCAGACCAATGGTATTTCCCTCCAGTCACCTGATAATCAACCATATTGATAAATCTTTGGCCAACTCACGCGCTTTCACTTTAGGCTAGTCCCGAGCTTCTATATCATCCTCCAAGCTCCATCAGAGTACAGAGAGAGGACCCTGTGATCTGACACTTATCAGGAAGTACAAGTCACAAAGCACGTGAACGTATATTCTGTTATATACATGAACTGGTCATGCTATTTTCCTCTTATTTTATTAAACTCTTTCAGTTTTAAACCAGATGTCTAGAAACATTTTTATTGTTATTTTGAGACAGATTTGCTCTACGTTTCCCTGGTTGTCCTGGAATTTGCTATGTAGATCAGGCTGGTGTGGAACTGACAGAGATCGCCTGCCTCTGCCTTCCAAGTGCTGAGATTAAAAGTGTTAGCTGGCTTTAGAAACATTTAAATGCATTTGTTTCGCCTATAATTCTATAGTTTGATCTTGTGTGTCTCTTTGATTATTTTAAGGAATGAAAACAAAGTGTGATGGTGACTGCCTGTAAGACTTAAGGGCAACAAGTCTGCACTCGACATAATATCAGGTAAAGTCGTTACTACGTGGCGTAATACTATGCAGTTTCCAAATTCATTTATTGTAAGATTATTCCGAAAGCTTGTACAAGTTTGAATTACAAGAAAGCCACCAAGAAAGAGACTTGTTTTCCCTGCTAAATACATAAAAATAAAATAAATATCAAATGTTTCTCAGTGTAATTTCTGTTAGTCTTTAAAAAAAAAAAAAAAAAGACTACATCCGAGCTAAGTAGCATGTCCAGACTGTCTCCTGTCATACTTTGCTTCTCACAGTTGTCCAGAAGATTGCTAGAAAGTGAGAAAGACAGACTCACATCACAAAGTGAAGAATCAGAAGTCATTTTTAATCATATACACAAACTATAAAAGCAAGAAAGGCTTTCAGAGAATCTCTGTTGTCTCCTTTCTCAGTTACACTATACAAGGATAGAAATAACGTGTTTTGTAAAAAGGGATACCGAAAGCTTTTTTATCATTTATACTAATAAAAGAAAAAATGAATTTGAAAAATCCCAAAATAGTGAATACTCTACCATCCATCAAATCCTAAAGTAAAATTATTCAAATGAGAGTTACTCTTAACATAGAAACCCGCAAAAATATGGTTTGAGGAATCTGTTTTCCCAGATAAACCTCAGCAGAGAGAGCCACTGTGCTGCTCTCTAATTGAGGCACAATTGTTCACGATGTTTCTACACTGGCATTTTCCTCTTTAGGATCATGCAAGCCATCTGCTAAGATTGGGATGAGCTGGCTCACAAGAGCAATTGTTCAACTCTTATTATTTTTCTAGATGGTTTTCCAATACAATGATTAAAAGTTATAGTATATAAGCCAGGCGTTGCAGTGAGTGGCTGTCATCCAGGAGGGAAAGTAAAGTCAAGAACATGAGGGCTTAGTTTAAAGCCCCTTGGCTACCCTAGCAAGTTGGCGACCAACCTGGGCTACAAGAGACCCATTCTTTAAAAATCAGCAAAAGAAGGAAAGAATAATTAAATATTAAACTATATAAACTTACAATTAATAAGTTACATATAAATGTAACAAACATTGGAAAAAAACTCCATAATTATTTTACTGCTCTGAGGTTAGATGGCATTCACTGGTGGCTGTTCCATGAGGAAGCACTCAGAGAAGTGTGCTGGAGTGGAAAACAAAGATTAAAATGTTGTTTGGTTGGTTCTGCAGAGTGAAGCAAGAGATCAGGAAGTGCATAGTGAAGTTAAAAGGTGCCGTGAATAGCTTTTACATCATGACAGATTGAACTAGCCCTCACGTATCAGCAACAACTCTGCAATTCAGCAAAGATAGTGCCCACACCATTGACAAATGAGGAAAGTCCTGACAGCTCACTTGCTAATGAAAAAGAAAATAGCAGGCAGCATTCATTTTTGCCAAACACTTTTTGTCAATTTTAGCTCTGTATTAAGGATACAGAAGTTGAACAAAATCCTTAGAAGCACAAAAGAATGCATGCTATGTTATTTTTTTGCTACTTGTTATAAAAATAAAATACATTTTAAATTTATAGGCACACATGTACACATCAGATGCATCTTATGCATGTTTTCTGTGTACCCCCAGGAGGCCGGTTTATCTGCATGGTACTGATACTCTAAACCCCTCTCTTCACACAGCATCAGTTTACGCACTGGTTGTCAACATGTCCTGTCATGTCATGTCTTCTTCATTGTCCCCTTCGAGTAGTTCTCTTAAAGATGAGGAAGGTAATTCCTTTATCTCAGCTGTCTTAGAGCCCTGATTCAGGAGCCCTGAGATGTTGGCTATAGAATTTGAAGTGTTTAGTTTTCCTTCTAGTTACAGACTCTGCCTCCCTAACCTTCCTGCCACAGAGGTCATAAAACTCCAACTGAATTGTTGGGTGCAGTAGATAGAGGAAGGCAGGCCTCAGTGGAGAAGGACTCCATCTTTGTGTTTGATGTATAGATGTTCTTTCTGGCCTTGCAAAACTTGATCTGTTGGCAAGTATGTTTTTTACCAGATGAAAATATGTGTCTGGAAAAAAAAATGAGATAATTACACACAATCAAGAGAAGCAGACATGAGTATCAGATAGTTTCCTTCTCTCTCGTCCCTGCGGCCTGCTGTCACTACTCACTCTCTGACCAGTCTGAAGAGCCACTGTACTCCCATACTCAAAGATGACTCTTTACCTCCTGACAACATGAACCAACTCTCTGCTATCTGCAGTGAGTTCTGACTCGTACAAAGCCCAGTGGCATGCCCCAGTGTGCCTGCAAACTTCCTGAAACTTGCGTGATTGTTTTTAAGTGCATTTTTGCCCTGGAGCAGGGTTCATGGCTATCATCTGATTCATGAAAGGACTATAAATCCATAAAATCTCACCAAAGTTCATGTGAATCAAACTAACCAAATAAATGGCTCCGTGTGCTAGAATTTGCTCAGCATCCTTTGCTCTAGTCCAGCAGTAACTACAGGCACCTGAGGGTGATCTGAATTTGCCTTCCCCTGGTATTTTTAACCTAGATTTGAGACCTTCCTCAAAGTTTTAAATCCCAGAGGAACATTAGGTTTTCATTTGATCTTCTTTGCTTTCTTCACATCCTAGCCTATTTGTGTATGTGTGATATTTTTAGCACATCTCTCAAGAGATTCTAAAATAGGCATTTTTTTCTATTCTCTGGATTTATGAAATTTTAAGGAAGATGGGCATCTAATAAGAAATCAGTGTCTTTATCCTATCAAAACTTTAAAAAGGAGCTTCTGTGTATCCTTAGAAATAACTCGAAACGATGTCAGTTTTTAAAGTCCAATTAGAAGTCAGATGCAGTGACACACCTCTACTGTCCTAGCACACTGAAAATGGAGATGGGGAAGGTAACTTGGGGGTGGCCCCTGGGTGCTGTGCAGTGAGACAAGTCCAGTGATCTTCTGCCCATCTTCCAGATATTTTAATATCACTTGAAAACAGACTTCTATGCTAAGACGCCGAGCTATGAAATAGGAAGAGTCATTATTGAAGGCAAATTAAAACTGGACTCAGTATGAGTGAGAAAATGGCAAAATATAAGAACCTATCGTGTTCTCTTGTGATGCTAGCTATCAAGCAGAAAAATAATTGAACTTGAAAAAGCAAAATAACGTGCTCCCAACACTAGGCATTCAATACCTTTACTTCAGGAAAAGCTAAAGCAATTTCAGAGAGCGATTTTTGTCTGAAAAGTAATTTATTGCTTGGGTAAGCATGACACACAGGGCTTTGTGAGCCCTGCTCACCTGACTGGAGTAATATTATGTCAGCCTTTGTAGTTTGAGTTCACTGTAGCTACTGCACTAAAAAGAGTTCTTTGAATCTCCCTTGGAATGTAATGCACACAATAGTATATAATATAGTGCTTTCATTGAAAGTAAATTTGGTTTGGAATTTAAGTTTTTTAGAATTAAAACTCTACCTCCTCAAACCCAAGAGACAACATTATAAATATCCTAAAGTGAGCCCAAAATACTTAAGGCTTACACACACGAAGACAACTAGACTAAAATACCAGGCTAATAAGCATAGCTCCTAATAACCACATGGAGGCTAAAGTTTGAAAATCAACTGGCCCATTTTATGAAGAAATTTACTACTGTAAATGTGTATGATTAGTTGAAACTTAGTGTCACCTCTTTAAAAAAATCACATAAGCCATTAAGTTGCCATCTGACAAGCATTAATTGCCACAAAGAATTTCTATCTTCAAGTCTATGACTGAAGCTTGTCCATACCGGTGGTTGAACTAGTCTGACTTAAGGCTCTACTTTTTGGAGTATATTTGTCTTCATGAATCTGTCTTATTCTATTAGCTACTTTAAGTGTATATAGGGTGAGGCTGATAAATACACATAATACTGAAACCATATTGAAATGGAGATGAAAGAAACACATAGAGAGAATAAGATCTGTAGGTGTGTAGTGAAGCAATGTGAAGGAATTGGTACCTTAGCATTCCTTACAGTATCAAATCTTCCTTGTAGGTCCGTATGATAGATTTGATAACTAGCCTGCTATTAGGAGTTCAGGTCTTGAAAGGGGAAATTAGATCCCAAAACACGGTTTGGGATAGTGTTAAAAAGTCACTGATTTTATTAAATACTCACTTGTAAATTTCTTCTACAAAATACCTTATGGTGACATCAGTGTTGTCCTAAACAACGAAGTGTAAAACTGAGCTTAAGATTGTAGGTATCGGAGGGGTTGAGGACACCAGGAAGACTCGGCCCACAGAATCAACTAAGCAAGGCTCACATGCTCACAAAGACTGAAGCTGCAAGTTTAGGGTCTGCATGGGTCTACACCAGGTCCTCTGTATACGAGTTATGACTGTTAATTTAGTGTTTTTGTGGGACTCCTAACAGTGAGAGCAGGTACATCTCTGACTCTTTTGCCTCCTCTTGGGACTCTTTTCCCCCTATAAGGTTTCCTTGTCCCAATTCAATAGGAAGGCTTTTTGCCTTCTTTTACTGTGTCTTGTTTTGTCCTGTTTGACTGTCATCTCTTAGAGACCAGCTCTTTTCTGAAGAGGAAATGGATCTGAGGGTGTGGATCTGGGGGAGAGTTAAGGAAGGGGGGACTAGGAAGAGTGGAGGAAGGGGAAATGGTGGTTGGGGTATAAAAACAAATGTTATAAAACAAAACAAAAACAAAAACAAAACAAAAAAAACCACACCTGAGTTTGTTACCAGTTAAGTCACTTTTCTATGTGACATGCAGATGGAGTTTGAGACCAAACAATCAACAGATCTATGTGGCAACTCATTACCAAAGGCTTTATGGGTACTGAGGAGGCTGTGCAATGCATCATTCATGCATAGATAACCCAGGAAAGAGTTAGAATGTTGTCACCTTTGTACTGCAGCAGAGCGAATGACACACAGTTTGCCAGGCTTAGTACAGGTGCCCAAGTGTAGGGAGCTATCAACAAAAAGGGAAGTATGGCCAGGCATCGTGGGACCTTTAATCCCTTCACTGGGTGTGATGAGTTGAGAGAATGTCTCTGTGAGCTCAAGGCCAGTTGGTCTACATAGCCTGTTCCAGGCTAGTCAGAAATACCTAAAGACCTTGTACAAAGCAAAACCAAGCAAAACAGAACTAATAACAAACACAAAAAGGAATCACAAACAACAACACTCCAACTATCAGGAAATTAAACTTCCTAATAGGGAAGGAAAGACATCTTAGCTGGCAGGATTTCTGCTAGAAGCCTGCTGAGTTGTTCTGCCTCGTTTTCACTTGCAAGCTTGTGTTTCTGTGCAAAATACACTTAGCCATCTTAATAACCCTGGCTCCCTTCTTGTTTGTGAATAAATGACTCACTAAGCTAGAAAAAAAATCTTGAAATCTTCCTTACAGTATCTCCTGGGGGCAGCATCCACCTTCAGTCTTCCTCTTTCTCTTCCTGGTTTTGACCTATCTACCTTTCTTGTTCTTAGGTGAGCTTAAGTGAACACTGAACGTACCTCAACCCCAAGTAACACAAGGATCTTGTGTGGCTCTGGCACACAGACTATATGTGTAACTATACTAATTCAAGCTGAAGTACAAATGAGACCAAATGTTGATCTTGATGTGCCTGCCCAGTGGAAAAAGGCCTACTACACTTAAGGTCGAAAAGTCCCTTTTCTCCAAGTGGTCAGTCATGGCACATACCTTTAATCCCAGCACTGGGGAGGCAGAGGCAGGTGGATCTCTAAGTCTGAAGCCAGCCTGGTCTACAAAGTGAGTTCCAGGACAACCAGGGCTACACAGAAAAATCCTGTTTCGGGAAAGAAAAAAAAAAGAAAGAGTAAAGAAAGTAAAGAAAAGAGAAAAGAAAAGAAAAAAAACATCAACCATATCTTTTCCCACTAACCTTGGAATTTGAGTTTCTTCCAATCACAAATGAATGAAGGCAAATACAAAGTAATGAAAGGCAGTGGGCACTGAGAAGAAAAGTATGCTCATCAAGGTCAGATTGGAGTAGATTTAAAACATTTAAAATGAAAATTATTTAACAAAGAAACCCTTTCTTTCAATTATTTTTTTTGGGGGGGGGGAGGTGGAGGGGATCTGTTTTGTACGTAGCTGTTTGGCTCTTGATCATAAAATCATTACAAATCTCCAAATGAGTCATTTTGCTTGCTATAATCTATACATAGAAATAAGGTAGGGGACAGGACAGGGGACTTAGATTTATATTTTAATGTGTACCTGAGTATACATTTTCACATGTATGTTTGTGTGGGCTGGGTATGCACATGCATGCATGTGAGTGGGAAGGCAAGTGGCTAATCTGAGTATTCCACAGGGTCTGTCCCCCTTGCTTTCTGAAGTCGCTCATGGAAATGTGGGGCTCAATTCTCTAATGCAGGGATTACAATCCCATACCATCAAGCCTCGCTTTGTTTTCTGTGGGTGCTAGTAATCACACTCAGGTTCTCACACTTGGTTAGTAAAGAGCTTTTCCAAGGAAGCTACCCCCCTATCCAGGTAAATTTAGAATTTTACTTAGATATCATAATAATTTAAACTAATGTAGACTATTAATGAAAGCCAGTTTTGAATTATTTATAAAGCAAAAGATGATAGACTTATACCATGCAACTTACAGGACAAGTACATTCTGAATGAGCTGTAGAAACATTCAACTTCAAGTAGAGATGCTACAGATCACAGACTTGCCACACCATAGAAATTTCATGAGCACCATTGCTTTGAGGGCTTTGCCCTCTGTTAAACTGAAAGGCTTATTTTATATGCAGAGGTCCTACACAAAATGTGACACAATAAATATTTGTACAGTTGGCTAATTTACTATTGAACAAAAAGGAACTGCTCTCAGGTGAAAATTTACCTTTGAATCACTTGTGAAGGTTTGCATAAAACGCATACCCAATCCTCACCCCCAAGTCTACACACTAGACATTTACAGTGCTACAAATTGGGAAACATTTCCGTAGTACAATGTGTATATATATAGATATGAAGAGTCCCTGGAAGCAGTGTTGGCAATGCCAGGAGCAAGGCAAGGATGGCAATTAGCTTCACAGCTACTCAACTAGAATTGGAGTCTTTAGATAATTCAATCAAAACAGAGAAAATAGAAGTATAAGACTTGGAAAAGAGGGAAGCTTTACTTACAAATACTATGTTGGTAACTTAGAGTACAAGATGATACTGAGGCTAGTAAAACTTTTAAAAAGGAAGTAGAGATTAGATTCACTTAAAAACGGATAGTTTACACAGATAGAAACAATAACCACTTAAGTTATGTCATTTAAGAAAAAAAGTTTAATGAGGACAGAAATGAAGTCTTTAGAAATCTTAAGGGGGAAAATGTGCTAGATTTACTTAAGGAAATGCTTTGAAACATTTTTACATTCTGAAAGTATACCCAAAGGAGTCAAAAGACATTCCTAGCTTGTGGAAAGAAAAACCCAAAACACAGTAGGCAAATTTCTTCAAAGTTAATGTGTTTAAAATAATCTGAAATTATTATTATTTGATAAAGACAGATTAATCATAAAGTTCATATAGGAAAAATGCAAATATTCTAAATAAAGACAATCTAATGAGTTGAGGCTAGCTTTATATGATATAATTATACCATAAAATTTCTATAATTAAAAAAATGTGCAATGTGGATGCGTGAATAGAGAGACCAGTGGAACAGAATGTCAAATCCAGAAATAGGTCCAAGTACATATAGAATGTAGGAAATGAAAAACCATGCCAACTTAAATAAGTTGAAGAAATGATGGGTTTTTTAGAAAAATATATTTAAAATGTAGAATTTTAGAATAAAGACAAATTTAGCCTCATACTTCATCCATACAAAAGAGAGATCCCTAGATACATCTGCTATCTAACTGTGATAAATGAAATCACACAAAAACTCAAGGAAAACTTGAGTAAAATTTATTTAAAACATGAATGTAAGTGAAGCTTTTCTAATAAGACTTAAGATTTCTAATAATTCACAGATTTTTGTGGTCCTTATTGCTGAAGCATTGGTCTGTTCTCACCAGAACAAGAAAATCCAGTAAAAGGTCTTTAGGGTAAACCATGACACCAACTACAGAACTAGCTAGTTAAGGGTGTCCAAAAGGACCAGGCAGAGCTGTCCATATGAGTTCAGCCTACGCCTACCCTCATGGTGTTGTTCATTTCGTTCAACTGGGATTTTGCCCTTGCTTTCAGACCTCAACCTCCTCCAGAACTAGGGCATCTAGCATGTTTTTCTAGTACTGAGAAACACTGTGTAGCACTTTCTATAACCTTCCTGCAATCACATTGTGTCTTAGCTCTTATTTCCCCATACCATTAATCATTGACTAAGAACTGTTGTGCAATAATCCAGAACCTGATTATCATCAAATTAGTTTCTTCAGGTATTTGTATTTCTTTTTAGATACTATGTGTATCATGGCATTATATAAGTCTTTGTTTTGCTTGTCATCTCTATAATTACTGTACAGTTGACTCTGTTCAAATGATAATGTCTGTTAAATCAAGCCCAAGGGCTATTTTTGGTTTTGTTTTAAACTTTTCTCTTTGGTCTACTGGTCTTGCTTCCTCAGTCAGACTCAGGTAATTCTCTACCCTCAGTGGCCCTTGAAATACTGTCTTTCTTCTCTTCCTTAAGTAGTCCTTGTTGCTAGAATTAGACAGCTGGACCCACTGTATTCTAACCCTTGCCTTGTCTAAATTACCAAATGGCTCTTGATTACACTGTGGTAGATGCTATAATGTAGTTAGACACTATAATGTACTGTAAAGTCTTTGTTTCCTGAAACTTGCTTCATTATACTTTTCTGGCATTTAGTTCAGCAACATTGTTTCTGTGTGTATTCTCAAAGTCAAAGACATATGTCAGCAAGTGATGCCTTAACAATATATTCTCAAAGAACACTGAAAAGGAAGCATGCTGGTCAATTTTCTGATACTGTAACAAATACTTTTAATCATCAACTTTATGAAGAGAAAAGGTTTGTTTTTGCTCAAAGGTTTGGAGGTTTCAGTCTATGGAAAAAACCTTTCCCGCTAATGTTTGGATATTAAAAAGAAGCAGGAGAAGAAACTAGGGCCTCATAAACCCTTTAGGGACATACTACAGTGCCCTAAAATCCTTCAGTAGGCTCCATCTCTTAAGTTTGCACCATGTCCTTAGTGCTAAGCTGGGAAATATACATTTACTCTGTGGACCTTTGGGAGACATTCTAAATCCAAACTACAAGAGAAAGGGATAAAGGCAACATTGAGTAAAATACATGCAAACACAATATTATTTAGGTAAAATTTTCATAAAAGAGTTGTATAGTACACAGATCACACAGATGGTTTTGTAGAAGAATTGTAGAGTAAAAGAAATTCCTCACAATTGTTTCAACTTGTGAAACCTTGTCAGCCCACGCCACTGATCCACTTCTGACCTGTGAGGGCGTTCATATTAAGTGTTCACTGTCATTGCTTTTCTCAATGCTGTGGCGAAACTCCTGACAAAAGCAACTTAAGGAAAATTTATTTTGGGTCATGGTTTGAGGGCATTCAGTTCGTCATGGTGGAGAAGGCATGGCACAGGAGCATGAGATGGCCGGTCACATTCTTCTATAGTCAGGAAGCAGACAGAGCAGAGTATTGGCACCCAGCTTGATCTCTCCTCTGTTTGCTCGGGGACATTAGTCCTCCAGATGGTCCGCCCCACTTTCAGGATGGGTCTTTGTCACTTAATTGTCTCTGGGAATGCCCTCACAGGGACTCCTAGAGGCAAAACCTATGTGATTCCAATCCAGTCACCTTGACAATAAAGATACCATCACAATGAGCAATAAGTGTATGCTGTTTAACATTACAGTATATTCCCTCTTGACTGATGCATATATCATTTTTACATTCTAAGCTGGAAAATATTTCTGGAGTCTCTATGTTGTGCTAGGCATCAGTGCTAGGGAATACGGAGAGAAAAACAATCCTATTTCCCCCAATATTACAATAGAGCCCTTGTGTCACAGTATGTTGTGAGATCCAAGAGGCAATGTGTACAATAAATGAGAGAGCCTAAATGAGGAAAAAAAAGCAGCTCAAGGCAAGGCTTCTAACATACAAGTACAAACAGAAAACTAAAGGGTTGGGGCAGGTCAGTCGGACAATCAGAACACAAAATGCGAAGTTGATTCATGAAGCACAGGATGCCCTGGTGACTCACCGATATATAACAATACACAGATTAGTATTTTCATATTTTGTTTGTTGTAGCTGGGGCTATGAGACAGGAAGTCAATTCAAATACAAGTGAGCTCATGATGTAAGGCAACATTATCATTTAATTTTTCTGTGTCCTGTTTACCCACTCTTAAAGATGAAAGCGCTGACCTGCTTCACACAGACGTCATCGAACTGGTACTTAGAGCACTCTGCAAACACCAAGCCCTTTGTAGGCCTGAAGCAGCAGCTCAACTTTCTAGTGAACCAGGCTGATGAAAGACAACATGGTTTTTAGACTTTCAGGCTTGAAGCATTGTAAAGAGGAGACCATTCTCTCCTGAGACCATGAAGGAAAGTCTACTGATGTGTCTTTAATGATCTCAACCGAAAGGGAATGGAAAAGGCATCATGGCTCCAGGGGAAGAAGAGATATTTCACAGACGACACAAAAATATTGAAAACTAACAACACTGGAAGGAATAAATACAAGGATATCTTATTTTACTCTTTCAAATTTAAATGCCTATGGTAATGGTGGTGGTGTTAACTGGAAAGATCCATTAGAAAAGCAGAGTTATGTCCACTTTCTAAGTGGGCATGTCCTATTAATTTTATTACATGCAATACTAGTCACATTTAAAGATATTTTAGTTTTAATTATATGCAAATGTATATATATGCACATGGGGTTCTGCCTATGAGTTCAGTACAGAAGGTGTCAGATCCCCTAGAGCTTGAGTCATAGGCTGTATCAGCCACCTGGTAGGAGTAATGCAAACCCAACTCAGGTTTTCTAGGAGAGCAGTACACTCCTAACTGCTGAGCCAACTCTCTAACCCTCCCAGTCACATTCCTAACAGTCCGGTCATGGACACATCTGTAGGGCAGCCAGGAGAATGGTAGATGATGCTTACAGAACATTTACTATGTGCCTATCACGAGGCTAGGCACTTGCTTTTTACCATCTCATCGAATCTTCAAAGTTATGACTCATGATATATCCATGTACATACTTATGTGCTAATTGATTCCTTAATTAAAAGACAGCAAGATTGTAAGTGTATATTTTCCTTACTTTTCCTTATGTATAGACTGGGCAGTAGTCTAATATATTGGTATGATTTTATGAAGACTGAAGATTTCATTTAATCATGCTGTACTGACATGGAATTTACTTATCACCTGCTTCCAATAGAAAACAGCCTTTGTTCTCTACAGATTAACTTTCTTCTCATAAGTCCTAACAAAAAAATTTAGTCTAATGGTGAGTAGTTGTTATCAAGTGTCAGGAATTATCAGAATGAGAAATTGGGAGAGATTAAACAGGGGAGAGGCAGGGCCCAGAGTTCAGCATCTTTATTAGTTCAAATGGCAGTCAACCAAAGTTGTAATTGGGTTAGAAAAGACATAGTAATTGGGAATAAAAGAAAAGGAAATCATAGAAAATGAAAAGATTCACTTTGAATTTGAATAGTGACCCTGGTTAGAGGAAGAAAAGGGAACATAGGTAGCCAGGAACCACACAAGTTATAGAATATAGAATTTAAATGAAATCCCAGATTTATTTTTCCCCTTTCTTTCCTTTTTTCTTTGTGTGTAAAATCACATGCATATATATGAAGAACAACAACAACAAAAAAAACAAAACAAAACTCAACCTTAGGTGACATTTCTCAGGAACAACCCATCTTGTGTTTTGAGGCAAGGTCTCTCATTGCTTTGGAGCCATCCAATTTGTCAAGACTGGCTGGCCAGCAAGTCCTGGGGATTTGCAAGGCAAGCACTTTACTGATGGTATCTCCCTAGGCCTGAAATCCCAGATTTCCTAACCACAGCCTTCTGGGCATCTTTCACCTTTGCAGTGAGTGCTTGGTGCTTTGTTACTAGCCCCGGTTGGGCTGGCTTTCCAGAATCCTTACAGAGCACCCTTGATCTAACTTGCTTATGGTTTTTTGATTTTGTTTTGTTTTGTTTTGCTTTGCTTTGTTTTTTGTTTTGTTTTGAGATTTGTGGCTGAAAAGAAATGCTAGGATGACTACAGAGTCCTGGAAGCAGCATTGCCTGGTAAGTGGTCTGCTCTGGAGTATTTGCTGAGTTCAGATTCCAACCTCACTGCTCATTGACTATGCTCCTTTGGGAAATGACTCAAACTCTGTGCACAGGTTTCTTTATCTGTAGAATAGAAATTATAATATCTTGCTCTGGGAACTTTTTTTTTTTTAAGATGAAGTAACATAGAACTGTAAGCATGTGGAATATTGCCTCTCACACAGGAAGTATCTGTGCCAGGTTGTAATATTTCATCATAAATGGCAGGAAACTGCTACAGGGTAAGGAATGATGAGATTCTGTAAGACAGACGAAACAGCTTAGTGAAGGGAAAATGAAGAGGCGCTTGTAGGCCAGCTGACCTGATGAATGAGGCACAATATCCAAGTATATGGAGCGAGTGAAGGCAGTGTAAACATGTGGAAATGTCTAGGGGAGAGGGGATGCCTGTTTTGCTTCTGTTCTGTGAGTTTTGAGGCAGTGCCAATACAGGAGTATTACAGATGATGAAAACTATGGAAGGACGCCTGGGGGAGAGTTAGGAGAAATAAGGGCAAGGGAAAGACATAGCACGTGTCTTCTCAAATAGAGAATATAGATTTAAATGGACGATTCGAAAGCTAAGTGGGTGGGGGTTGGCTGCTGCTGGGATTAAAGAAGGGGAGACAAGCGGGAGTGGGAGGGGAGACAAGCAAGGGTAAGGAGGGTGAATACAAGTAAGCTTATTACACTGTAAATCACTGCTGATTTACACATATGAAATTCCTATAATTAAGCCATTATTTTGTATTGTAGCTAAAATAAAGGAAAGGGGACCAGGTTGAGCATACTTCTGCCCCCAGGCCATCGGTCACTGCTCTATGGAGATAATAGTGGAGAGAGGAGGAAGGAATGTTGAAGCCAGTTTTATGGGAGAGAATGAGTCTAATAAGCTTGTGGGTAGAGGGCATGAGAATGAGGAAGTAGTCAGGTAGGAGAAAGAAGCAGGCCATCACATGAGGCATAAAAGGTCAACAACCCACTTCCCTCTCCCTGGCAGCCACATAGATATCATGCAGGTGCATGGCCAGAGCCAAAGGTTACCCAGGTGGCAGACACACATACCTCAGGACTATGTGATTAATGCTAGAGGAAGTAGCTGACTTCTAAAATCTCAGCTCTGACCCTCTTGGCTCTCCAAACTAAAGCACCTTATTCCTAGAGAAAGGTGAGGCTGGACCCACGAGGCACATGGGAGGTAAGATGCAGGAAGATTTCCACACCTGATAAGGTAGAAGTTGGGGGTGAAAACAAAACTGTTTGCAGTGTGTCAAGCCATGTGTATTTTCTTCTGGTCGCTATGCTAAATTCAGGGGCTCAACTAAGGGTGTGTTTTTAGAGAAACCTAGATAAGGGCATGAGGTATCAGCTGTCCAAACCTTAGCACTTGCTTAAAACTGACCAGTTCATTCAGATTTGGGCAGTGATCCTATCGTGCCCTGGAAGCCTTGGCCCTGATATGCGAATGTAAGAAACATCAAAACCAACAACAAAGTGTGCTGAAAATATTTTTGTCCCAGGGATTTATACCGTGAACCATTCCAACTAATTTGACCTTTATTTGCTAGTATTTAAACAATTCCCCAGGGATTATTGTTAAAAACGTAACTAAGAAATCATAGCATTTTGATTCTCATAGTCCTGTACTCCTTTTAGTAGAACTTCAAACCTATAGACATAGGTTCTATAGATATGGGACAGATCGACTGCAGAGTGAAGGACTTTCGAGCATATGTTAAATATGAGACAGATGAGCCCCGAGACCCCTCAGGCTGATCGGCTGGCCTTGATACTTAATGTTGAGCTGAATTCCAATCTCAACTCTAGGTGGCAGTTTACTCCATCATTTCTTAAGCTATTTAAACAAGCAATAGATTCATTCACAGTTTTTTCATGAATGCATAATTTTGTGTAAAAATTCGTTCCTGGCTTTCGGGATCTGTTAAAAATAGATTTGATTTTCAGAATAAGATTGTGGCTCGAGGTACAGGTTTTCCATGTATCTTGCCATTCTTGATTTCATCAACTGAATAGGATAAAGCAGAAAAGAACAGATAGAGATGAAGGTTTTAACCATCTTTTTTTTTTTTTTTTTTTTTGGAAGAATGTAATCCGCTTAAGCATGGCAATAGTTCTCTGTCAAAGTTGTATTCCCACCATGCAGAAGAGAATTCAGTCTGAATGAGCCCTCCGTGAGTGTGCAATGTTCACAAATAGCAAGGTTATGCAGGACTCTTAGTTTTCCGAGACTACTTAGGACATAGAGTTAATTGAAGGAAATCTGTTCTACAAACAGACAACCCAAAATGAAAATGACTTATATCTGTGTCTCTTTGCATCTTTTTTACATAAACAGTCAAAGTTAGAGTTTAGATAGTGAAGATTTAGAAGAGCAGTGCTGCACCTCTCAAAACAATGCTTCCTCACAGTGCTTGCACCTAAACACGCTGGTATGGGAGGCACTGTTTTATTTTTATAAGGGATTTAAAAATAGGATATGCAAGAAGATAACTCTTTAGCACCTTTAGTAGAAAATTCAGGCATGGCACACCATGCTCCTGAGTGTGCCCAGAAATCAGAACGCTGAATCCTGAAGTAGCTCAAGTAGCCTGTACCTGCCTCCACATCTCCTTTTATGTGCTCGTCCACATAGAGACCCCGGTGGTATAAGCACCCCCTGTCTAACGCAAGGTAATATGATAACAAACACAGTCCATAGGCTTCCACTATAGAAGTAGTTGTTTACATGAATAAAGCAGACACTGTTTCCTAAACCTGTCTCTGGAATGGTTTATCTCCTTGCCCTTTACCAACCCACGGGCATTGTGGTCTGGTCCCAGGAGCCCCAGTAATGCTGGCAAAGTAGCTATCACAAAAACTTTTCACTTCAGATTCTTTCATTTTTAGTATCAGCAGAAGAAAAAAAATGCATAAAGGATTTAAACTTTGCCTTAAAGATAGGATTTCTTTAAAAAGAAGCTAAAAATACAATCCTGTGTCTTTTTGAGTGAGAAACAAGATTATGTTTGTGCACAGTGCCTGGTACATGGCATCCTGCAGTTCTTACTGTTCTGCATTTCATAAATGGTTCAATGAGAAGCTCAAAGACACTGGCTAATGTGTCAAATTCCTAAGAAGCTGTTATTTGGAATTTGCTTGCTTGGGCTTGTCCTAGTCCTATGCCCTCCTCTGTTTTTAGGAAGACTAAGAAGCTGTACATCCTACAGATTGAGAAAAAACTATTTACAAGCAAGATACCTGTCAGAGAATTAGTACTTAGAATATACAAAACACTAAGAAAGCCCTATTCATCAAGAAAACAAACAACCTAATTCAAAAACAGGATAGGGAACTAAACAGTAAGTTCTCAGAAGATGAAACACAAACGGCCAAGAAACACTTTTCAAAATCTTCTGCATTCTTATGCATCACCTCACCTGGATGCTGCCACGGATGTAGAAAAGGGGAACCTCATTCGCTTCTGGTGGGAGTGTAAACTGTTGGAGCCACTATGGAAACCAATGAGAGTTCTCAAAAAGTTTAAAATAGGTCTATCGTATGATCAAGCCATGCCACTCTTGGGTGTACACTCAAAAGGCTCTACCCATGTCCACTGCTGCTTTATCCACGATAACTGGACTACTTTACTGGGTTCTTTTCCCTACCAGCCTTCTCCACTCCAATCCCTTCTAACACCCCAACACTAGGTAGGAGAGAAAGAAGGTTAGAGGGGAAATCAATCTTGTTAGATTACTTTCTGCTGATTAGTGTCATGTTCCTTGGGGCAAGTCCAATCTTCACTGTCAGGATATCCACCTTCTTCTCTGCTCTTTGGTCATGCTCACTTGATAAACCTCAACAGGAATGAGAAGCAGCAGGGGAGCAGCAGCCTCTTAGGACTCTGTTATTTTTATATTCTCTAAAGAGTCCTCAGAATTCCAAACATGAACTTCCTCCAGTTGGCAGAATCACACCCTTGCCAGAGCACCAGACAAATCACAGGTAGCTGCTGTGGATAATCTCAAGTAGCCCCATATTCCACACTTGGGATTAAAGCAAAAACGTATGCACATAACATAACTGGGATTTTAAAGAAACCAAAATTCTCATTTCAATTCACAATATGCAGGAGATGGAAATAGCCTAGATGTCCATCAATTGATAAATGTCAAGAAAATGTGGTACACTTATACAATGGAAAAGTAT
Source organism: Uromys caudimaculatus (assembly GCA_028551405.1). Lineage (NCBI taxonomy): Eukaryota > Metazoa > Chordata > Mammalia > Rodentia > Muridae > Uromys > Uromys caudimaculatus. The sequence goes on along the minus strand of CM052705.1, from coordinate 45,162,538 downwards.
TCAGCTATTCAAATGGGATTATGAAAATCACAGGCAAATTAGTGGAGCTCGAAATTGTCATTCTGAGTGAAGTAATCTAGACCCAGAAGGATAAACACTATGTGTTTTTCTCTCATTTGTGGATATTGACTTCAGACTATTCCATTTGGAATATTCATAGAGGTCAAGAAGTTAGTGAAGGGCTATGTATGTGGGACTTCTTAGGAAGGAGATAGAACACACCAATATTAAAGGTTAAAGGGGAATAATAGAACTGGAAGGGAGAAATCAGGTGGAGCCTGGAAGCACAGCATAAAGTAGGGAATATACTGAGGGATAATTAACACTGAAGGCATTTCTAAAAAGTCAAATGGAAACATATTACTGTGAAAGCTCCCTAAAATACACACATACATATACAAAGGGCTTAAATGGAGTTACCCTAAAACGAGGCGACAACGTTCCTACTAGATAAAGCAGTGCTAACAAATAACTAAGCCAATGCCAGGGATTGGTTACCTCTTTTGGAGTTGTTGGCCATTGATGGTCTCTACATTCCTTCAAAAATTATAGGCCATTCTAGCCTATAAAGGCTATAATTACAGCCTCCAGAACTTGATGCTGATACCCACCAGGAAGCTTCATATTTACAGGCTAGTTTTCATAATGTCGGAAGGAGCTATGCATGTTGCCAGAGGAGAAAAGTAATCACCACTCTTACCTAGCTATGAAGCTTACAAACTACAACAATGAAACCTGCCTGGCAAGACATTCCCACTGGTGTGACAGTGACATGAACGTTGTGGGAATAACTAACGACTTGCTGATTAGACTTTAAGCCTTCTCTACAAGATGAACCTTATATCTGGTGCCAATTTGAAGCCAAGAACCTACAGCTAGACAGGCCCTAGGCCCTAGGGGAGAAGCTATTATTATTACTCTGCTAAATGGGCACAATGTCAAGCCAATCCTAATGACATATATTCATAGATCAGTGCATCTATAAAACTTCATCAGAAGAGATTTGTTTGTAGTAAATGGCAATTAACACAGAGTCTTACTACTGAATCTCACACCCTTTCTTTCAAAGGCTTAGGCATCATTTTAGAAGAGGGTTCAGAAACATTGTAAGAGCTGGAGACACAGGATGATTACAAGAAGATGGTGTGTTTCCTAGGCTCAGCAGGTCAGCTGAATTTCTGAATTTATAGCCAAACAGACAGCTGACATAAGACCTACAAAATAAGCATGAGGGCGTGGGTACCAGTTCCCACCTCTAACTGAGGAGCTCTTGGCATCTGATAGCTGCTCAGAGATGAAGATCAATTTTCTTTAAGGTGGGATCCTGGTGTGTTGAGAACAATTCCAGTGGAAGACCACACAGTCCCAGAGGTATATAGGCAGCACCGACTGTACTACTGGATGGGGAAAAAAGGATCCAAAGCTGGCTGGGTGGGAGAATAGGAGTGGCTTTGGGAGGAGTTGAAGAAAGAGGGGAATATGATGAAAATTCATTGTACAAAAATTTCAAAAACTAATTTTAAACACGAGAAGACAATAAACTGAGGAGGTAGACCAGCACCCCGAGGCAGGGCAACAGCGAGACTAGGATTCTAGAAGAGGACTGTGCTCTAGGGTATAAAGTTTGGACAACTGGAGAAGGCTGAAGCTCAGTGCTTGAATGGACAAGGAGAAAACTCAGAAACCATCCGAGGAGGCCTACAAAATAGCAGGTTGGCTGGACACCGGAGGTATACTAAGAAATAGTTAGGAAGTGGACCCAGTCAGGGGGCTTTCGTGGGCATTTGGATTTTTCAGTCTGTCTTAGCGGTTGCCTGAGGCACACTGCCTCTACATGGACAGCACTCCTGGGATTCTTATGAGGATTTACTCCACACTGTCTTACGCAGTCTTCTCTCCAAGTCTTAGAGGGCTCCTTCTCACTGTCTTCCTGCTTCTCTTTCTCTTTAAGGATATCAGCTCTCTCTTAATATCTTCACTGTTAGCCAACTGTCCACCACTCTTGTTCTCTATGAAGCACCTCACTGTGAATGACAAGTCTCTCAGGAGCACCTTTAAAGGGTCTTCCACCATTGCTGACAGCAGACTCTCAATTCTGGGCCAATTTCACAATTTGTCTGTTGCTGATTTTTTTTTTTCCATTTAAAACCACATCTGCAAACTATTTCCTGATTATATAGTATGAGCCCATTCCAAATGTAAACTTGCTAGTCTCATTTGGCCTGTCAGTATTGTTTTGTGTTTAAATTTTAAAAAAAATTTATTCCCCCCTCTCTCCCTTTCTCGCTCTCTCCCTCTCTCCATCTCTGTCTCTCTCTGTCTCTGTCTCTTTGTTTCTCTCTGTCTCTCTCTGTCTCTCTCTCTGTGTGTGTGTGTGTGTGTGTGTGTGTGTGTGTGAATGCAAATGTATAGGATACCCCCCTGAAGCTGGACTTACAGGTAGTTGAAAGATGACTGGTGTGCTATAGGTGGGAAGAACTGAACTTGGGTCGCCTACAAGATCAGTACATGGTTTTGATCTCTGAACCATATCTCTAGCCTTTCTCCTGTAGGTTTCTAATAGTACACTTTAGTTTAAAAATTTTTAATGTAGTTCTATCACTCCCACTTTCTCTTTCCTTCCTTCAACTCTTCCCATGTATACATAACCACTCTCTCTAAAACTCATGAGCTCATTTTACACACACACACACACACACACACACAAATGCATACATATACACACACACATATATTCTTAAATATATACATAAAACCCATTCTATCTGCATGCTACCTGTATGTATCTGATTTTAAGACTAAGCACTCGATATTGGGTAACCAGTTGAGGGCTCATCCCTGCAAAAGGTTGTTTCACCCACTCTTGGCAATTCTTAGTTGTCTGTAGGATTGTAAGTTCTAGAGTTAAGGTCTGGAGAGCTTTCCCCCCTTCCATGTTAGCATTCCCAATGGTGTCATCATGGTTGCTTTGTTTCAGCTGATAAATCTCCAGCACAATTCCTGCACCCAAGGCTTGGGTTTCATTGTGCAAGGGGGAGGGGGCAAAAGATTTTAAGATCCAGGGAGCAAGAGGTTTGTTGTGAGACTGTGTCTTCTAGAAATGTCAGAGGCTACATTCCTGAAGTCTCACCACCAGGGCTCAACCAGACCCTTTGTATGTTTAACTTCTTTGTCTAGTAGCATTTTCCTCATAGGCTCTGAAGGCAATCAAATCTACAATTACTTGCACTATTCACTTTCATAGTCAAGTTTCATGGAAGAGCATTAAGCATCTTTCATTTCAACCCTTATGATTGTGAGGTACAGGAGGCTAGAGCACATATCTGTTCTGTTTGATGCTCTACCAACTCACCCTTCCACACTAGGCATAATGCCTAGTGCAATAGGCATTTATTATAGTCTTCCAAAGTTACCGAAGAGATGCATGTGTGGGATTAAAAAGTCTTTTGCGAAGCTGGAGAGATGGCTCAGCAGTTAAGAGCACCGGGTGGTCATCCAGAGGACCCGGGGTCAATCCCCAGGACTCAAATTGCAGCTCACATCTGTCTGTAACTCCAGTTCCAGAGCTTATGACATTCGTACATAGATATTCATGCAGGCAAAACACCTATGAATATAAAATAAAAAATTATCTATTTGAATGAAGGATGATTTGATCAGCATGTTTTGAAAGATTCAGCAGTCCTGCTTCATATAAGTGAACACTCACTATTCCTTCCCATCATTTCTCCTATAGTAGCTTTCTCCTTGTGTATATACACATGGGAGATGTGTATACATACACAGCAACTAGGAGGTAAAACGTTTATATCAAGCAAGCATCACTTATGAAATGTAGTGACAAAAGTTCTAACATTTGTCCTTTACTCTTCTTCCTCTAGGACAGAGGTTCACCTTGCCCATGGATGAAATCTAGGGTAAAGCAAGATCTCTGTTTATTTTTAGCGACTAGCTTTATCACATTTCTGGTCTCCCTGAGCTCATCTAAAACCTTCATTTTACAAAAAACGATTCTCTCCTATAGGGAGGGTATCACACTCCTGCACAGTGATAAAATTCCTGCTTTATATACACATAATGGAGGAGACTTTATTTGGGCTTGTCTTTTCAAACATTTCGGCCCATAGTCACTGGCTCTGCTGCTTTTACGATTTGACCAGGCAGACCATTGCAGTGGGGAACATGTAGCAGAGAACTACTGCCCACCTCATGGTGACCAAGAAGCAAAGAGAGAAAGGAGGACCCTGGATCCCAATGTTCTCTTTTAGGACACACCTCTTGTGTCCACTTTCATCCCAGTAGGCCTCATCTCTCTTAAGCTTTCACTATACTTCACAAGCACCTCAGGCGGGCAACAATTTTAGGCAGGTCTTCCCGCCCCTTCCCAGAATGCTGATGGGCTTTCTTGTCAATCCTTGAATTTGTATGCCTCTGGGGGAATGTCCAAAAGTCATTTAGACCACTTTAGACCAAGAGAATTTAGACTGATTCTGTGTATATGTGTGTGACCTATGTTTGTATGCACATACGATAAATAGATTCAAGTTAAATTCAACTGTCATATAAACGGTATATAAAGTTGATACACATATATGCATATATAAATTTCATGTTGTCATATTCTAGTTTCCTTGTTATTTCTCAGATTCCCTCATACCAAGCCTTGTTTCTTTCTCTTGGCCCAGTCTTTCTGAATTCATGTCTTTTAATGTGGATTTCTCTGCAAGACAGTTTTTAATTGTCTCTCTTGCTCAGTGCATGCAAGTCTATCAGCCAGTTCCAGTCTGTGGACTCAGATCATCCTTGAAGGAAAGGGTGCAATTTCCCCCAACTTGGGAGTGCTTTAAAGGAAGGCATCATATCCTCTCATTCTCTGAAAATGGCACTATCCTCTTGGCATCCTAACGCTGCTCTTATCTTACACATGTTCCTTAAGACCCAGGAGAATACAGAATTCTAAGATGTCAAGCCACGCATTTTGAGTCTAAAGTGTTAGACATGTGAAGTATTAGGCTGATCTCAGATAATAAAAACTCTGGTTATACATCCTATCGTCTCTACATGGGAATGTCATAGATCCAGTATCAGAAATTGCAGTAATAAAAGTCTTGAGAGTTTCGATATTACAATTTTTGGCAGCTCAGTCCGCCTCTTTTCATAACACCCACTGATGGGCTTTCTTGTTACTCATTGATTATACCCGCCCCCGTCTATTTGACCCTCCTGCCATTCACTTTTTGGCATGAGTAACTCTGGCCTCTGTTTGTGCCTAGGTTCATTATGTGGCAGCTGTTTTCATTACCATCTCATTATGTCACTGAGGGGGAGAGGTTTCCATGGTGATGCTGAACTGCATAAATAGAGATTTTACTACATTGAGATTTTATCTACTTGGGGTAGCAGTTAGAGGGGAGTTGGGCTAGAACCTTTCCAACAGGAAAAGAGCTTGTAAATCTCCCTTCTGTTTCCTGAGTCTTTGCTTTATTCGATGAAGGTATGCTGTTATTATGAATTCTTCATAGATAGAAGATGATAAAGAAAGCCAATACTTTTTTTTTTAATATTTATTTGACCTTCTGCTATGTACATGGAAATTTCTAAACTAACATTGCATAGGAAAATGACTGGCTCTATGGATGTTTACAATAGTTCCACCGGAAAAAGAGACTCTGCATCCTAGGGAAAAGTCTGGATGGAAATTATCCCAACCATTAATGTAATTATTGCTTATGCTTGGTGGCTTCCTAAGTTGTCATTGCCTGGGGAAACGAAGGTCATAACAACATTCAAGTGATTAGATCATACTTTCGCCACTCATGAATGAGTGACACTCAATTTTCATTAATTGCCTTGTGTTTAATCCTGTATGTGCAGGAGGATTTTGTTAACAAATTTTCCCTGGTGGTAAGCCTTCATTAATTTGATCTTCCCCGAAAGCAAATCTATCCATGACAGAGATTTTTTTTCACCATTTACTTTAAGACTTTTAGTCAAGGCAAACCATATTTGTTTAATACCTTTAAGTTCTTTAAGGACTTGCAATTTTATTGGATATGACAATATTGTACTACCTAAGACTCAACGCAACTAAAAAATTTAAAAGTAAGCAGATTTTACATTATACAATTATTAAGTATGCTTTTAAGTAGATGGACCAACAAGGTAAGTATATTCACCATGATTAGATCAACCATGGCATGGAATTCAGTATGCCATGGTTTGGATGTAAAATGTCGATTCTTTAACTCATGTGTTTCAACACTCAGTACCCAGGTGTTCATGCTGTTTTAGGAGGTTGAGCTAGGAGGATCTCTCTCTAGCTGGAGGAACTATGTCTCTAGAGGAGACTGGGCCCCAAGGTTTGGACCCTGCCCCACCTCCTGTCATGTTCTGCTTCTTGACCATGAGAATGTGGGCAAGCAGCTGTCCCAGGCTCTGACAACTATAGGGGTCAGGTATTTGATTACTGTGCTAGTTAGTTTTAAATGACAAGTTGCCATAACCTAGAATCACCTGAGAAGGAAGTCTCAAATGGGGGATTAACTACATCAGATTGGCCTGTGGGGGATTGTCTTTATTGTTAACTGAGGTAGGAAGATCCATCCTGAATGAGAGCAGCCCCATTTCATGGGCTGGGCCCTGAACCATACCAGTGAAGAAATCTAGCTGAGAAAAAAACAGTAAGCAAGCAGGCAGCATAGATGCATTTAAATCTCTCTGCTACTGATTGTAGATGTGGTGTGACTAGCTGCTTTTGTTCCTGCCTTGACTCCCCTAATAATAGAATAGAAGCTGGAATTGTAACCAAATAAGCCCTTTCCTCTGATGTGCTGCTTTTGGTCAGGATATCCGATTACAGTGGCAGAATGATAAAAGGACAGTCACAAAGATGACTCAAACCTGTGGATTTTGATTGTCAAAATATTGTTTTCATGTATGTAGTGAAAATTTTACTATTAGCAGTATAGAGATTTGCCTACTATGGCAAATCTTCAACAACTTTCAACCAATAGGAGGTTGTCTTAGGGTTTTATTGCTGTGAAGAGGCACCATGATCAAGGCAATTCTTATAAAGGTAAACATTTACTTGGGGCTGGGTTATAGTTTTAGAGGATTAGTCCATTATTGTTATGGTGGGAAATGTGGTAGCATGACGTTAGACATGGTGTTGGAGAAAAAGCTGAGAGTTCTCCATCCGGATTGGTAGGCAGAAGAGAGAGACATTGCCACAATGAGCCTGGTTTGAACTTCTGAGACCTCAAAGCCTACCCTGAATGATATACATTCTCCAACAAAACCACACCTACTCCAACAAGGCCACACCTCCCACTAATGTCAGTCCCTATGAGCCTATGGGATCATTTTCACTCTGACGACCACATTCCACTCCTGGCACCCACCTGCTTTTAGCTATATCATAGTGCAAAATGCATTTAGTTAGACTTCAAAAGTCCTCATCGTCTATCACAGTCTCAACATTGTTTAAAAGTTCAAAGTCTCTTTTGAGATTCATGCAATCTCTTAACTGTAACCCCCTGAATGGCTCAGGATATGTATTATCTTTCCAAAAGGGAGCATAGTGAAGAAATAATGGACCAAAGCAAGACCAAAAACCTGCTGGACAAACTCCAAACTCTGAGTCTCCCTGTCAAAGGGCCGTTCAGACATCCATCTCCTTTCAGCTTTGTTGACTGCAACCCACTTCTTTCTCTTGGGCTGGTTTCAATCCTTTTTAGCAGCTTCCCTTGGCATCTCCAACATTTTGGGGTCTCCAAGGCAACCCAGTCTTCACTTTCACAGCCTCACACAATGGTCTTTTGAGGCCTCCATGCCTCTGTCACATGCCTGGCCTCTGGCTTTCCTTAGCCATGAAGGGAGAGTTCATAACCCTTCTCTTCTATCCTTGATTCTAAAGCCAGAATCATGTGACTGAAGCTGCCAAGTTCTGCTGCTTGCTGGGGCAGAAACATGACCGACCCCCCTCATTCAATTACATATTCACTGGCTTTCTATTTTTGAATGTTTCCTTCACTGTCTAAGGTTTACTATCCTGAAAATCTGTAGACAAGGCTGACCTCAAACTCAGAGACATGACTGCCTCTGCCTCGAGAGTGCTGGGATTAGAGGCATGGCCCTAAGATTTTCTTTAGTTCCTTTTCACAAGTTAGAAGCTTAGCTGGGTGGGGTCTAGCCCTGCTGTAGTCAATCCCTTTATTTCATTTAACATCAGGTTTTTCTTTACTTTTTTACATTTTTTTTCTCCTTGAACACACTTTTTAAAGTCTCCTTTAGCTCCATTCCACTTCCTGGTATTCCTTTTTTCTTCTTGAACTGTACATTTTGTATATGTCCTTGCTCAGCTTGCTCATTTTCATTATAAATCTTCATAAGAGTAAATATTAATAACCACCTGACAGAGTCAATACTAGGCTACTTTGAAATTTCCTCTGTCTATGCCGTTACTAAGACTTTTCAATTTAGCCTCAGTCTGATTTTTTTTTTTTGATAAAGGCAAAAAGCAGCCATATTCTTAACCAAAATATCACTAGAGCAATCTCTAGGCTACATATCAATATTCTTCTCCTCTGAAACATCTTGAGCCAGGCCCCTATAGTTAGAGTTACCCTCAGCACCACTGTCTTCCATGCTCCTACTAATTTAGACCAGTAAGCACCACTTAAAGTATCCAACTGCCTTTCTAATCTAAAGTCCAAAAGTCCACATTCCTGCAAACAGAAGCACAGTCAGGCCTATCACAGCAATACCCAAGTCCTACTACCAACTTCTGTCTTAGTTAAGGTTTTGCTGCTGTGAACAATCAAGCCATGACCAAGGTAACTCTAATAAAGACAACCATTTGATTAGAGCTGGCTAACAGTTTCAAAGGTTTAGCCCATCACCATCATGGTGGGAAAACGTGGAAGTGTCCAGGCAGTCTCGGTGCTGGAGAGCAAGCTGAGAGTTCTATATATGGATTGTCAGGCAGCAGGAAGAGACATCACCACACTGGTCCTGGCTTGAGCTTCTGAGACCTCAAAGTCCTCACTCAGTAACACACTTCCTCCAACAAGGCCACACCTTCCAATAGCACCAGTTTCTGAGCCTACATGACCACTTTCATTCAAACTACAACAAAGCTGGAACAGAACTACATATGTGGACACTTCTTGGGGGACTATTATGGGTTAGAGTTGTCAGTCAACTATTTCCTGTGTCTTCTCACTTATTCTTCACAACAACATGGCATGGATACTGCCACTGAGATTAAATAACTCACCAGATGCCACGCACCCCGTTGGTGTTAGTATTAGCATGGGGATGTTCTAGTTTATTTTTCTGATACACCACCAGGAGGAGTACTGGAATCCTTGTAGTTATTGTCAGTCTGTAGAGAAAGCAGGGAAGAGTTGTAGGTCCTCTCTGAACAACTCTAGTGTACAACCACGAGGTACAGAACCCCAAAATCTAGCACAAAAGTCTATTCTTACGAAGAATTTTATATATTAATAGATAGCATTCTGTAATATTTGAGGCAAAGAAATCACATATTAAATGGAAAGCAGACCGAGTGCATAGAGTCTATTTTAGTAGTAAGTTCAGGTTTCTCCTCTCTAAAAGACTGTAACTCAAAGTGCCCCAGGAGTCTTCATTACTATTTTTTCTAAGCTGCTTCTATTTCAAACAAGTCCCATTCACAGGGAAATAACATAGTGTCTACTGACATGTAACTCAACTAGTGTACTTCCTCAGTATTCAGATAAAAGCCATGGGGCACAAGAATTTGCCATTTATAGTAAGTATTGATTCAAGACAGGATGGTCAGTTTTGCCTTATATGTCAATTTGCACTTGAATTTCAAGTTCATTTAACCCCCCACCACATTAAATAAAAGTCTCTTTTTGCTTATTGCAAGGTTTTATGTACATTCTTCACTTCCCTCTCCCAAATGATAAAGGGAAGTAGTGAGCTGGGGGTAACTTGAAGAAAAGTGAGAAGTGTAGTCTCCCGAGTTGATCAGAATCCTCTAGCCAGTATGTTTTCAAACTATGGAAGATGGACTTGAACAAGCAGAATATTTAGTCAAGTGTTTATGGAACTGAGTCCTTTGAAAATTGCAATTATAGACAAAGCAGAGGTCCATTTGACTGCTAGCCAAGTATCACCTGGCACTATTTTTGTGTAGTATATTATTACCAAGCAATGTCTTCCCACAGAGAGAAAGTATAATGTCCTTTCTGTCCTATATCTGCAGATAAGAACTCAATGTCAAAATGCATCACTATGCCTCACCACATAGCTAGGAAGAAAATTAATCAACATTTTATGTGTGCAGATGGAAATGCTTAAGCCGATTTTACAAACCAATTACTGTTTGGTTCTCAAAAGCTGAAACTTGTTCAAGATTTAATACACACTGAACAGCCTCAGAACTCCTTGAAGAATAATAATTCAAACTTAATATAGGATGGGAGCTGACTCCTATTCTGTATTCTTTAGCTTCTATGTTTTTTTTTGGGAAAGGTAAGTTATAATTCAGGGCCATACAGGAGATGTCTGTGTAAAATATGTTTTCTGCTGATTGGCCCTTTTAAGAAAGACTTATGCAGCATATTTCTGGGCAATGTAGTAGTGTTGCTATTAGGAGTCTGACTCTGCACTCCTTGTTCAAAAATAAATGTCCTGAGGATTCTGGATAAAGATAGCTGAGTTTAATATCAAGAAACAAGAGTTTATGGTAGCTTTTGTCATGACTTAACCTTCAAAATTATAACCAAAAGTTAAATTCTGCAGGATTTACATTGATTTTTTTTCTAAGTTGTTGATACTTAGGTTAAAAAAATACTTTTAAAGTTATATTTTATTTGTTCTGGACTATAAATAATATGTGTTTGGGGTATACAAATAAGAAAAAGAATAAACTAAAATCAAAATCGCTCATAATTGTACCACCTACAGATAATCTCATTAATGTTTCAGTCTTTGATGTTTATAATATGGCCTCATTAGTACATTTAAATAATTGATATGACAATAATATTAATGTATTAAAATTTATCACTTTCACCTAGATTTTAAACTGTGATGTATCATACTGTAACTTATTTAGTAAGCAGTATATCTTTCATGTTTTCTGTGCTTTCAACAAGCATTAATCCTGAGAATGCTGAACATACAAGTAGAAATTGTTTCATTATATGGATCTTCATTTTTTGTTTTATTACTCCCTAAAAATGTTTTGAAAAATTTATATACACATTACTAATTTTAAGTCAACATTTAAATTTTTTATCATGAGTTTCATAGTTACAAAGCATGTCATTTCCACAGTATTAAAATATTAACATTTTAAATTAAAACTGTTAACAGTGCTTTTAAATATAGCTAAAGGAATTTCACATCATGATCATTTGAAATAGTTGGTCGTATTTTTTAAAACATCTTCTGCTTCTATTAACACGTTCTACTAACCATCAATGGTGAAATTTTGTTACCAGTGCACTCCTCTTCAAAGAAAACTGCAAGCTTATGTTATCAGTATATTTTAGCAATTTTTAGTGAACATATTTTTCTTGTGTTAAAAAAAATTAACAGCCCACTAACTTACCTCTAACATTGTCCTTTCTACTCAAACTTGAGATATGCAAAAGAGGTATAGACAGAGTTTTGACTACCTCATATTTCCTGGAAGCCATTTTCTTAACTAACAAACCAACCAGCCAACCAACAAGCCAACCAACCAACCAACCAACCAACCAGCCAGCCAGCCAACCAACTGTGTCTTACCTAAAAGAGATTTCACAGATATCAAACATTTCACAGATATTCTGTTGGCTAGCATCGAGCCTGAAGAGTGGAGCCTTAGAAAACTGAGTGGTAGGAGTTGTGGCTTCTGTTTGGTAAAATGGACAAAAGCTTTAGGCAAAGGTGAAGAACAGGAAAGTGCATATGTCATCAGGACACAGGCAGTCACAATTCATAGGTGCATTGGTTTTTTGGAGGAAAACTAATTTTTGAAAAACAAAATCTGAAAATTGATTTTCTGAAAACTCTCTCAATATTTGTACTCCCTACGGTGCCTCTTCAAGTTTCTTCAAAGATACTGAGTTTTGTGAGGGGATATCATTGGTATGCTGATTATTTAGCAATTAAACATTAATCTGAATATATTGGCTTATGTGATGAATATTAAACTCTATTATTTTTAAATTTTAGTTAGTTTTTAGATAGCCACTTATATATTGTTGTGTCTGTGCACATTTGTGTGGATACTAGGGGAGGCTGAAAGGGGGCATTGAATCCTCTGGGGCATTGGATCCTCTGGGGCATTGGATCCTCTGGGGCACTGGATTCTCTGAGACATTGGATTCTCTGGAGCTGGAGTTCTGGGTGGCTGTGAGCCACCTTTTGTGCATGTTGGGAACAGAACTGCAGTTCTCTGGGAAAAAAAAAAAACAATCACCACATTCAACTCCTGAGCCATCTCTCTAGCTCCTTATGCACCCTCTATATAATAAGAGTGAACAGTCTAAAATTCTAGACTTAGTTCTAGCTTATCTGTACCTTAAACATTCAGTGGTGAGCTTATGGCTGATAAATACCAGGTAGGTACATACAGATAGCTGAAGCTCATCCACATATTCAGTGGTAATGGAGTTCCTATGATTGGAATCCAAGTGACTTTTTTTTTTTTTGATACTTTATTTACATTTCCAATGTCTCCTCCTTTCTAGGTCTCCTCTTTGGAAACCACCTATCCCCCCCCACCTCTATGAGGGAATTCCACCTCCCACCCACCCGCCCATTCCCATATTCTCACCTTGACATTCCCCTTTACTGGGGCCTCTCCTCCCCCTGATGGCCAACAAGGCC
>CM052705.1:45107409-45149568 GCA_028551405.1 Uromys caudimaculatus | reverse complement strand
CTGCAAACTCCCACAGCTCCTTCAGTCCCTTCTCCAACTCCTCCATCTGGAACCTCACTCTCAGTCCAGCGGTTACTGTAAAGTGAAACTTGGGTATTCCGAACGTTTCGGCTAATATCCACTTATCAGTGAGTACATACCATGTTCGTTCTTTTTAATGATCCATTTAAACAATGAAAGTCCAGTTATAATATAGTTTGAAACTAGATGTAAAAATTCTCAGTTGCTATGTAGAAAACCAGGTGAAGGGGCTTCCCTGCAAGCAAGCCCCCTTCTAGGAGGAATATCCTCTGTGCTTCCAGCCCTGCGCTCTACTCACTCAATCTATTCATCAGGCTTTGTAGTTTACCGTCTTGGTCTTGTCAATCATTATCTCCTCCTTCCCAAGAACTGGGCCTGGGGCCTTTCCTGCCTTACAAGTCCTGATACTGCTGTCTGTTTTCCATGGTGCCACACAGAAACTGGGCTCGGGGGAAGGTTATGGATCCAGGGAAGTTCTGGAGAGCCTGGGAAGGTGTTACAGAGTAGCAAGGGCACATTTTAGGAGCTCTCTTGGTCCTCTCCTCAGTTTGAGTGTCTTGTTCAGTCATCTCTCTCATTCTGCTACATCCTCACCTACTCATCTCTCTGGACTCCTTGACCACTTTCACCAATGGTCGGTTTTTCATTAACTCTGTTTTCTCAAAGCCTTTTCTCTACATCTTCTTTATGCATCCCCTTGGCTTCCTGACTCCTTCAATATTCACAACTATGATTTGACTCATGTTTAACTCTGATTTACATACTTTAATTTCTGCTCAACCAGCTTTCTGTGGCAGCTAGTCATCCCATAGTTTAGAAGCCATTCTTGTTCCAACCAGGTTTGGTGACATTGAGGCTGTCACTAAAGGCTTCAGATTGTCTCATTAGTAAGGATCTCAATAAAAACACATCTTTTTGTAGCAAGTTGCTGTCTTTTTACTTATACTGTCTTCTATTTGGAGTCATTTTGTTGTTTATAGAACATGACATAGCTGAGCATGATAACTGGGCATGTCTGCAATCTCAGCTGACAAAGGAAGGTTAGCATGATTTTGAGGCAACCATGGGTTATAGCCTGAGCATCTGTTGCCAACAACAACAAAACAAAACAAAACAAACCCATCCATGAATAAATAAAGCATTATATTGTGATCATCCATCCACAATCATAAATGTTCTTCTATATCCCTCTCATGTAATAATTACTAAAGGATTTTGCGCATTGTACCCAACTAGCTTAAAATAATCACAGTGCCTGTAGTTAATCCCCCAAATTATGATTTAATTGGTATGAAATGTGTCTTGGGCTCTGAAATATCTTTCTCAGATGACATATTTGGGAACCATAGCGAACTATTGCAGAGTAACAATGACTAGACACACAATTTATTTAACATATCTTGACATATTTTCAGTTGTTACAGTTTTGCTATTCTAAACAACATTATCATGAATTTCCTTTCAGGGCTGGAGAGATGGCTTAGTGTTTAAGAGCATTTGCTCCTCTTCCAGAGGTCCAGAATTCAACTTTCAGCAACCATACTTTGGCTTACAACCACTTATAATGGGATCTGATGTTCTCTTCTGGCACACAAGCATACACATAGATAAAGCACTCATATGCATAAAATAAATAAATCTTAAAAAAAGAAATTTCTCTTAGTAAGATTTGTTTTCTTATCATAACTTTGGTGACTTGCAAAGAACAAAGTCTTGCTACTAAAATGATTGCATAAAGGAAATAAGAATATTTCCCAACCTGCTTAAAAAATAAGTATAGTTTATACTTGTGCCAACAATAATATGAGATTCTTTTCCTAGATATGATGGCAATTGGGCTCTGACATCTGTTATCTCATTGGTTCCCACAGTTGATGTTGTGGCTTGGCTGGGTAGACAGACCATTGTCCCCTTCCTCCTTTTTTTCCTCACTGCATATTTAGTTGAAGAAGGCCACTTTCTCTGGTGGAAAAGGATCATTATTTGGTCAAGGGTGCATCAGTACCGACATTCTTCTGATAAAACTTCCAGACAAGTGTTTAAGAATCTATTTTCCTCTTCCTAACTAGCATTGTATATTGATTTCCCTTCCCTGCCTTGGTGAGAACGAATAGTATGTTTTAACACACTGCTGTGTGTTACTTAAGTTTGATTCTTCCCCACTCAGTTTATTTTGCCTTGTTATTTCTTCTTCTATGAGTTAACACCATTTGTTTGTTCTACTTTCTCCATGGCAATCATCTGTTTGATTTCTCTTCATCCACTAAAGCTATGGTTACAGAGACTTTATCAGATGTTGTACATATAGTCAAGTTTAGCATTTGCCTTTTCTTATTTTACTTTTCTTTGCAGATTTCCTATGAAGTCAAAATGGTCAATATTTATTGATTTATTTATTTTGGTGCTGAAGATCAAATTCTTTGATCAACAACTGAGCCAAGTCCCCAACCTCCTTTTCTATTTTGGGGGGGAGAGGTGCCATTTTATTACATAACAAAGAAAAGCCCAGACAAATGAACAAAAAACAACCCACAAACATTACTATCATTTTCCAACCTTCAAAGATAACCTTTATTAAGATTCTAATTACCTATCTTTTTAATGGAAAAAGAAAATCAGCTACCGTGGTATGCCATTGTCTCATAGAAAAATAAAACCTTAAGCAATGTAACTGTGCAGTTGGTTCACTATTTATGCCCAAGTCTTACCAGAGTAAAGCTAAAAAGCACGAAGTGTCTGTAAAATTTTAATCTCACCAAATAGTTTCCCTTTGGCAGCACCACAGTCAACAAAACACTGAGAGCTTGCTGCATTCACTAACACTTAGGGAGATGATCATGGCGGAAGGTATCAGACGGCCATCTTGCTCATTTTCTCCCATAGTCAACTCCTAAATTTGAACAGTTAAGAACCAAGTTGGTTCTCTACCCAGTACCTGGCATCTGTGTCAGTCTGTAATGTAAGCCATAGTTATAGCTCTCAAGTTCTGTGGAAAGTTAGCATTGAATTACCAGCTAATGTTACTCTAGAAAAACTCTGTTCATTACAACATGGATCTGAACCAACTCACACATCCTTATATTCGTCCTTCAGTTTATGATGCTGAACGTATGGGGCTCAAGCTTACAAGAGAATAGCAAAGATGAGATTGCCTTGTAGTCTCATTTAGACAGTTAATTTTATCTTTGTTTTCTTCCATTGTGTTTCTTGATGGTGCAAAACTAATTGGCTCTTATCACAGTTACATTACCTTCAAAGGCAGATAAAATTAATGCAAAGTAAAAGATCACTATAATCAGAGATATCTGGTCGAAATGGAGACAGCCTCACTTAAAGTGGCTGCACAGTCCACAGAGGACTCTGGCAGAATAATAAATCATTACTTTCTCCAGGTTATCATCCTGTGCTCCAGTTCATTATTTTGTATCATTTGTTTTAACCTTGGGTTGTCCCCTCAGCATCTGCTCTGCTGTGATTAATTCTGCTGATGGAAATAAACTGTCGAAGGGCGACACCGTGCTGCATGACTAATTAGCAGACCGAATTATGTCCATAAATTAACATTTTGTTTTTATTCATTTAAATAAATCAAAGTTGTCCAAAATTATTATGGGTAGACTGCTTTAATATCAGTTTAGGTTTGTAACCTTTAGCTGGGTCAGTTTGCACCCTTTTTGTGTGCCTTTCAGCCAACTGATTCTTAAATGTCTTCCAGCCTTAACTTTCCTGAAACTCTCTCAGCTGGGCTGTTGTTGCTGCTTACCCAATGGGGAGACAGTTTTTCCAGTTACACGTTCCACAGGTTTTCTGCTTTAGACCTCTCTTCCTCAACTCCCTCCTGCCCAATTCCTAGCTCTAGCTCCTCATTCTCTCTTTTTATTAGTCATGTGGAAATGAGTGTTATTGCAAAAATCAAAATGTTTCTTGAAAAAAAAAGTCTCTGACAGCCTCTACCAAAAGAAAAGACTAATTCAAGACAGGGCCAGGGCAGGATTCTTACAAATTTGTTAGAGTTTTCGCTTTTGGCATATGTGAGTAAGTGACAGTGCATATATTTGCCTAGGAACACACATGTGGAGACCAAAGGTTGACATTGTATGAGCCTATTTAGGCTAGGCTAGGCTTGCTGTCCAGAGACCCTGCAGAATCCACCTGTTTGTCTCCCTAGCGCTGGTGTTACAGATCTGTGCCAATACACCCTGCTTTTGTGGGGGAGCTAGGGATCAGACTCAGGTTCTTACCCACTGAAACATCTCCAGCCACCATTTTTGAAAAGCCTTGAATAGTAGTAGTAGGTCTCAGTAAATGTTAAAAATCTGCATAAGAATTCCATATGCATGGCTATAAATTATAAAACCACGATTATTTTGTCATCAGGAAAGATGGTCAGGAAATGTGTGTATTCTGCAACACTGGCTTGTTGCTTCTGAAGACAGTTTCTAGAGCATGACTCAGCCTTCCTGGAATCCTGTTTCATTGGTCTTATTTTGATAAATGCAATTCAGCCCTTTTCAGGAAGAGATCTGTAGTAAAACTGAATAACCTAAGCAGTTACAATTCTGCAAGTTAATTGCAGACAATTCTCTATATGGCTGTCATTACCATGTATACTGGGCTGTATATGGGACCTGTATATTGGGGGCTGTATATGGTGGCTATATATAGAGGCTGTGCTGGAGTAGGCTTCTCCCTGTTTCAGTCATGTTTTGTTTCTCCTAGTGGGCTTCCACTGAGTGGCAGCTTGTTTGACAATGAGAGCATTCTTTCCATAGAAATCTGCATTGCTAAAATCAGTTTCTTGACAGCTGGCTATTAAACATTCACCACATTCCATATGATGCTAAGCACAGCTCTCTTATAGTGCCTTTCATATCAAATTCTCAATTAGTTCATAGCATAGGGTCTGTACCCTCCTCTGCCTTGCTCTTTCTCTCACTCTCTCTTAGTCACCACTGCCTGTTGGAAATACTTGCCATAGACATTAATGTTTGTAATAAATGTTTAAATTGAATGTACTGGTACACGCCTTTAATCCCAACACTTGGGAGGCAGAGGCAGGAGGATCTCTGTGAATTTTAGCCCAGCCTGGCCTACATAGTGAGTTCCAGGACAGCCAAAGCTATAGAGTGAGACACTCTCTGCAACAAAAAAGAAAATAATAAAAAAAAAGAAAAGAGAAATAAATGCTGAGAAAATCTTTTTTTTTTTTTTTTTTTTTTTCGAGACAGGGTTTCTCTGTGTAGCCCTGGCTGTCCTGGAACTCACTCTGTAGACCAGGCTGGCTTTGAACTCAGAAATCCACCTGCCTCTGCCTCCCAAGTGCTGGGATTAAAGGCGTGCACCACCACTGCCTGGCTGAGAAAATCTTGAGTGAAATATCATGAAACAGTTATTGAGCAGCGTCAATTCACCTACACCAAGCACTGTCTCAGTTATAACCTCATCACGTCTGATGCTTACAGTCTTAAAAGACCTAGCCTGAGATGGGTTGTGTAGAAGCCTCAACGTGAAAGGATGTGTAGAGGACATGTCCTGTGAATAAATCACGTCCAATTGGGAACTGTGAGGAAATTTCATTGGATAGATTATGAGGACTTCTTAAATGCAGAGCAGAAGTTATTAAATGTAATAGACAATAGGTACCTATTATGGACTGAGTATCCTGGATCCAAAAATATGGAATTCAGTGTTCTCAAATCCAAAACTTTTATTGCCAACATAGTGTTAAAAGTGGAAAGTCTGTACCTGACTTCTGTGATGTTTATAGCAAAAGTTCAGGTACACTAAAATTATTGTACAAAATTCAATGTAATGGTTGCTTAACAATTTTCTAATTCTTTTTTCCTGGAAGGAAGGGTGAAGCTTATGAGACCCAGGGAGTAAACAATTCACTAGTCTCAGAAAGCTCCTGAAACTAGCAAGACGCACAAGGCTCCTCCCCTAAGTTACAGAAGCAGTGAAGAACTCCTGGGAGAGGAGACCCTCCTTCCTATAAGCTGCGCAGCTTGAAGAAAACTCTTTGACTTGTTGAGTTGCCTACATGTTACTCAGACAGCTCCAGGATCATAGCTTTCATGAGCTGTCCCCAGTCCTGGGGTGGGCTTCTCAGTGGTACAACTCCCTTTGCTTAATCACTGCTTCTGTAAGTGACCCTTCACCTATAGTAACGGAAGTAATATCAGTAAGCTCATTGGTCCACTTAACAATGTTAGTGATATTGTTACTTTGGTCTGTTACTATTTCCCTATTTGGTATAAGTAGACATTGCTTGAATGTCCCTAGGGAAAGTATTACATAACAAAAATCCAGATGAAACACACATAAATTTCATGTTAAGACCTGGGTTCCATCCCCTTCCAGCTCCTCTTTCTCCCTGTGTATATGTGTATGAAACCATTGTAAAATATGAAAAAAGAAACTTTCCAAACTCCAAAAAAATATTTCTGGTATTAAACATTTCAGATAACGGATACTTAGCTTGCCTTGGACATTCTAGTATCAGAAAGAAGATATTAAAAGGGTGCCGTTGAGGGGCTAGAAAGATGGCTAAGTGCTTAAGAGTATTTGATGCTCTTGTAGAGGACTGAGGTTCAGTTCCCAACTGCCACATATCAGCTCACATAGTCTGTAACTCCAGTTCCAAGAGAACTGATATCTTTTCTACCATCCCTAGTAATTAGGTGTGCACATGTGGCACAGAAATATACTCATGCATATAAAACAAAAATTAAAAATAGATAAGGGGTACCTCTGAAGATTTATCTTGTCAGTATTATGTCACAAGAGGGGATTTAGAGGAATTTTAATCCAGTAACATGGCTGCTCTGGCTAGAATATAGCTACACTCTTAGTACACACCTTTAATCCCAAACAATTTCATGTTTGGTAAGATTAGTTTGTAGAAGGAAGCAGCCATGTTTGAAAGTGATATCTAATTGAGTGGCAGACAAAGTGATGAATCAAAGATTTGACAGAATGATTCAGAGATAGGATATGCCCATTTCTCAGGAGAACAGACAAGAAAGGGAGACTGTTAACGCCAGCTCAGGAAGAGAGTAGGACACAGTTCTGTTAGGTTGAGTTCAGGCAGTGCACTCAGTTCAGTCCAGTCAGTTGAGTTTAAATCATTCAGTTTAATGTAGTTCAGAGTTAAGTCAGTTGGGAGTCAGTGCAGCGAGTGCAATGGAGTCAAGTTCGATCATGAGTTCATGTTGTTCAGGGCAGGCTAGTAGAGACCGGTGAAGCCAGAGAATAAGAAGGAGCCAGAAGATTAGAACAGACTGGCGGAGTTAGAGGACAAGCAGAACAGTTGAGTGAGAAGCTGAGAGAAATCAGACAGAATCAGTAATCTTGAAGAGGAGTTTGAGCCAGAACAGCTAAGTTGAACCAGCCAGTCAGAGTTCGAAAGAACTAAAGGGTGAACTTATTCAGCAGTAAGCCTCTGAGATGAAAATCACAGCAGGCGAATAAAAGTTATTTATATGGGGAGGGCTCAGAGAAGGGCTTTAGGGGTACAAGTATAGATAATAGGTGAGCTTTGTTAGAAAATACATGGGAAATCATCAGGAAGCAGGTCAAAGCAAAGCAAAGACTAGTGAGAGCCGCTCACTGAGGTGGCAGCTGGGGTATAAGGGAAGAAAGGATGAGCCCAGGAACTCTGATGAAATAATATGGAAAAGAATGGAATCAGAGGAAAAACCTGGACTCATAGCTAATGAAGGGGTATGTCAGAGTGTTATGAGAGACCCAGAAACCAGGAGCTTGATCTGTAGAGTTGACTTTAGGTTGAGCCACATTGTTGTAAGGGAGGCGCAGAAGACCAGCTGCTGTGGGTAACTGTGGTGTTTGTAATTAATCTAAGCTTATATAAGACTGCAGGCTCAAACCTTTTAGGATTAGCTGAGAAGCTAGCCACTTCCCATGAGAGTAGCTGAAAAGGTAGGAGACATAAACTAGGAGCTAGGGAGCTGAAAAGCAATGAAATGGCTAAATGCTTGCTTTTTGACACTAGGAACTGAATTTAATCCAAGAGCCCATGGCATCCTTTATTTAGCTCATGGATGTATATATGCGCACACACACACACACACACACACACACACACACACAAAGTACTAATTGCAGTTATTTTCTAACTTTTGCCATATAAACTCATATATTGTGCTAATGATCTTGAGAGTTCTATTGAACTTGAAAGGTCTGTGTGTCTAATGCTTTCCTTACAAATCTGTGGCATACATCCATCCATACATAAAAAGATTAATCTAGGATTTTGCTGTTTTTAACACTTATTAGCTATATAAATGTGGGTAAATAGAAATGTAGAGTATCCCTTAAAATTTTCATGCCATGTTTTCCAAATGCTGTTACCAACTAGAGAAACAAGAGGCAGAAGTTCATCAAAGCAAATTTGTTAGCTGAAAGACTTATGTTACATGTAAAGGGAAGGATAAAGATCTAGAGTCTATTTCATATGTAAATCATGTACCAAAATGGTTGAAGCTGTTTTATATAATGTTGATATTATTTAATAAATGAACCCATTTCATATTCTTAAGATAGAAATGCCCTGTATTTTGGCAACATTATTTCTGGGTGTATGTTCAGAAGAATCAAGGTATATAGATACCCTGACACACTGACCGTGGCCACACTCCCAATAGTCATGTCAGACAATCAATCTCAGTGTTCAGCAACATGTGACAGACAAGCACAGTTGTGAATTATACACACAATGGAAGTTCTGTGTATCCATAAAGAATACAATTACATCATTTGCAGAACTGGATATCATTATGTTAACAGAACTACAGTAGACTCAGAAAGACCAATATCAGTGTTTTGCTTATATGGAATTTAAGGGTAAATGACCTGAAGTTAGAATGACTATTATGTATGTGGAAGGGGAAAAGGGACAGGGGGACTAGAAAGATACTTGGGGGCTGACTATGACCAAAGGACCTTCTAAACGGGTATGGGAACGTCTTAGTGAAATCTCAGCCTTTGCACAGTTTATATACACTAATGAAAAAAGGAGTGATTTTTAAACTTCAAAGTAACAAGAAAGCTTTACTTAAAGAAATGATATGGAATATTTTGTCTTAATTATGGACACAAAAAAAATCAGAGGTTCAAAAACATATTAACTGATTAGGAATACAGATAGTTATCAAGATGAATATAGATGCAGGAGCCAGCTCTCTGTAGCTACTTAGGGAAACCACCGTTTGTGAAAACTGTGTATTGCTCATGCATTGCGGTGAGAATCGAGGTTTGATTAAGGTTTAGTATAACAGAGTCTAAAATGCTGGGGAACATGAGTAAGAAGCCTTGTAGCTGAGTATGCCATAGCAAAGCTAGACAGGTAAGAAGAGGGACAGGGTTCTGGACCAATGACCCCTGAGTGCCACTCCCAAGCCTTGGAGGAACATGTGTAAGCCAACAATGTCTTTTCTATGTTCTTCCTTCTCAGGAAGTTACTTTCAAGTTTGAATTTTACTTAATTCATTTTTAAAGATTTATTTATTCTTTAGTTTATGTGCATGAATATTTTGCCTGCAGGTGTGTCTATAGACCACATGCATGTAGTACCAACAAAATGGATTTGGATCCTTTGGAACTCTTGTGAGCCTCCATGTGAGTTCTGGGACTCAAACATGGGTCCTCTTTAAAAGCAGCCAGTGCTTTAAATGACTGAGCCATCTTTCTAGCTTCTAGTTTTCTTTTAAAACATTCATTTATTTATTTTATTTTGTAAGGACCACATGCATTCAGGTGCTTGTAGAGACCAGAAGAGGTCGACATATCTCCTGGAACTATATAGTCACAGGTAGTTGTAAGCCGCTTGGTATAGGTTTGAGGAACTGAACCTGGGTCTTCTGAAAGAGCAGCAAATGCTGTTACCTGCCGAGCCATCTCTCCAATCTCTCCAGATTGTAATATAATCTAATTATAGCAGATTAAGTAAAGATATCATCAACAAAAGCCTCCACCTGTTTCAAGAAGCCACCTCAGACCACCTCAAAGACATGGAGCCTAGTGTGATGTAATTAAGAAAGATTGCAGCTACCTATTGGTATCTGTGGGAGAGTTAACTCTCACCAGGGCAAAGCCACAGCTGTTATGTAAATGTGAGAACAGAGACAGTTTAGTATAATTAACAGTATTTGAGTCAGCTGAGAGGTCAGAGGATGCAACACTGCCAGTGACTAACAGCTAGAAGACAGTCAGGGTCAGTGGCTCACAAAGCACAGGAGATAGACAGAAGGGGCTGCGACTATCCCCAACTGGGTGGACAGCTTATGAGCTGTGCGTGTCTACACACAGCCCATTATATCCAAAAGCCCTACAACAAAATTAAAGTCTATTTGAGTTTTTTAAAGGCCATTTTATTTTGGTTTTCCTTGATTCTTTGGAACTGCATCTATGTATAAAAACTTTTAGGTAAAAAGTGAAATTTTCTGTAGAAATTCCAGTTCTGATATATAATCAATATATACTGAATAAATAAAATAAAATAAAATAAAATTTGGTCCTATAGATTAATGCCACACATAAATACATTTTTCTAAGTAATAATAATGCAATATCACCCAACTAACAATCACAGAAAAAGACTCCATTGTCTAAAGATAGCCTTGCAAGAGGGATGGGACTTCAGTGTCATCCTCCCTGGCCAGTCTTACAAGTGAGCAGTGGATGCTGGGACCTGGGATGGAGAAGCAATCTGAGCTTAAGTCTACATTTAGCAGGAAAGAGGCTTAGGAATCACTGGAGATGAAGGCTGTGGTCATGGGGAGAGACACAGCTTAGCACTGTACTGGCCAGAGACACCTCAAGTTTTAGCAAATTAGAATCCTATAATCATGATTACAGCTATCTCCACACTCATATTTTTCTCTATTAATCTCACTTTTGAGGCTGAGGATCATAAGCTTGGTGAATCATAAGATTTCTTGAGGGTAGTTGTTGAAAAATATTGTTGACCATGCCTTGTTCTTAGAGGTTCAGATGGTGAACGGCAGTGACCAGTATTTCATAGTTACCAAGTTTTGGATTATCTGAGTTCTTCAGAAAGCTTCCATGAAAGACAAGCATAAACTTTCTAGTCTGTAATACTTAGGATACAATCTTAATAGTGATGGTCATTTGTAGGCATATGTGTGTGTGTGTGTGTGTGTGTGTAGGCATATACAAATATATATATATGATATTTGTATATTGATGGTGATTGATAATCAGAGAAACCGAACACATTGCAGCTTGTCTGTCTTACATTATTGTTTATTTTTCTGACTTAATTTTATCCTATTCTTTTTTGCTTTACTTCATCCAGTCTTTTTGTTGTTAGTGTGTGTGTGAGACACACACACACACACACACACACACACACACACACACACATACACACACACACAGAGACAGACAGACACAGAGAGAGAAAGAGAGAGAGAGAATAAAATTTGGATGAGAAATGGTCCTAAAAACTCCTTCTTGAGAGCTGATTGGATCATGGGTTCCAAATTCAACAGTGGATTGGTCCCCTTGATGAGTTCATGGCTGAGTGGACCTTTAGAAAGTGATCTGGTTGGAGGAGGTGTGTCTCTGGGGATATATCCTTAAAGGTAGATCCTGTTTTTGTTCTCTCATTCTCCCTCTCCCTCTCCCTCTCCCTCTCCCTCTCCCTCTCCCTCTCCCTCTCCCTCTCCCTCTCCCTCTCCCTCTCCCTCTCCCTCTCCCTCCCCCCCCTCTCTCTCCAGCTCTCATGCTTGTTGGGGTCTGAGAGTCATTCCACAAACCACATGAACATCGATCTCAGTTAGACAAGGATGCTTTATGGAACGTACACCCTGATACTGACCTTATCAGAGACATAGCTCAGAATTATCTGAACTACAACAACAAACATTTCTCAGGGCCAGCTTAAAAAGGAAAAAAACCACAGAACCCACAATGAGTTCATACACATGTGCAGGAAGTGCTGTCCAGGGGTCAGCTCTGACTCAAGCCATTTGAGACATAACAGTTCACATTGACCTTTAACTTGATGGGTTCTACGTAAAACTTTGTAGAATTAAGATTAATAAACCTCAGAACATACAGAGCACAACAAGGGATACAGTCAGCATGTCCCTGCTCTGAGCCAAGTTATTTTTCTGTGTCAATGACTGGCAGGCATGTTATAGCACCATTATGAAATAGCTGGCAGGCATGGAACAGAATGGCTACAGCTGTGCTGAGAGGCGGGCTTCAACAATACTGTCTCCTGTCTCCACTCACTTTCTCCCCTCTCTCTTTGGTGCCTTTTTTCCAATCCCTGTCATGATGTCCTACTTTGCTGAGGTCCAGAAACACAGTATCTAAGCAACTGTAGGTGAAAGCATTGGTGAGCCAGGTAAACACATCTAAACCTTTCCTCCTCAGGTATTTTGTCACAGCAATGAAAAGTTGATGACAACACTGTGTATGCTCCTACCTCAAAGTCTTTACAGCTGCTGTTCCTTCTACATCTTATGCTATTTCCCAAGTACTCAGAACCCATTTCCTTAATCTTTCTGTAAGAGGTAGGGCTGTTCAGTAGAAAAGCCAACTAGTTAACAAGAAGGAGGAAATGCGTAATTTCTGTCTGTAAAATAGATACTATTCATTGCTTATTTCCAGACCGGAGCCTAATGTTGCAGAAGAGAGGTCTCTTTCTTTTGCATGAAATGATTAGTTATCCCAGGTATTACATAGAATGTACAATGAAATCAGGCTTAGTAATTAATGGATTTCCTGGAAAAGAAGGAAACAGAATGGTGAGCACAAAAGCCACCGAAGAAGTCACTAGTTGCATAACAACTACTCTGGATGAGATGTATTATTTAAAGCCATTCAATCATGGCCTTATCTTTTCTAATTCTTGCAGGATGCCTCTGAGTACAATCATCTGACTGCATCTCTGAAACAGCATTAGGATTTGGGAAGCACGTTAACAAACACTAACTGCAGCCACTCTGAAGAAAACACCATTAATCATGTCATCTGATAAGAGATATGTCAGGTGCGCTTAGACATTTATACTGGGTTCCTGTAAGCAGTCTTTCTTGCATTAAGAATTATGCATCTTTGTTGTGAATGAGAGATGCATACTGTTTAGTCTGATTTCTCAAAATACAGCCCATCCAAGATGCTGTTGATTTCCAGTTGTAGATGCTGTTCGGGGCAATTTTCTTTGCCCATTGCAGCTTAATTTCTCCCCAAATGTACCGTTTCTATTGCATCAGTCACCTACTAGAAATAAATAAAACAAGCAAGGAAAAATCCCAACCTAAAAAAGCGACCTATTCCTTTTTTGAATACATGAAAAACATTAAATTGTTATCTAAGAAATTATTAGATATTTAATAATTATTAGATAATTATTGTTAGATTTATCCTCCATTCTATCAACTTAAAAACATCAGCAGAAACATAGTAGCTGAGAATCTAAGGTTCTATTGTCTTTTCTCTGTCCCTGCCTCTTCTGAGATGGCTGATTGTATTCATGAATCACATACCTGATTTCTTTTGCAAAACGTTATCCAGGCGTGGCCTGGGGCTTTGATCCAGAGCATGCTTTACCAATAATGAGGGTTTTTTTCTTCTCATTTTTCATCTTTTGCAAATCGAGCTAGGCCGAGAATCTACAGAGTGACTGGGTCCTGTGTCCTGGCTCTGTTTGCTGGGTCATCCCTTCCATCTGTTGTCGGTGTTTTCTCTTGTTCTATTGTAAGTGGGAAGGAGGATCGAAACTGTATCTACAACATTTAGGCTGGAATCTCTTAAGCCAAAAGATGTGCAAGTTCAACACTCATAGATTGTTTTCTGTTCAAAGTAGGACATCATTCAACTGGTTTCTGCCACTTTATATGAAGTGCCAACATTCTTCTCGTTCTACTGCCCGTTTTTGTTTTGAGGTGTCACCAGGAATACAGTTACTGTTCATAGTTTGCTAGTCATCTGCCGATGGTGACATACATATCCATACATGCTCTTAAACACAGAGATGCACCCACTCACACTCAAACACATATGCATCCAACATCCATATGTGCACATTTATGTTCTTTCACACATACCACATACACACGCACACATATGTACACTCACACATTCACATCACAAATACACACATACGTGCATACACTCTCTCTCTCTCTCTCTCTCACAGTTCAGAGCAATCTAGCAGTTTTCTTTTTATGTCTTTTTGCCTACATGTATGTCTCTGCACTGTGAATGTGTGCTAGGTGACCACAGAGAGCAGAAGTATACTGCTCTGGAGTTACTCTGTATTCTGGAGGAAATTTGTCTCTAATAATTGGTTGTATGAGACTGACACACTTCATTTAGATAGGGGAATCTTGTTAAAATGAGTGTTAAATTCTCAAAGTTACATTGTAGTATATATTAGATATATCCATATGCACAATCAAGGAATTTACACAGTTTCTTCAGGGATGCAGAAAGATTAGAGCATTATGAAGCTCTTGATACAACACGAAGACACCATATGCATTGCTAAGCTCTGGATAGATGAATGAATGCATAAAATCCACTAAAAATATGGCAAGAGGCTCTTCTCCACTTCAGAGAATATGAGTAGCCTTCAGGAGTGGATGCCAAGGCAGGGGATGAGGAAAGCATCTCCACAGGGACTCATGGTAATGATTATCCTAAAAATTTGATACAGTTATGTGCCTCCTTCCAGTAACACGGCGAGGTACTCCATTAAGTGGGGCACATGTCTGAGATTCCTGTAAGTATACATGAATTTGTTTCGAGAATTGAAACCCAGCAGCATTGTGTGTATATTCCTCGTGCGACTACTATAGATGACACTGTAACAAAATACAACCTCAAAAGGTTCTTGATGAATTTTGCTCACCTTTTTCCAGATGGACTTTGAGAAAAGCCTGTCAAGTCTGTGTTACGAAAAAAGTCCTATAAGGATTTTAATTGGGTTTGTGCTAACTAGATAATTTGAAGAAGCTGTCAGAATGCAATTTCATTCTTCCTATTCAGGTTTCTAGTACACTCAATTTAGGCATTTTCTGTCTTCCTTAGCAAATGTTTTGTAAGTTTGCATGGGGGTTTATTACTAGTGATAGGTTTTATTGCTTTAGGCTGTGGATAAATGTAACATATATGTATGTATTTTGTGATAGGGTCTCACTATGTACCTCGGGCTGTCTGGCCTAGAACTCACTATGTAGCTAGCATAAGATGACACTGAACTCTCAGTTCTCCTGCCTTGACCTTCCAGATTCTGAGTTTTTAGTAAACTCAAGCAACATGTTTGAAAGGAACCATAAAGGTAAAATTTCTTAATCTTCTAATACAAAGATTTGTAAATGCCTTAATACCGCCTTCAAATTTGAACGCAAAAATTAAGGCTTAAAATATTTCTTTAGAAGTACAAAGACATTATTCCATCCCATTTAGTAATTTAAATGAGACGTCAAATAACACTTTGAATATTGCTTCTTTAAATCTGCCTTGTTTTTGTTTTATCCTTTAGAAATTCTTGGGGCTTTTTTTCTATTTTCCTGGAGATGAGAAACTTCACACAATCTTTTTAACCATGCACTTCCACACACACAGACCCTACATTAAAAGAAATGGGAACATCATCTCAAAATACAAGGCTAGGGTCTTTGGGAAGGCCAATCTACTACAGTGAAGGAAGATGAGACACAAATGTTGAACTAGCCAGAGGGCTCCTCGGTGCCACCTAGACTCTACTATGATGCTAGTAGGCAGTTACAGCAAACAAAGTTATATTAGAGATCACATATCATTGATAGGTGCAAGAGACATTGATTTCGACAAGACTATGGTCTGTTGAACAGTTGAACCCTATTGCCCAGGAAGAGGATGCCTGGGACAACTAAAGTGAAAGGAGGATGCAGGATTAAGAATCTAAGATGAGTCTCCAAATAGATAGTCACGGTCTTCTTTGTCAAAGAACACTAGCTGTACTTTGCTGTGTAGACTAGCTGAGCTGGCTGGTGGCTTAAACTGGAAGCTGCCATTGCCTTCCAGTGAATTTAGAATATAGGAGAATGGTTAGGAAAACCCATGGTGCTTGCTGAAGTTTACCATAGACTCTGGTAAACTTGGGGCATGTGATAGTGTGTGTGTTAGATCAAGTGGCTTTGTAGCTGACTTGTCCTTTGCTACTATGACGCAATATGTTGCAAGATCAGAAACCTTGTGGCAATGGGGCTTTGTGAAACTTCAAAGCTCACCATAGCAAAGAAGTCAGAAAGAAATGACTGAGTGAGGAAGCCCTCAATCTCTTATCTACTGAGGCCAAGGTGGACCCAACTGGATCTCTGACAGAACATTTCATCAAACACAGAAGAAAAAAAATATATAAACAGGTTTTATTTTTATTTTACCTTACTGCATTTAAGTTTTATGTCATTCGATTACAAGGGAACATGACTGAACAGATAGGAAACAGATTCTCCGTTATGGGTTCTCCGGATGGCTTCAGCAAGAATCATGGAGATGTCAATCACCTGGATTTTGCTACACTGCTTCATCTTGTCTTCTTGAGGTATGGTGTTAGTGACCACCACTGCTTCAAAGCATGCACCATTGATGCGAGCAATGGCTGGGCCAGAAAAGATTCCATGCGTCAAGATAGCATAAACTCTGGTAGCTCCCTCTGAGAGAAGTTTGTCAGCCGCATAACAGATTGTACCACAAGTATCAGCCATATCATCTACAAGGATAGCCACCCGATCCTTCACATCACCCACAAGCACCATGCGGTCAACTTCATTGGCTTTCTTCCGTTCTTTGTGAATCAAGGCAAAATCCACATTCAAATGGTCTGCGATGGAAGTGACCCTCTTGGCTCCACCAGCATCAGGAGAGACAATCGTGCAGTTCCTCCAGTCAGAAATATTCTCCTTTATCCACTTCAGGACAGCTGGCTCTGCATACAAATTGTCTACCGGTATGTCAAAAAAACCCTGAATCTGAGAAGCATGTAGGTCCATGGTGATAATGTGATCTGCTCCTGCTATAGACAGCATATTCGCTACGAGCTTCGCAGAGATGGGAGCCCGGCTCTTATCCTTCTTATCCTGCCGGGCGTAAGGAAAGCAAGGGATGACTGCAGTCACCCGGCTGGCTGAAGCGATCTTGCAGGCATTAATCATGATCAAAAGTTCCATTAGACTGTCGTTGATCTCACCACAACCGCTCTGAACTATGTAGACATCTTCTCCACGCACACTCTCACCAATTTCCACGCAGGTCTCCTGGTTGCTGAATTTCTTAGTTACCACCTTGCCGAGCTCGAGGCCCAGGCGTTCCGTAATCTTCTGGGATAAGTCCTGGTGGGAGCTACCGCTGAAGATTTTGATGTTTGGCATCTTGGCCAGAGATCCTAGACACAAAACTTCCGTCTTGGAAGGGAAATTGGACCACAGACTTAACAGTTTCCGGGCATTGCACAGAGGGTGGTTACAAAGCCGTTACTGTCCCTTCCCCTAACGGTTGTGCTGATCTGACCTCAGCCTTTTGAAAAAAAAAAGGAAAAGGAAAAGGAAAAGGAAAAGGAAAGGAAAATAAGCTTGTCTGGCATCTACTGTGCACTTCCAAATTAAGAAGACTTTATAGTCCATGAGAATTTCTTATTGTTATTAATTTTTCTTGTTTCCCTTTTTTTCCCCCCAGATAAAGTTTCCCTTGGCTTTCTTAGAATTAGTTCCCTGGCTTTCTTAGAATTAGTTCCATGATTAGGCTGGCCTCCCACCCTTTAATTCCTCTCCAGTGCTGGAATTAAAGGTATGGCTAATTGTGATTAACATTTTGGAAATTTTAAATTGAATACATGAACAAACAAAACAGGGTTCTAAACAAGTTTAAAAGTTTGAAGCTGGAGGAGTTATGTACAGAATGCTGTTTAGTTTTTTTCTTCAGCAGAGTGAAAAGACGAAAGGTTGGAAAATGGTATAAATGGGATTCTATTCCAGAGTATTTGCAAATACCTCCAGGATACATAGTGGAGGGACTGCTGCGTATTCCATGAGCAACTCCAGGGTGTCAGTTGTTTTACCTCTTGCATATGTATCAGAATGTGCCCCCACGGACCACATGTATCCTGGCATAACTGTGAATGTAGCTCACCATTCTTATAGATGGCAACGTCTCTGCTGGGGTTTAAGATGATAGCAACTAACCTAGATATTTAAAGAAACTGAGTCTGGAATCCAGTAATGGTCATCAATACATAAATTATTAAAACTTTTATTATATACAACAAAGTCTGAGAAACATATTACTTGGTTATAGAATTTTATTTTTACATGTTGAATGAGCTATTATTATAAAGCCACATAAACAGCTAACAATGTCCATGTTAAAATGTTACATCAGTAACATGAAAATACCTTTCTTTTCTCTCCAGTTCACGTTCTTTGTGGTTGACGATGCATGCCAACTGCTTTCTCTTCACAGCTCTTCATTCATGTTCTTCTCTTCAAAACAAATCCAACAGAAACACCTGTGCCATGTAATTCATCCCAAATGAGCTATATACAGTGATTTGTACAGAAAATCCTGTAGCTTAATTTAGAAGCACTAAAAGTACTTGCAGCCTCAATTAAATTGATTTTTCTTTTAGTGTTCTCAGTATGACACACACTTTCAGTTTTTAATGAAAAACAAAACAGATTTTTAAATAGATTTAATATTACCTAAATAGGACTGAATACTAATGTAAACATTTAAAACTCATAGTTGGTTATATTTTTCTCGAGTTGTTAAGTAGAAGCCATTTTTGTCTTGCTGTTATTTTTGTTCTAAGATCTGGCTGTTGCTGTACCTTGGATTTGTTTAGAATCATAATATGTTAAGGATGGAAATGGTCTCAGAGGCCAAGCAGCCATATTAATATCCCAGTTCACAGACAGGAAAATGAGTTACCAAAGAAACAAGCTACCCATGATCTTCTGACTCACTACAGCTCAGTATGTACCAGGATGGGGGGGGGGGTTCCTAGATTTCCAAGCATGGCTTTTACTGCTCTGTCCTGTTAGGTCCTTTCTCCTCCTCACTCCCAAGTTTATTAGGATGACGGAAAAAATGTGTGCAAAAATACTTACCCACTTACCAAGTACTTAGCAAGTAACTACAACAAAGAACAAATATGACTCTGAATGTTCTGTTACTCAAACCAACCTCTAAAATTTCCAGAAAGAAACAAACCACTAGTGTGATACATTGTTCTTCTGACATGTTTCTCACTTGGATACATCATCTGGGGATTTCACTGTCCTCTTTGTTCTATAGGTTGAGGGAGAAAACTTATCAATGATAGACTGCTTCTGGAAAAAGATACATGCAGGGATGGTACACTGTTGTGTAATACATCTCTCTGCTGAGCTGGTCCTTCTTAGTAAATTGCTCTAGAACTCAGAATGGTGAAGGGGAGAAAGGGCCACATCTTTCCCCTTCCCCAAACAGAGTGCTTACATGTCATCTGCACAGACCTGTGAAAACTGTTGCACTTCGAAGGTCTTTTGAGTCAATAACCAGAATACACACATTTTCTTGGTAATCATATCTTGCCTTACTGATTGTTTCTTTACCTTTCACAATCCCAACATAAATAATTCAAAGACAGTTCTGATGCAGCTTGATCAGCTAAGGAGAAAAGAAATCCAGGCAGTCATTTCAGAGAGCGAGAAAAATGGTTGTGTTTTAAGTTAAATAAATGCTTTCACTAAACACACTTACAGTTGACAAAATGCTAGATGTTTAGGTGGCAATTATAGTTCTTTGATAAACTGTCAAATCTTGTCACAACACATGTTACAAACAAGGACAGATTTAGATGTCCTTTCTGACAGCTTTGTGTAGGTTGGGAACGTGTGGTAGTTAATTTCAAGCAAGGAACATATTTTTCTTTCCAGCAGTTATCTTCTTGTTGATTAGGAAGACTTTCTTTGTGCCTTTGATCTTCCTCATTGACTCACAGTCCCAGAACATTGTTTTATCACTGCCTCAACACATCTATTTTATTCATAATGATCAACTGCAATACTTGGAGAAAACGCTTTCCCGCTGAGGCTCCTGCTCCATACAAATGCTCTAAAGTTTGTTCTGCAGTTGTTTACAATTGGAGTTGAT
Source organism: Uromys caudimaculatus (assembly GCA_028551405.1). Taxonomy (NCBI): domain Eukaryota; kingdom Metazoa; phylum Chordata; class Mammalia; order Rodentia; family Muridae; genus Uromys; species Uromys caudimaculatus. Next base: position 45,129,378 of record CM052705.1, on the reverse strand, counting down.
GACTGTGTGTGTTTATCAAGCTTTTTGTTGGAAATCTGTCATCTTACATAATAGATGTGTAGATAACAGTAAGATAAATAAGGCAGAGAGAAACAAATAGGAGCCTGGGAGGAAGTTTTGTGGTTCAGGAACAGGACTTTGACTGTGAGTGTTGTGTTAAGACTCAGGAAGGTATTTCTGGACTGTACATTGGAGTTTCTTTTTAAAGTCCAGTAAACGAGGCAATCTGAGTATGAAATAGTAATCATGGAATAAGGATGAGATTCCAGGAACTAAATAATATATCATTGTCATGACAGACAACGCAACATGCAGAGAGATTCTGGAACTACCACATTGCAAATAAGATAATCTGTCTCTCATAGCTCTGTGAAATAATTTGGGAGTGTTTCAAAGCAGATTCTGGATTGACCATTGCTTTTTCTTGTATAATCAAAGATCTTTTGCAATCAAAAGTACTTGTGTACTTTCACACAAGTAATAAAAAGCTATGTTGATGAACTTTAAGAACACACAACTTCCATTTATGATATGCAAATCTTTTTTAAAATGTACTTTTTTTTTTTAGCACTCAGGAGGCAGGGTTGGTCAACATAGCAAGTTCCAGGCCAACCAAGATTACATAATGAAACATCTCAAAAAATAAAAAAATAAAAAGTGATGCTTTGAAGGGCAAAGAGGAAACTTATCTGTGGTGGTTTAAATAAGAATGGTCCCTGTGTGCTCATAAATTTTGAATGCCTAGTCATCAATGAATGGCACTACTTGAGAAGGAGGCAAAGGATTAGGAGGTGTGTCCTTGTCAGAGAAAATGTGTCACTGTTGGCAGGCTTTGCCTATGCTTTATATTAAAATAAGTATGATCACCTAGTCTTTGTCAATTCAGTGATGCCACTTGGCCCGTGTTATTCTGAGACCCAATTAAATTCATTGCATTTAATTTATCCAACTAAACAACTCTGTATACCAGAAGACCAAAGATTTGTCATCAGAGGTTTCAGTGTGGTATTATTTACATATACTTCTGATCCATGAAGTTCACATTGTTGGAAGATACATGAAGGACAAACTTCTTGTGGTCCTTCAGATTGTCATCTCTAGGTGGAATAAAGATTTTGTGGAAGGCAGAGAAGCAGGGATCAGGGAAGACCAGATCAGCATGCTTACTAGAAGGATGAATCCCACAGTACTACTACAATTTCTGATCAGTTAATAAACAGTAAATTGAAGATAAATTTCACCCCTTTTCCTTCTCAGCAGTGGCCATCTACTACGAAGAATGACTTTTCAAAAAAGTACAGACACTAGCTATCATTCCCATAAGTGAAAATTGTCTGTGGTGTGTCAGAGGGTGCTTTGTGATTCCAACAATTCCAGAGAGATCAAGGGCTACTGGGAGATTCGTGAGGGCATGAAGATTCCCTGACTCCATCCCCAGGGCTTCTAATCAGTGCTTCTTAGTTGGGGTGCGAGGAGAGGAGTCTGTGGTTGCGAGTGCTACCAGCCTGCTGGCCACACCTCTGTGATTTAGTTGCGATTTAGTTTCGTCTGAATTGTGAAGATGTGCTGGTTAGTTTTTACCCTCAATGACAGATTGTCACAAAAGATGAAATAAATGTTTTCCTTCCCAGGTTGTTTTTGTTCAGTGTTTCATCACAGCTAACATCAAGTTAGACAGAAATATATAGCTAGATGCTTCCCATAGCACTGGATTCTGAGTTGTTTTATTTCCAGTGTTTAGCGTACTTACCTTTGTTATTATTGATATTAGATGGCAATCTTCCTGCTGCAACCTACCGAGTTCTGGGGCTGCAGGAATGAGCTGCTTTGCCATGTCCTTTTTGTACAGGTTCTGTTACTTTTCCCAAGCTGGTCTTGAGTTCTTCAGGTCATCTATCCTACTGTCTCAGACTCTTGAGTGCTAGGGACTGGAACTACACGCTTTCACCACCGTGTTTCCAGATAAATTCCATATATAGTATTTTTGCAGCATTTTTTTCTTGTTCAGGTAAACCTATTTTTCAATTTTGCTGGCGATTTCTTCTATGTCTTGGAGTTTAAATGTGTCTTGCCTCCTACTCTCCTTTTGCTCACCTCTCATCTCCTTGACACTTTTTTTTCACCTCCCCTTTGGTCTTTGACCAGAAGTTTCACCATGCACATAGGTTGTCTTAAAATTGGAGACTTCTTTTGCTTTTGTCTCCAAAGTGCTGGGTTCATAGGCTTAGCCAATATGCCTGTCCACTCTAATTTTTCTTCTTTAAAAATAGATTTATTATTTTTAAAATGTGTGAGTGTGTATGTGTTTGAATATGCACACATGAATACACATGCTCATAATTACTCTTAACTACCAAACCATCTATCCAGACTTTTACCGTCATTCTTAAGAGATATTTTTGCTAGGTACAAAACCCCAGGCTGTCAGTTTTATTTTCAACTATTGAAACCACCATGTTCATTTTTGGGATTTCATTAGTGTTATTTAGAATGCAGCCTCCTTTGAAGATCAACATTTTCCCTCTTGCTTGCTTTTAAAGATTTTCATTTCTCTTCCTCTCTCCCACTCTTTCCTAACATCTCTCTTGTTCTGTAGATTAAATGTTATTTGTCTAGGTGTCTATCTCTTTTAAGTAATTAGGGATGGTTTTCCTGAGTCTGTGCATTAGTTATTTTAATAAGATTTGAAATGTTTTCTTGAGTTATCTCTTCAAATATTTTCTCTGAGTCTTCTATTGCCACTGTGATGACACATGGAACATCTTTAGATTCTATTTTCTAACAATTTGTTTTTCATTGATTTTTCTCCCCACTGCATACTGCATCCTCTCTTCTGAGACCTGCTTTAAGTTTACTTATACTCTCTACTCCCTCCTTCTCTTCCTCCTCCTCTGCCTCCTCTTTCTCTTCCTCTCCCTCTTCTTCATCATTGTGTGTGTGTGTGTGTGTGTGTGTGTGTGTGTGTGTGTGTGTGTGTGTGTGTGTGGTGTGATTGCAGGTGAGTAGAGGTGAAAAGACAACTTCGTGGAGTTAGTTCCAGGAATCAAACTCAGGTTCCCAGGCTTGTGTGGCAAGCACCTTTTATCTCTGATCCATCTCACTGGCCTCTTATTCTCTCTCACTTGGGACTTCTATGCTATTAACATAGCCTACTGATTTTTAAATGTTAGTTATTGTAGTGTTCTTCTGGAAGGCACTTGATTGAGTCCCTTTGCAGTGTTGCTGGGGGAATCCTTTAGAAGTTGTTATTCTTCACAGTTGTCTTCAACTTGTTCTTACTTGACATGTTTGTTTGTTTGTTTGTTTAATAGAAAACAACAAAATAGCTATGTCTAATCATTTGAATCTATGTATTGTAAAAGTAGCTGATATTTATTTTTTCTGTTCATGATAACTTCTCTCCTGTTATTGTGCTTGTTTATGTTTAACCCTGAACTGCCATAGTAAGAGAATTTACTTGAGGAAATTGTTTGAAATATATATATATATATATATATATACACACACACACACACACACACACACACACACACATATATATATATATTTACTTGAGGAAATTGTTTGAAATATATATATATATGTGTGTGTGTGTGTGTGTATAAAGTTTCTTCTTCCAGAATTTGCTTCTGACTTTCGCCTGAGTTGCTATTAGCTTGGGGCCACTAATTTCCCCAGGTGTGATATGCCACTAGATTCAGAATTACAAAAAAAAAAAAAAAAAAAAGCCCCTGGTTACAGCTCACAAAGATCCTCCTCAACCTCTTCCTTGTATCTTTTGTTTCCTTCATGCTCACTAGTCACCACTTCCTGTTGCAGTCTGTGTGGTGGATCTCCTCCTGTCTCACCGTACCTTTGAAGACTCTGAAGACACAGAACTCTGCTGACCTAACAATAAATAGAACTTCCTCTTCTAGATATTTCACCTTGGGAAGACCCCTGAGCCTTAACTTCTACCTGGCTTGGCCAATGACATTTTTAAAAATGAAACCTGAGATTATGGTGGTTCTTCCATGACTGACTTCCGTAACTTCCCCAGCTCAGTTAGCACAAGCCAATCCTCATATCTCCTCCCTGAATGGTGGCACTAATTGAGTACCAGTGCCTTGGCGGAAGGGCATCTTGAGTGGTGATTGGCAGTAGAGACTGTCAATGAATGAACCTTGTTTGAAGTAATAGAAACTGATAGTCTGAGAAACTATTAGGAAGTGCTCACAGTGACGGGATAGGCTTTAGGATTAGTGTCTTCCTTAGGGCTACTATTGTTGTGATCAAATATCATAACCAAAAGCAAGTTAGGGAGAAAAGGCTTTATTCAATTTATCCTCTCTGTTTATCACTGAAGGAAGTCAGAACACGCACTCAGATCAGGAACCTTGAGGCAGGCTGATGCAGAGGCCATGGAAGAGTGCTGCTTACTCGTCTGCCAACCATGGCTTGATCAGCCTGCTCTCTTATAGAACCGAGGACCACCAACCCAGGGATGGCATCACTCACAATGGGCTGGGCCCTCTCCCATCAATCACTAATAAAATAATGCCCCTCAGGCTTGTTTACAGCCTGGTCTTACAGAGGCATTGCCTCCATTGGTGCTCTTTCCTCTCTGACAACTCTAGCTTGTGTCAAGTCAGCATAAAACTAAACATCATAATTTGGGATTATAAGTTTCTTCTGTGACAATGAAAATGACATCTAAGTTCCAACTGAACCTTTCTGACTGATAGCCCCCTGGAAATGAGAGTTACATTTAGGCTTATTTTATACTCCAGGCCTGTGCTAACATACTGAATGCATATCATAAATGTACACTGTATATACATTACCTTCTGTAAATTCATCTTCACGATAAATGCTCCTTTGTGATTGCTGTTGACGTTAGCAGTTTACTTTACCCACAGTCACTTTTTGTGTAAATACATTCTGCTTCATATTCTTATATGTTAATTTACTTCTTATCAATTCAATTCATGAGCTCCTGTTTCAAATAAACTACAATGAAAAAACAAGAAACAGCTTATTGATGTCAATCTGCTTTACTCTTTTTGTAGACATGAGAAAAGGAGGGTCTGTGAGTGGTTAAATGAATTCATAAGCATAAGCTAATATTTTCTCCCTTGAAATTTATGTATTTTTAAAGCAGTGTTTTACTCTCACTCTTTAGAGTGTTTTCTTGGTTGGAGGCTTAGAAAATGGCAGTAAATGGTGCTTCCAAGTATGAGTAGTACAGAAATAATTGATTTCTGATCTTCAGGTTTAATTTACCTGAAGAGGGGTGGGCCGTGGATAAGCACATGGTCATAACAGACCAGTGGGACTTGAATCCTGTCTAGGTAGTTTGATATCTGATGACTCTGCACACATTTCCTCACAAACCTTTGACATGATTTTCTCATTTATGAAATGGATAATAGTGATAGTAATAATCTTGGGGTTGTGAGGATTAACTAAGCTAAATGTAAACTACTTCAAGTTTTATATACATAAATCACATCTGCTTTGTAAGCATGTTTCGTAAGTTATTTGCAGTTATTTAGTTATTTGTGTGTGTGTGTGTGTGTGTGTGTGTGTGTGTGTGTGTGTGTGTATGCGTGTACTCAGACATTCTGCAGAATATGTGATGAGGTCAGAGGATAGACAGGTTATAGAAGTTATTTCTCTCCTTCTACCATGTGGGTTACAGGGATCAAACTTAGGTCAGTAGGCTTGGTGGCAAGTGCTACCACCTACTTATCTATCTCGCTGATCCATGAACATTATTTTTGTATATAAAATATAAATAGGTGCCAACAGTTTCAAAAAAATGACATCAAAGTCCTATTCTACATGAGGACCTCTTCAGAGTTTACTTGTCCTCCCACAGTCTTCCTCCTGGAGGGGCAACCACAGTGAAGTAGAACAGAGGAAGGAGTACACACTCTATTGCCACCCTGAGGCAGGAAAGCTTGACCAGTAGATTTCCTCAGTCAGGCAAGGGTAGGAAAGTCAGTAATCTGTCCCAACTGGAAGGGAAAGCTAGAGATAAAGTGTTTCATCAATCAGTAGGGTTATGTTCTACAAAGCTGAAGGCAGGAAAGTGTGGCCCGAAGAGTAGCAAGATGGTGAGCATGAGCAGTGTGGTGTGTAATCAAGACCGGTCTTTCTAGGACTAGGTGTCTGTGAGTATTTCTAGGTGAGCATGGATGCTAGGTCTACATAGATGGAATTTATTCCTCTTGTGGCCCAGGGTGTGTTCATATTCATCTTGATATTTTAATGTATCCTTATAGCAATAGGTTCTCTCCATAGAACAAGCTAAGAAAACATTTCTTCACGAGACTGTGAGACTTTTGGTTAAGCAGCAGAAGGTAATGTTCCTCTTTCCCACTCAAGGGTTAAGTGTGCTTTAAACTACCAATAACAAAATCTTTTGACTATTTCTTTATCTTACATTTTTTGTATATTTCATAGAAACAAATAATGACTCATAAACATGATCTTTTTTTGATGTGATTCTATAATAGTACATTATTTCTTACAGCAAAATATCACTGTAATATTTAGAACAAGAAAATATATGCCTTGTTTATAATATTTGGAGGAAGAAAATTTCGTGACCTGTTTGATGATTTTCTTTTAAATATATAGACCACATAGGAAATTCTCTAGAATCTTGTTTTTCTGCTAAAGTTTAATTCCCCTTTTGTCTGTACACCCTCAGTGAAGATGGAGGGCAGATCATATGACCCTGTTTGTACATGGAGTACCACTATTTTAAAGACCCCTATGTTATCAGGGCCTTCACTTATCCTATTTCTACGTCTTTTGATTAGTTCTACTGCTCTGTTTTTAAAATGTGTCTAAAGAACTCTGACCAGGATAGCAGGTACTGGATGTGTCACCTCGCACGCCTAGTGCTTAGCTGTTGTTCAATATATCACTGTTGCACTTGCAATTTTAGAAACTGTAAAACTGTGTCATTGGAGTTGGTTCATTATTTCCTAGCACTTATTTGAGTTGCCAATAAATGAAAGCTTTTTGAATATATATATATATATATATATATATATATATATATATATATATATATATATACCGATACCCTCTGAACATAAGAACACACACACACACTGTGTGTGTCAGAGAGAGAGAGAGAGAGAGACAGACAGACAGAAGGACCTAGAGAGGCAGAGACAAAGAAAATGAGAGACAGAGACCCATAGAAACAGAGAGAGAGAGAGAGAGAGAGAGAGAGAGAGAGATACAGAGAAAGTTTGTAATTGTGATAACTCATTAGTACTTAATAAAGAACAACAGCACTATGTTGTTCTGGAACTATCTGAGGCTATTGGCTATTTATTACATATTGAAAGAAGCACACGCACACACACAGTGCAAGAAGAATGCATTTAATAACTAGCTGAATAGTATTTCTCTTAAGAAGTAAGTGTATAAGAAATAAACAACATTTAAATTGAACCATTAGATTTCACCAGTGATATGCTTTTAACCTTTCTACTTTAAAAAAAAACATGGATTGTCTGGGTGTTGTCTGTTTGATGTCTGGAATCTGTCATTAGCTAAGTAAAATTAGGATAATTATGTTATGGAAATGAGACCAAAATTGGTACAGTAACTCAATGAAATTTAAGATTCCCTTAATCATTATTAGTCTACCAGACTGATTCTTGAACTTACGATTTACTCTAAAGTGTGACCTAAAATCTATTTTTAACTTTTTCTTTTCATTACCACATTCTGTCATCTGCTGAATGACAGAATTTTACTTTCCTTTTTACTTGTTTCTTTGTGTCCTTAGAGCCTCTACCACTTTTAAAAATAATTTCTTTTTATTTCTAATTGTGTGTTTCTTTTTAATTCTAATTTTGCATTTGTGTTTGTGTAATGTGTGTATGTGTGTGTGTCAGAGAGAGAGAGAGAGAGAGAGAGAGAGAGAGAGAGAGAGAGAGAGAGAGAGAGAAAGACCAAATCTTCTAAATTCAGACTCCATTTTCCATTTTAGAGAACCTGACCTAAGTTTGAACTTAGGTAAACTTAACAAGAGGCTGGTACCTAGCATTAGTTTCCAAGTTACCCCCCCCCAACAAAACCCGAGTCTACAGTCTCTAGGTTCACCCCGTCAAGACCTGTGTGTCCAGGTTACACCCCCAAAAGACCAGCATTTCCAGGATATTCCCCTAACAAACCTGTACCTCTAGGTTACAAGCCTGCCCCCTTGCCTAAGGACCACCTATGCAGAGGGAAGCAGAAATTAAGTTTATGATATGACTCCCAGCACCAGCCAATTCTGTTAAAAGCCATAGTAACTCCCCAATTAGATGCTTGCACACTTACCTCCTGCTTGCTGCATACTATAAAGCCTTGCCCCAATAAATATTTGGGGCTCCTCATCACCAAAACCATCAAGCATGACAGCAGTGTGCTGAGGAACCTGAGCTAGCTCAAATAAAAAGGCCCTACTGTGACTGCATTGGATCCGGTCTGTTTTTTGGAGTTCAAGCCTTCCCTGGCACTACATGTGCACATGAGTGTGGGTGCCCAGAAGAAGGCATCAAATCCATTGAAGCTGAAGTTACAGGCAGTTGTAGGCTGTTTAAGTTTGCTGGGAACTAAATTCAGTCCTCTGCAAGAACAGGAACTGAGCCATCTGTCCAGCCTGTTTCTATCACTTATGTGTACTTATCTGTGTGTGTGCAGAGGCTCACAGAGGTCACAAGAGACATTTGATACCCTGGAACTGGAGTTACAGACAGTTGTGAGCTACCATGTGGGCACCGCGAATCAACCTCAGGTTGCTGGAGCAACAGCTTGTGCTCTTAACCACTGAGCCATCGTTCCAACACCAATCATTAAGAAAAAAAAAAGGCATTTGAAATTTTCATGAAACCCTCCTTTCCATACTTACCCTCTTGCTTCGTTAATTAAATCTTTGTTTTTCTTTGGGAACCATCAAATTATCTCCGGCCATTAACAACTAATCAAAATTTACTTAGCAAAATTTACAAAGCAAAACAACACCCAAACTAGTGGAATTTAACTCCTGGAGGGCTCCATAGGATTGGATGGGTTCACATTGTTATTTTCCCAATAACGCAGTTACAGATCACTGAGACAGAACTTATGTGCAAGCCCTGTTGGGATTTCATGAATATTTAGTACCTGTTTCTAAGTCTGTGAAGTCTCATAAATCAACATTTCTTTCCTCCATACCACATAGCTGTGACTTTGGTACTATCTCTTTGGAATTATAAGGCTTGAGTCCCATACGGTTTTCATACAAAAATAATTCCTGAGAGGTAAAAGGGAAACCACGTTAAATTAATATTACTGGTCATAATTTAAGTAAAACATAAGAGGGAAATATTAATTCAAGTTCTTCTCTTACCCTAATTACTCCATCATTTTATAGGCCAGAAAGAGCAAGAAGTTATTTTTAATTTCATGAACTAGAATCCAAAATATTACCACACATTACTGCCTGAAAACTCCCTTGGTGCATCTTCCGTTTTTAGACTTCAAAACTCTAAACACAGACCTCAGAAATTTTATTGAGGTATTACCTGCTCTAGACCAGCAATCTTTATTGCAGTCAATCATTTTTTGAAATGCAGATGTACAGATTCAGCCAGAGGACTTTTATTTTTTTTCCACATAGTAACATTCAACCAAGGCTTCTCGGTCTCAGCTGCTCATTTCCCGCACCTTGTACTTTTTAAAAGCTACCTAAGCCTGAACCACAGATTTTAATGTGTTGGTTCTGGGAAACCATAACAATAATTCCAACCCTAGTCTTAATGTTAGCCTATCAGCAACCTAGGCTAACAGTTCTAGATTATAAGTGTCATTCAGAATTTCTCATAACAAATATGGATTCTATGTTCAGCTTGAAGTTTTTTATAATCATCTTCAATTATTTATATTTTTAGGCTTATAAAAATTTTCTGATCTCCTAGGAGAAGCAATGGCTGACGTATCCAAATAAGCTCTGGTGTGGAGATGTGATGAAGGCTGTCTATCTCACAGGAGAACCTTTTTGAAGTTTTACAAAATCTTTCTCTTTCCATAGGAGAACCCAAAGGTAGAGACTGTCAGGAGGCCAGAGTGAAGAAGCTGATGTTCTTGTCTTTACGACAGCTGGGTAGAGGTCTAATTTTAACTTGTGTTTGCTTCTCAACTATGTAATAACAGCAAATGTTGATTGAACACTTGAATACTGATTGTGGGTATGGTACTTGCATTCTGTATGGAGTACATGACAAGGAGACAAAGTCATTTTTTGATGATCACATATCTAGGATGCTGTCAAGGCTAGACTTGAACCCAGTCTGACTCCAGTGCTCTCTGGGCAAATAGTCAGAAATAAGCAATGTGCAGGCAGATTGAATCTCATCCCATTTACACAACTTGATTTTTCTCAGTTTTAATGATTTCATATGTAAAATGGGTTAACAATATTTTCTTCTTGAGTTATCATAAGGGTTTCAATAATCACTCTGGTGTCTGGATTATACAAGGTTTCCCACCCCACAGTGCCACATGAAATTACTGACAGGAGAGTTAGAATATTCAACTCTCATTTCCATACTGTCCTTCCTTCAGTGCTAGGAAACCTCATTTGTCACTCACCCTCTTGAGTTTTTAGTTATCTTCTATGCAAATTCAGATGCTATATTATGTGATAGCAACGGTTTTTTCTCACTCTAATATTGTGTGATTCTGGATATTACAAAATAGCAACAAGGGTATATTTATATATGTAAACTGTACATATACTGAGAACTGCATTTCTCACCCACCCGTTCATCTTTTTAGTTCCAACAATTTCTTCCTTATTCTGGGCTCATCTGTCAAAATGTAGAAGTAGAATGCTGTGATTTCTAACTTTTTAGGATTCTATTAATCTCGCTCTGTTAACATCCATTTGCTTGGGGGTACAATGGCTCCAGTGCTTAGCAATCCTTCAGATATTAGCACATTTTCTATTACTATAACGAAATACCTGGAGTTGGGCACTTTATAAACAAACAAGATCAACTTAGCTTACTGTTTTAGAACTGAAAATTCAAAGGGTGTGGTGCTAGTTCAAGCAAGGATTCCCCTAAATACAGTGCATCATGACTAAATGGCATCCCCATAATGGGGTTGTTTGAAAGAATACGATATCATGTGGCAGAACATTAATCTGGGACAGGAAAAGCCCCCGGCTGGGGATTGAACACGAGCACATTATCACTGCACTACGGCCCAGCTCAGCCTTGTTGTTTATATTTTTATTTACTTACTTAATCTTCATTTTGCATGTATTTTTGTGATTTTTGTGTGTGATATTCATGCATATTTGCACTTATGTGGGAGCATGAGTGGGCACAGGCGCATGCGCAGTTGGATGGGTGTGTTACAAAGGCCCAAGGCTTACACGAAGAGTCTTTCTTGATTGCTCACTACCTCAGTCATTGTTGCAAAGTCTCTGGGCTGAAGCTGAAGGTCAGTATTCAGCTAGTTTAACTATTCAGATTCTCCAAGTATCCTCTGGCTCTGCATCCTGAGCACTGGAGTTACAAGTGGGTGGGGGAGGGGGTCTATGTGAGCATGGGGATCCATGCTTTTCATACTTGAGTGGCAAATGTTGTTTCCTTTAAGCCATTCCATTCAGCACCCTACACTTTCTCTTATTTAAATTACATGTATGTATGTATGTATGTATGTATGTATGTATGTATGTTTGTATGTATGTACATGAGAGGACCAGCTAAGGGAGGCAGTTCTCTCCTTGTACAACGTGGATCTCAGGTATAGAACTCAAGACTCCAGCACTATAGCAAGAACCTTTACCTGCTGAACCATCTCAGTAGCCTTGCTTTCTCTTTTTATAACAATTCTTTTCTAAAAAATTAAATACATAGGGTAGACTCCTTCTGCTCAGTTGCAGGCTACAGGAGCAGGGCAAAAGAAGAGGTGAGCGACCCACCTGCCAGCTGAATTGCCCCACTTCTTAGACACTTTTCCAAAGACACATTCCACCTTCTTCCTCCTTCCATGTCACCACACACCCTGCAGCAGGATCCCTGCTCCCAATTCTAACAGACTCCTGCTGCTCAGATCCTGGCTACACCAGTCAGAAGAACAGGTGAGTGACCTGCCCACCAGCTGAACCATGCCTAGATTTGGTTACCAAAGACACATTCTATAGCACACACACACACACACACACACACACACACACACACACACACACACACTTGCCCTGTGGCCAGGCCCCTGGCCCCCAATTCTGGCATACTCCTGCTGCTCAGTTACAGGCCACACCAGTCAGAAGAACAGGTACAGGTCATACCAACCAGAAGAAGAGACATCTTGCTGTACCAAAGGCCAAGCTAGTCTTCAAAAGTCCAGTTCCCAACCTGATCAGAGACTCCCTAGTGGTTCAGAGGCCAAGCCAGCTACCAGAAATTCAGGCCACAAAAAGCCAACCAACCAAACAACCAACCAAACAAACAAAAACCCCATAAAAACAAAAGCCAAAATAAAAACCAAAAAGCAAAAGAACCCAAAACTAACCAACCAACCAACCAACCTAACAAACAAACAAAAAACAAACCAAACCAAAACAGCAACAACAACAACAACAACAACAACAACAAAACAACAGCAAAAGACCAAAGAGGAAACAGAAACCAAGGAACAAACTCAGAAATCAGCTTCTATACCTGTAATCACCCCAAACCCAAATGTCTAAACCCCAGTGTAATGACATAAGCAGCAACAGCCAGGGCAATATGGCACCACCAGAGCCCAGCTATCTTAAGATAGTGAGACAGGACATTTTAAAGTAGCTAAAGCACAAGAAAATGACCTTAAAACTAACTTTATGAAGATGATAGAGGTCATTAAAGAAGAAATGGAAACAATTCTTAAAAGGAACTGAGGAAAAAAAATTGGAGGAAATTAATAAATCCCTTAAAGAAAGCCAAGAAAAAAACAAACAGGTGAAGGAGACAGTTCAAGACCTGAAAACAGAAAAAAGAGCAATAAAGAAAACACAAATGAATTCTGAAAGTGGACAATCTATGTGAGTGAACAGGAACTATGGATCCAAACATCAGCAACAGAAATCAAGAGATAGAAGAAAGAATCTTAGGGGTTAAAGATATGATAGAAAAATAGATCCATGGGTTAAAGAAAATGTTCAATCTAAAAATAACACAAAACATTCAGGAAATCTGGGATACCATGAAAAGAACAAGTGTATGAATAATAGGAACAGCATAACAACATAGGAACAGTAGGGGAAGAATCCCAGCCCCAAAACCCAGAAATATTTAATGAAATCAAAGAAGAAAATTTCCCTAGCCTAAAGAAAGACATGCCTATAAAAGTACAACAAGCTTTCAGAACACCAAATAGATTAGTCAAGAAAAGTAAGTCCCCATTCCACATAATAATCAGAACTTTAAATTATAAAACAGAGAATATTAAAAGGGGCAAGGAAAAAAAGGACAAGTAATACATAAAGACAGACTTATTAGAATTAAATCTGACTTCTCAATGGACTCTAAAAGCCCAAAGAGCCTGAAGAGATATGTTGTAGACTCTAAGAGAACTTGGATGCTAGTTCAGACTTTTATACTCAGCAAAACTTATAATCACCATAGATATTATTGATCAATAATATCTTTTGAATATCAGTGGGTTTAATTCCCAACAGAAATACACAGGGCAGCAGAAAGGACAGAAAGACAGAGTCAATCCTTCTGCTGCATACAAGAAAATTACCTTAAAACCAACTTTATAAAGATAATAGAAGTTCTTAAAGAAGAAACGAAGAAAATCTCGAAACACAAAGGAATACACCTTCTTTTTAGCATGTCAGGGAACAGTCTCAAAAATTGACCACATGCTCAGTAACAAACCAAGTCTCAACAGATACAAGATAAATGAAATGACCCTTGCCAGACCACCACAGATTAAAGCTGGATACCAACAACAGAATGTCTACAAAATCATGGAAACTGAACAACTCCCCACTGATCAACTTCACTGTAAAGGCAGAAATGAAGAAAAAAAAAGTTAAAGGCTTCCTAAAATTCAATGAAAATGAATGCACAACTTGCCCAGACTTATGGGACACAATAAAAGCAGTGCTAAGAGTAAAGTTCATAGCACTAAGGAAATTGGAGAGTTCTCATACTAGAAATTAACCAGCATACCTGAAAGCTTCAGAGCAAAAAGAAGCAAACAGACCCAAGAGAAGTAGATAGCAGGTAATAATCAAACTCAAGGCTGAAATCAATAAAATAGAAATAAAGAGAATAAAGAAACACAGAAAATCAATGAAAAGAAGAGCTGGTTCTTTGAGAAACTTAACAAGGTGGACAAATCCTTATCCAAACTAAAAGACAGAGAGAGAATATCCAAATGAGTAAAAACAAACAAAAAGGAGGACATAACAACAAACACTGAGAAAATACAAAGAATTATTAGGTCATACTTCAAAAAACCTGTACTCCACAAAATTTGATCTATTGAGAAATCTAAAAGAAACGGACAATTTCCTTTATAGATACTACTTACCAAAGTTAAGTCAAGATCAGATAAACAATTTAACTAGAGCTATAAGGAAATAGAAGCAATCATTAAAAGTCTCCCAAGCAAAGCTGGCTTAGGGCCAGATGATTTTAGCGCAGAATTTTACCAGACTTTCAAAGAAGACCTAATACCAATACTCCTCAAATTATTTCACAAAATAGAAACAGAATGATTATTGCTAAATTCATTTTATGAGGAAACAATCACCCTGATATGAAAAACACATGGAGATTCCACAAAGAAAGAGAATGTCAGATTGATTTCCCTCAGGAACACTGATACAAAAATACTGAATAAAATACTCTCAGACTAAATCCAAGAACACATCAAAAAGATCATCCAACATGATCAATTAGGTTTCATTCCAAAAATGGCTCAACACATGAAAATCAGTAAATGTAATCCACCAAATAAACAAACTGAAAGAAAAAATAACACATGATCATTTCATTAGATACTGAAATGCTTTTGACAAAATCCAACACTCCTTCATAATAAAAGTCTTGGAGCCATCAGAGATACAAGGGACATACATAAACAAAGTAAAGGCAACTTATAGCAAGCCTACAGCCAACATCAAATTAAATAGAAACTAAAAGCAATTCCACTAAAATCAGAACAAGACAAGGCTATGCACTCTCTCCATACCTAGTCAACATAGCACTTGGCATTCTAGTTAGAGAAATAAGACAACTAAAGGAGATCAAGGGGATACCAATTCGAAATAAAGAAGTCAAAGTATTGCTATTTGCAGATAATATGATGGTATACATAAGTGGTCTCAAAAATTTTACCAGAGAACTCCTATAGCTGATAAACTCCTTCAGTGGAGTGGCTGGATAAAAGATTAACTAAAAATATCAGTAGTCCTCTTGTATGCAAATGATATATGGGCCAAGAAGGAAATCAGGGAAGCAACATACTTTCAATAGCCATAAATATTATAAAATAATTGGAATAACTCTAATCAAGCAAGTAAAAGGCATGTATAATAAAAGTTCAAGTGTTAAAGAAGGAAATTGAAGATGATATGAGAAGATTGAAAGCTCCCCCATGCTCATGGATTGTCAGGATAGCATAATAAAAATGGCCATCCTACCAAAAGCAATTTACAGATTCAATGCAATCCCCATCAAAATTCCAACACAATTGAAAACCCACAATATTTTAAAGAACAATATTCAATGTCATATGGAAAATTAAAAACTCAGGATAGCTAAAATAATCCTATACAATTAAAAAACTTCTGGGTACTATCATCCCTGATTTTAAGGTATACTACAGAGTTGTAGTAATAAAAACCACATGATATTGGCATAAAAACAGACAGGTTGATCAATGGAATTGAAGACCCAGATATAAATTCACACACCTATGGACACCGGATTTCTGATAAGGAAGCCAGAAATATACAATTGATAAAAGAAAGCATCTTCAACAAATGGTGCTGTTCTACAGCACCAAATGAACAACAACTAGTGTTTGCTATCTAGAGGGATGCCAATAGACTCATATCTATCATTCTCCACAAAGCTCAAGTCCAGTTGGATCAAAAAACCCTCAACATAAAACCACATACATGGAACCTGATAGATGAGAACGTAGGGAATAGCCATGAATGCATTGGCACAGGAGACAACCTCTGGAACAGAGCACCAATTGCAAGGCATCATGATTAACAATTAATCAATGGACCTCATGAAACTGAAAAGCTTCTATAAGGCAAAGGACACCATCAGTAGGACAAAACATCAGCCCACAGAATGGGAAAAGATCTGTACCAACTCCACATCTGACAGAGAGCTAATATCAAAAATATATAAAACCTCCAGAGATTAGACATCAACAAACTAAATAATTCAATTAGAAAATGGGGTACAGAGTTAAACAGAGAATTCTCAACAGAGGAATATCAAATGGCTGAGAAACACTTTAAAAAATGTTCAACATCATAAGCCATTAGGAAATCGTAAATCAAAAGGACTTTAGGATTCTATCTCACATCTCTCAGAATGGCTAAGATCAAAACCACAAGTGACAACTTACACTGGCAAGGATGTGGAGCAAGGGGAACACTCCTCCATTACTGGTGGGAGTGCAAACTTGTTCAACCACTTTGGAAATCAATATGGCGGTTTCTCAGAAAATTGGAAATTGATCTACCAGCTATATGTCTTCTGAGCATACTCAAAGACTACTCCATTCTATCACAAGCACACTTGCTAAATCATTTTCATTGCTGCTTTATTTGTAATAGCCAGAAATTCAAAATAACCCAGATGTCCCTCAACCAGAGAATGGTTAAAGAAGATGTGGTGCATCGACACAATGGAGTACTGCTCAGCTGTTAAAAACAATGATATCATAAAATTTGCAGTTAAACAAATGGAAGTAGAAAAGATCATCTTGAGTGAGGTAACCCAGACCCAGAAAGACAAAAAATGGTATGTACTCACTCATAAGTGGATATTAGCAGTACAGTAAAAGACAATCACGCTTTATTCCACAAACCTAGCAAGGCTAGTAACAAGGAACTTAAAGGAGGATAGAAAGATCTTTCTGAAAAGAGAAATAGGATAGATTTTTCAGGTGGATTGGGGATGAATGGTGTTGGGAACAGGAAGAATCTGCTGTGTGTGGGGGAAATATACTGGAAGAAATGACTGGAAATGGGGGCATTTCAGGGGCCAGTGAAAACCTAGTGCAAGGGAAACTCCATGGAATCTATGAGAATAACCCTAGCAAAGTCTCCTAGTAATGGGGAAATAAAGGACCTGAACCAGCCATCTCCTGTAACCAGGCAAGGCCTCAAATGGGGAGATTGGGATACCAACATGGCCACAAAACCTTCAACTTAGAGTTTGTCTTGCCTGTGGAGTGTTTTGGGACCAAAAGCATACTAGAATTGTCATCAAATTGATCAGAGAAGACAGACTTCATCCAGCCACTGATGGGAGCAGATGCAGTTTCACAGTCAAACATAAAGCAAGAGTTTGGGGAGTTCTGCTGAGGCTGGGGAGGAAGGAACCAGAGGGATCAGGAACACACCAGGAGAACAGAGCCCACAGATTCAGTGGACTCATGGAAACGTGAGAGGTCAGGGAACCTGGAGAGGTCTGATCTAGTTCTACATGTAGGTTATTGCTGAGTAGCTTGGCTTTCTTGTGGAAATCCTAACAATGGTAGCTGTGGCTGTCCCAGACTCTTTTGCCTACTTGTGTGACCTGTTTTTCTATATTGGATTGCCTTATTCAAACTTGATGTGATGATATGAGCTTGGTTGTATTGTAGCTTGTTATGCTGTGTTTGATTGATGTCTCTGGGAGGCCTGTTCTTCTCTGAGGGGGGGGCGTGGGAACAGGGAGATCTGGGGAAGAGGGGAGATTGGGAGGGTATGGGGTGGGCAGAGGGGAGGGAAGGAAAACTGTGGTGGGGAAACTGCACTTGGCATATAATATACAGGAGAGGATAGGAAATTATATAAATAAAATTTAAAAAGTGTTAACTGAGGGTCCCCAGATACATACCGTAAGCCCTTTTAAGGGCAATACCTCTTATTACCTATTGATATTGCACAGTAGCCTACTTCTTAAAGGTTCCACATTGCCTTAGGACATTGCCACACAGGGAATTGAAGCACCAACCATGGCACCTCAGCTACACACTGACAATCCATGAACATTTATTTAATCGTTTGTTACCTAGTGTTTTACTAATAGAGCATAATATTTATCAGATATTGATTCCTAGTTGTGCCCTTAAGCACAAAAAAGTGTATATAGTTTTCTAAGTTACTAAAAGGCTTGATTGATAGGACTTTTTCTTGTACAATTCCTGAATGCCTTGGATGCCTGGAGTCATTTGTATTAGAACAAAGCAGGATGCTGTGTCCGACTTAGGGCAGAATTGTTTAGATGAGAACTTTAGTTAGCCTGGGTTCTCTGTAAATCAGAGTCGGAGGTCAAGCTTTGCATGCCTATGTATTATTGAATACATGCAACCACATGGCAATGTGAAAGGGAGAGAAGTAAAGTGAAGCTGGGAAGGAGTGTGTCCTGTAGTGCTGCCCATCCTCACCATCAAGTCCAGCAAGCCCAGAAGAGACTCGGTTGCTACTTGGTAGCTATATCTGATAACTGCAGAAATATTGAGATGGGCTATTTATAGACATCACTCCATCAGAACAAATGACATCAATGATCTGATTCTTTTCCATTGGTCACATGTGGGTGAAGCAAGTTCTTTTCAGGAAATGGGATTCTGAGGATAGGGAACCAAGCATGCTCTCAACAGAAGAGCCAGGCAACCATAACATTAAGGATAAGAAGTCTGTGTTTCAGGAAGCAGGCATGCTAGCAGCTCATGTTGTATCAATGGCTATGCCATTATTCTGTGACACAAAGTTGGAGGTGTCTCCAAATTCTAGGCCCTCTACTCTATCAAATAGCAAGTGTAAATTTATTCAATAGTGCTGTTCTCCCTCTACACTAACCACTAGAAGAGTGCGTCTCAAACTTGAACATGCAGGGAATCTCTTCATGTGGGGTCTTTGATATTTTAGTTTGATTCAAGAACATACCAAGTGAGTGTATGACAAAAAGCCTCGGAACTACCTGAGCTCTTTGTATTTGTCTATCCCTATCTATCTATCTATCTATCTATCTATCTATCTATCTATCTATCTATCTATCTATCTACCTACCTACCTACCTATCTATCTATCTATCTATCTATCTATCTATCTATCTATCTATCTATCTATCTATCTTTTTGCAGTCATGAGAATTGAACCAGAAACTAGAGTATGTCAGATAAGAGTTCTAATACTGAGCTCTATCTCAGCCCAGAATCTTGGTGGTTGTTGTTGTTGTTGTTGTTGTTGTTGTTGTTGTTGTTGTTTAAATCTATAGTTGATTTGCACACATGTAACACTTGAAAACCACCACGTTAGTAGAATACTTCTTCAGCTAACTGTAGCAAAAACACAGTTATATTTTGTGTTTTGATCTCCAACCCATTGTAGATTAACACTTTGTGTAAAATGAAGAAAAAACGAATTATTTAAAAAGACTCTCATAAAAAAGACATACAATAGGCTCTATAGCCATGCCAGGTGGGAGGAGGACACCCAGAGACCCTCCTGCCTCCATGCCGCATGGGTGTTGGTGAGGGGAGGACAATCAGAGACCCACCAGCTCTGTGGCCTGCCAGCAGCAGGAGACACTGCAATGTACAGGCATACAGTAGACAGATGAGAGAAGAAGAGAACCTGAACAGTTTGAGCATTATGAAGAAAGGTGGAAGTAGAGACTCAGAGGGTAGAAAGGAATAGACTTGTGAACAGCCAGCCCTTCCACCGGAGGCCATGATGAAGTCGCAGACCATGCTGTCACTGAACGTCTTATCTAGGTCCATGGCCCTGCAACAGCAGGGAGCTGTGGTGATGTCTGTGATTCATATTACCAATAAAGAACATGCAGACATCCCTGTTCTGGGAAGCTGCCTGGGACCATGGAGATGTCCAAGTTCTGTACAGAGCTGGTCCCGCCCTTCACTGGCTGCAGCATTCTTGAAAGCTGGTCCCACGGATCACTGTCTGCACTATGCCTAAGCATCACAGTAGAGCTCACCCCAGTGGCAAAGGAATGGGTGAGTGAGTCCTCAGGGCATGAGAGCAGAAGAACCGGCTCAGCCCCTCGCTGGCTGTAGCACTTGGGAGAGTGGACCCCACACCTTGACTGGGAAGCACAGTAGAGCTACTGTGGGTAGGTGCCAGTGAACCAGCTTTGAGGGCATAAGAGCAGGAAAGCTGATGTTGCTCCCTACTAACTGCAGCACTGGGTAAGCTAGCCGGGCAGTGCCAGAGAGCTTACCCTGGTGGTATGGGTGCAGGACATCTTGCAGCCTGATCAATTCAGCTACCACCTAGCCCCAGAGCCAGATTTTTGAGTTGGCCCACCCCAAAATCTACCTCATTTATGAACTGCTGTAATGTGTGAAAGAGCCAGTCCTGCAGATCTAGAGCTGCAGGCTCTCCATGATACAGGGCAACAACAGGGTAGCGGAGAAAAGTCCCTGTGAGAGTCTAGTAATGAACATTTGCAGGTAAGGATGTGTGGACAAAAGGGTATGATAAGATGCTTTCTATACTTCTTTTTTATTTATTTTTGCTTTTTATTTTCTTTTTGGGAGATGGAGGAGATTGCAATGGAGGACAGCAGATTCAAAGGAACAGGGAGATGAGTGGGACTGGGGTGCATGTGGGGTAAAATCCACAAAGAATCAATAAAAAGACATATAATAGATGACATAGAATATGGCCATTCTATTACATGATATGAAAATTTCTTTGCTAACCTGCTCTAAGAATCCTTTCTAGGTTTGAAATCCTCTAATGGCCTCTATGGCTTCTAATGGCCATAAGCTGAGAGCAGAGAACACGTGAGAGCTACCAGTCTGTCAGCAAGGCATCAAGTGGTTCTTGTCTTGAAAAGTAAGTTTGATTTTTTTCATTTCTGTAAGTTTGAAATACTTTAGCAAAAAATAAACATATCCCAACCTCTGCAATGCAGCATTCGAGTGAAAACACACACCATTTTGTTTAAAGACAATATTTTTCCTTATAAGACATTATAAGATTGAGACATAAATTATAACTTTTCCACTTCATTTCTACCCCTTCCCCCTCTTCAGTCCTCCCCTTAGCTCAGATTATTTCTTTAAAATGCTGGGTCTGGCAGTTCTCTACATGGTCGACATGCAAGTGGATATTAAGTCTCCCCTGCACTTACCCTTGGTGGGAATGAGCTGCTCAGAGCCTTTCCTGATAACAGCTATTGATGAAAAGGAGAAGTGGAAGCCTACAGAGAGCAACTGACTCTGGTAAGCAGGGGAGATTATAACATGGGGACTATGTTCCCATGCTCATAAACATCACAGATTTCTAAATTCAGAGGCAGAATCATTGTCCAAGTGGAAAACAACCCAGAATACCGATGAGCAAAGAAACGCAGGGAAGATGATTGACTGTAAGAACACATGAAGCTTTAATTCTTTTACACCAATTTATTTGGGAGTGTAGAGGTCAGAGGATAACTGGAAGGGGGTCACTTCCCTTGTTCCATCATGCACATTCCGGGGATTGAACCTGGGTCATTAGGCATCATAGAAAGCACCTTTACCCACTGAGCCACCTCACCAGCCCTGCTTTTAGTTTTCTCTCAACTTCCTTTTGTCTATGAAGGAATGTAGATGATATTTTACTTTTTTATTTATTTATTTATTTATTTATTTTTTGATATTTTATTTACATTTCCGATGATTCCCCTTTTCTTTAGAAACCCCGTGTCCCCTCCCCCTCCCCGCCTCTGTGAGGGAATTCCTCCT
>CM052705.1:45091036-45106909 GCA_028551405.1 Uromys caudimaculatus | reverse complement strand
GCGCTGATCAGCTGTGGGGCCCTGTGGCCCAAGCTGAGGTCTCCCGACTTAAGTCTTAATGATGATCCTACAAGAATTCCATGTCGGGACTTCTGAGCTTGCCTGAGCTCTCCTCACAGCAACCAGCAGCACCACACAAAACTCATCAAGCGATATTTTACTTTTATCAAATCAGAAATTTTACTGGAAACTCCAAGTTTCAGGCTAGGTGTATATTGTACATATGTACATGTTGGGAGTTGGTCTGGTGCTGATATCTATTCAAATGCTGAATTCTGTACCCCCAAATCTAGTTGCCCCAAGACTAGTTAATTCCCCTATACACCAGCCTTTTTTATGTAAACCTTGCTCCCCAACATCAAGTTAATTGGTCAATAAAAGTCTAGAGCCTGTGATTGGGTAGTAAAGAGAAAAAGGTGGGACTTGAGGATCAAGTTAGGGGTCTCAGGAGAGGGGTTGGGGAAGAAGCAGAGAGGAGACCAAGAGGAGAGACTGCCAGGAGAGGAGATGGGCCATGAGCATGTGGCTAGACATGGACCCAAAGATAACCCCACGCGAAAATCAAACAGCAAGCCACAAGGGACATATGGCTGAGAAGTAAGTTAGACTAGTTCAAAACCTGCCCAATCTAGGCTTACAGCTTGCAAATGAAATACCAGAATTACTTGTCTTTATACAAGCTAGTTAGAGTATTTAATTCATTTTACATGTACATAGTTTTGTTTTTATGTATTATTTGTATTTATGTGGGTAAACATATATAAGCACAAGTGTTTATATCTAGGGCATATATACAGATATAACATAAAGATCTACACAGATGTATCTTTGAAAGATAGTTGATAGGCAAATAGATTTTCCAGTCTTCTTTGAAGATTCATTTCATGGTTTAAGCCGATGGTTTTGAAACAGGAAACCTTACTTATCTGGCAGAGACAGAGATTATAAAGAAAAGCTACAGAGAGATTTCAGAGCATCTAGAATTTGCCTTTAACCCTTATCCCTCATGAATCTCTACTATACTTAAAACACTTTTACTTTTATCACATGGAATTCTATGCAACTGATATAAAAATCTATACTCACAGAATCTAAATAAAAACTCTGTAAGCATCTCTGGGAAACACATCTCTCCTGATAGTGTCTGAGGAATGCCATGCTTCCCCTATGAGGCTCAAATATCTCCTAGCTGCTTCTTTACACTGTCACTCATTCCATATAAGGCTCAAATAATTTAATTTACCTTAAAAAATCCCTATAGGCTTAGATTTTTCCAAAACCTGCTTTAGTAAGGGCTCTCAAATGCTTTGACTTTGCTTCTAGCCCACTGTCCAAAGGTAGGGGAGAAAAGATTGTAAATAGGACAAGGGGATGTAGACCTGTTTAGAAGTAGTTCTTTGGGGGTAATTCCAATCCTTGTTTGTCAGGATACCAGCAGTTCAGTTCAGTAGTGTCAGTATTCCAACAGTCCAGTTCAAAGTGTCACCAAACATGAATCAGCAACGGTGGTAGCACCATCCAGCAGAAACTGCCAGGCCTCGGCTGAATCTGCAGAAGGCAGCGGGACAACCAGAGCCAACAAGAATGTCAGTAGTTCTTGCCATGCTTCTCTTAGCGAAGTGGAGATGAGCAAAGGCGTGAGACCAATGAAGCATTGCACAGCTAGCTATGTAAGCACCATCACTGTCCATTGAGTCCTACTTCTACTCTCTCCAAACATCACGTGTCCTCTCCTGGGTCTAGCCCCAGAAAAGCACCAGGTTGAGTCTGCATCACATGATGCAACCAGAATCTTCCACGTCAAACCCCATTGTCTTGCCTTTGTATCTGAAGGCTGCCTGTAACCTTTATAAGGAACACAATGGGATACCAGTCATCTGTCAGTTCCTTAAACACTGGATGGGCCCACCCATGAGCAAGCTGTCCCAAAGTCATTTAGAAGCCTGGTCAGCTTAATTCTAGTTTTCTAAAGCAACTACTTCTAAGGCAGGTGGCTTTACTTTAATGTCAGTGACCAGCGTCAGTCCTCAGAATCATGTTTTTGGGATGGATGATCACTGTATCAATCTTAGGTGTACCTTCTATAGGAATGTATTTTATTCATTCCTGTGAGCACATTGTAAAGCATAAAACAATGTTTGGTGAAGGCTGGTGGCTAAGCAAATTAGTCTGGCTCTGAATCATGTTTATATTTGGCTATCTGACCAAACTTAGGGATTTCAAAACTCAGAATAACTAGAGACTGTTCCCGCATTTAGAAATAAGATCTTCTCCTCATGTCAAAGTTGAGGAAGGTATTTGTGATTTATTACCTACCTGATTCATTTTGCACTGCTTTTGCATACTTAGTCTGTACTCTAACATTACCAGATCACTGGAAGGCCTCTGAAAGCATCCCACACCCTTGCTCCTATTTGTCTTTGAGGATACTCCTTTCTTTATCAAGTAAAGTGTTGATCCTTGAAAACTAGACCTCCATCCCTGCCTCTCTGCAGGGAGATTTCTTTGCTATAGTTTGTGCTACTGGGTACATGAGTCAGAGCCAGGCATGCTGCCATTACCACCCTGGCGGTCTGTCTATATTCTCACTATGATATCCTATGTATTCTTCAAAAATTTCAGTTCCTTGAACTTGATGCCCACAAAATGTGCGAAGGAGAATGAATGTAAGTTTTGCAATTAGATTGAACTAGGCCCTTGCTCGGGCACTATGTAGCTCATCTATGTTACTGTACTTGCTGATGGTTGCTTACTTATTCAGAAATGAGGATGGCGGAGTCTTCCTCAAGTGGGTTGTTGTGAAGATTAAGATAAGAAGCATAGGTAAGTGCTTGGCATTTAATTGATAGCCAGGAACTAAAGAGATGAGTAGGCAGGCACTCACTACCTACAATATATTTAAGATTATCAGGGCTTCTTGCAAAAGGGAAGATAAAGTAACAGATCTATGACGGTGGATTCAAAATTAATATGAGTAAAGGGGATGCAGTTGAGTTAGGCACGTGTCTAGCTTCAACCAGGCCCCTTTTTCCATTCCCCATACTGATAACACAATCATTACAAATCTTGATTTCGGGTATCATTCTTAGAATTCAATCTAGCTTAGCATTATAAATATGAAAGGCAAAAAGCATGTTAGCTTCCTCCTAAAACACACATAGTAATGATTCTTATGAATGATCAACAAACTCTATGCCTGTCTTTCATAATTCCTTAAGTATCTGTGGCAGAGTCAAGGTGAAGACTGATCAGCATGACAGTGGAGTGGTAGAGGGCCAGAGCTCACCACAAGGACCGCCTTCTAGTCGAGGTTATTCTTGAAACACTTAATTTAAGCTTTTCACTTAGCATTTCATGTGACTTATTTTGTACAATGACAAAGCTGCAGGTGTTAACAAAATCTAAGAGTTTAAAAATGTGCCTGTGATATATTTAAAGTGACCAAAATAACTTTTTAAAAAAGATTCAAAAAATAAACTGTTGACATAAATCACCAAAATACTCCTGCTTCAGAAGTAAGATTGTAGCTTTTCATTGGTTTTGCTCAGAGTCAAATGTTCTCCATGACCTCACCCCAGTTTACCTTGTAGTCTCCTCTTGTGTCTAGCTTCTTCTCAGAACCACCTGTGCACTTCATTTTAGGGTGAATCTTTTTCTTGACTTCACTTTCTTCTTCTTCTTCTTCTTCTTCTTCTTCTTCTTCTTCTTCTTCTTCTTCTTCTTCTTCTTCTTCTTCTTCATAGTTTAGGATAGTAATTGTGGTGGTTTAAATATGCTTGGCCCAAGGAGTGGTACTATTGGGAGATGTGGCTTTGTTGGAGTAGGTGTGGCCTTGTTGGAGGAATTGTATCATTGTGGGTGTGGGCTTTAAGACTCATACTAGACAGTCTTCTCCCAGCAGCCTTCAGATGAAGATGTAGAACTCTCAGCTCCTCCTGCACCATGCCTGCCTGGATGCTGCCATGCTCCTGCCCTGATGATAATGGATTGAACCTCTGAATTTGTAAGCCAACCCCAATTATATGTTGTCCTTAAAAGAGTTGCCTTGGTCATGGTGACTGTTCATGGCAGTAAGATCCTAACTAAGACAGAAATATACCTTTCTACATCCTTTTATTCCAACTAAAGGCAAAGCTCATAGATCAGCATGCATGGATACACGGGGCCCATCTGCTGGCTGGTGGTTAACCCAGACAGGCCTGGCTAGAGCAGATATGAAGAAAATAGACCTACTCCTTTACAAAGTGAACTGTGAGCTTCAAATCAAGGGCATCAGTAGAGTTGTTGGAATCACTGGGTGGTTTCTAGAAACTGATAATATCATTCTGCGTGAGGTAACCCAAACCCAAAAGGACATACATGGTATATACTCAATGATAAGTGGATATTAGCCCAAAAGTTCAGAATACTCATGATACAACTCACAGACCATATGAAGCTTAACAAGAAGGAAAGCCAAAGGGTGGATGCTTCAATCCCACTTAGAATGGGGAACAAAATAATCACAGGAGGGAGAGGGTGGGAGAAGGGAGGGGAAGGAAAAAAGGGGGGGCAGGACCAAGTATGGAAAGCGATAGAAGTCCAGACACCCAGGAGAATGAATAGAAATAAGTAGCAGTGGGGGGTGGGGAACTTGGGGAACCACTAGAAAGTCCCAGATACCAGGGATGTTCAAGGCTCCCAGGACCCAATGGGGATGACATTAACTGAAATCCTTAACAGTGGGGAGAAGGAACCAGAAGAGACCACTTCCAGTAGATAGACACAGCCGCCAGTTGCAGGATGGGGTCACCCACCCATTTCAAAATTTTTGATGCAGAATTGTTCCTGTCTAAAGGAAATGCAGGGACAAAAAGAAATGGAGCAGAAACTGAAGAAAAGGCCATCCAGAGACTGCCCCACTGTGTGATCCATTTCATCCACAGACATCAAACCCAGACACCATTGCTGATGCCAAGATGTGTTTACAGACAAGAGCCTGGTATGGCTGTCCTCTGAGAGGCTCTGCTGGCACCTGACTAAGACAGAAGCAGATAATCACAGCCAACCATTGGACTGAGCCTGGGGACCCCAATGAAAGAGTTAGGGGAAAGACTGAAGGAGACGAAGGGAATTGCAACCTCACAGGAAGAACAACAGTATTAACTAACCAGATGCCTCAGAGCTCCCAGGGACTAAACAACAACCAAAGAATATACATGGGCCGGTCCATGGCTCCAGCTACATATGTAGCAGAGGAATGCCTCATATGGCATCAGTGGGAGGGGAGGTACTTGGTCCTGTGGAGGCTCTATGCCTCAGAGAAGGGGGATGCTAGAGGGGTGAGGCAGGAGTGGGTGGGTGGGTGGGTGGGGGAGCATCTTTTTAGAGGCAAACGGGAGGGGAAGGGGGAATTCGTGAGGGAAGACCGTGAAGGGGGATAACATTTGAAAATAAAATAAAATAAAT
Source organism: Uromys caudimaculatus (assembly GCA_028551405.1). Lineage (NCBI taxonomy): Eukaryota > Metazoa > Chordata > Mammalia > Rodentia > Muridae > Uromys > Uromys caudimaculatus. The sequence continues at coordinate 45,101,461 of CM052705.1, read as the reverse complement.
AAATAAAATTTGCCTGACAGTAGACAGAAAGAAAGAAAGAAAGAAAGAAAGAAAGAAAGAAAGAAAGAAAGAAAGAAAGGAAGGAAGGAAGGAAGGAAGGAAGGAAGGAAGGAAGGAAGGAAGGAAGGAAGGAAGGAAGGAAGGAAGAGAAAGGAAGGAAGAAAGAAAAACAGAAAGAAAACAGTTGTGGAGAAGGGGCTCTTGTTGAGGGGCTGAGAGGCTGGGCCTTCCCTGTACTGTCTGGAGACAGGCAGAGGGTGAAATGGAAAGACAATTTTGGATGAATCCAGAGGTCTGAGATTTAACTGGTCTTCCAGTTCACCTCCCCTTTCCCCAACTCCTCTTTCCTCTTTGTGGTGACTTGAGGCAGAGTCTTGGAAGAAATCTCTTAAGTGAGAAGCTAATAAGTCATGAAGCAATAGGCGGCCATATTGGTGGTGTGAAAATAATCTCCTTTTTAGCAACTGTGTTGAAGTCCTGTGGCTAGGGCAGTATGGACTGAAAGCTGAATGAGAAGAATGTTACACTTGAAACAGAGTCCTCGCATCTTCATCTTCCTGATTTTACTCCTCCAAACTGCCAAGCCTAAAAAATTTTCTGGAATCGGAACCTTTTCTTGAAGAAAAAGTGGAGTAGCATTTAAAGTGTCTCATAATTTTTTAGAAGAAATTATTTTTCTATAAAGTCTTCTAAGTGGAAGAAACTAAACATGACATTTGCAATCTAGGAAGGGAAAAGTTCCTCACTAACTGAAAAAAAAAACAAAAAACAAAAAACAAAAAAACCCAACATATTGCTCATCTAGATTTAGAACCCGTACTTTGTTAACTAATATCGGTTCTTGAAATAAGCATAGCTAAGCTCAATACGTCCACTCTTTAAAGCTTGTAGCAGCACTTCCACTTTTTCTCTATGGATCTGTGGAAAATGAAATACAGTCAGGAGACTTTACAACAGGTAATCCTTTGCATACAAAGTATTACTCTCTTGCAGACCTCCATAAGGTCACTGAAAATTCATATTAGCCTTAAGCAAGAGGCTATAAGGCTGAGAACCCAGAACCTGCCAAGTCTGCGTGCTCGTCCATAGGACTCCACATGCCAGCGCCATGCGGGATGAAGGTCATGGTACTCATGATGCCCATTACAAAACCCAAAAGATGTTTCTTGCAGAGAGGGTAAGGTGTTCATTTTAAATCCTGCAAATGTACATGGTGACTACATAGAATAGTCTCTCTTATCTTTATAAAACCAAACCCAATCAAATCATTCAATTTAGATGCTCCATATACTTATGGTCCCTAGAATCTTCAGCCCTAGTGTATTAAACTTTTCCCTCACCGTACTGTTTTCATGGATTCTTTGAGGAGTTCACATCACATACCCCATCACATTTGCTTCTCAGCCCTTCCCTGTCCTCCCCTCATTCTTGTTTCCTCGCTCCCGTAGAAAACAAACAACCCTCCCAAAAGGGTCCAATTTGTGTTATCTATATATATATTCACTGGGATATGGCCAAACTCCATTTACCCCATAAATGGAGCTAGGTCCTTCCCTTCCTGAGTCCCTGCAGTAAGTCATCTCCTACGAAGGGTGACACCCAGCAGCCTGTCAGTTTTTAAGAGTACTCTCTGAAGGCTTCCTGTCTAAGTGGTTACACTTTGGGAAGGAGTGAGTTTGAGGTAGGGGTTGTCACTGAAGTCTTCCATGCCCCTCACTCCACTCTCACATGTATATGTTAAGTCTTGATATCACCGCAAAGGTAGCTTGTTTGCACTTTATAGACCTCGGGAACATGGATTATGGGCTTCCACATGGTTTCTGGCTTCAGCACAGACCACAAACAGGGCTCCTGGTTGCAGTAAGGCCACAGTCCTAGACAGAGTTCTAGAATGCAGTTGGGATCATAGACATCAACATGGCTTCTGGTATAAAGCATGTACACTTGCCCTGCACTCAGTGGCAACATGGGCTACACATATCAACACAGACCAAGCCACGGTAAAACTATGGATCCAGACATGGCCCTGAGCAACAGCATGGACCTGGATGACAGCAAAGGCCACTCAGATCAGCATGGCCCCCAGTGGCAGCACAGCCCCCAAACATCATCATGGTTCCTGGCAACAGCCAGAACCACAGACCACAGACATCTACATGGCCTTTGGTGGGAGCATGGACATGGACATCAATAGAGACCCACCTGCAGTAAGACTATAGGCACAGATATAGTCCTCAGTGACTGCACAGGCCTAGGCATAAGCAAGAATCCAGGTGTCAGTACATTGGTGTGGCCCCTGTCAATAGCATTGTCCATGGGCATCAACATGGCTTCAGGCGGTGGCGCAAACCAGGAACATCACCCGTGTGACCTTTGATGGTAACATGGGCCATGAACATCAACATAAACATAGCTGCGGTAAGACCATAGACACAGACAAGGTCCTCAGCAGCAGCAAAGACCCAGTCCTCACTAAGGTCTCAGGAGGCAGCTCAGGCTGCTCACATCAGTATGGTCCCTGGTAGCAGCACTGCCCACAGGCACGAATAAGGGTTCAGGTCATAGCATAGGCGACGAATATCCTCATGCTGTCAAGTGGCTCCACTGACCCACATGTGGCCCTCAGCTGCAGTGTAGGCACGATGGTCCTTTAAGAAGGTCTAATCTAGAAAGTGGACCATTCCTCATTTTGGGCCTCCCTCATTGCCAAGATCCAGGGTAATCTTGCATGCAGGCAGCTTGTTGGGATTGGACAGATGAGTCTGCATCTGCTTAAGCTCCCGGCTGGTGCACACCATCCCTTCAACTCCTTTGGGCAAGGACATGATCACCCCCCACCTCAGCCCTCTCACAAACACCACCAGTTAGGCCTCTCTCCACAGAGCACTCGCCGCTCTACTCCTCCTACTCATTCCACTCTCTCTGTCACTCATTCTCTTCTTGGCAGTCATAGCTCCATCATTCCTTTGATCTTTGAACATGATGCATCGATATCTATCGTTTATATTTACCACTACGACCACGACACATTTTGTAACTGGTTATCCTTTCGCTCAAGGCTCAGTCTCCTTTGGTACTGATTTGTTCAGTTATGGTTAGGGCAAACACACAATAGATCCAGAATTGGGACATTTGGAAGCTTTCGATTATGCCAATGCTTTCAAGATCCTTTGCAAAAGGAAATCAATTAATGCTTGGGGGAAAGTATCTGTCACAAACAACATGGACAGCAAATTGTAAGGCTGTGTCATAAAGCACACCAAATCATAAGGCTGTGTTATAGCATAAACTCTGTCATGTGAATATGTTATAGTCCACAGGAGATCACATGACTGTAAACATACTAGATGCTTTGGTGGTTATTTTTCAATGATGGACATTAGTTTTTTAGTACTTTTACATGGTGTTTCACACTTATATGGAGGTTCATGTTTGTTTATTTCTTATTAATTTTATGTTAATAAATAGCTATTAAATTTCAAAAAATATAAACAAATGTGAATGAGTAAAATTAGTCATTCAAACTCCCAGTATTCTCTTTTGCATATTTTTGACATACTTGATTTTATATGCACTATCACATTCTGTTCTTGCATTTAATAAGAATTTTCTCTAGTCTTTTAAAACACCTACAATACGTTTTCAAAACCAAAAAGAATATTTCTTTCTTTTCTATTCTCATGAAATGAATAATTCATGCTAGTTGTAGAAATTTCAAATATTTCTTAAGTGTGTACAGAAATCGTTTACCCACCACAGAGAAACAACTTCAGGAAAATTCAGTGAATATTCATCCAAAATATGGCCCATGAATCTAAACAAAAGTTGTATGCATGTAGGGACACAAATAAATATATATGTAAACATGCAATGCTGGTGTCATAGCACATTATATGCAGTTTTGGCAGCCTCCTTTTTTTTCATAGCGCATTTTAACATCTCACTGTGCTTTCTACCTTTTACTCTCTGCTCTTTTCTACAGTTACCTAGGGTAATTATCAGTAAAAAAACAAAAATCATAATAGCCCGAGGGAATTGCACCGAATATAAGTGGTCTGGTCTATTTAAACGTTCCTAAGTGTCCACTCCTCCATTAATAAAGATTGGCTTAAATATATTTTTAATCTAATTTAAGTTTTTATGTGCATGATTGTTCTGCTTGCACGTGTGTTTGTGCACTGTATCTGGAGGCCGAGGGAGGATGTCGGATAGCCTGAGGCTGGGCTTACAGATGGTTATGAGCTGTCATTTGGAGACTGGTAGTGAAACCTGGGTTCTCTGGGTGAGCAACCAGTGTCTTAAGCCCTGAGCCATCTTGCCTTCCCGTTACTAAACTATCAATGCTAGTCACACTCAGCTCAATACTGTGATGAACAGCTAAGTCTTTTGATAAATATTACATGCTTTCTGTGCCCTTTCCCCTGTTATTACGCATTTCCTATAAAATTCCTGCATTTGTTCATCTGGCACTTTTTTTCCAATCCAGAATATCCCAAAAGTCTTTTAAAATGTAAATGTGTAACTCCATCATCTCTGGCGACATGCTTTTCCAGACGTTAGTTTACATTTAAGGAAGATAAATGGGTAGAGAGCTTATGTCTAGGTAAATGTTTCTCCTAGATAAAATTCATGGTGGTTTTCTGTTTTATCCTGAGTTCTTTGTCAGAGTCTTCAGAGAGTTTATGACATTTACCATGTTTTGCAGAGAAATAGGAGAGGGGTCTCCGAGAACTTCATTGACTGCCTTCAGTGGGCAGTAGCATGTCACATGAGCAGTGTACCTTAGAATCCTGTCCAGTGGAAGCTTCTCATACACACCTGTGAAATGCATGCTTTCAGAGTGCACATTTTACTAGATCTTTGTTTGGAGAAGTGGTTTTCACCTCAGTTCAATGTTAATTTACTTGTAAGCAAACAGAATGTGGCAACACTATTTCTACCCTAAGAGCATATGCATGTTGTCCTATTAGTAGTAATATTTTCACCAGAACATTGTTGAACAGCAGCAAGTGATAACATTAGTAGACAGTAATCAGAAAGTTGACAGCTTTCCTCACCACTCACATTTTTCCTTCTAGGAGGCGAGAGACGTAAATTGAACGGAAGACTTCAGAAAATGATGATTAACTAATGCTAGCGCAGGTATCACATGCATGCTGAAATATTTTTCTAAAAGAAGAAAATAAATCAGTCTTTTGACCTCTCTGCTTCCTCATTCCTTTATCTCACAAGTCAGAGAGCGAAGGGGGTGTATCATGCACGGTTTCTTACCTCCCCAGAAAAAGAAGAAAGTGCTCAGGCACGGATTTCTTCAGTTTCTGGTCCTGCACCTGATGTTGCCTAGCTTTTGCTCCATACTCACCTGTTTATGGCCAGTTGTGAAGGGAGATGTACCTCTTCTGTCAAGCTAAACACTTCCTTTGACTCTGGGAGGAAAGAAGTTTTTAGTTTGTCCGCTGATGTGCACGCCTTTTCTGAGAAGGATTACACAATAAGAGGAAATCTTAAATGACTGTGTTTAAAAGTCTGCCATGGATGTTATAGAAAAGATATCTCTCATGATGGAAAAGAGAAAAATTAATACATGAGGTATCTGGAATTCTTCAGGGTGCCAAGGTTACAAGTTCACTCTCTAATGAGATGTTGGTTGAGAATTATCCCCTCATTCCTTTTCCCTCTGCCCAGAGGCAACCAGTTTTATTCACTTCAGGTTCCCTTAACACTGACCTGTCAGCAGCCATAGCCGCTGCAGCAGGCTCTGTCTCCTTTTCCCCCTCCTCCCCCTCCTCCCCCTCCTCCTCCTCCTTTTCCTCCTTGTCCTCCTTTTCTCCTTCTCCTCTTGCCCCTACTCCTCTTCCTCCTCCTCCTTTGCTCCTTCCTCTTCTCCTCCACCTTCCTCTTCAGGTTTTTAAAGATATATTTTCTTTTTAATTATATATTTGTGCTCCTGTCTGTTTGTAAGTATGTGCACATGTGAATGCAAATTTCCAGACAGGATATTGGATCCCCTGGAGCTGTGGTGATAGGCTGTTTATAAGCCACCTGATATGAATGATGTGAACTAAACTTGTGGACCATTTGTCTGGTCTGAAATTTGTTATGTTGACCAAGCTGACCCTAAAGTTAAAGAGACCTGCTTGCCTCTGCTTCTGGAGTGCTGGGACCAAAGACATGTGCCACCACTTCTGGCTGCTTTTGTTTCTTCAAGATCTTGTAGAGCCCAGGCAGACCTTGACCTCCCTATGTTAAGGGGGACTTTGAGCTTCTAATACTCCTGCTTCCACTTCCACATGCTGCACTTAAGGTGTATGCACCATGCTTGATTTACATGCTATTGAGTATTGTTCAATTCTAGGGCTGTGTGCATGATAGGCTATCACTCTACTGAGTTATGCTCTCAATCCCTTAAACTGGATTGCAACCGTATGTGAGGTCATGTAAATGAATGCAGGGGTTGCAAGAATCCGGCAATAATAAAAGGTCTCTGAACATGAAGCAACCAAAAATCAACTCAAGCATCATATGTGTAATAGATCGGAGGTGTTTCTACCACTTGTACATGTTAGACTTCACAGCCACTACGCATCTGAACACACAACTAGAGTACCTTGTGTTGTTTGTCGTAGAGCCTCTGGAGGAAGTGAGACTGACTAGCACCCTGGATGTAATACAAACTACTTTCTTTTCCTTGAGAGAACACTTTCCTGCTGTTTCATGCCATCAAGTTTGTGATCACTTGTTTAGCGGCTTCCAGAACCGAATCCAAAGGTGGTCCCTTCTTTCCTAAACCACCACCATAAATGGTAAAGACATAGTATCTCCCCTTCTCTCTTTTGTGAATCGGTTTAGAGCCAACAACTGGAGCATGGGTAGCCTTTTAAGGCCTGCATCCCAGCAGCCATCAGTTGTCATAGCTTCTCAGGTAGTGGTGGGACTTCATGAGCTCCTTCCCTGTTCAGTTTGGATTTTGTCTTGCTCGATGTAGACTTATGCAGGTCTTATGCACGTGGTTCACCCGGTGTGAGTTTATGCATGCAATGGCCCTATTATGTGTAGCAAACACTGTTTTGCTACAGATGTCTACTACTTCTGGCTCTTACAATCTTTCTCTCTATCTTTTGAGATGATCCTTGAGCCTTGGAGGAATGATATGGTATAGATGTCCATTTTACACATGAGCACTCCATAGTGCCATATTCTCTGAATGTTGACCAGTTGTGAGTTTCTGTATTAATCGCCATCAACTCAGAAGCTTCTCTGATGACACTTGAGAGATGCACTAATCTGTGGGTATAAATGGAGGAACTTATGGGCCAGTTTAATACTATGTCCATTTAGCAGAGTAACGGTATTATGTTCTTTCCTGAGCATATCACCTAACCAATCATAGGTCTTAGTAATTCCAATTTTTAAATCAAGTTTTTGAGTTTGCATACAGTGTAAACATTTTATTTTAATTTTATGATGGTAGAGAATCAAACCTAGGGCCTTAAACATATTATGTAATTATGCTACCATTGAGTTGTTCTCCATAGACCTGGGCTGGGTTATTAGTTATAGATTTCAGGTTACCATTCTCCTATCTTTTTATTACCTCCTTCACTCTTTATTTCCTTCCTTTCCCCCATCCTCCATCTTAATTTTCCTCCACTTCTTACCACACACCTATACAGCACTTGCCATTTTAGATAGCCTCAGTTATAATTATGCTGCTGTAAGTACAGAAAAAGATTTCTAGGGCTGGGAAATGGCTCAGCAGTTAAAATGTTTACTTCACAAGGACATGAGTTCAGATCCCCAGAACCCATGTTAAATAATCTAGGGTGCTGGGCCTCTGTGATCCCAGCACTGGGAGGTGGAGACAGCATTTCAGGAGCTTGCTGGCTACCTATGTTATCCAACTGATGAGCTCTAGGCTCAGTGAGAGATCCTGTCTCAAAAATATTGTATAGAGTGATGGAGAAATTGATGTTTCGTTTCCACAGCAGCATGTGCACAAACTTGACCACCCATACATACACCATGTACAGACATGTATGTATATGTATGCTTTGATGTGGCATGCATCATTTTAAAATATCACAGTTCTTTACTCTTTTAAAGAAGGTACCACAACTAAGTCTAAGAGAAGTGTTGACTTGGTTATGTTTGGCTGTTCTTAGTGCATAGATCAAAGGGACTTCTAATTGACATGGAGATTCTTCACATCCTAACAAATGTTCTCAAATGCTTGAGGTATTTAAGATTACTGACCTAAAGCGGCATATCCAGTTACCGTAATTTCAGGAAGAATCCACAAACTTATTTTTAACAAGCAGCCTAAACAATGATAAGGTCTTCTTCTGATTATGTATTCAGTTTTAGTGGAGGATGAGTTAGGGGATTATGGTTGCTATCCCACCGTTCCTGGTTGTAATTGGATAAATAAGGAGAGCAAAGGCATTATTGTATAATTCATCTTAAATGCAATGCACTATCTTAACTGTCTTGGCAGTGGACAGACATTGAGTGTTGCTGATCGATGGGAAAAGAAAGGATGGATGTGTCCCAAGAGCATATTTACCAATACAGATGGTCCCTTTTGAGTGATAAAATCAGAGGAAATGGAAGTTACTTACACAAAAGAAAAGAAAGAAAAACAAAAATTTAATTTGTAACATCATATTTTTGATTGTTTTAGAATTTCCATTTTTAGATGAATTTCTCACTTGTGTGAATTTATGAAAGGCAAATTTTGACTTCCAGAATTTTTTTTCTCTAGCTACTCACTTAGTTTTCCATTCTACCTTTCCCCAAACAATTCCATTGTGTTAAAAATGTTCTGTGCAACCCTACATTTATATAAGGAATGCACTAAAGAAGCAGGGTTGGGACTTGAGGCTTTGTATCACCACAAGTGTCTTTTATATTTGCTTCCTGCATATACTCATAGTAAAATTATTCTCAGCAGGTAGCTTGCCTTGACAGCTGCCTCATTGAACTTGGATTAAAAGCACTAGAAGGTGAAATAAATAAATGAGCTCTCCTGTTTGCAAAGGCAGATTATAAGATACCAAGACGGAGACATAACAAAATTCTGCAAATAAAGATCAACACGAAGATATCAACATCCTTAAACATTCGTAGTGTGAGGTTAATTTATCAAACTCATTCATTGAGTCAGTTTCAACATATGGTCACTATATTCTCATGTTGGTCTAGGATCCAGGGCTGTAACACTGAAAGAGATACAGATCTTGGATGTTTATATGCAATGAAATGGAGGAAAGACATAAGGTAGATCAAAGAATCCCAGTAAACAAATAACATCATCATCAGATGAAGATGAACAGTGAGGAGACATGCAGTGAAGGGAGTAAGGACTGACAGATTTTGGCAGTATTGCTTCACAATTCTATGGATGTGACTTGTGAGCAAAGGGAAATATTAGGAGGGCTGTGCTGAGCTTGTGTTTGGGAGAGGTGCGTTACTTTAAGAAAACAGTGAACACAAGAGTCTAGGCAGCAGTGTCCCTGAGTGCTCAAGGAACCCCAAGAAGCCAGTGGAAACGGAGACACATGAAACTGTAGACAGAAGATCAGAGAAGGCAGGGAAGGGAATCTTATGCAGACCATTGCCAAAACTTTGACTTTTATTTCTGTGCATATCTTGAGAAGAAGCAATCTGAAATAGTCTATTCAGGAAGACCAATTAAGAGGTCATTACTGTAAGCAGGTGAGAGGTAGCGATGACCAAGAGTGAATGGTGGAGGTGGTGAGCTCTGGTCAAGTTCTGGTTATATTGTAAGGTAAAGCTAACAGGATGAAGTATGTGAGAGAAAGACAATACTTATGAATCCACAATTTTGCAGTGAGTCATTGGTGTTTGGAGTTTTAGATGGGGATTATTAAATGTTACTGTATTTGGTTTTTAATGATTTGGTGGCTACTTGGAGTAGCAGACTCAAAATCAAGAATGGAGATGTCTGTTTTTCCCTTGCCAATTTGACACAGGCTAGAGTTATCTAGTAGGAAAGAACCACAATCGTGAAACTGCTTCTTTAAGACTAGTCTGTAGGCAAGTCTGTGGGGGCATTTTCTCAATTAGTAATTGATACAGGAGAGTCCAACCCATTATAGGTGGTACCACCCTATACAGGTGGCCTGTATAAGAAAGCAGGCTAAGCAAGACATGGGGAACAAGCAAATAAGCAGCACCCTTCCATGGCCTCTGCTTCAGTTCCTGCCTCCAGGTTTCTGCTTTGTTTGCATTCCTGTCCTGGCTTCTTTCAGCGATGAGCTGTTAAAAGAAACCTTACTAAAGCTCAAAGCACACATCGCACCTCACACAATAATAGTAGGAGACTTCAACACTCCACTATCATCAATGGACAGATCTTGGAATCACAAACTAAATAGAGACACAGTGAAACTAACAGAGGTAATG
>CM052705.1:44905440-45090536 GCA_028551405.1 Uromys caudimaculatus | reverse complement strand
AGGTGGGAATATGGGAATGGGTGGGCGGGTAGGTGGGAGGAGGAATTCCCTCACAGAGGCGGGGAGGGGGAGGGGACACGGGGGTTCCAAAGAAAAGGGGAATCATCGGAAATGTAAATAAAATATCAAAAAATAAAAAAAAAATAAAAAAAAATAAAAAAATAAAAAAAAAACCAAACAAACAAACAAAAAAAGATGAAATAAATTCTCTCTTTAAGTTGTTTTTAATCGGGGTGTTTTATCACAGCAATAGAAACTGAATTAAGACAGGGGGCGTCAGAGCTGGGCTACACATTTGGAAGTTGTCCACATATAGATTATATTTCAGGTGACTGGGTTAGGTGCACTTACCAGTTCTGATTCTCAGCCCAAGTGCTCATGGCAGTCATGCTTCATTTCAGCAGCTTTCATATACTAGAAACGTGTTCAGTAACCACAGTAAGCCTAGGATTTCCTGTCCTGTCCGCAACTGCCATCCACATCATGGACACATTTGTCACAGTTCTCTATCGTCAAGCACAGAAAATGACACTCACAGAATGCACCCAGAAAACCTCCAACCCCACTGCGAATCAGTGAAAATTCACTGCAGATCTGATGGGCTGACCGGTAACACCAACATCAGACACAGCTAAGTGGAATAAAGTGTCCTCTCTTGCCCCGTCTCTCCTCAAGTTCTACCAAAGGTCACGTCTCTCTTTTTCTCACCTGCTCTATACTTTTCTGAGCTCTCCTTACTAACCAAGCCTTCATTTCGTGATTTGGACTTGTTTACTTTATGGTTTGAATATTATTTCTTCCCAGCAAAGCTCACATTGGCATTTGGTCCCCAGTGTGGCAGGGTTGGGCAATGTTGTCTAGTGGGAGGTACTTGGGTTAGAAGGACAGGGGTCTCAGGAGTAGAATGAAGTGACTGGCTTCATTGTAAGAGTGGGTTGTTGTTATGAAGCGACTCCATCCTTCGCATTCTTTCTCCGGCAGTCTCTGGCTTGCCCATTTGTCTTCTGCCATTAATTGAGTCACTGGGCTGTCATCCAAAGAAGCCGAGCAGAGCGTGGTGCCTCCCCTACCTCTGAACTGTCATAAAAATAACTGTATTTTTTTTACTTTGCAGATCACCTAGTCTCATGTATTCCGTATTAGCCACAGAAAACATACCAAAATTCTTTCTCTTTCCTTTGGAAGATAAACTTCTCCATGTGTTTGACTAAATTCACTTTTCTCAAAAGCCAGTAGTAGCATCTTTTTATAATCTGTTTGCCTTTAAGTGACCATCTATACATAGCAAAATACTTCTTCAAGTATCTACCCAACAAAGAAAATCTTTTAAAGTGTGTGTGTGTGTGTGTGTGTGTGTGTGTGTGTGTGTGTGTATGAGAGAGAGAGAGAGAGAGAGAGAGAGAGAGAGAGAGAGAGAGAGAGGATTTTCTAAGTCAATAGACATTTGGATAAGGCCGACAACGTAGGCTGAAAATGTATTATTTTTATTTGGTCATATTTGCATAAAGAGCAATATAAAATGCCAAGAAAATTCTGATCATATCTTCACAAACTTTGTACTCATCTTTACCATCTGATTACTTATTCATGCTAATATAATTATTCTCAAGTTCTCGTTCCCTGCCATATAAATCTGCATCATTGGATAATTTGATCGTTTTAAATTTTTAACACTTGTGGATAATGGGCTATGCTGCCCAAATCCCCTCAGCCAGGAAACCTTCACTAAAGAGATTTCCCCCTTTTTGCCTACATCCATGCCTCTTTCTGAGCAACCTGAATCCAAATGATCAAACTAGAGATTGCAGTGGCGCAGGCCTTTGCATCCTTAGCTAGCTGGGAAGAGTAACACCGTTTTCAGAGGCATGTCTCAGGTACATTGCCAAGGACCTTCGTCAGTCCCAGTCTTTCCTCTGCACGATGCCATAGGCTTCTTTTTCCCCTTGGAGGACTTAATCCCCAGTGTGTTGCTTGATTAGCTGGCTGCACATCAATGTCCGTCTTAGCGACTTCTCTGGGAAAGCCATCTGCAGCACACTGTATCACCTTTCCCTGGAATATTCTAGGAGAATGAGTATTCCTCCCACAACCTCTGGAGTGGCCCGGATCTCTTGGTCCTGGTCTTCTGTGACTCACAAGGCTGCTCATCAGTTTCCTGGATTGTGGTGATACCATTTCCTCCCGACAGCCTTCTTCCTGTGGGTCACCCACTCTAAGCGTCAAGGATAAGGCAGGAGACTGAAAATTGTTCAGCAAGTGAAGATATTACAGTTAAATAAGATTGAACTCAAAGTGCAAAAGATACTTGAGATTTCATTGAGCAGAAGCCCTCAGAGACACATTTCCAGAACTTTGTCCTTCTTTCCTTCCTTCTTTCCTTCCTTCTTTCCTTCCTTCTTTCTTTCTTTCTATTATCTAATTTTCTACTTTTTGTTTGTTTGTTTGTTTGTTTGTTTGTGTCTTTTTGAGACAGGGTTTCTCTGTGTAGCTCTGGCTGTCCTGGAACTCACTCTGTAGACCAGGCTGACTTCGAACTCCAAGATTTGCCTGCTTCTGCCTCCAGAGTGCTAGGATTAAAGGTGCATTCCACCTTAGCCCCGCATGTTTTTATTTTCAAAATCTCCCCACCCTACAACTTTCTTCATTCGGAAATGAATGTAACTTCATAATGTAACTTTTCATTCTCTTGTAAGAAAACCCTAGTGTCAATCGAGATGAAGTCTAGGATGGTGCTGAGGCAGTTTCAACTCCTGAGCATCAATGCCGGTGCCTGGCCCAGTAAGTCAGCCCAGGACTCCTGTGAGTCAGCAATGCAGTATGCAGACACATCGTCTTAGTTTTTCTATTATTCAGCGATTCATGTTCAGTGTCCCCAAAAGACAAATGAAATTTCCCTGCCAGTGATATGGCAGAGACTGTGCCATATTTATTGTGCAGAATTTGCAGTGTGCCGAACAGTTGAGGGTAGCCGTGTTATCTGAACCCTTTCCCCTTGCCATTTTCACCTTTTCCAGTATGTGTCACTTCAGTTCTCAAGTTTCATGTTAATCTATTTCTGGTTTTAGCTTTAGCTTACCTTCTAAGTCAGTTGTCATTTATCTGTCTTGTTTCTTTGCCTCTAGACTTGCGATGTTGTCATCTCCCTGAATCTTTCTGGTTTTGTGGACTTCTGCTTTAAAGAAGAAGCTCCCTTGTTATTTTAGTAGGTTTTAGAGAGAAGTCAAGTAAACACATCGTCAGTACACTGTGTTTAACCCCGAGGTGTTCAGTTAAACCTCAACAGATCTAATTTTATCATCAAATTGTAGAAAAGTCAAAATTATGAAATACTGAAACTAATTCCCAAGAGTATTCTGGGTAGCATTAATATTTTGGCTACTTTGAATTTAAATCAGTTTGAAATAAGAGTAAAGAGGATTTTTATAATTCCATATGAAATATATTAAAATAGCATTTCACTATAAGGATTTTAAAATATAGCGTGTTATCCTATAACTTTTTTTTTTTTTAGCCTTTTCTGGGTAAATAGTTGCTTCTTATTCTAAAATCTTCTAAGTTAGAAAAACAAAGGGAAAATTATATTTTCCCTAGTGAGCTTTTCCTTAACATTAGTTTATATCTTCTGTGTCTTTTTTATTTTTTTTAACCTCAGTCGTTATCAGTTGATAAAGTAACTTATTTTTAAAATCATGGATTTGTTTCATATTTAAAGATGATGAAATGTGGCTTTCATATCAGCAAGTCAAAGAGTTAGCTGAAGTGTACCTCTTGAGTGCTGATGGGCAAGCCTGAGCAAAGCATCAGCAGAGACAGGAGGATGCACATTTATCCGTCACGCTATATATGCACAGCACCTCTTTTAAAACTGCAAAGAAATGCAGACCCTCAAAGGTGGCTGTTGAAGGTATTTTCCAAGAGCATTGAATGATCACTAGAAAATTTTTGTTTCGGAACAAGAGCTCAAAGTCTCTTTTCTTTGAGGCTAGGAAGATGCTGTCGATAGCTCAGGGTATTGGCAGTGACTTAGATTTACTTTCTAGTCACACCTTTTTTTTTTTTTTTTTTTTTTTTTTTAAAGTACGAAGATAAATGCCTCCACAGCAAGTACAGGGTTGACATTATTTTTAAATATTTCAAAAATGCACAGCAAGATTGAGAGAATAATGAGGAAATATGTAAACTCAAACTGATATATTAATAACTTGTTCAAAAACCTCCTTCCTGAATTATGGGACTAATCTCTAATCGTTACACTGCCTGTATTTTGTTGACTTTGACATTTTGTGGTCATTAATGGCCTTTTTAAAAGTTATACTGTATTTTTCAATTGTTTGTTAGTTTGCCATGCTATGAAGTAATTGAATATTTAATGAAATGCTTTTCCTTTCCTTTATATATACTGATTAGCTTCAAACCGGATCGCCTTTGTCGGTCTCCTAATTTGCTCCAAGCTTGAATGTTTGGATGCGTTGACTGCCTTCTTTTGAAGACTTACAGGAATATCACTTTAATGTGACTTCTGGAACAAATTACAATGGAAAGAATACTTTTCTGTGACAAGCAAAATCAGGCTGGTCCTTACCATGTCAATAGTATTATTGTTAGATATACCCATGACAACACACCTTAAGTACCTGAATCACATCTTAAGTTGAAACACACACCTACACATATGGGGTGGAGGAGAGGAGAGGAGAGGAGAGGAGAGAGAGAGAGAGAGAGAGAGAGAGAGAGAGAGAGAGAGAGAGAGAATATTTTCTTACCTGTGAGATTAAAGCTTGTAGGAACACAAACATGGCCTAGATATCTTGAATTGAGTTGAGCAAGAAAACTACAGTGTTTGTTCTTGGGAAGCCTTGGACTTCCCCGCTTTGATGAAGCTTCCTGGTGTGCCCTGCAACAACCATTCAATCAGCCACAGGACGGCTGCATTGCACAGGTTTTGTGGTTGCCTGATGTAAAGACTGTTATAATAGAACCTAGCTTTGACAGCAGTTTAGACGGGAAAACAGATGGTGCTTTCTTAGGAGAAAAGAGGGCGTGAGTGCTGGCAAGATGTAAGGGGTCAACATCCAATGAAAAGTGCCTGGGATGGAAAACTTCTGGTATTTCTGCAGCAATGGTACCTTGTCCTTAAAATCTCCAGGTCTGAAGTTTAGAGGCTGCACATTGTGGCCATGGGCTTTCAGGCTGAAGAGGAACACACAGTGGTTTAGTAACAGAGCTCAGAATGGTGGTTCTAAATGTTAGGGCCTGATGTTTCTCTCTCTGCTCTTTCTCTGTTGGACAGACTTCACCATGAGCATATAGAACCCTTGCCGATGCAGACAATAGCCCTGGGCCCAGAGTTGGACTGGGAAAGACAGGACCCGGAGCAGGCAGATAAAAACTCTCTCTAAATGGGAGATGTGACCTGATTACTATAAAACTAAAATTACATTGAAATTAAGTGGAAATGTGACCTGGTTACTGGTTACCAATAACACAAAGTCACAATAATTAAGGCTTAGCACAAACGAATGGTTACGGCTAAAATCCACGAAGAAGTGACACATTAAAGAATGTGCTCAGTCCCTGATCCATTCAGTCACCCATTTGTTAACTCATGGCGAGTTGTTTGTTTTACCATGTAATGCAATGCATACTACAAGCATAAATGAAAGTCGTCCCTCTGCATGTGAGGGTGCTATGTGTATGTGTACCTTTGTATGTAATTGTGTGCATCCCTGCAGGTCTAGAAGCTGGAGTTTGATGTTGAATGTCTTCCTCTACCACTTTACATTTTATATTTTGAGGCAGGATCCCCCATTGAACCAGAATTGTATCATTCTGGCTAGACTGATTGGGCATCAAGCTCTCAGTATCTGTTTATCTCTAAACCTTTCCCCACCCCAGCACTGGGGTTCCAGATGGTACTGCCATGCCTGGCATTACATGAATTCTGCAGAGTTCCTATTCATGTTTGTGGAGTGAGTACTTTACCTGCTGAGCCATCTCCCCAGAGCCACAACTTAATTTTTAATTAGATGCAAAATTTCCCCTTGTTAATGTATCATGAGTCCAATATTAGGATCCAGGTATAAAGGAAATAGCCAACATTTTGTGTGATATGTTTGTTCAAAAGGCATATTGCAGATATTCAGGACATGTTTATGTTGAAGGGGTTGAGAAAGGAGCACCTGAAGCTGAGCCTGTGGAGGAAAGGGGCAGAAGGAGGGAGGGGTCAGGGCCATTGATGAAGTTATGGAGAAAGAGTAGACTCGAGACTCAGCAGCTATCAGTGCCTGGAACTATGAGTCACTCAAGCTCTCCAACCCTCCATTTCCTCCTGTTTGGGATCAGTGCATTTCTCACTAGGGCATCATTGTACCAAGTATACACAAGTAAAGAAAATGCCATCTAGCATGAAGATGGTGATCACGGTGATCATATCACCATGTCAAGATGGTCCTTGATTGATATTGATAATAAACACCTACTAAGCCTTATAGTGAGTAAGAAGGTGGGTCACACAGGAAAGTATGACTAAATTTAGATTTAAGTTCCCACTTCAGTAGAGATACTTTAAAGAAAAACATGTATAGGTGTAGTTTAGACTACAAATGCCCCCCACTGAAGAAGTAGTTCATGTCCTGAAAGGCCAAAGATTGACATCCCAGTTATTTCTTTGTTCCCGTTGGCCTTGATCTCTGCTCTCTTTCTATAAACATAATCGGTCTTAAACTATCCTCGTGGGGTCTCTTGGCCTTGCCCAGGACTGCTGTTTTCGATGCTCTTTCTATCTCTTCTATGCTATTGCAGAGGACTGAGAGATGACAAGTAATCAAGACTACCAAATATGAGTCTTCCCAGGACTTGCTGACTTTGTGTAAAATGTTATGAGCAACCTTGTTTCTCTCATTATTTCTTCATACTAAATCTTTTGTCTTCTGCATTCAAAACTATGCAATAGGACTCTATGTTGCTAGTTCAGCACCTTGGTTAGGAGCAGGACCCTGGAGTCAGGCTGTCTGTGTCTGAATTAAGCTCCATTATTCATTCATTAGCTGTGGGGTTTAGGTAGTAATTAACTTTACTCAGTCTTCTTCAGTGGTGACTTCTTCAGCACCTAAGTTGCAGGGTTGTTATAAACATGGACTTGAATTATCTGGATAATAGAATCATCCCTAGTGTCTATTATATAAGAAAATGTTAACTAATACGATTAGAATATTATGATGGTTAATCTTCTTTGTCATCGTGTATGGATTTAGAATTGCCATGTATGCGTATTTATGGGTGCATTTCTAGAAAGGTCTAATTGAAGAAGGAAAACCCACCCATTACACAGTGTTTGCATCCATGAATGACTATAAAGGAGAAAGCAAATGTGATGATTTATTCTTATTCGCCTCCTGACTGTAGATACAATGTTACCAGCCATCTCATGCTTAGATTGCTATAGCATTCCTGCCAGGATGGACAATACCTATAAAGTACTAACCAAAGTAAATTTTTCTTCCATTAAATTCCTTCTAGTCAGGTATTTTGTCACAGTTACTAGTAAAGTTAACTAAGTAACTAATGTAAACACTTGCTACTAAGGGATGGGGCTATTGTTGTGATGTGTGGTTCACAGGCTTTTGGAATGGATTTATAATAGACATGTCGAAGATTCCAGGCCTGTACACTAAAGAAACTCTTCAGTGCTGTAAACATAACTGAATGGGTCATTCCTGTGGGGGCTTGGAAGATCAGGATGTCAAGCACAAGGTGGACAGTAGAGAACTTGCTCATAACTCTTTCAAAAACTAAGCTAGAGGGCATTTGTATTACATTCTGGCAGAGAATCTGTGTGCATTCTGCCTGTATCCAGAGAATCTGGATGCATTCTGCCTGTATCCTGAAACTTTGAGTGAGGCTGAATTAAAAGGTAGCGAGATGATTTATCTGGGTGGAGAAAATTTCAAGACAGCATAGCATTCTGGGACTGTTATGGCCATTCCTCTCAGCACTTAATCATTGCTCTAGAAAGAAAAGGCAGAAAAAAGTGACAGTGTGAAGTCTGGCAAGGAGACACATGTGGGCAGGAATGAAGTCTTGGAAGAGAAGAACATAGCTATGAGAAAATCCTGCACTCTTCCAGGACAATAGGAACCTTTCTCCAAGGATAAAGTCTCATCCGTGGAAGGACATTCTGGGAGAATGAAACTTCATTTGAAAGGAAAGAACTTCAGCAGGGAAGCTTACTGGTGAGGTTCCCCACTCAGAGATCTGCTCAGGGAAGTATCTCAGGGCCATGATGCGAAGGCCTTTGAATCTGTGCTCCAAAGAATCAGACTGCATCTGAACTTGGCAGCAGAACATGGTAGTTGTCACCCACATGCTGGGTTTTGTTTTAATTTTTAATTTTAAATATGTGTGTTTATCTCTTTTTCTTTTTTTGAGATTATAATATAATCATATCATTATTCCCTTCCTTGCCTTCTCTCCAAATCCTCCCATAAACCCCTCTATTTCAAATTCATGACCTCCTTTTTCATTGATCATTGAAACATGCATTATATGTTATATACATATACTAATACATATACATATATATTCCTAAATATAACCTGCTCAACTATATAATATTGCTTGTATATTTTTCAGGGCTGACCATTTGGGTCACTGGATAAACAATTGCTATGTTCTTCCTTGGTGAAGACTATTTCTCTCAATATGATCACTCCTTATGTGTCTGTAGTTCTTTGTGGTATTGGCTTTGCAGGCATAAAAGATTTGAGAGTGAGAGGTCATGGAAGCTTACCATGAGATTCCAGAAAACAGCTTGTTGCTAGCCAAAGCGTAGCAGGGTTAGACTCCCTGCAAGGGAACCACTAGGGGCCACCCCTGAGGCTGGGACGATGAAGCTCAAGCTGTAGTAGTGACTGTGAAGTTTGGGAGATTCAGGACTGTCAGACACCTCCTAAAGATGGCTGAAGGGATATAATGTAGCTCAGAGGTAGAAAACTTACAAGGTCCCAGGTTCAATTTTTAGCACTATAAGAAATAATAGATACAATGCAACAAGTGTTCCTCTTAGTTTTCCTTGCAAGTAAGGATCAGTCTTCTCTGGTAGCATCCTACCTCAGCTTTCAGTGAGACCAGGCTTAAGCCTGTTTAGCATTTTGGGGAAAATATTGGCTTTCTGGATGCATGTGCTGCCTATTTTATGTGTCTTTAACTCCTGGGATTTTTTCTTTTGCTTTGTTTTTTTTTTTGTTGTTGTTGTTGTTTTGTTTTGTTTTTCTAAAAAGTAGCTTTAATGGCTGGAGCAACAACCATTTTGCAAAAGGAAAAAGTTCTGCAAAAAACATACAACCTTGATTTTGAGCCACCAAACCAATACCAAAGTCTCCAGACCTAAGATTAAACTAGAAAAAAATTTAGTTTGCCAAGTCACTATTTATTTTATTTACCTTTGCTTAAAGCTTGTTAACAGTAACTCTTAGAGGCACTGAAAATAGTTTTCCTTGAAAAGGCACTTCAAATTCAGGCATCTCACACTGAAAAATGATCACCAAGTTCACTTTTAACATCAGAGGAAATTCAGTATTATTGTCTTAGTTAGGGTTTTACAGCTGTGAACAGTCACCATGACCAAGGCAACTCTTATAAGGACAACATTCAATTGGGGCTGGCTTACAGGTTCAGAGGATCAGTCCATAATCATCAAGGCAGGAGCATGGCAGCATCTAGGTAGGCGTGGTGCTGGCAGAGTTGAGAGTTCTGCATCTTCATCTGAAGGCTGCTATGAGGAGACTGACTTCCAGGCAGCTAGGGTAAGGGTATTAAAGCCCATGCCCACAGCGACACAACTCCAACAAGGCCACATATTCCTCCTAAGAGTACGACTCCCTGGCATATACAAACCATCACAATTATATAGAAAAAAAATAAAAATTTTAAAATAACATCCATTGCTTCACTGTTTTTTCTTTGATTTAATTGTCATAAAACTTATATATGTTGTGGTAGGAACTGTAATTTACTTACTAAGAATATGTAAGTAAATATAAACATATCTTTATTTTAGAATATTGCCTTACAATGTTAGCAGATTACATATAAGATATATAAATAATCTTAACATGAAATGTTAATAAAAATGGATATTAAAGCTGTTCAGTTAAATGAAACTCACCCTGAAATATCTACACACATATGCTTTTCTTTAGTTGTTTCATGAATAAAAATCTTCTATGACGGCTTGCTAACATGAGTATAATTACAACATGTCATTTGTCATGTGACCTATTAGAGTTCAGAGTATTTTCTAACTGAGCAATGGCTTGTTCCACATACTTTTGCATAAGAAAGGAGTTTCTGGGTGAGCCACATAGTTACCTGAGTTTGATTTCAGAGACCAGGGACTCTCCAATTGAAAGAAGAAAACCAACTCCCTTGAGTTTTCTTCTGACTTCCATATACGTATCACAGTTCAAGTACCCCCTTTGCTGTCTGTCTATCTATCTATCTATCTATCTATCTATCTATCTATCTATCTATCTATCTATCCAAATATAAATATATAATATATATAAATATATATGTAATCATAAAAGAAAGAGATTGTTTAGAATAGAGATAGCATATCTTCCAGTTTTTGTTGAAAATTTAGCAAAGGAATGAAATCCTTAATGGGTTCCATTACCACCACTATTCCTGCACAGCATTTTCCCTGAGTGGGAAATTCCTGAGCCATAGGAACCCATTGTTGCAGACCTATGAACAGATTAAACTAATTGAGGAAAATTGTGTATTAATCCCTCAGAGGAAGTATTAGTAGCAACCCTGAGAAAATTATTTTTAAAAGGAGATGAGTTCTAGGGAAAAAAAAAAGGTGTTCTGTGAGAACTGGAATTTCTATGAAATGGAACATGAATGTGTCTAAATGTTTTTCAGGATAATAAAAGAAAGCACAGCCATGGGGAAATCTTACAGTGGTTTTGGAATCCTCTATTTTGCTTGCTGGGTCATCTCTTGGCTCAGGAAACTCTTCCCTTTGCTCAGAGTGTTCTCCAAGGAGTCATAGACATATGATCTGACTCAGTTTCCCAGCTGTGGAGGAGGAAACCCAAACTTGAGAGCTGCCTTAGAAAGCACTGTGGGAATTTAGATACACCTGTTCTTGCCCTGTGGGAGTGCTGTCCTTTATTTGGGGTCCTTATCGGTCACCACTTTACCCTTCCTATATGGTAATCCCTAGAGAAAAAGACAGGTTTGGGGGATACTGATGCTCATGCATATTTGGAATCATTGTAAGCAAAGTGACCCTATAGTATGGCTCCATGGCTATAGTAGAGTCTGTAAAATGAGGGTCCCCAAAGCCAAAATCACAATAGATTCATAGCAAAATCCACTCCTCAGAGCTTACGATAGTGATCAGTGCTAGCAATCCTACTACACAGGAGACCGAGGCTGGAGGATTGACCAGTTTAGGCTAAATGGTGGGTGGAGTGGAGCGGAGGAGGAGGGGGAGATACCATCCATCTTTAGAAATATATTCTGGCTAAATTTCATACTCTATTACTTCTAAATAAAGTGCCTCTACCTTTTCAATGGCACAATGCAAATTCAATATTCGAGAAATGATTTAGCGTATCTGTCATATTATTCTGCACATAGTGGGTGTGCAATTAATTTTGTTGACATCATAATAAAAGGACTTATTTAATTCAATAAATAACAATGATATTTTAAAAAAAGAAATATTTTAACACATGCATTCTAAACAATCTCAAACAGGCTCTGCAAGGCTGTACTCCAAATTAAAGGCACTCCAGCCTTGTGATATTAGCTGACAACCCTGGAATTTCACAGTTGTGCTTTTTGCTCACCTTTGTCTTCTTTATTTGTCTTTCCCTAGAAGAAGAAAGAGGAGGAGGAGGAGGAGGAGGAGGAGGAGGAGGAGGAGGAGGAGGAGGAGGAGGAGGAGGAGAAGAAGAAGAAGAAGAAGAAGAAGAAGAAGAAGAAGAAGAAGAAGAAGAAGAAGAAGAAGAAGAAGAAGAAGAGGAAGAAGAAAAGTTGTCCTCATGTAGGATTGCTTACTGAACTAGTGGGAAAGTGCGCAGAGCAAGTGAGCCACAGGAAGACTGTCAAACCTGGTGTTAGTGGGTGAGAGGCATGGCCCCTTAGGGCATGCACAAATATTTCACAAAAAACAGTTTACAGAACTTCCCCTCTAAAGACAACTGTCAAACAGCTACCTCAGTCACCACCACCAGAAACACCTACTGCCATTTTTGCATCGATGAGCTCTCTTTTGACTTGTGTGAGCTAATATGTTGTTTTGTTTTAAAATTCACATTTCTCTGGTAATTTGAGAGGTTAATTATGTCTTTATATATCTTCTGGGCATTTGTATGTCTTCTTTTGAGAAATGTCTGCTCTATCCATTGTCTATTTTGACAGAGCTGTTTTCTTGCTGTTGGATTGTTTGAGTTTCTTATATGATTTGGATGTGAGCCTTCTGGTGAATGTACCTTTTGAAAATATTTTCTCCCAACACATGATCTGTCTCTTCACGCTGTCGATTGGTTTCTTTGACTTTGCTGGAGAATTTTAGCTGGGCATTATTTTGTTTATCTATTTGTTTGTTTAATAGTCTATATTTCTTGATTCAATCCAACAAACCATTATCCAGACTATGTCTCAGAGCTTGCTCTTTGTTTATGTTTTATGATTTCTTGTTCATGTATTGTGATGGTTTGTAGATGCTCGGTCCAGGGAGTGGCACTATTAGAAGGTGTGGCCCTACTGGAGTAGGTGTGTCACTGTAGGCATGAGTTTTAAGACCCTCACCCTAGCTGCCTGGAAACTGGTATTCTGCTAGCAGTCTTCAGATGAAGATGTAGAACTCTCAGCTTCTCCTGCACCATGCCTGCCTGGATGCCGCCATGTTCCTGCCTTGATGATACTGGACTGAGCCTCTGAACCTGTAAGCCAGCCCCAATTAAATGTTGTTCTTTATAAAACTTGCCTTGGTCATGGTGTCTGTTCACAGCAGTAAATCCCTAACTAAGACATGTATGTACATGTGTACATGTTTCTTTAGATATGTGCATGGATGTGGAAGTCAGAGGGCAACCATGGATATCATTCCTCAGGTGTCACTCACCCTTCTCTGAGACAGAGTCTTTCACTGACCTGGAACTTGTCAAATAGGCTAGACTGCAAGGACATTGACTCTAGAGATCTGCCTGACTTGACCTTCCCAGCACTGAGACCACAACCATGCACCACTCTGCCAGGCTTTTTCTACAGGGGTTTTGGGGACTAAATTCAGGTCCTTGTGTTTGCAAGGTGGGCATATTAGCAAATGAGCTGTTTCCTCAATCAGGTCCATCCTCTGTATTTCTAGTAGGTATTTTTTTTTTTGGGGGGGGGTTCTTATGTTGAGGTCTAATCAAGTTTGAAAGGATTTTTATGTGTGATGTGCAAAATAAACCCAAATTAATTCTTCTGTAAATGGACATACAGTTTATTTTTTAAAATATAATTGATGGCTAGAAAAACTGTATTTTCCCTGTTATGAATTCTTGGGAGCTGTGTCAAAAATAAAGTAATGTAAGTACTTAAGTTTAATTTCATACTTCCTATCCTCTTCTCACCGTTAAAGTTTGTAAGAGAATGACATGCTGTTTAGATTATAAAAACTTTATAGTGTATTTTCAGTTCAGGAATTGTGACACTCTGGCTTTTTTGTTTTTGTGTAGGATTACTCTAGTTATTTGGAGGATTTCGTGGTTCCAAACAAAGTTTAGGTTGTTTTTATTGATATGAAGAATTTTAAATTTTCACAGAGATGGCATTGAATCTGCATCTATAGGTCATTTTAGGGAGCACAACCCCAAGTGATTTAGTAACTCTTCTAGCCCAGGAGTGCAGGGCGTCATGCACGCATCCATTTGTCTTTAGTTCCTTTCCAGAGATGTACCAGCTCACACGAGAAGATGGATATACACGCACACATCACAGAATCACATGCATATACAATAAATAAATACATAAATAAATTTATTTCTTCACACTCCAGTTAGTAGCGAAACATTATAAGAAAGTATGAAACTCACTGGTACAAGTGCCACTGGGGCACAAATCACTTATCTTTAATGTGAATGTCAAAGAGGAATCAGTAAACGTTCCAAAGCACATTACAAAACGATGTTTAACTGTGACACCAAAATGTGAAATGGCAAGAGTAAAGTCAAAGTGTTGTTTATATCAACAAAGTTGCTATCAGCTTAAAATATCCTGTCATGAACACAGAGGGATTTAGTTAAGTGTCACTATAACCACAAGGGAAAAATGTAGTAGATACATAAAATGCATAAGAAATGATAAAAGCATACCAGTAAAGAAAGTAATCTAGTCACAAAAGAAGATGACAAACATAGGAATGAAAGAACAAATAGAAAATTTATTTGACTATCACTTGGTTAAATAATCTAATAAAAATTCTAGTCGTTGAATAGATGGGTCCAACTATATGGTCCCTATGAAAGACTCAGTTCACCTTTAAGAACACATTAAAGCCAAGCACACAGGTGCATGCTTTTAATCTCAGACCTCAGAAGACACAGGCTCGTGGATACAAGAGTTCAAGACCAGCCTGATCTACATAGAAAGTTCACGGCTAGCCATGGCTATAGAATGAGACCCTGACTCAAATAATAACTAAGTAAAAAGTCTTTACTTTTCTACAGCTTGATTGTAGTACATCATTGCATAGTCTTGTTTTGATAGAACCTGATTAGAGAAATTTCATCTTCCAGAATGTTGATCTTTACACCGTTCCTCAGATGTGCAAAATTTTCTGCAGTTATTTCTTTAAATAATCTGGCCCCTTCGCTGCTTTCCTTCCTTCTATCCTATACATCAAGCCTTTTCTCTTTGGATGCCATTGCATCAATCCCATAGATGGGCTTTGTTCCCTTTCTTTCTTTTGGACCCTTTAGGCCTTATCCTGAGCTTGTCTGTGAGCAGACTGGTCTAGGGATTCACTGGGTGCTAAACACATTCATGTTTCTATAGGGGACGAGCATCAAATGTTCCTTTTTCTGTCATCTTTCTTTTGTCTGGATCCAATTAGCTTTTTTAAAAGAAAGACTATCTGTCTAATCCTATTTTTGCATTCTACATACTCCTGAAGTATGGGCTGCACAATATGACTTCCTGTAGAGAAGCACTGAACATAAAGAAGGAGGAGAGTAAGTTTACATTGCAGACAGGGACAAATACTATTACAGACAGACATCAGTGTCAACACTGCGGTGATACATTATGACACTGTTATAGTCTCTTGACTTCTTAATATCAAGGGATGGAATTTAGGAGTTCCAACTCAGACTTGTTAGAAAAAAAGGTCCAAATAGAGAGAGAACGAATAAAATAGCTGGCCAATGCTTCTCAAAGTTAGTTTTCAAAACAAGAAAAATCTGAGAAACTCATGGCCAAGAATAGTCTAAAGAGACATGGCTAGTGTGCCTCAGACTCCTAGTTGGGATCCTAAATATAAAAGGGAAGTTATGTAGAAAGTAATGAAATATGGCAAACCATGGTTCTAGGTTCATTCTGTCTGATTAATCATTTGCTAATTATAGGAAACCTATTAGCTAGTGAGAGCAGATCATGATAGTAATATTGCATGTGACTGGCCTCACTAGAATTCTACACAAAGGTTAAGTATCCTTTATCCAAAATGTATGGGACCAGAAGTGGTTTCGTTCTTATTTATAATTGTTTAAGTGTTGAAATATTCACATAATTACATTTCTTGGGGGAAGAGACTGAGTCTAAATATGAAATCCATTTCTTCTCATATCCCCAAACATATAGCCTGAGGTAATTTAATTCAATATTTTTAGGGTATCTGGGTTTCCACAGCAGCCAGTTAGGTATATGAGGTCAGGTGTGGGACTTTCCGCTGTTCCTGTCATGTTAGCTAAAAACCATCGAGATTTGGGGATATTTCAGATTTGGGGATTAGGGATGCCCAATACCTAATGTCATCTTTATTTCTCTCCAAATCTAAAACTTTTCTTTAAAAATAAAACCTAACAAAAACACCAGAAATAAAAAAGAATTACCAGGTCTTCCTAGAGCTCAGTTGAGGAGAAAATGAAGCCAGAAAAAAAAAAAAAAATACAGGATCAAAAAGAGTATAATGTAGGCTTGAACAGAGAGTGTGAACTCTTAGAAGGAATTATAATACTTCGTTAAATTATAACTTAAAATATGTGAATCAGCAGTAGCAACCGCACGTTCTTTTTCTGAGTTGGCCCTGAAGTCTGTGCTAGAATGATAAAGAAGGAAGCTGTCTGCTATGAACTATGCATTATGTGGTAGAGGTAAATAATGGTAAGTTAAAAACAACCTTCCCAAAATATAAGAGCAAACTCCTATTCAAGTTATTCTGTTCACACTGTTACACATGGCTCTATTTCATATGACCACTGAGCTCCTAGAAATTTATATTTTATGCGTTTCAATCACACTTTTCTAGAAAGTTCTTTTTGAGAGATGATAGAGTGAATTGTTTCTCTTGGAGTTGATGGTAGGCAAACAGAAAGGGAGAGAAAAGGTAGAAGGCCTGGATACTGACAAAAGACTCCATTTTTGAAAGGCAAGGTGTGGCAGCTCATTAGGTTTTTATCTGAATAAATAAATCTGAATAATTGAAAAGCATGTCTGAAATGGTTCAACCAACACCAAAGGTTTCACCACTGAGGGTCCAGTATCAAGATTCTTTAACTGACTTTCTTCTATGGACATGAAGCCAAGCTGCTGGACCACTTGAAGACATCATTAAGACAGTGCTTTTTTTTTTCTTTTCTTCCCAAGTCTGGATCTCCAAGTCCTCACCTCGTCCTGCTTTATTTTCTTTTACAAATATAAAGCCAACTCACCACTCCCATTCCTGGAGTACAAATTTATGGGGGTAAAATGCGGGAGTACATTTAGCTATCAGAGGTATATCCACTACAAATGCTGAATCATCTTAAATTGAACGGACTGTATAGCCTTCAAGCTGTCCTAGGCTTATGCAATTCAGTTCTAGAGATGAACATCGCCACTACCAGACCTTGCACAAATCACGTTCATAGTCTCAGGTGTCTGAGCTGGAAATGAGCATACTCGGTTACCGCTCTCTGGTTCTTTGGGTGTGTGTAATCTGTGAGCTAGTTGTGTTTTAGCCGGCACAGAGGAAAACCATAAACACACATGTAGACACTTGCTTTTATTGGTCTTCAGATCACCATTTTTTAATTATATTTTATTTTATAATTATTAGCCCTTTTTTTGAGTGAGCAGCTGTTTAGCATTAGAAAAATACATTCAGGATTAGCCTTTTTATTAAATATTTAGTGTTGCCTACTTTACAAAGCGATTTACAGACTTTAGGAATATTAGTATAGACAAGTTATAGCTGTAATTTCTTTTTCAGTCCCTAAGGTAAAATACTAAGCACCGAAGACGCCCTCTAGGCAATTCCTGAACCCACCAGTGCCTCCTCTCTGCCAGGGCGGGTTCCAGAAAGATGCTGCTTTCCTCCGTGCAGCCTTCAAACGCGGCAAACCTACATCATACTTCCATCACCATGTTTCCTCACATATCCCATTAGGAACAACAACAACAACAACAACAACAACAACAACAACACCCTAACGTAGCAGCATTTTCTTTAAAATCCTCCCCACCCCCAAGATGAAGCTTCATGCTGGTGTTGGGATGCGCTAGATCCTGCTCCACGGTTCTTGGGTGCTCGGCTCCCTACGGTCTGCACGACCAGGCGCGCACCTGAGCGGCCGGGGCTGGAGGGCGCGCAGGGCGAGGCCGGGGCCGCGCTCCTCCTCCACACCGGCCGGGTCACCCGCCTGTCACCTGGCGCCTTCCGCCTCAGTCCATCTTCCAGGTCCCTGAGCTTCACCAGGCGTCCCCCGCTCTCCCCATCTTCCCCCCAATCCCCTGCCCCTCTGCCCGCGCGCGTCCTTCCGCGCTCGCCCGCCGCGCCCCCAGGTGTCCCTGCAGCCCGGCCCCACCGCCTCCCCGGCCGCCCTGCCCCGCCCAGCTCCGCCGCTCCGGGGCTCCGGCCCTGCCCCGCGGTCTCCCTCCCACCCCCGTTCCCCCTCGCGCCCCTCCCCAGCGCGCGCTATTTTTAGCCCGTCCTCCGCGCGCCGCCCGCTCGGCGCAGCTCGCCGCCGCCCGCCTCCCGCACGGCGCGCAGCGCCCCAGCCTCGCGCGCCCCCGCCGCCCGCGCCCCGCCGCGCCCCGCCGGCAACTTTCCCTCCCCGCTCGGCCTCCTGCCTCGCCATTCCCTTCTGCGCTGCGGAAGATGGCTGTTTGGAGAAGGGGGCGAAGTTAGGGGCTCGCCGGCGCGGGGCGGAGGAGGGCGCGCAGCCTCGGCGGGAGCGGGCGGAGGTGAGTGGCACCGCAGCCAGGGCTGGCGCTGCCCGGGAAAGCCCTGGGAATTGGGGGCCACGCGTGCTCCGGTCGCGCCGCGGCATTCCCAGTCGGGCTCTCCGGGTTGGCAGCATCTCTGCCGGGACTTCCACGCCACTTGCTTTGCATCTTGCAGCCCGGAGCTTGGTGGGTACCATTGTCAGAAGTTGGGTGCTGGGTGGTGGTTTTGGTGAAGACCTTGGCATTTGGCTAGGCAAGCTGAGGCGAGGGTCACTGGCCAGATTTTTACCTCGCCCTCCTCCCCCTTACCCAAACACACACCCTATTCCTGTTGGATCCAAGCTATGAATGAAAAGTTTGTACTGCCAACGTGTTGCTTGAGGGAAGAAATACTTAGTGGGGTACCTTTGATGTTTGGAGGGGCGCTTCAGTTCCAAGTCACTACAGCAGAGTACTGGGTTTTCAGAAAAGTCCAGGAGGTTGGAGGATAGGAGATGAAGTAGGGCAGTGGCCAGTGGATGAATCTTAAGCTCATTAAGGTAAATTGGGGGTGTCGCAGTGGGGATGGGATGCAGCGAGGACAGGGGGGCGTTCCCTGATCCCTGATTGCTTAGCTGGTAGCTTGGCTCCGAGAACATCACCCACTTGTCGGCAGTGAGAGGCGCTGGTGTCAGAGGCCTGTGTGTCTGTGGAAGACAGTGGGACCGAGCTGCCCTGCAGATCCAAGGCACTCTGGCTTGGCAGTTCGTGTGATGTGTGGTCTTGAAGACGGCTCTCTCTCTCTCTCCTGAGTGAGTTTCCTAGGCTCCCATTTCAGGGAATTTTGTCAGTTTGTTTTCTCTATGGGGAAGATGTGTGTTTTCCTCTAAGAGGAACTTTCGGATTAACTGTAGCATTTTGAAATCTGTGAGAAATGCAGTATAGATACATATACGTATCTCACGACTAGGTATATTATGGAAGCGAGATACAACGAGCTTAAAAAGTTTAACTCATACCAGAAAAGAAGTGAAGAGTCAAACACCTCCCCCAATGGTTTACCGCTTATGCAACTGAATATTCTTGGTGGGCTGAGACAGTTTATGTAGAGATTAGGAACTCCGACGCCTTGGAGCATGTTCCTGTTTCCAACCCTTGTAGGAATTACTGAAATCTAGGAAAACGAAGTAAGTTCACATGAATCCATGTTACAGAAAAAACAACCTGAAGTCTTTTGACATTTGAAAAGGTCTAGATGTTATTTTCTGATGCCCCAGAAATCGTTTTAATTCTGTAATTAGTAACAGCACAGAAGTTGCAGTTAATAAATGAGGGCAATTTAAAAATCATGTGTGGAAAAAGATACATTTTGAACTACTCTTTGGTACTTTGGATGTTTATTATGAAATTATTGTGACTGAAAATTTGTTGTTTTATATATTTGTTGTTTACTGAGAATAAATGGCCTTTCTTCTCTTTTTAAATCACTGTTCCAGTTTGGACCAATTTAATTACACAGACATCAAGTCATTAATGTGCCTTCTGGAAACTATTCATGTTGAAAATGCTTACAAACAATATTGTGTTTCAGAAAGAACAAATAAGTTAGTTGTGCAGTTTGCCATTTCTGCTCATTTATGTTGGCTGAATTGAGCAAATCTCGAGAGGAGAAGCATTTACTGTTAACATGTCACAGGTGGGAAAAAGCTACAGTCTTTCGCTATGTTTCACCTAGCAAACAGGTGCATCTGTAGTGGGGATCGTGAGCCTGACCTTTGATGGGTTACTAGAGGAAGAGAGATATCATCCCTGGCTTGCTCCTAAGTTGATCTCCACTACAGAGTGGACATCATTAGGTGTACAGAAGATATGCAAGAGGAAGTTAAGAGTTTGAAATCAGGTACCAGTTTGTAGACAGGAGGCAGATTTTCTTTTTACTTCAGTCTTCCTGTTTCTGCCTCTCTGAAGTGCAGCCTTTTGAGCTGCCTTTATTGGAAAGTCAGACTCACAATGCCCTGGGACTGTCACACTAAACTATCACAGTCTGCAAAGATAGTGATAGTGCTCCTGAAACTAAAAGGTGATTTTTATATGGTTATAATTGTTTGTGTCTATTTTATTATAGATTTCATGAAGTTATTCTAACTGTCCATAATGACTGCACACACACACACACACACACACACACACACACACACACACACACACACACCACACGTGCACACCACACATACACACTGCACACACATACACACATGCACACACCCTCAAGCTTCTCTTTGAGGGTTCAAGGAATTTTAAAGCTTAATCCTTACATCTTTAAATTTTAAAGCTAGCTACAAGATAAAAAGTTAACTACATTAATGAGACCCATAATTCATATTATGTTAATATTTTTAATCTAAGAGTGTATTAAGTTTATATGATCTTCATTTTTATTAGGGTGATTTTATTGAATTATTTAAACATTACAACATATTATACTTTACACCCTCACATAGGGGAATGTGTATGTTATTCTTAAATAGAGATATGGAAAAATAGCTAACAAGGAGAGTCATTCGAGAAACATATGGACATGATAAAATCCTTCTGTATGCAGCATCTGTACCTTCTCATTAGTGAATAGTGAAGCTATGGACATTTTTGTGTGTGTGTGATTACATCCAAATGTGGCTTTTTTTAAATTTTTACTCCAATTGATTTTTTTTTTTTGTTTTAAAATGTAATTTATATTTATGTTTAAGTTGGTGGGGACTTTTACTGCTTGAAGTCCTTTTCTCCCAGTAAGGATAACATACTTAATTTTATTATAAGCATTCACAGATAGGTATAATTGTTTCCAGGTTTGTTATTCTTAGATTTCTTGATAATTCTATACATACACACCACACACACACACACACACACACACACACACACACACACACACACACACGGGGGGTGCGGAGAGGTTGTAATGAATAGCCCCAAGATGATACACTAGTGAATTTGTGACATTAAAGATAATGGTATGTTTTTATCACTTCTTAATTACAAGAGCAAGCTACTATGGCAGTATCATTGATGTTGTCCCTAGACTTTCCAGCCCCGTCTCTATAGGTGTGTAGAACAGATTTCGAATTATTTGTTACAGCTGCTATGGATAGGCTCTTGCTGATGGAGAACTCTGACTCTCGCTCCTAACGTGGACACAGATCAGCCGTCACAGGATTCTCTAAGTGGTACTCATTCTTGCAGACATGCCATAGCCTATATCTTGTCCTGACTTCATTGGCCTTCTTTCCCAACCTCATAATGTTCCTCTCTTGATCAAAGCACCCTTGGGTTTATCGGCTCACTTGCCAACTGGAGAATCAGCAGTGAGGAAACTCTTGATGTGATTTTTGAGAAGAAAGAATATTCCAGAAGTCAGTAATGGAACGTCTACTCCAGAGCCAGATGTTGGTCATGGATTATGCAATATGTATCAAGGGCCTGTGCTTCCTCCCTCCCTCCCTCCCTCCCTCCCTCCCTCCCTCCCTCCCTCCTTCCTTCCCTTCCTCTCTCTGTCTGTAGGTCTGATGCTTAAGTATAACTCACTATCTGATGGTTGTGAACAAGAGGTTTAATGGGGAAAAACCTCAGCATTTTTTTTCTGTGTAGACTTTGACTCTTAATAAATAGATGTCACTAAACGAAAACACACAACAACTTGTTCATCTTTTACCTCATCCTGAGTTCCCTCTACCAAATCTCTGCAGAATTTTCAACATGATTGCACACATGATTTGCAACAGCCAAGGTGACAGACTTGTGCTATTGTGCTGTTAGATTCAGAAATGAAATGTATTATCCAGGATACAGAAGAAAGCATTGCGGTTTCATAGAAAATGAAGTCTTATGTAAGTGCACAGGTATCTGTTGAAAACAATTCTAGTTTGTTTTTTAAAATCTAAGAAGACAGTACCAGACCCTTTCTATTAAGTTAATACACTTTCACCGTCCCTTCTCCTAATTGCATGATTCGTGGACGCTCATCGAAATGATTTCCAATATGAAGCACAGGGCAAAATTTGATGAAGGATTGTTGACTGAAATGGATTGTGTTTACAGCCTTAAATAGAAAGTTTCTTACCTGTTGTTTGATGCAGCAGGCAGCGGACAACAGGATGCTCTAAAGCTGATGGGTGTGGCTACTGCTGATGTGGTACTTTCTTCCAATTTGTACAAACACTGTTATAGCAAGGACGTGAGTATGCCAGCTCCTAGAGAACGAATAGTGATAAGTGGCATCCTCAAGACAGGTAAGACTTGGACGGGCTATACACCAAGGTATTTAGTAGCAAGTCATAAAGACTAATACCGGTTCATTTACATACTAAATGCATTTATTAGAGAATATTGATTGTTTTCATTTGCTGCTGCTGCTTAATTCATTGCTGTGATTTTATCAGCTTAAAACAAGCTGCATTCCACAGCTCAACTAGGCCCTATAATCAGGTCTCTCTCTCTCTCTGTTCAGGACTTGGTCAGGGCTGCAGTTTTATCAGGGGCTCAAATGGAGAATGATAAGCCTCCGACTCTCCTTGTGCTGTTAACATTATTTTCTTTCTGTAGCTGTAGGACTGAGGATTCCATTTTCTTTTTGGCTGTCAGCCCCAGGCTATCTTAGCTCTGGGAAACTGCCGGCCATCCTTTGCCAGGGAACCCCATTACGGGCACCCTTACAACATGGCAACTTCCTTCCTCAGGCTCCATTTCTCTACTCGGGTAAATATGGTATGGTATGATATAGTGATGATGGCTGCTTTTCCTTCCATCCATCCATCCATCCATCCATCCATCCATCCATCATCTATCTATATCTTTAAAATGATTTATTTATTTCTATTATATGTGCATTGGTTTTTTGCCTGCATGTATGTGTGAAGGTTTTGGATTCCCTAGAACTGGAGTTATAGACAATTGTCAGCTGCTATATGGATTCTGACTAGATATTGAACCTTAGTCCTCTGGTAGAACAGCCTCTGCTATTAACTACAGAACTCTCTCTCTCTCTCTCTCTCTCTCTCTCACACACACACACACACACACACACACACACACACACACACACACACACAAAACAACAACACATTATACTAATAAAATGTAGTCAGCAGAGTGACGCCATCACCTTTGCGGCATTCTGTTGGTTCTACTTGTATTTAAAGGATGCCATTGAACAAAGGCATGACTCATTGCAGGTCACCAGGTCACCTTAAGATGTGACTTCTACATTGGCTGGCTCATAAAATCTCTAGTACAATAAATGGACCAGCCCGAGAAGCCACTCCCTCAGGAGCAAAACTTGAAATACCTTCTCAGAACTGATTCTGTGAGATGTTTTTGCTATCACCACCCATACCCAGCTTTTGTAAGGGAGGTTATGTTTTTAAGACAGGATTCTCCGTGTAAACACAAGAATGAGGTTCAGTTATCATGACCAGGGCAAATGACTGCTGAGGGAAAGAGGAAGAGGAGGAAGAGGAAGAGGAAGAGGAGGAGGAGGAAGACCCCAGAGAACAAATAGTAGTAGTAGTAGTAGTAGTAGTAGTAGTAGTAGTAGAAGAAGAAGAAGAAGAAAAAGAAGATCCCAGAGAACAGTTGTTTAACAGAATGTTTAAATTTGACTAGCTTAGGTCACCTGATTGGAGTTATGCTTCTCCCTTGAAGAAGCGCTCTTCTGGGGTTTAGGATGGTGATGGTGGTGGAGCCCCACAGTGGAATGATGATGGTGAGAACAGAATGGAAGTCTTCTT
Organism: Uromys caudimaculatus; assembly: GCA_028551405.1. Classification (NCBI taxonomy): domain Eukaryota; kingdom Metazoa; phylum Chordata; class Mammalia; order Rodentia; family Muridae; genus Uromys; species Uromys caudimaculatus. The sequence continues at coordinate 45,066,348 of CM052705.1, read as the reverse complement.
ACAGATGAATCACTATCAGGCATTAACCTAGGAACTGACTTTATTCACTTTAAATATTATTTCACATGCAGAAGACTTTTACAGATTGGGTCCACTAATACTTTCAAGGATCCAGCACTGTGATTTGGAGCTCACACCATGGCCTTCTAAATTCTTTCTAGAGAAAATAGACCCCAAGGCCACTTGGAATCACCATACGGACTGTGCCCCAAAGACAATGGGGTACTATTGCTCTGTAGGAGTTTCAGGCCTATGGAACACAGCCTATTCACTTTTCATGGGGCAATTTTATCCAATCCAGACCTTTACTCTGGCAGCCTGGTCCACATTTTCTTCTACTGCTTCCTTTCCCACCTCCAGGTAAAGGGAGAGTTTGGAAGGTTAACTACCTTGCCCAGGGTCATTCAACTACAGGTGGCATCAGAAATTGAATGCAGGTCTGATTTCAGAGCCTATCGTCTGAGCTCACATTCTGTGCTCACAGCAGTCAGGGAAGCCTCCGGGGAAGCTGTTCATGCACACATTGAAGTGTGCCTCTGCTGTAACTGCTCTTGGGGTCCGTCATTCACCTTGAGAGAAGTGCACACTGGAAGATGCTGGTCAGAGATTCAAGTGAGAGCGGGCGCTGCATCATGCTTTCTTTGATTTCCCCAGCAGGCAGCACAGATTATAGGTCTCTCTTAGATCCAGATGTAAGAATAGGCGGAGGCTGTTCATTTTTATTTGAACTTTCCATTTTGGTTAAAATCAAAAGCTCCAAGTCCATCTCCCCCCTCCTGTATGTAGATCTCTACTATTAAGTTAAATCGGGGGACATTATGAATTCTCACCGCCTCTTTGGCCATAGGGTTCTTTCTATAGCTTTTTCAGATGCCACTGTTTTGATCTACTTGAAAAGTCTATTGAGATACTCTTCCTTTGTTCTTCTATTACTCGGCCATCCTTTCTACTCTGTGGTGCCTCCGAATTCTATTCATAGACATTCTGCCCCTTTCTTCTATTTTATGTACTTAAATCTCTTCTTTAAATGGCTCTTGTCCCCTTGATCAGAATCATTGACCCAGATCCCCTTCCTGCTTTCCTGTGAGACACAAGCTTGCTGTGGGACCCTGGAAACCACATCTAATCTCTATTAATTTGACAGAGTTGTACTATATACCAATATATATATATGGGAAGCCTCTAAGATTCCCCTGGATACTTCAGTCAATCTGCAAACCTTTAAAACTGAATATGCCAAGTTGGACTATGTTAGGCCAGGTGAATGCCAGTGGGCCATTCTGTGGAGGACAGGTTGTTGGAACTTGGTGACTTCCTCACCCAGGTTCAGGTGCCTACACTTCTCAAGCACCGCAGTTTACAAAGAGGAACTGTGAGCTACTTTCAGCTCAACTGGAGAGAACAGCAATATCCTAATCAAAGTAGAACTCAGAAAACCTTGAAATAAACTTGTTTCTGTATGTAAGTTTTAGTTTTTCATTTAGAGATACAGCTGTAAAAGCTGAAGCTCCCTGCAGGACACTGTTTTGTTCACAGACCAGATCTAATGCCTTTGCATGTTAGACTGTTGCTGTTAGCAAGCAGCTTGAGTTGTAGATAGTTGGGAACATCCAGACTGAGGGAGTAAATCAATTTGTAAAATCCCAACTGTTTTATTCCCAGAGCTGGGGCATTTCTGAGGCCATTTCTATCACTCAGTTTCCTGGGATTATGTTATGCAAGTAGCACACTGTCATGAGCCGAGTTTCTGCCCTTTGCAATTAGAGGACATTTTTTTTTTTTTTAAATTTCTGCTTCATTCACAATGCATATTCTGACCAGAGAGATCACTTTCTTGTTTTGTAGCCATATTAGACTTTCACTCCTCTGTGGCTCTGTTGGGACACTGCACCCCTTAGGAAGCTGAGCTCCTGTTTGCATTGCCCAGGGGCTCGATGCATGCCCCATCTCCCCTGCCCCCGTGACAAATTCTCTGATCAGTGCAGGTTCTCCTCATCTTAATCTTCTCTCCAGAGATCCCTAGCAGTACTCTGTGATAATAGCTGAAGTTATTGAAGGCTTAGGAATTGAATTGTATTAATGTTTAAGGCCCATGGTAGGAGCTACTGCATGAAGAAACTCTTTACCTCTTTTTTTTTTCCCACACGTTTGAAATGTAGCGATGCATTTAATGTACTGGGCCATTTACACACATCCTTGTAGCCTCTGTATGTTTTCACAGCTCCCTCCAGAACTATGAGCCCTCCCTGGCCACACCTTGATGGATAGGACAGAGGTTGGGCTTGCTCTCCAAACAAAAACCACAGGAAGAATGAGCAGGTTTCGCCCAGACTACTGATCTGTACAGTGTGAACTTGTTGTCTCTATTAAACATTTTTGTTAAGTAGGTGATGACATAAAATATAAATGCTTTCTGCTTGTCGATTTTAGGAGTTCTTAAAACCCAAACCCAGTGAACAAACCCTAAATGTGAGCAACAGAACAGACGAAGTGAGAGGGAACGGGTATGGAGTTGTGTGGCAGTAAACGCATGTTGAAACAACCTTGCCAGCATTGGGTTTGGGGATGCAGGATTCTGCTTCTCGTTTCATATCAGTGTGAGTGCAGAAAATATCCCTAGAGCAGTAGTTTTAAAACAAATAAGCAATATTAACTTCAAGGCTCTGGTGCAGGGTAATCAGATGCATCCGAGACCAAAATTCCATCAGTAAACAATCCACTGAACATGCTATATTTTTTGTTGTTCTTTTGAAAAAAAAAAAAAGTGATTATTCCTGTGGAGATTCTGACTTCTGTGTCACTGAGCAAGCTGTAGTCAGAGATGGCTGGAAAACAAAGCACGTGGGGATGTGAATGTGGGATCAGTGTGCAGGATGCTGAGTGCACACCTGCACTTTCCTCTAAGCAGGCATTTGTGTTGTGTTGTGTTTCATACAGTGCCTTGCTCTGGTTGGCCTGGGACTCACTAAGTAGCCTGTAATGAACTTGAACTTGTAGCCATTCTCCTCTGTGCTTAGATTACAGCTGTGAGCCACCCCAGCTATTATTTGGCCTTTATCTAGTATGACCGAAACATTAATAGAAAACGTGGGATGTCTGCTCTGGAGCACTAATTTCCTTTAAGCACTTATTCAGAAATCAGCGAAGACAGATTTACAGTATCTGTGTAGATTATCCTCTCAATAAAAACCTAGAATGAAGAAAGAGTTCCATATTTGACTCATGGATTTGTGCTTAATTTACTAATTAACACATTTTACATCATGTTCTTTCTCTTTCGGGCATCAACTAGATTGAAACTCTTTATGCCAGAGGGTGTGCCCAGTTTTATTGCTTTTCACAGTATGGAGTGTATTTCTTACAGCTGATGCCTAAATAATGTTGTTTGATCTGCCAGCTGTTTATATGTTTTTATTTCTTATTGCTCTGTAAGTCCATGAGGGCAGGATTATATATATATATATATATATATATATATATATATATATATATATATATATATCTTTATATATATTATTTTTTTGAGACAGGATTTATCCTTGTAGCCCTGACTGTCCTAGAACTTGATCTATAGACCAGGTTGTCCTTGAACTTATAGAGATCCATTCCTCTGACTCCCAAGTGCTGGGATTAAAGGGCTATGCCACCACTGCTTGGTGTAATCCTTTCTTTGTGCGACTTTTCGTTGGTTCTTTGTAAATTTTATTTCATGTACCCCAATCCCATTCACCTCTCCCTACCCTCTTACCTGCCCTTCACCCTTCCACCCTCCCCCCAACAGAGAACAAAACATCTCACTGTGGAATCTGTAGTGTGTCACAGTGTGTCCCACAGCACACACACTCTTTCGTCCACACTTCTTTGCTTGCAAATGTTCATTGCAATGACTCATTGGTCTGGTGTGAGGCCTCTGGCTTCTGCTACACTATCAATACTGGAACCTCCCTGGGACTCCTCTCAGGTATCCTGTTGCCTTGTGTCATGGAGAGCATGTAGTTTGGGATCTGTAAGACTGGCCCCTTCATGTCCTCCAGTAGTTCACAGATGGAGTGGATGTTGTGGTGGGTCACTTAAAAGCCCTGGAATCTGGGCCTGTGTGATATCTGGGCTGGTCAGACCAATGGATCTCCTGCTCTCAAACCTTTGGGGCTAGCTTGTCAGCAGCCGCCTGCCCCATGCAACAGGGCCAGCTCCACTGTGCTGCCCAGGGGAGATTCAGGGCCACTCTCCCAAGGGTTGCAGATGGTGAGGGTTTGGTCTAGCTCTCTTGCTCTCAGGTCCTTGGGACCAGTTTTCCTGCCCTACTATGGATGGTGAGAGATTATGTAGGAGAGGAGGGTGTCTTTTCCTCACCTGAACCACCACCCAGCAGACAAGAGGTAAGGCTGGCTCTCTGTCTCTCCCACCCTCAGGGTGGCTCGACTGGGCCCCTGCCATCAGCTCTACTGTGCGGCGCAGGCATGGTGCAGGGCCCACTTTCCCGAGTGCCGTAGCTAGTGAGGGGCAGGGTAAGGGCAGCTCTACTGTCTGTCCCAGGTGGTGAAGGGTGAGGGTAAGAAGGGAATCACTGTCTGTTCATGCACTGAACATGAGATGAATGGTAGGGCCAGCTCTCCCATGCTCAGATCCTTGGGGTTGGTTCACCTGCCACTCCTGAAATGTGCAGGGCCTGCTCTTCTGAATACCTTAGCTGGCTAGAGGTGGAGTCGGCTCTCCTGCTTTCAAGTTCTTGGGGTCAGCTCTCCCAAGATGTCCAGGTGAAGGGTGGGGCCAGTTTTGTACATCCCTCAGACATCAAAATGTCCCGAAAGGCAGGCCAGACCACTTGGCCTTTGATGGTAACAGGCCCCTGCTGCTTCAGGGCCATGGACCCAGAAGTGGCCCCCAGTGGCAGCACAGGGCAGGATCTCGCCATTGTCCCAGGTGGCATCACTGGCTACTTGCATCAGGCTCTTCCTCCCGAGTCCCTACTCTCCAGTTATGCCTTTCTTCATTGTGCCCACATCTTTCTTTTTCTCTTTCTCTTCCATTTTCCAGTACTTCCTTGCCCTGTGGCCTATGGGGTCTCTAGATGTCTGTGGTCATCTCAGAAGTGGTCTCAGGAGTGCTATGTCCCTCTCGTGAATTATGACACTGGGCAGGTATCATCTCAGACACGCTCTGTTCCCCAGATCTGCATGGCACAGGACTGGTGGGCTAGCTCCCTGTCTGGGTTGTGAGGTAGCAGTCTGGTGGTCATTCCATGACTGTTCCTCATGGCCCCATGCTAGACTTACTTCTTTCAGACTCACTTCTAGTCTTCTAGTTCTTCTAGTCTGTGGCTGGCAGCCTGTCTGGGTCTGTATGGAACCACACTAGTGATCATCAGGCTAGCCCCCTGTGCAGGCACCCTGGACAAGTGGTCATCTCAGGCTCCCTTTTTTCAGGGAAGGTTAGGCTACTAATCATTCAGGTGTTCATAGATCAGAACACTGAGGCATAGCCTCTCTCCTCTCTGCCACCTACTGACACACAAGTGACACAGCAGCCACGCCTGCAATGCCTCCAGGGGTAGGGCCCAGTGTAATCTTAATGGTTAATATACTGACTCACACATGAAATGTTGTTAGGAAGTGTGCTAACTGCCTTAGTGCAGGCTATTTAGATCTCTCACTCCTGGACTGCTCCTGCTAACAGGATGGATATCAGTGCTCTTTTGTAGGAATTTGTACCTATCCAGATCTAGACCCATGTTTCCCAATACCACAGCTAGTTGTCACCTGTGTCTGAGAAACAGCAATATACCCAGTGGGGGACAAAGGCTTGAGTCTACTTCAGTTAATGTAACTATTACTCTCCTGTGGTTGGTGGAAAAATCATGCTCGATGATAATGTCTCAGAATCATTTGTTCATTATTGAATACTGTGACTTATTTTTGGCAGTGGTAGGCTGTTGTTATTTGATTATGTCATTACTGGATGGATGAATTCTGTTAAATTACTTCAAAAGCTGCAACAAATTTCTTCAGGTTGCTTTTATTCTTTCCCTAAATGAGCAGCAATATTGCATATCACCTTTTCTATTAAGCCCCTGTCTGATTTTCATCATGTCCTTATTAATCTGGAGGCCCAATCTTTCTGACCAATTTACCCAAACCAGGCTTTCTCATCCCCTTCTCTGTCTGCGTGTCTGCCTCTCTCTGTCCCTCTCTCTCCCCCTCTGTCTGTCTCTGTCTGTCTGTCTGTTTCTCCCTCTCTCTGTACTTCCCTCCATTTCTCCCTCTCTCCCTCCCTCTCTGTCTTTCTCTCCTTCTCTGTCTCTCCTTCCCTCTCCCCCTCTCCTTCTCCTCTCTCCCTCTTTCTGCCCTTCCCTCTCTCCTTCCTCTCTCCCTCTCTCTCCTTCTCTTTGTCTCTCCCTCTAATTCTCCCTCTCCCTCTTCTCCTCTCTGTCTGTCTTTTTCTCCTTCCCCCCTCCCTCTCCCCCTCCCCCCATCTCTGTCCTGCTCTCCCTCCCTCCCTCTCCCTTTGCGATCCCTCCCCCCAGTGAGCTGGGTTCCTTTATATTTGCTAGTCTCTATATTTTGATCTTTTTCTTTCCTAATAAGCCGTTATCTTGGATCATCTACATTACTTTTATTAGTACCACTACCTCCACCACCGTCCTTACCTTCAACATCATTGCTCATGCTGTGGCGGCCCAGTGGCCCATATTTGAGATTATCTACTGTGTTTGCTGGTATTCTGAACACATTTACAATTGGTTATTTAGAAATGCCATCTTTGGATAGTCTTTCTCTAGTATTGATTTCTTTATGCACCGTGCCCTTTGACCTTTCTCTGTTACAGGGGAAAATGAGGAACATTAAGTGAATTTAAACATATCAGAATTCAGTTGCTGCATAAATAATTCCACTATTGTAATCGTCACAGATGTTCCCACAAACATCAAATCAATACGATAGGCTACCCTGTTGAGAAGGGAAGGGGCTTCTTTTTACAAATGACCAGTGTCTTTCACACAACTTGTGGGTCTGTGAGAACAAGACTTAGGTTATCATCTTTCATGCACACATTAGCCTTGGTATTGAATATGCAGATATTCTGTCTCATCTAATTCCACACATGCACTGAACCTATTATTATAGAGGCTAACTATGCAGATTAACTGAAGCAAACTGATGACATGTAGCAACGTATTAGAAATTTCTATTACTTTTGATTTCCTGTTGGCATTTTCATATTCATCTTGCATGGAAAGTGTGAATGTACAGATTTCTGCACAGAGACTTAGCCTTTGTTCAGCCCAACTTAGTCAGCCTTTGGCCTTATGGGCCCTCAGCATTCACGGTGATCTACACAAAAGGCTCTATGCTATGCTTTGTAGATGAACCACTCCCTCTCCCGAGTCAATCTTGTGTGTACTGGATTTTCATCTTGAAATCCACCTCCCTAAAAGATGCAGTTCCTCTGTATTTTCTTTTCCATTTCAGCATGACTGCTCACTGAGAGAACTTGCAGATGTACTTCCGAATAGATTTCGTGTACCCAGAGAAAACCTCACAGACTGTTATAGAATTTTAGACTCCTGTATCCATAGTCAAGATTTGATGCTGCTGTTTCTTTCACCAGCCTCAGAAGATGGAAAATTTAGTCCTGCTTTGTTACCCTTTTCCCAAACCTCCCTGATAAACAGTTCTCCTGGAAAGCCCTGACACTATGCATTTGGGCCTATGCTCATTTGCAGTGGTTGGGAAGTGAAGGTTTTGCTATAAATATCTTATCTACTTGTCCGACCTCATTTTTAACATTTACCCACACGAATACAAATGTTTGAGTTTAGTATTATACAGAACAGTAGTGTTTGCTAGTTACAAAGTTCAGCCAAAGCCACGTCCTGAACTTCCGGGCTGACTTTATGCTAACTATAATAGTCCCTTGAAGTTACCACTTTTTATCTATGGAAACAAATGTAATAAACTGAGCTTCTATTATATTCTCAAAAGAATAAAGTCGAATATGATAGCATTTTGGAATAATGGCCATAGTCTTAATTTTTGTAGATTGTCAGATCTTAAATATTCCGATGTGAATTTGTGTTTTTGGAGTAGTGACTTAAAGGGCATGAAAGTTAGTTCATATCCCGAGGCAAGGGCTATGGCCTAGAGAAATGCTTGTTCAACAAGGGTGAGGAACCCAGTTCAGATCCCCAGTGTCATGGAAGTCCCATGCAGACACAGCAGCTCCTGTAGTCTCAGCACTGATGAGGCAGAACAAGTAGGTTAGCTAGTCCCTCAGAATAGGTAAGCTCTGGGTTCAAACATGAGACCTTGCTCAACATATGGGGGAAGCGCTATCATCCCCTCTTCCCCCCATATGGCAGATGTGTAGCTTGATCTTCATGTGGGTCCCCAACAACTGGAGTTGGGGCTTACCACTGACTCTGCTGCTTGCCTGTGGATCTAGTTCCCCTAACTAGGCTGCCTTGTCTGGCCTCAGTGGGAGAGGATGTGTCTTGTTATGCTGGGGTGGTTGGAGGAGAAGGGGAAAGGTGAGATGGGGGAGGGGTGCGTTCTGGATGTAAAGTGAGTAAGGGGAGAAAGCCAATGTTAACCTCTGACCTCTACAGACATGTGCATGTGCATACATGAACGCACTCCACACAGGCACCTCATACATACACAGTTGAGCCAACTGTAAATATTTAAAAGCCCACCTTCTTACTTTAAAGAGTACATACATACTATTCTAAAGACATTCCCATGGTAAAAATATCTTGTACGCTTCCCCAGGCACTTCCCATTGCAGTGTTCTTCACTGTGTGCCTACCCTAACTCCCCCACGCTGCCTTCTTCCTGTACCTCAAAGTCTTAATTTTAAACAAATTTTGTAGCACAAATCTGATGGTGATGATGACTTTCAGGGTTTGTATGTCTGGAGACATCTTTATTTTGCTCCTTTTTTGCATTGCTTTTGTTTGATATGGACTCTCTAATAGCCTTTTTAAAAAATGCTACTTCACTATTTTCTCACTTGCACAGTATTTTATCGGAAGTTATCTTTGTTCATATGCATGTCTGTATGTATACTTATATACCATATGCATGTATATATGTATGTTTGCATACATTATGTATGTATGTATGTATGTGCGTACGTTAAATGTAATACATATGGATTCAGTGAGTGTATTTAAGTGTCCTATAGGTTTTTTTCTTTATGACTGGCTTTGAGTGAATTACTCTGTCATAGCTGCTCTTCATTTTCCTTTATGTTGGCTGATTGTACTTAGATGTGTGGGTTTTAATTGTTGTCAAATTTGGGGGAAAAACCCCTATGTCATTCCTTCTTCCAGTTTGCGATGGTTTATTTGTTTATTCTCCATCATGGACTATAGTTGCATCAAGCTTGGGACTGTGTTTATTTTTCTTCCGGTTTCCTCTGCTTTATTTTGGATAGTTTCTATAGCTGTGTCTTCAAGTTTGCTCCCAGTAATCATATGTACTTTGCTTTTCTTCAGCACTGTAAATTTTCATCTGTTAAAGTTTTATTTGAATGCTTTAAAATCTTCACAACTCTGTTTAAGCATATGAACATTTTTAATGGATTTATAATAACTGCTTTGATGACTCTGAGTGAAAATTCTAATGTCTTTTTAAATTCTTGGTCAACATTGTTTGATTGACTTCCATTTTTTATGAGTTTTTTTCCTGTCTTTGTATAACTTGTATCTCTCCCTCTCCTTCCTCCAGTGGAGGGAATTGAACCCAGAACTCATGCATCTAAGGGAAGCACTGTGCTCTGACTGCCCTGAAGCACCAGCCTTGTCTAGTAATGTTCATGGGTACCAGGCATTATGGTATTTGTTTTGTTAGTATTGTTATGCCCCTGTAGATTTTCTTGAGCACTTCTTTTTTGGGAGAATGCAATTAGTGATTAGAAAAAAAATGTGATCCTTTCCAGTCTTGTTTTTGAGATTCATCTCTAAGCATTGTCCCCAACACTGCATGAATTATGAGATATTTTTTTTTTTTGCTGTGTGTCTGGTAGGGAGAGGCGCAGTTCCCTGCCATATTGCATGCCCTGTACTCTTCACTCAGGTTCTTTACCTTGCTTTTGGGGTGGGGGTTTTTCCTGATCACCTTTGTGTTGAATATCTAGTGAGGATTGCCTGAAATTCTCCCGACTTCTCTGCTCAGCTTTCTTTCTTCTATTACACTTTTTGTTGATTTTTAGATTCCCTGGTTTCCCTAGATTCTTAGACCCTGTCTCTCGTGAGAGGAGAAGGCTAAGTCTGGATTTTCCCTTCATTGTTTAGGATTCATAAGATGGCAAAGTCATGGCTCTCCTATACTCAATTTACCCTTTCTTAGGGTTTATCTCATATATTTTTAATTTTAAAGAACTATTTCCTGGTATTAAATGTCTTATGTAATTCATGCACAACTTAATTTTTTTCTCAAACAAGAAGGCAGATCCAGTTTCTCTTTCACAAATATATTTGTTTAATATTCAGTTTAATGTAGTTTATTGTGCTATTTTCTATTTTACCATTTCCAAGTTTTCTTTAATAAATATCTCGAATTATAAGCATAAACAAAGGTTTCATATATCATGCTTGATGATTTCATCACAGCCCTTTCCATTCAGAACTGTTCTTAATAACTGGATAATGTTGGTAGATGTTTGCCATCCTAACTTTGGAAGAGACTGAGGTGGAAGGACCATGAGTTCAGATTGAGCCTGGTATATACCACAAGAACTTTATCTCAAAAGATCCCAAAACAACACCCCCCAAATTCCAAACAAACAAACAAACAAAGGCAAGCAAACAGAAAACAAAAAGTAATTCTGATTTTGCTGAACAACTACTTTGCTTCATATGATATATTCTGATCATGGTTCCCTCTCTGAGCTCCTCCTTACTTCCCCACTCACAGATCTCCATGCTCTTCTTTCTCATTCTCTTTAGAAGACAGGTGACCCTCCCCCACAAAAATACCCCAAACAAACCAGGATTAAAAACAAAACACAAACAAAACCACACACACACACACACACACACACACACACACACACACACACACACCACAAAATTGGAAATCATAAATGCAATGCAAGCAAAAGACCAATAAGAAAAAATAAAGCCCAAACAATGTAATATGAGACAGAATGTCTACAAAAATACAATTGAGTCAGTTTTGTGTTGCTAATCTTCTGCTGGGCATGGATCAAACCCCTAAGTGTGGCTGATATACCCAGTGAAACTTCATCAGAGAAAACTGTTTTTTTTTTTTTTTCTTTGCAAGCAGGTGTCATTGGAGATAGCCTTGGAATAAGAGTAGAGGCTCACGTCTAGCACTGAGACCCCATCAGGTTTGACCTTGTGTGGGCCCTGTGCATGCTGCCAGTCCTGTGAGGTCACATGTACATTAATCCCGTTGTGTTGGAGTTTTTGAAGCACTGTTCCCTTGATGTCATCGATCCTCTCTGGTTCTTGTTATATTTCTGTCTTTCTTCAGCATAGTTCCCTGAGCCCTAAGGGGAGGGCTTTAATGAAGAAATCTTATTTTGAATGAGAGTTCCAGAAATCTCTTACACATTGTCCAGTTGTGGGTTTCTGTTTTAGTTTCCATCTACTACAAGAAGAAGATTGTCTGATAATGGCTGAATAAGGCACTGATCTAAGGGTCTATCAGCATGTCCTTGGAAGTCATTTTATATTGTTATTTTCCTCTAGCAGAACGGCAATATTTGGTTTTCCTCTACGTTTATGGCCTATCTAAGTTTCAGGTTTTTGGCTACCCAAGCAGTGCTGAGAATGAGTGGTTACATCCATATTATTTGTGCCACTAATGCACCAGCATGTCCCACAGGGACATCACTTGTAGATCACAGGGTTTATTGTTGGGTTGGTAGCTACCTTTCTCTTCTGATAGTGAGCACAGTACCTTCATTTCCATGAACAGTTTTCAGTAAGGTATTATTCCTAAGCTAGTCAGAGATTAGGAAGTTAGCTTTATTGAGAATAATAATTTATATTTTTAAGTGCATATGAGATGCTACTATAGGGGCTAGTGAGATAGCTCTGCAGCTAAAGGTCTTGCCTCTTAGTCTAATTACCTTAGTTTGGCCCCAGGATCTATGTGGTAGGAAGAGAAGACTGTTTCCCATATGTTGTCTTCTGTCTGCCAATTGTATGCCATGACACATGACCCTGCAATGAATAAAAAAAAAAAAAAAAAAGCATCATTATGAAAAAAGATAGTAGTGTAGAGAAATACCATCATTTAAAAAATGACGGAAGCCAAGTAGCTTTGAATATATGTGAATGAGCATAAAACAGCTTATGCATTTTGTATTTTAAATAGGATCATCTTTTATGGATCTTGTTTAGGGGGTTCTACAGTTCATGCAGCGGCCTCTGGAATGCTCATGTATTCAGCAGTAATGAACTTTGTGCTAGTGAATTACATTATTTTTAATGCACTTGCATGTTTGAGCGATAAAATATAGCACTGTGAACTAATATGAGAGCAAAGTAACAAAATTCAGGAGCATATCTTGCCATAGTGAGCACATCTTGCTACTTTGAGAGTTTTCTGGCAGTAAGGGCACAATTGACTGTGAGAATGTAAAAGAATCCTTTGAGGTGGTATGGTTCCATATGCTGTGAGAATATGTCAATGAGTTTTTAATTCTGCAATTTGAGTTTTTAATGTAGTCGTTTGAAAACTAGTTGTTAGGCATGGCAAGAGGACCAGAGTTGCTTCAGAATGCTAAGGCAAATAATTTTGTGAGAAGAAATTAAAATTAACTTTAACTTTCTTCAGCACTGAAATAAATATCGGCACCATGATGCCAGAACTTGTGGCGCTATTATGCTGCTGCCTCCGATATTTGAACATGAAGGTTAGACTTATACACTACTATAAAACTGAAGCAATATATAAATAATTTATAGAATTTTAAACATAGAATCTCAAATAGGAAAATACCTCACTGGTGGGAGGGCACAGGTTGTCTCTCAGTGCTTTTTTCCTTCCTGTCTTCAGATGCAGAGCCTCTTAGGTCAGCAAAGAGTGCCTCCTATAGGCTAAGGATAACACTTGTTAGCCTCCCTTTTAGACAGGAATCTCAGCACAGGACAGAGTTCTGTGCATAGGGGGTAAGTGGATACGATGTGCGGTACTTCCAGGTCGGCCCTGAAAGGGCTGAGGTATGCAGAGCCATCTCCTCTTCTTTCTTTGGAACTAGAGGATGGGTATGCTCTTAGTCCATGCTGTGGAGACCAGGGACCAAGGGATGGTGGGACAACAGGTGTTTACAAAGGTCTGGGCCCAGGATAATGACTTTTTGCTTGAAGGAGAGTGCCAAAATAGATTGGAGTCTTATCTAAATTGTTACTGTGACTGTCTGGCGTTTGGAGACAAAGTTATATGTCTTGTTACTATCAGCTTTGCACTTAAAAAGACATGTCAATAGTTGATTTTTAAACTAAATTTAAAACTACCATGCACCACAGAGATGTAAACTTTCAAGCCCTGCCTACACACACACACACACACACACACACACACACACACACACACACACACACACATCAAGGTTTGGGAAGAAAGGCAAAGCTAAATAATTCCAGTATTTTATTTTCTTACAGACACCAAGTATTTCCCCATTTTTCTGTGTTCCATATCTTTTTGCTGTTAAATAGCAAAATCTCCTTTTAGTTTCAGTGTGAAATGCTTCTCTGTGCTGAATCACTCTGTCTGTGACACTCCTGTCTGAAGACGGCCATCGCAGCTACTGGGATAGCCCAGTGGCCGGCAGTTTCCTCTGCTGCCTGTCTTCTCTCATTGCTTCGTGAATCCTCTTAGCCAGCCCTATAGAGTGGGCAGATTTTCCTCTTTCCCCTGTAGAATGCAGATGGCAAATCTATCAAGTGTTTTGAGGGCTGTGCACAAATTTAAAGGAATGTAGAACCGGCTGGTAGTACTGACAACAGGGTATGGCAAGGGAAGTCTCCTGTCTGTGACCTGGGAGGAGATCTGAGCACACTAGACCTGCATTTCTCAGAGCACTGGTGGGGGTGCCTACAGCTGCGTCCTTCAGTTTCTAGCTTCTTTGCTTCAGTGACTGTTATACTCTGTTGCTTACGTCTTGCTTATTTTATTTTTTCCTAATTACTTATATTTTATGTAACTGAAGTCTATCATATTCATTTTCTCCAGCAGTCGGTCTTTACTAATCTTTCTGAGGGTGTTTCCCTTTCCTGCCTCATTTCAGTTCCTGTTCTGCTTTCCTGTTTCTGCTTCTGTGTTACTTTTTTGACTTGTAGAATTCTGGCCTTCACACCTCTTGTCATAACTGAATTATTTAATCATCCTTCCTACTACTTACAGAGAGACTTCTCTAATATATAAAAATATTTGTCATAATCCTTTGAGAAAGAGTTTTAAAAGTCAATAACCTCTCTGAACTTCTGAACTACTCCTAGGGTTAGGAGAGTGAGAGTGAGAGAGAGCGAGAGCGAGAGCAAGAGCGAGAGAGAGAGAGAGGGGAAAGAAAAGAGTAGAGAGAGAAGAGAGAGAAAAGAGGACGGGGGGGTGAAGGAAGAAGAGAGAAGAGGGAGGAAGAATAGGAGGAGGAAGAGGAGGGAGGACAAGAGGAAGGAATGAGAATAGGGTTTCAAAAATATATGTATGAATGTTTGTAGCCATGTGTTATAGCAAACAGTAGAAATAATCCAAATATCTGCTATCCTTGTAAAGATTTTTAAAAGGTATATACCTACATATTAAGATATTATTGTACCTAATAAATAGGAATGGAGTGCTGATGGTAGATGGGCCTCATGAACAAAAATTATGCCATATGAAATCAGCTAGGCTTTTAAGACCACGTATTGGATGATTCCATGTGTGTGAATGGCTCTGTAGGGAAGCAGGCTGGGATTGCATGGGTATGGGATTCCCTTGGGGAGCAATAGGGAGGCTGTGGTGTTAGAGAGGACTTACAATTGTAAGAAAAAGCTTTGTGAGATTATTGTTAGCCATTGGATTATATAGATTAAAAGGTAAATTGCTAAATATAATAACCATATCTGATGAAGAAACTAGGTAATAGAACGAAATCAAACCGAACAGCCTGTAAATGAAGAGATTACTTAAGATGTGTTAGGTCAAAACTTGCAGCAAGAAAATCTGGAAAGCAGCTCCTTTAATTTGAATCTCTGTGTGTGCCATGTTTCATAGTTTTAAAGTTATAATTAAAATATGGTCAGTTGGTTTAGCTCAGGCAACCAGGTGATTCTTTGGGAGACTTCATATCAGTCCTTCTCCCCATCCCCGTCCTGGTTAGGAGGCTATCTCTTGCCTGTTGCTGGTTTTATGTTGACTTGACACAAGCTAGAGTCATTTGAAGAAGGGAACCTCAACTAAGAAAATGCCTCCACAAGACCCCACTGTAGGGCATTTTCTTAATTGGTGATTGATGGGGGGAAGCCCAGCCCATTGTGTGCGGTGGGTGCCACCCTTGGGCTGGTGGCTCTGGGCTATGTAAGAGAGCAGGTTGAGCAAGCCAGTAAGCAGCAGCCCTCCATGGCCCCTGGTTCTGCTCTTGCCTCCAGGGTCCTGCCTTGCTTGAGTTCTTACCCTGACTTCCCACAGTGATGGTCTGTTCCTTGGAAGTGCAAGCCAAAAATCCTTTCCTCCCCCAGTTTCTTTGGTAATGGTGTGTCATCATGGCGATGGCAACCCTAATAGGACATCATGGTAAATAGTAACTATGTATCTTCCTACCGCCATCTCATCTGAGAATTCCCTGAGATAACCTTTCCTCCCCAAGCCCTTCCTTCTCACTTTTCAGTTGAATCTCAGTGGAAAGTACTTGGTCGAGTTTGAAACAATGCTCCGTGCAGCTGTGTTGGACAGATTTCGCATTTGCCCTGTTAGACTCAGTGATGTGAGGACCTGAGGGAGGTTAGATTTAAGGCATAAAGTGGACATGAAAACAGCACATTCCACAACAGCTTTTTAAATGTGTTTTGCTGTTCCAAACAATGTTTCTTTCGTATATCAGGCAGTCATCACACCACAATTCTTATGTTAACATTAATTCTACTCTGTATTTGTTTTTGTACATTGCTAAAGAATGGCCGATTGATGTTTTCTTTTGGAAAATGCAATTAGCCTTGCTTTGAAAGGATTCTCTCTGTTTTTACCTTTGATATTTAAAGAGAGGCATTTCATTTCTATCATATGGTATTTTTTGGGGTCCAATTATTAGAGTTTGTGGCAAAGATTTGAGCACAGGTCATTTGCTTAGAGGCAACAGGCAAAATAAACATGTAGAACTTAAAGTGGAGAAGACAGGAAGAGGTTGTATTAAATCAGCTATAGTTCGGAACAAGAGAAACAACTCTGGGGATGCTATGGAAGCCACACTTTGGAGCTGTCTCCTTCAGAAGCAACAGACCTAGGGTCTTTTGCCATAAAACCAGTTTGGCTTTAGTTGACACCAGCCTCCAGAGGACATAAATCCCCTGAGCTTCTATTCTGCAGTGCAGGTCTAGAGAAAGTCTTTGGGCAAAGAAATGAATGTGCTGGCAGTTGGAAGCCTGTGGGCATATGTTCAAACAGTAATGGGGTGTGGGTGGCATTAACAGAATCCACTGTAAATACAGGTAGTGATCCTTGTAGGGAGAGGGCTAAATTGTGAAAAAGACCAAAATTGAAGTTAGCCTTTCTCAGCATGATGACGACAATGATGATGATGATGATGTCGATGATGATGATGATGATGATTTATGCCCAGATAAACACCTACAATGTAAAGTGCTGTTCTAAGCAGCAGGATACACTAATTACTTTGTAGAGGCACTTGGTTTTGTGAAGTTTAAGTTCTCTTATATAAATACTTATTTCATTTCTTTCAAAGGTGAGGGTCAAATTAGATACCTTATTGAAAATACTTCAAACATTTAAAAATTATTTCAAAGTTATTAAGATAGCTACCCACATTTACATACATTGAGACTGCTATGTAGAAACATATCAGCCAGCCTATTCTGTCATGGATATTAACCTGTGCAAAGCCCACTCCTGCTTTGGGCAATATGACTCTGGTCTCTTTGTAATGTAACAGCGAATTTCTAAGTTCCATGTCAGCAGGAAAGGTACCATGGGGATGGTTATTTTTAGCCAGTCGGCAGTGAAGACAACCCAGGGAAAGTGGATGAAATGAACCTTAAAGTAATAGGCAGGAATTAGCCGTGTAGAAATAGAGGACTTATGAAGAAACAGTGTATTCCAGGCGAGCTGGAGCAGAGTCTCAGGGGCAGCACAGATGTGAACCCACTCTGCTCATGGGCATCTCCAGGAGAGGCTGCGGATCTGTCCATAGCTAAGAGTTCTGTTTATACTGTAAGGTTGTCTTAAGGACAGGATATAATAATAACTCAGGTAAATCCCTGCCTCACTCCATTGGGGTGCTGTAACAAAATCCCTGAGACTGTGATTTATAGAGGAAAGAGTATTGGGTTCACTGTTCTTACAGTTGAAAAGTCCAAATAACATCTGCTAGTGTGAGTCTCCAGGCTGAATCCTACTGTCTGGATGGTACTTCAAAGACAGGGCCAATTACTTATCAAGCAATCAGTCATTATGGGTAAGAATTAATGCATTCCTTCATTAATCCCTACACAAGGGCATTGCCTTTGTCACTCAGGTGCCTTCTGCTAGGTCCATGTCTTAAGGATTCACCATGTCTCAAGTCCATTACACTGGAGACCAAGTTCATGAGCCTCTGGGTGACACCTACATCTAAACCATAGCAGTCATGAAAGTATCAGAATAAGTCAAAGTTTTACCTTTGGCTTTTCTATGGCTGTTAATTGGGATTGTAAGTCGTGGTTCCCTGAGAATCTTTGAGCCCCAAGTAGAACAATCTTTCCCAAGGTTTATGGGATATTAGTCCCCCAATGTCAGCCAGAAAAAAGGATTATGTTATTACAAGAATTTGAGAAGCCCTAGTATATAGATCAACTTCGTGGAGAGTTACAGTGAGATGTTAACCACTCTGAGAAGGATCTCAGTAAATAAACATTTACTTTGTTTAATAGTGCGCAGTAGTTTCACTCATGTCCTGGTTTCTTCCCTCTTTAAGAGAACACCTATTCACACTACTTTTCAAGAATTCTTATTTCTAGTGGACCGAATGATTTACTAATAATTATATGTCGACATTAAAATGTCTACCACAGCAATCCTTTTGAAGTACTGTAAATGTCTTTAAAAAGAAATGTCTTTACACCATTGGGCCAAGGGTGTAGCTAAATGGTAGAATACTGCTTATTATGTGTAAGGCCTGGCTTCCACCTTTAGTTCTAAAACCCAAAATGAAACAGTGTTGCGACTTCATCTCTGAGGGGCTGGAGCCATGCTTGAAATCCCAGCGCTTCCCTTTGAAACAATACTTTATACTTTATAGTCTTCCTTCAGATGCTTATGTGAGACCGTTTATCAGGAATCTTCATCTCAACCATTGTGTAATCTTTTACATATTTCATTTTCTACATAGAATTATGCTACCCTTTGTATCTTTTCCTCTTAGATCTCAGACCTCTTTAGAAGTTTTTCTTTTTAAATTTATTACTTGAGATAATATGAAAACATTCCCCCAGATAATTCAGAAAGTTTATTTCAATTTTTTCTTTTTGGATTCATGCCATCATCATTAAAGTAAGTGGATAACTTTCAAGGTGAGTGGCTTTAAAAGGCAGAACAGCTACTTGGATGCTTGCTTTCTTTGCAGAATAAATGGTTTGTCATTTCATAGCAGTAAAAGGAGCTCCAGCTTCTTCCTATCCATTGTCTCTGCTTGGCAGAAGTTTATGATCCAGTGGGGGAAGACATAGGTTCAAAGGAGCAACCCTTGCAGGGAATAAGAACAGTGATGGATTGATCAAAGTGTTCTGAAAATGCCGAGGAAGACATGCTTCAGGGTTAGAAATACACTGTGCAGCAGAAGATACAGGATGCACTGTGATAATGTGAAAGGAGAAGGTAGTCAAGGCAGGGAGGTGTGAATGGGCAGAGGCCCCGAGCTGCGAAGGAGACTAGGTGACCATGGGGAGTATGGACTTCTCGTGGGTAAGTAGAGAGTGTTTAAGGCTGAGAAGCCAAATGGGTTCTGACTACAAAGGCTTTGCAAATTCTGGAGTGAAGACTTCAGCATTTATATAATTGATGGAGCAACCTTAATAGATTATTAAACAGAAGGCTACATAGTTCTTGCTAACTTTGTTTTGGTAGCAGTGTACAGTTGATTTGGAGTGGGGAGAGACAGGAGCTGAGGGGCTCTTGAGGCTAATATATGGTCTAGCCAAAGGTGAGCATAAGCTGAGGTAGTAGTCACAGTGATAGCAACAAGGGGGGAGATTTGAAGGATACTTAGGAAGTAAGGAGGTAGTGTCTCAGTCAGGGCTTCTATTCCTGCACAAAACATCATGACCAAGAAGCAGGTTGGGGAGAAAAGGGTTTATTCAGCTTACACTTCCCAGATGGCTGTTCATCACCAAAGGAAGTCAGGACTGGAACCCAAGCAGGTCGGGAAGCAGGAGCTGATGCAGAGGCCATGGAGGGATGTTACTGGCTTGCCTTCCCTGGCTTGCTCAGCTGGTTTTCTTTTAGAACCTAAGACTACCAGCCCAGGGGTGGTAGCACCCACAAGGGGCCCTCCCCCCTTGATCACTAATTGAGAAAAATGCCTTACAGCCGGATCTCATGGAGGCATTTTCTCAACTGAAGCTCCTTTCTCTGTAATAACTCCAGCCTGTGTCAAGCTGACACA
This sequence comes from Uromys caudimaculatus, assembly GCA_028551405.1. Taxonomy (NCBI): domain Eukaryota; kingdom Metazoa; phylum Chordata; class Mammalia; order Rodentia; family Muridae; genus Uromys; species Uromys caudimaculatus. The sequence goes on along the minus strand of CM052705.1, from coordinate 45,046,521 downwards.
AAACCAGCCAGTACAGGTAGTAACAGATGAGTGATCACGTTTGGTATAGGGAACGAGCCTGGGATTCTCTCCCATTGATGAGGTTTGCATCCAGGTACCTTTCAGGACTATAAGAATTAGGAGAAAAACACCTAGGTGGGCATTTACATGTGTTCTAGGCTTTCTGTGATTGTGACTTCATCTGCCTCCAGAACATCTACTCTGTCGGATAATTCGTTGGGTTCTGAGAATATGGGAGAAGAAATGAGTATATCCCATGTGTCTATGTAACAGCCTAATGGGAGAGATAGGTATAAATGATGACCCAACTAATTACTTAATTAGTAAGAAAACAAGAAGGGGAGCTAACTCATAAGGCAGCTAGCAATCCATTATGGAGCTCAGCAAACCAGAGTGTCCTGCTGAGTGAGGGAAATGTGGAGGTTACTGGTGAGCACTTGCTTACTGAAGCCCTGGTAACTGGGTTTGCGAAATGAACAGGGAAGGGTGCTGAACATAACACAAGCCTTTCAGGAGGATGATGGGTGAATATGGGGAGTTAGGAGAGAACGAGAGAGTAATAGGGAAATGAAAAGGGCTCAGGATATTTCAAGGTAGTCAAATGAGGACATGTAATGTGCCCTGGCTTTAGGACTACATATCCACGTGGGTACAGGCAGCAAGGGCAGGCCCAGCAAAGCCAGGTGGGCACATATGACTTATCTGACAGGCTGTGATGGGTCTGGGTTATGTTGGCTTCTGAGAGCCAGACTGGTTAAACTTTGACAAATCATGTACATTGGTTGTTAAGGACAGCCATGAACAAAAAATAAACTGTGGCCTTATGATTAATTACACTAAATTAAAGTAAACACCTCCCTAGTTTGCTATGATTTCTATCTTTTGTGTTTGTTTGTCTGAGGGCTAGTACGCTTCTTCCCTAGCCTCCGTTCACTGACTCTACATTTGACTCTTGCAGTTAGCAGAAACGTCTACAAACACTTGACAGATGCCTATTCTAAATCATAGATTTTGTTTTGCTTATTTTCTAGATGAAATAGTAACAGAGTGAAGATGGTAGGGTACCATCAAGTTGTGTCAGATAGAGAGGACCTTGGTTACCATGGTGAAAACTTTTTCTAGTATTTGTAAGTTGTCACCAAACTCAAGAAAGAACTGTTCTTGTTAATGATGGGTGAGGCAGTTTTATTATTTGTGAATTGAGAGCCATATGTCACTTATATCAGCGTACACACACACACACACACACACACACACACACACACACACACGCACACACTTTTTTCTATCAAAGCCAGAGCTAAACATTTACCAGCACACAGTGGCCATGTGTATGGGATGGCACAAAGCAGGTTCTATCTAGCCTTCCAAAAAGGATGGTACTTGAGGGTGGAAGGGTGGGGTAGGTATTAGCTTTAGATACTATACATGTATTTAGGAAACATTTGGAGTTGTAGAGCATTGTTTGTTTATTATCTTTGTATATGAATGGATTTATAGTCCTTCAGTGAGGAACCAGTGCTAGGTGAAGACTAGAGGAGGTGGTACAATGAATGTTGGGAGGAGTGATACAGAAGATACTCATGGGAAAAGCAACCTTGCAAAAGAGTAAGACCTCCCCACCCCTTTGCTAAATGCTAAGGAATGCTAAGCTTCAGCTGTAATCAGGTCCCGTCCGTGTATATTGAAGTTACATCCGTGAGTTGTGATTTACGAAATAGGCAGATGGAGTTGAAGGAAAAACTAGTCATTTATGAATAAATCATAGAGTAGAGGTGAGCACTGTGATGACCAGAGCCAGTTTTTATGCTGATTGAATCTCTGAAATATTATATTTTTAGCCTGTTTTGTAGGCTGAAATATTTAAATAAAAATGAGAGACAATTTAAAGGTGGCTCCTGCATTGAAATGCCAAGTATTATTTCTTTTACTTAGCTTTGCAGCACGATGCTACATTTCCATGGACACGGATTGAGTTTCCACACGATGATCAGAAGTGGGGTATAATTTGAGGTTGACTAAGCTGCATTTGTTGCATGCATGGATAGTTTGAACACAAGGTAAAATGTTATCCAGACTGCTGAAGAAAACAAGTCTTATTTTGGAACATGAATTTTTTTCAGCATTATAATTTATGACTTTTTCACTTGGGCTCTTGCTTCTAACACACATACATATGCACACACACATTCACACACACACTCATACACACACACACACACACACACACACACACACACACACTCAAGCATACACAGAGAAAAATGCATTAAGATTTGCTCATGCTGTTACATTCTGTTTATTTCCCATTATTAGAATTTAGTCTTTGTTTTTGCTTGGTTGAAAACTATAAGATATAAAGCTGGTTTTAATTTGCACACTACTCTCAGATTTCTTATCTTTTCAGACCTGTTTTCTCTAAATGTCAGAAGACATTCATATTAGGCTGAGCAAGGTGGTAGACATCACTAACTCTACCCCTTGAGATGCTGAGGCAGGGGGATCAAACTTTGAAGACAGAATGGGCTATACAATAATTCCCTGTTTCAAACAGTCAACAAAGGAAAAGGATACTTGCAATGATGATGACAAATATGAATTGATGATTGAAAGTGCATATGGAACCTCCATTTTTTGTGCCATTTTAGCTATCATTGTGTGTGTGCCATATGTGTGTGGAGATTAGGGGTTGGCAACAATGTCTTCCTCAGTCAGTCTTCCCCTTACATTTTGAGACAGCATCTGGGAGTAAACATTGAGCTTATTGATTACCTAGAGTGCTGGCCACAAAGCCCCCTGAGATCCAGTTTCCACACACCTCTCCAGTGACACACCATTTTCTCTTCACACGGATGTTGTGGGTGAATTCAGGTCTTCAGGCTTGTGTGACTGTGCTGACTGAGCTACCTTGATGCCCTGTCTCTGTAACTATCACTTTGGAGCCTTGTGTTGGGGGTTATCTGGCCTCCTGACATCATCACTATGACAACCTCATGGTGTTTCAGATTTTTGGCTGAAGATTTGACGACTTTGGAAGCATGAGCATTCTTTCTGTAGACATAGTTTTACAATGAGAATATTTTGTGTCCCACTTAGAGAGCTGCTCATTTTGTTTGTTGAGTGACTCTTGGTTTCAAGATATCACTGCTGGTATAAGCCTTGTTTAAGGTTAGAAAAGAGGGAGGCGTCAGAGGTTTTTATTTTCCCAAGGATTCTTGTCACTATAGTGACCAGTGAGATCTAAGCAGAACTCTGCTGAAGAAGTTTCTCTAGCAAATTTGTATTTGATATTACACAGGACACACAGTGTCTGGTACAACCTAACCACCTTTCTCTTTTACGATCAGAGACAGCAAAGAAGTTGCTAAAAGGTGATGATTTCAAAGTCTCCCTAGTCCTAACCTTGGCATTTCTATGATCATCTTAAGGTCCTTTTTGCTAGGAAGCATCTCTAGGCCCTGTTGACTTCTGTCTAGACTTATTTTTGGTTGGTAAGAAAAGACTTGACACTTTTTTTTTTTTTTTTAAACAAAAGACTTCAGTCTTCAGAGTCAATCTAGATAGATCAGTCCAGAAAAAAAACCCCAAAATTTGAATAGGAACCAACATGGCTGGCTCAAAGACTCCTATGGAAATTATCTGCAGTGAAGAAAGCAGCCTGACTATGCTTGGTGATGGTATTTATATCTGAGTGATTTAGGGTATTATAACTGACTCAGTGAGATGGTTTACTGAGCAAAGGCTCCTTGTGGGGCAGTGGTCTGTGGCAGGCAATCTGACACCCGGTTGAGCACAGGCTGAAAATTCTGGAGACCCAATGGAATATCCATGAGGGACCGCACTATGTTTTTAGCCGATGCTTCCGGAAGACTCCTGTAAAAACAGCTACAGCTTTCACAATCCTTGTATATAGAGAGGCCTTGCATGTGAGATTTGTCACATAGAGAGCAACTTTGAGTCCTCCCACAAGCAAATGTGGCACTACAAAGCCCCCAGACCAAGCCAATGGAAAGGATCGGTTGCCAAATCCCTGACCCCTCCCAAATAGTATATCAGACCGTCCAACCTGTGTAGCTCTCTCTACCTGCCTGCCCTGCCCACTTCTGCCCTCGCCTGCTGCCCACCATCCGGCATCTGAGAGCTTCTGTCCTAAGAGCTGTAACACTTTCTGCCCGGGGAAGAGATCCGCTCTTTGGACCGAGCGCTGGGGCGTGCGCCGACAGTGGCTGCGGGTCTCGGGGAGATCGAGCTGCGGCCAGGACCTGGCTCGTAGCGGGAGAGCAGCCGAGGTGGCTTGCACTCCCATCCCCACTCACGATTCCTCCCCCTGCCGCAGCCCAACAGCTCCTGTCAAGAGGCCAGGTGTCCCTGGATTTGATGCCCAGAACCCACAGGGCAGAAGGAGAGAATGGTCTTCCATAAACTTTCCATACATGTATTATGATGTGCACACACCCAGCCATATCCACACACACTCTCCTCTTTCTCTAAAATTTTAAGTAAAAAATTCTCTAAAATTTAAGATAAAATTTAACTATCTACATTGTTGAGTAGTTTTCTGGCTTATGTGGGACCATTTATCAAGATTCTTGTTTCAGATTTGTTATTTCCTTTTTATGTAGGCAAAAATATTAGGGAGGAGTGAAATTCTGCTGTTCATGCACTGCTAGAGGCTTATGGGAATGACTTGTAAGGGACCAAACGTCAGCAGAATTAAAAGGCAATTATTAAGTTATTTGAAAAATTAAATCCAGGTGTGTGTGTGTGTGTGTGTGTGTGTGTGTGTGTGAGAGAGAGAGAGAGAGAGAGAGAGAGAGAGAGAGAGAGAGAGAGAGAGAGAGGGAGAGAGATATTATTTGTCTGGGCAATATTTCATAACAGCTTACTTTGAGGCCAGGCAGCTTGCTGTATCTGACAGGTGTGAACACTATGGTCATTTTACCTAGTCACCAAAGCCCCCAGAGTCACTAAAGCCCCCAGAATTGGTACAGCCATCATTACTGCTGTGCACTTGAGGGCTGTTCTGGTCTGTCTCAAACTCATGTAATTTCTGGGATGTATGTGTGGCAGCAAACACAGGCGGTCTCATACTGCCTAAATGTAGTTGCAATTTTGATTTAGTTTATCAACTAGAAAGTTTGATACAGATTTCTATAAAGTGTGGTTTATTTCTCAGAAGAAAATGTCATCTAAATTGTGAAATTCTGCGTAAGTCTTGTGTGTATGAGTCAATGGTTTCATGTTGTGAAAAGATTTTTCCTCCACTGGATTCAATTTGATAGCGACTTTTCTTTTTTGAAGTATATTAATAAAAATTTGATACAGATTACTTTGTTAGCATAGACTGAGTTAGCTCATTTTGAGGTAATGTTCTTAATTTTACATTATTAAAATTAACTAAAATGTCACCCATTTTTCTTTTTGAGACAGTCCCTAGCTTTGGCTGGCCTTAAACACGTTACATTGCAGAGGGTGGCTTTGAATCCTTCTGCCAAATACCTTGCCAGTATTTGGGTTCCAGGCATGCACCATTATGCCTGGTGTTAGGAAAGGTTGGGGACTCAACCCAGGGCTTCATGCATGCCAAACAAGTGTTCACAAACTGAGCTAAGTTTTCATCTCCTTAAATAAATATCTACTAGAAAAATTTCCAGATGGGAAACTCTTACACATAAACTAGAAGGCCATGTGTTATGTTTCTGATAAGGGTAAGCTGAGAAACGTTATTCTCCAACTATCACTTGGCTTAAAGGATAGTAACTAACGTTACTTTGCACCCCCTTTGTACCATGAACTGTGACTGGAGAGGGACTGTGACTGTTGTTCAGTGTTGGAATACATGCTACCTCATTATAACAACATTCTTTCAAAGTTTTAATTCACTCCACATCAGTCCTACTTTGATTTTATAGAATAATAAAGAATTACATAAAAAATCACCTCTCCCTAATTCTGGGCACGTTTTATAGCCCAACTCCCTTTCATAAAATTCAGCTCTATATTTCATAGTGATTGACTCAAAGGAACAAGATCTGTGACTTCTCTCTTGCTACATGACCTTGGGGAAAATTGGCTTAAATGTATGAAAGGATATTTCAGGCATTGACTCAGACTAAATAAATGTGCTAAATTTGATACAGTGAGTGGGAAATTTTTTCTCACCACATGGAACCACTAATGAGCTTGGGAAGTAAACATAGTTAAGTAGGCATAGTTGCTTTTTTGTTACAATCCTTCTGAATTGGCCAGTTAGCATGAATAACATTTCAAGAACTTCATGTTTTGTAGGTTTAAGACTGACCAAAAAAGCCAAACAAAACCACAGTAAAATAAACTGTTTTCTGGTTAGAGGGATGTAGGAGATTGGCTTGCCCACCCTCTCCCCTGCCCAGAAATGCGTAATCCCAGGTATTATGACCTCATTTAAAATAAAAAGGATGTCTGCAGATATAATCAGAGTAAGATGAGGTCCCATTGTAGTAGGACATGCCATTGGTTCAGTATGTCTGGTATCCTTGAAAGACAAGAAGGGACAGGGACTGACATGCCAGGGGAGGGAGCCAGGTAAGCAGAGAGGTCAGAGCTGTGCTTCTGCATGGTCAGGGATGCTGATGCTCACAGCCACCATCACCAGCTGGGAGAAGCAAGGGAGGATTCTACTCAGAATCTCAAAGGAAGCAAGGCCTTGTGGGCACCTTCATGCCAGACTTCTAGCCCCTAGAGTTCAGAGACAACAAATGGCTGTGGAATTAAGCCACCTGGTGTGTGGTCCAAGAGTTAAATCAGGAGTAAGCATGGGCAGGGTCAGACAGCTGCCACCCCATCCGAAAAGCTGAAGGGATTCCTCTATGTTTTTACATTTTTGTCTTCTGGGAACTGGACGGCGTGTCCTCCTTCATCATTTAACGTGGCAACAAAGTAATCTCTCTGGTTCTTACTTACCGTGGCAGGGAAGGGAGACTCTGGGACTATTTTGAGTAGCTTCTCCTGAGCCAGGCCTGGGCATCCATGTATCGTATTCACTCTTTCATTCCTGCTCACAAGAAGCCCGCGAGGGATGTCTTATTATCCCAATTTCACAACAAGAAATGCCAAATAAGGGAATCCTCTGTGACTTTTCAGTTTTTCTTGCTTTCTTGCTTCCAAGGCTTTGAGGCTGACAAATAGGTCAGGAACACTATTAATCTTTATGCTTCTATGACAGGAAGGTCACAGATTCCTAACTTGTATGGGCAGGATGGTAAATGTTAGGCCGACATAGATGGAGATGCCACTGTTTACTATTAGGACATCCCATGTTTTCATTAAGGATTATCTTCATGGGGCTGGAGAGATGGCCTAGCAGTTAAGAGCACTCGATGTTCATCCAGTACCATGAAGGTTGTTTCATAACCATTTGTAATTCTAGTGCCAGGGTGTGCTCTTTGGGCCTCTGTGGGCACCTATCTGTGTAGGGTGAGCATAATCTTGAACAGGTCTACATGCATAGACACAAATTTAAAAAAAAATTAAAATCTCTTTGGATTATATTTCAGCCTTTTAATTGTAAAACACAATGTAAGTAAACTCTATTTTCTAGCTTGCCTGACAATTTGCTTTGGGAACTCCACGTTTTGAAAGGATATAATAAAAGAAGTTTGATGCTTTAGCTGTCATTATTAACGTCCACTATGTGACAGTCACAGCATTATTTAAAGAAAATTGAAATGGGTAAAACTATGATTTGCTGTCTTGACGACCAAAGCTTGATAAAACGAGGAGGTCAGACTTACTAGCCTCCAAGTCCCCTCACATTTTTTTTCCCTCATAAGGCAATTTTTTGTATATTCCTATACTGCAGCAATATGGAGTCATTTATCAGGCAATTGATTAACTTGAAGTGTCTGGGTTGATGCTTCAAGGAGAACAGTGACAGATACAGGTCAGATGAGGGTCCCAGCTGTGACCATAGGAATATAAAGATGATCTTGGTATACTTAATCACTGTAATTAGTGACTAGAAAAATATCAAGTTTTTAAATTTTTTTTTGTTTAACTTTTGGTTGATTATTCTCTAATTGCAAGAACATAGTAACATGCTTGACACTGTATCTTTACCATGAACCTCTTAATAAATGGTAAATCACAAAATTATAAGAGGGAAGATGATGTATCTTTAACCACAATGGTGATTAATCCATCCCATGTTGTTTTTGAAAACAGATAGTCACTATGTCATGCCACTTTAACACCAGGCATTCTTAGAAAATTCAACAGGCAGTAAGTAGTATTTGTGTGGAATCTAGAGACAAAATCAATCTGGCCAAGCAATGTCTGTTGATTAGGTGGGGTTATGAAAGGCTGACTGTTCATGGATGATGTCTGCCATGAAAATGTTTGCTATGGCACAGTAAACAGACAGGATGCTGGTTTCTTGCTACCCGACCTTACCTCCACTAAATTTGTCTTCTGTAGTCTAACCAGAGAACTGTCAGTCTTCTGAAGACCTGGGCAGAAAGGTGATGGAAACAGGAAGAGAGTCTGAGGAGCTTAGCCAGTACCAGAGGGACTTAGTGTGAAAACACACTGGACAGTGGGTAGACGCTGGAAAGTCTGACAGTGTAATGTGAAATTTCCCAATATACCTGTCATGGTGGAGTGAATTATTAGGTGAACTGGGAGTGTGTCAGTATTTCTGTCACAGCCCTGCTCCAAATTAACATGACTGGAAAGTGGTGCTTTGTGGCCATTCTTTCTTCACCTGTCAAAGATGTGGGCTTTTACATTCCTTGTTTCTCTCAAATTCCCTTTCTGCTCATACAACCATAGGCATCACATTGACTCTCATTCAAGTGTCAGCAACCGTTCCTGCTCTCAGTGATGGCTGATCTTAGTTGTCGATACATTAAGGAGAAGGGACCTCAGCTGTAGAATTGCCTTTATCATGTTGGCTTGTGGGTGTGTCTTTGGGAGCATGTTCTTGATTTCTAATTGATGTGGGAGGGCCCAGTCCTCTGTGGGCAGTGCCATTGCTGGACAGGTGGAACTGCGATGGAGAAGGAAGAATGAGCTTGTAAGCAGTGTCCCTCCATGGTCTCCTTCAGTTCCATCCTTCTGGCTCCTGCTTGAGTTCCTTCCTGGAGTTCACTGATGATGGAATTCAATGTAACAACAACAACAACAACAACAACAACAACAACAACAACAGCAACATTCCCTTTCTTCCCCAGGTTGGCTTTGGTCAGCGTTTTATCACAGCAACCAAAAGCAAATTAGGACACCATGTATGTCAGTGATGGATATTTTCAAAGGTAGTATATAGAAAGTTTGAAATGTGGGTTTATATCACAATTTTTTATCTCATATGTCTAGTAGATTTATGTAGTGATAAGGGCAATAATAGTGATTACTATTGGTTAAACATTTCTATTATCAGATAATTCACAAGCTACAACATAGCAAAAATTTGCCTTGGAACATTTGGGACAGAGACTAGAGACTTACAGCTTATCATATCAGGAGGGAGGTGCTGCTAGCATTCAGAATGTTAAATATCCTGCTATGTACAGAACACACCTCTAGAAAAGAATTATGTGGCCCCAAATGCCAATAGTACTGGAGTTGAGAGTCCCAGCTCCATAGGCTCTCTCAATATGGTTGTTTGCCCTTAGAGGACAATGTGTAGCTGTGCTTCAGAGATATTAAATAAATTCTTCACTGTTATGATTTCATTAGAGGCAGAGGCTCTATAAACCTTTCCTCATAAACTAAGGGACAGTCCCCAAGTTCAGACTTTTATGTCAGGATATATTTGTTTCTTCATTGTTCAGATAAGAAGATTTTCTATCTTTCACCAGAAGTTTGTAGTAGTGTATTTGGGTGGGGGTAGGCAGTGGGGAGGAAATGAGGGATTTGGAGATTTTCAAAAAGTTGAGGTATTATGCTTAAATATAATATTTTTGGCAAAAATCTGTAGTCATAAGCAGTGTGGGTGAAATACAAAGTATATATTTAGACTTCAGTGTCGCTCATACATATGCATTGTTTTCAGATTAAGAATGAGAGCTTTTAGGTTTTGCTTCTCTTTGTAGCTTTCAAAAGCAATTTGATTTGCTCTTCTCTTGGGCATGGCAGTAATTTGTAGAACTTTCTGCTTGTTGAGAAATTGGAGGCTCCTCCTGGGTCCGTGAAGATGCGAGTTTGCTTTTACTCTGGCAGTGAGGTGGGATTGGAGAATTTTAAACGTGAAGTATAACAGAAGATAGAGATGTTATTGAGGAAAGCCAAATTGCACTTTGGGGAGAAAGGCATGGAAATCCTCATAAAGAACTTGCTTTATTTACATCTCTGGCCACTGATTTCTCTCAGCTTTGGAATAAAGCCTGACAGATAAATGTGGTTAATGCAGTGTTGGTGCTGGGGCAAAGTTGATTTAAATGCTCATTTGAAAACTTACGTTTTGTGAATGGAAAGAATAGCTTAGGGACACTGACAAGTCTCTTTCCTCTATCATGTTAATGCCTTTTCATTTAAGCCACCCTTTAAAGTCATGTATTTTGGAACTCAGACACTGGAAAAGAAGAACGAGCTGCCCCGTGCAGCTTTTGGTTTCCCGGGGTCTCACCTGGGCAGAACTGGGCTTTCTGGAGATTTGAGACCGCAGATTTAGTTTTGTCTAATAACGAGCACCTAAAGGAGCGGCTGCTTCCATCATTTACCTGACAGGACCTCTATCATTTCATAGACTTAATGAGGAGAGATAGGACAGAGTGATAGTGAGTATAACTAAGGCAAAAAAGTGATGATGAAGATGTGCATGTGTAACGCTGGCGTGATCTATGAGGAGTTCAAAACATTCTTTAATTAGTGTTGGGAGACAGCATTTCTAGGGAGCAGTACACAGAGATGTGCTCAGAGGGGCAGTCAAGTTAACCAAACGAACAAGTATTATCTCGCTGCTAATTTTCAAAGCATTATGAACACCTAGGTCTAAGGCTTACTGCTTTATGTTGTCACTGTTTATATTTTATGTTATTTTTTACAGGTATTTACTGATCTTTGTGATCTGTGTCAAAGGTAAAAATTGCACTACGGAAAGAATTGTAAGATACTTTAAACACCAAGAGTGCACAAAGAAAAGATGAAAAGATCCTAACAAAAATAGAATTTTCTGTATTATATTAGCCTCTGATTTCAGTTGGAATTGCTATTTTCTTTTTACCCTTTTATGAAGTGAAGCTATTTTTCTGTTTCATAAACATGCCAGTTCCCCAGAAGCCAACTTCAAGGTCTATGATTTCATCAGAATTTAAATATGTTATAGTAGTTACAGTTTTGAAAAGTCTCCATAGCATTCAATCATAATATTTTATTTAAGGTAGAGATAAGTTTATTCACTTTCACTTGCAGTTAGATTCTTTTAGAATTGACTCTTTAGAGATGGCACATACATTTGTCAGCAGAATAGACTCTGGCTGTCAGGTGACTAGCTTGGTGAGAGTTGCCACCTATCCCGGTGAAGGCAGTGTGCTTGTGGTAAAGAACAGGATAGAATGCAGAAGAACTGACCCTGGATGCTTGCTGGGTTCCAGGCTCAGCTCCTGGAGATGCTAAGATGGTAAATGTTGCAATATGTTTGGATCCCTAGATGATACTGTTTTTACCTTGAATAATAAAGAGAAAAACAGAACAGTAACACTGTTGCAATATATTTGGGTCCTTAGATGTTACTGTTTACATCTTGAATAATAAAGAAAAAACCACTACAACCACCACCACCATCACCACATAACAAACAAAAACCTCACTAGCCTTTGCCCTGCCAACTAGCCAGTGTTCTCTTAATACATTCTAACCTATGGCTAGTATTGGTTCAAGAAATTCACTAGTTGCCTTGGTTTTTGTAGGCCTGCATTTTCAGTTGTTCTGGGGGCTGAAGATCCCTTGAATGAGTCTGAACAGCACAGGAAGACCTGGTTTTGAAAAAACAAAAACAAAAACAAAAGAAACCAAAAAACAAAACAAAACAAACAAAAAACAGGAAAAGGAGCAGGAGGGAAAAGAAATGGACCTTTGTGTTGGGGAGGAAAGAGAACAGTATAGCTGTTTGTTGATTTTAAATACAAAATTTTAAAGATCTGTATTCAACTTTACATATTCACAAAGATTTTTTGCTAGCTAATTGTGGCTTCCTGGATAACCACTATTACCACTGCTTCAATCATTTTTCCCAAAGACCCCAAAGATATGAAAATGGAAGATTTTGGTACAGTGAGTGATTATGTTCCAATACATAGCCTAATACCTAATTACTTTGTAAGGCGATTCCAAACTTCAATATGAATTCAGTTTAAAATAGAATCTGGTAGATATTTGATTTTGATTTTGCATCATTTGTTGGTACTGCAAGAGGATGCAGCCTCTTCTGTTTAACTATCGGATCCAAGATGGCAGAGGGACATTTATCAATGCAAGTCTAGAATCCTAACTATAATATTTTGTACCTGATAACTTCATTTCTGTATATTTTAAGTCTAAATAAATATGCAACCCCCCAATTTAAAATAGGTTGCATTCAAAAGTTCACTGGGAACAGAGTTGTTTGTGGAGTTTGAACATTTTCCATAGTAACAGTGTTAGGTTTCCAGGCCAACCCACAAAATCCTATTTAAGCCATATTGTATAATTTCTGCTCTAAAATCATCATGGGGCCCACACAACATATATCTTGATAATTCTATTGGGAAAATGCTTCTAGACTCTACCCTGGAATAGACAGGATTTGACTGTAAGTTGAGTTGACACTTTGAGATCACCCTTCTGTTTGGAAGTGAGGATGACAGTGTTTTACTTCTAAGATGCTCCCTGTGGATCACAGGCCCTGGGTGAAGACGACAATAGGGTGAAGGCTCTGACAGGGACAGGGTTTCTCAAAGTGAAGATGTTAGAGTTACCATGCAAGCAAAACACTACACAACCTGGTAAGGAGTTTATTCTCTCCTCTGAGATGTCTAGAAGAGGTGGCTCAACAAGATTAACTGTTTAGTGACCTTGGCTTTGTGTTCTTGGACTCTTTGAAATCTTTATGGTATCATTATTATAAAAGTTATATATAGCCACAAATACAGTCTTATATAAAATTTTTCAAAAGATTATAGAGTGTGTGTGTTGGGGTTTCATTAGGAACTATTTCTCCAAATGCAAATTTCCCTTTATGTATGTTGGAAATAACTCATTCATGGTGTGCCTGGAATAAATCATTGGGCATGTAGTCGGATTTTGGGAAGGACAGTCTGAGGGTGGTGGTGTTTTGAGGATGAGTTTTACGGGAGGCATAGTTTCTCTTCTGTGAGATGATGACCACCTTACTTGATTGTGGTTAGAGGCAATTATGATTCTGTTGACTAAACAGAAGGTAGGCTGTCTGGTGAATGTTATCTGAGTCTTTCACCTTCTTGTCACCATAGAGTGAGGGCCTGGGACTGAGGCATTGTCATACTATCTGCTTTTATTTTAGCTTTTCTGCAGCTCTATGGTCTTGAAATCTCAAATAATTTTACCATTCAGAAATCTAGCCTATAAAATAATGAGAAATATTAAGAAATTGTCTGGAGCCCTACCTTATTACAACAGTGTCATATTTTAGGAACAGAGGATGCTGCAGTGGCCTTTCAGTAGACTTGCTAGCTATTGTGTGTGTGGCGAAGCTATGAGGTAGGCAGGGATGGTGTACATGGTCAAATCTCCTGATAGTGTGACTCCAGGAGTGTTTGTGGGTCTTTTTCTTTATATCCTGTTTTTTAACTTTGAGAATCAAAGGGTTTGATCTGATTCTGGCTGTCGTATCCCCCAACTGTTGTTTCTCAAAAGATTTCTATATTTCCGTTGCTTATTCCAGAACAACAGACAGGGTCATAACATTTTCCTTCAATACTTCTGATCCTATCAAAGAACAGATAATCTGTTTTCTTATTTTTTTAAAAATATAGTGTATTTTTTGGAGGTAGATCACCAAGTAGCCTTAGCTGAAATATATTACTAAAAGCAAAGGAAATCAATGGTGGTGATGGGTGGAAGGAGGTTTCCACCCTCCCTGTTTTTTTCTTAGACTTGTAGAAGAAGATACAAGTGCATAAAGGCAGTGTATCTTCATCTAGTATGTAGAAGTAAGATCTACACATAGTCAGATAGAAGAGGAAGGGAAAAGTACTAGAGGAGACCAGTGTCCAGGACAGCCAAGGCATACTGGTAATGAGTCACTGCCAATTTTCTAAGCTCTATCTTCACCATATCGATTCTTGCCCTTGGGAATGTATTCCTGCTCAGTCTAGAGCATGGATGGGGTGATCCCCAAGAACTAGAGAAATGGGCCTGTGAAGGTAATGCTACAGGTTTGCAGGGCCATGAAGAAAGGGTGGGGTGGATGGGGGTGGCACGGGAAGCTTATACTGCTTAGGAGAAGTAAGACAAGGTTCTGGAGCCATTGAATGTCTTTTCTTTCTTTCTTTCTTTCTTTCTTTCTTTCTTTCTTTCTTTCTTTCTTTCTTTCTTTCTTTCTTTCTTTCTTTCTTTCTTTCTTTCTTTCTTTTTTCAAGAGAAGGAATATATTGAAACCAAGTGAAGCAGAAAGAAGAGGAAAGGCTCGGGGCATAGACTGTTTCTTCATTTTTTAAAAAAAATAATATAAGCAGCAAATCTATGGAGATTTTTGTTGTTATGCATTGGACGCCCTCTGAGGCATAGTAGTAGGTTTTGGTAAGTGGCATCTGTTTTCTTATCTGTCTCAGAAGTCATCATTCTCACTTCGTTCTCTCTGAGCAAGATAGTCAATATTTTAGATTTTCTGGAACCTAGGCTCTGGGTTACAGGTGCTTTGGTCTTGGAGCAGGAAATCAGAGTTAGCCATTTGCTAAGTAGAAGCACAGCTGAGCTCTAATAGAGCTGTGGCTATGGACAACTTTCTTATAGTTTCTTTAGTGTCTTAGTTTCCATGTATCATAAAGTATTTATGTTTAATTTTTCCCTGCAAAAATTAAAAAGAGAAAGAACACTGCTGTCAGTGTAGGCTATACTGTAGTATGCCAATTGCTGCTGTCTTTCATCTCTTTGTCTACCCGCCTATCATCTTCCTTCCGTTGACTACGAACAAGAATCAATCTGATTCTGTTCAGTTCTGCACATGGAATGCTTATTCATGTAGCCAACTCTAAGACTTATATAAAGGAGACAGAATAGCTAATTTACCAGACTGTGAGTATTTACCCTTTTGTTTTCTATGTTGAAGTGAACATGCTTTAAATATTATCATTATTTTTAAAATGCTACATTTAGCACTCTCGTGCCAAATTTAGGGTAATTGCTTTACAAAAATTCCTTAAGGAAGTGCAATCTCTCTAGCAGTAAATGGCCATGGATCTTGTTAAGATGCAGAAGCCACAGGTGAAGGAGAGCTCTGGGTCAGCTCTCGCATTCTGAATAAGGCTCTTGTTTCTTCTGAGTCAGGCTGGTAGGATGCAGACAGCTGTATATTATTGTTTATGAGCTTTATTCTTTACTTCTAGTCAAGTGTTTATTCCACTCCTGAACTTAATTAGCAGCTAAGAGCTTTGTGCTTTGTATTTTAAGGAAGCATGTGATTTGTTCATTAGTTCAAAAACAGATTAATTATTATTATATCTTTAGTCACCATCTGTAAACACATCTATACTGGTGAGCTCTCTCCTACTGAGTTACCTTGAAATGCCCCATGGTGTTTTATTAGCTTTCAATTCTGTGTTTATTACAGTTGGTTGGAGATTTTTCAATTTAGTTTATTGGCCACAGAAAACCCCATCTTTCTGTGGAAACCACCGATTTCTGAGGGTGAGGAGTTTACTGGCGATGGCTATCAATTAGCTGGAGACATTTTCTCCAAATGAACCTGACTTTTCTGTCTGGGTTAATAGTGTAAGATTTTAAAATACTGCTTATATCTCCTGGGTTCAGGGAAGAGCAATTGGGATTAAAATTAATAATCTCACTGTAAAAGTGACTCTCCAGTTCAGGTGAACCCAGACAGAATTATTAAACACAACAAGATAACTGAGTATCTACAAGTGCACACAGTCTAATTTTGGTCTTATAACAAGGTTTGTGGATTCCAGCTGACTCTCAGCATTTGAAGAACATGTTTAAGGTCCTTGATGGATCTAGGCCATGAATCAAGAGTCTGTGTGACTTGTGACTTGGTGGTACTGCCCACTTCTGTCTTTGTTAGTTGATGAGTTTCGGGAAATGCAGTTAAACTTAAATTTCATACTAAGAACAAGCAATCGTGGAGTAGCGCTATGTCCCATGCAATATTTATACCAACAAAATTATTTGTCCTCTTTGTGAAATTAAAATGAAGTGAGCATCCTGTCAGGTGTGGTGGAACATACTTTTAATGCTTGTGTTCGGAGGCAGAGACTCTGTGAGCCTCAGGACAATCTGGTCCTACTACTTGTGATTTCCAGGACAACCAGAGCTATATGGAGAGACCCTGTATCAAACAACAAAACAAAGCAAAGCAAAACAAAACATACAACCACCACCACCACCACCACCACCACCACCACCACCACCACCACCACCACCACCACCACCACCAAAAGTGAGCTTCCTGTATTATTAGGTTTTTCTTGCAGAATCTGGTGGCTCCACTTAAATACTTTACATCTCTTGGCTTCTCAGAGTGTTGAGGCTGCTGAGGGATCCCTCTTGCTTTAGGCTAATCCTGGGTTTTGCTTTTGGAATTTTAAATTTAGTTGCTCAAGATTGGTAAATGAGAACCTTAATCCCTCTGATGTTCAAAACATCCAGTGTTTAATTTAATAGTGCAATAACTAGGATTAGCCTGTTTATTAGTGCTAATAGCTTTATGTACTAAGTTTTGCCAGTTATATATTTATGTAAAATGAACTAATGTAATTAATACTTCAATTCAGAGTATCAAAAGTATAATTTATAACCCCATGCAAAGAAATGTTTTCCAGTCATTCTTTTAGGTTTTTGCTTTTTTATTTGTTTTTTTTGATAGTGTGCTTGTCTCTAAAGAAACCATTTTGTGAATTAACTGTATTTTAAATGCTACTTAAAATTTGATTGCTATAAAATTTTTGCTTTGATTCTTGTATATATCATAAGCTTTGCAGACAATCTTTTTGTGCATTCTACGACACAGATTTTCAGAATAGTTCATCAACATGTAGTGCACAATTGAGATACAATCACTTTTGAGCTGTAAAATTTCTAATTTTAGCACAATGTAAAGGTTCTACAATAACTTTTTTTCATATCTGCTACATTCTGAATACAGCTGCAGATGCCAGAGTTTCCTTTGTCAGAGCCACCACCATGGGTGGATTCAAACCATGTGCTAACCTTACGGAGGCAAATCGTGGGAAACATAGTTCTTTAGCCCAAACATCTTGGACCCCGGGCTGGCAAAACAGTAGCAATACAAGGACAGTTATTGATTACTTTAGGGTATTTGATCTGGGTTCCAAACGCTTTGGACCACTGAGCAGAAACAGGGTGTTAACCATGATGACAGGAATGCAGCAGAGCTAAATTCTATGGGCCTCAGCTTTCCCAGCTGGGAAGCAAGGCAGAGCCAGGATGAATGGCCTCTGAGGCCTACGGTGGCATTGGGAAGACTCAGCTGTAGGTTGTTTTGTTCAGACTTTTTTCTCAGGCCCGTAGCATGTGTGAGTGATTGTTAGAAGCATGTCAATCATAGGTAGACCCTTGACAGAGAAACAGTAGCTCCAGGATGTTGTCAACAACGTCTCTGCAGCGTCTCAAGACCCCATAATATACATAGCAGGAATAAAGATTTGATACTACGTTTTAACTAAATTATAGGGTTCTGTGTGAGAGCTGCCTACTGAGTATTTATTTGTGCCTTGTTTCTTTATTATTTATAATTAATGTATCAGAGAATCGATTTCCCCTCCTTCCCTACCTCTTCATCTTAAAGTGCCATCTCCTATTCTTCACGGTGCCTACCTCTTCTGCCTCCTCTTCTTCCCTTTACCTTTCTACCAGGGCAGACCAAGACTCTTAGGAGATCATCTTCCAAAGATGATATGTTTGTTTTGCTCTCTCTGAATTTCATTTTAACAAGAGAGCAAATAAATATCAGGTCCCCAGTCTTTGAGAACTGGTGAGCAAACTGACCCTGTGATAAGATGGGGAATTGAGTCCTGTGATTTCTTCCTGTCTGTTATTTGTGTGGCGATTGCAGAAGGTTTTGTAGCTAAAATCCATACGGTATAAGCTTCACTGAGCAGAAAGGTTTTCTTTTTGAACACTGAACTTTTTATTGGAAATACTTGAAACTAATATACACTTCATGAAGCATTTCTTCACATCCTTAGTTAGATTTTCCTATTAGCCTTTTAGTGGGTTTTAATTATACTAATGTATCTGAAAGTATGTATACTTAAATTCAACCAGATTGAATTTGACTTAAGATTCTGTTCAGTTTTAATGAAATAGTTAAGCACAAAGAAATGGGACATTTGATTTCATTATATGTTGACTAGAATGTCTTACCTCCCACCTATCCATTTTGCACATTAATTATGTCTAACTTGGAAGCCATGCTGTGAACTCCTTGTGCTGATTAGCTGAACATTATCGATCTTCTTACTTGTCCAGCAGACACTTTCTCCGTACGTTTTCTGTGAAGTTTCTTAGGTTGTAAAACAGGTATAGCTCTTACTCTCATGAGACATGTAGTCATTGTAGGAGAAGGTGATTAAAAATGTGAACTCAGTTGAATATGTATTTGAACATTGACGTAACTGTTAGGGAGGAAGAAATCAGAGTTCTGAGGAGGAAGCACTGGGTTGCCCCCTGTAAGCTGGATGCACTTAAACTCTTGGAAGAAGTAGGATTAAGCTGAGAGATCTCGTGAGGATAAATAATGCTTGGCTAGAGAAAAACCAAACGAAATTAAAACAAAATAACTGGCTTTATTAGTTGGTGAACAGTAAGTCTCTAAGGTGGACAAGGCCATGTTGTTTCAGAGCTGTGAGAACAGGCATGAGGGCCAGTAGTGTGTGTGTGTGTGTGTGTGTGTGTGTGATTTTTCACACACGTTACTAAATTATCCCTTGCATATGCTTTTCTTGGTGTTCTGTTTACCAAAATGTGTTTGTATTCTTTGGCTATAGCTTTAATGAGAAATGATTCTCATATCATACAGGTCACTCATTTAAACGGCACCATTTCTTTAGTATATTCTCTGAGTTGTGTAACTGCCATTGTCGCCCTAGTCAACCTAAGAACATTCTGATATTTGAATATTCCCATCTCTCAACTATTCTCCTTTTTTTTTTTTTTTTTTTTTTTTAGAGTGATCTGCTATGTCAGTTAATTTTTCTTGAGACAGGGTCTCAAGTAGCCCAGGGTGGTGGCTTCAACTTGCTATGTAGCTAAGGCTGGCCTTAGATGACTTGCTGGTCCTCTTGTTCCCACCTCCTGGGTACTAGGGTTGTAGTTTTCCCTGCCACAGTGAGCTCTCTTCTAGCCATTTTGTATACATGGAACCATATAATATATCCATTTGCTTCTTTGTCTTTGTTCCAGTCACTGAAATGAGGGAATTGTTTTCTCTTTCATTGAATTGTTTGTTCCAGAGGGCTGCTCCCACACCCAGAGGCAGCTTGATTCCCAGGAGGTCTGTCACAACCAAGCTCACAGGTGAGATGCCCCCCAACCCCCAGTAATGATACTTCTCTGATTTTGCTCTATACCATCCATAGCTTTCAAATTTCCAGCGGTTTCCAAATTGCTAAATGAAGAGGTAAAACTGATAGGAACAAAAATTTCCTTTCTTGTTACTTATCACTGTTCAGAATTTGGAAATCTTTACTGACCATGATTTGATCTTCTCTTCTTTATTATTGAAATATGATTGCTTCTACCTTTAAGAGGAATGGCTGGTGAACCTTTGTAATCTAGAGTAGACATTTTACATGAAGCGTCCATGCCCATGCAAAGAAGAGGACAACTGGGAGAGTGTTTATTGTTGGATCTTAAGTGACTCCCAAAGGCCATATGTTAAAGTTTGGCCACCAGCCTGTGGCACTGTCTGGATGTAGTGGCGCCTTAAGAGGTGAGTCTAGAGGAAGGAAATTATGACTGTTGGTATGCCCTGGATGATGATAATATGCTTTCACCACTTCCTGTGCCTGCCTTTACGTCCTGGCCACATGAGGGAACAGATTACCTTGACTGTGTGTTCACCACCATGATCCTTTTGCCCTATCACTGGCTCAGAGTAGCTGGGCTAAGAGACCACAGGCCAAAAATCTCTGAAAGTGAGCCAAAATAAACATTTTCTCTTTTAAAGAGGCTTATTTCAGATGCTTTCCATACTAATGAAAAGCTGACTGAGGCAGACAAGGTGCATTTAGAAGTGTGAGGTGGTCGATGTAAAGACAAGTAGCCAAAGCCAAAGCTGTTTTTTTGAAGGTGGGAACGCTTTAAAGATGAGGCAACTGTAATGATTTGTTCAATACATGCCCCACGTAAGTATTGGTGGATTAACTGATGGCTGTTAGAGCTCCTTGGTTGCTTTGGTGGATTAACTGATGGCTGTTAGAGCTCCTTGGTTGCTTTGGTGGATTAACTGATGGCTGTTAGAGCTCCTTGGTTGCTTTGGTGGATTAACTGATGGCTGTTAGAGCTCCTTGGTTGCTTTGGTGGATTAACTGATAGCTGTTAGAGCTCCTTGATTGCTGGCTGAAAACATCAGAGTGCAGTGGTAGTACAGCTCTAGGAGATTATTTGTGTAGGAGTCACACATGCACTGTTTGGTTAAACCTGAAATAAGTTCAGAGTTCACCATCATTTCTAGTAAAAGCTTTGGCCAACATCATTACCTCCTGCTCCTGACCAAAGAAGGAACTGGGCTTATATCACAGCCAGGGAAGGTATTAAAAACACACATCCCATACAATGTAATGAGATTACTTACTTTGAAAAGGACTTCTGATAGGTTTCTCTAGTCAGAGCCAGGCGACTTGACTTACTTACCTTTGGTCTTTGCAGTCTGACTGTTGAAACATTTAAAAAACATAAGTGTACTGTTTGATGATTTGAGTCACAATGTAAAGAAATCCCCTTCTCCATTTTGTTTTAGGCAAGGAAGTGGCTGGCATCAAGTGTGTAAGAGCTATTTTAGCTAAAGGTAATGGCTAGGTTATGGAGCCTCTGCTTGGTCTTTGGGCCAGGTAGTAATTACAGACTTGGGGACTCAGCATTGAATGTATTCACATCCCATTCCACAGGAAGAGCCCCTTCACATACCTCTTTGTAAAACTTTATTATGTGTTCATTTGCTTCTCTTTCTTTGCTCCCAAGTCATAGCAATTAAGGGCTTTCTCTTGTCGTCGGTGTGCCAGCATGTACCACTGATGTTATTTCTTTTTTCTTTAGACAATTCATAGCTTCCAAATCCACAATGGGCTCCAAATTTCTAAGTGCAGAAGTAAAATAGAACTACATTCAGGTGTTTGGAAATGCTCATAAGATTGGAACAATAGGAAAACTATTTTGTCATCTCTGAATACGTTCAAAAATTATGATTGAAGTTTTTAGCTTGTTCCTTATGGAGATCAGAAAAGAATTGTTCTATGAATTAAGAGGAAGACATGAATCATTTTCAAAAAATGCAGCATGTTCTTTTAAGAGAGATTCAAAGGCTCAATCAACTAGAAACATTAAGTGACGTTGGCTAAGTTCTTTGGACTTGTTTGGTCTTGGTTTTATTATCTGTACAATAAAGCATTTGTCCTAAGTTGGTCTTTTGAGGATCTTGGAAGCCTGACAGTGAGAAACACATCCTTCTCAAATGGAATTGTTTCTGTATGTCAGCATCCTGAGTACCCTGCTTCCCCTTCGCTGAGTAAGGTGACTTGGCTTTTCTAGTTGACTTGTGTGTGAGTGTATGTGTGAGTGTATGAGTGTGTGTGTGAGTGTGTGCATGTGTGTGTATGTGTGTGTGAGTGTTTGTGTGAGTATATATGAGAGTGTGTGTGTGTAACACAAAATGTTAACACCATTTTAAAATAACTGAATTAAATCAACTGTCTATGTGTTAGTCCTCTGGGCTCTAATATAGATGAAACTGCTCACCGTAGAAACAGTTGTGCCAGTTGTCTGCCGGTGAAAACAAATTTTGGCTTATTCGTCTCATCTTTTTCATTCACCATCTTTAGTTTCTGACACAAATTGCATTGGAAATTAGTGGCAGGAAACACCGAGATGTGAACTATGGTGTAAACCATAACATATATCCCAAGATTGTACAGGGAGTACTAGTAAAAACAGGGTTGCTCACAGAAACTATTATAATCTTTGAAAATGCCAAGACTCCGTAATAAATTAGAGCAATCCATTCCTCACATCAGCCTCATAAGAAAATAATCCTAAGCTCTTAGCTAAGCACTGGTGTCATTCTGGGTGACATACAAGAATTGTCACATATCCATGAGATGAGAAACAGCATGACTTCTTGTCAGTCGAGGGATACTTGGGAACTAAGTCTGGAAGATTTGGAATCAACTTATTTTTAGAAGTGTATGATATTTGCTTTTTTTTTTGTTATCCCTAGTTTTATTTTTTTTTTTAGGATAGACACATCACTCAGTAGATATGAATATTATATTTTAGCAAAGTATATGTGAACACCCTTTAAATGACTTAACTGATACAGTTTTTGTTGGTTATTTTGAGTTTAAAATGGCACTTGAGACAGATAACCAAAAACATAAAATGGAAAAATGATTTTTTTTTCTAGAGAAAATAGAAAGCAGCATGTTTCTTTAAATGCTTTCATGTCACTTATGCTGGGAAGGGCCATTTGGCTATTGGAAGTTGCCATGGGAAGCACACTGAATTTTTGTGACATTACATTTTACTCTCTTGTTTGCTTGTTTGAAGTCATTCTTTGAGAGATAGCTGTATCTACATATGTGTGTATCTATGCACATATGCATATCTCCTTCCATCCAGTTCTTTTTTTTTTTTTTTTAAATGCTTGAGTGCTGCTTCTTGAGCAGTCCTAGAGTGAAGCTTAGCTTTGCTGTTGATATTCACTTCCCTGGATCTGGACTACTGGACCATTATAAGCATCGTGGATGTTCCCTGTGGATGTGCTAGCTCTTGGGCACCACATTCTTCTTTGTGTCTTTGGTGTGGGACTGTGCTAACATCCAGGTCTCTTTACTGAGAAGCTTGGTATTTTAGTCAGTTAGGTTGCTGAGCTTACCTACCCTATATGTGATTCAATTGGACAGCAAATTATTTTCATGAATGCCATGGTAAATTTCAATTAAAAGACATTATTAAATGACTTCTAGGGAATAAGTGAGCCTTTGGGTGACCATAAAAATCTGTTTATGGCTCAGATACACCAAGACCATTGGAGCTAGGGTTTAACTCCCACTTTAGCTGCACTTATGCCTGTCAATATCAAAACTCATGGGTCAAACACAGCATATGATACCCATGTGTCACTATTTGAGGCAGTAGAAAGTGCATATGAATCTTTAGAGGTAAAAATTAGCTCCAAGGACTGCACAGAAGGAAGGAAATATCCCTGTGAGTTATCAGTACAGCAAACAGCATCCCATCCTTAGGCTCTTGGTAGGATTCTCAGTCACATCAGCACTGCTGGCTCTCACCCTAACCCCGTGCCTGTTACCGCCTGCTGAAAACAGAAATACACTTCTAACTTTGTTTGCTACATTAGAAATTTCAGAGGGAATTCTTTTCATCCAGAGAAAGGAGAATCAGGCCAGTTTTGAGAAGCTAAAAATAAAACTATGCAAAACTGTTTTCAGAGTGGAATTCATTGGCATTTGTTTCTATGCATGACAGCCCCTTAGAATACAGTATTGAATCAAACTGCGATTCTGACTTCAACAGTTTTCTTAGTCAGAGTAAGAATATTGACTAGATTTTTTTTTACATCTTAACGGAGATCTAATTTCAGTTCCTGAAACTTAATAGTAGTAGAAATAATGTCAGTGATAGAAATAATATATGGAGCTTGAAATGCGTATTAGAATCTGGGCTGTTACTTCATGTATATTTTTTCTTTAAATTATTCTAGCTACTAATAGAATTTAAATTGTAACAAGTTAGAAAAAGTCTTATCAATTTGATAAAAATAATAAATTATTTTTTTGGGAAAGAAAATTATATTGCCTTGAAAACTTTCTTGATGAGGATTCTTGGGATGCCATGAGCTAATACTTTGCTAGCTTCTTTGATTCCAATAAAAGTCCTGTTCTTGTTGATGTCAAGACTGCAGGGTGAGAATGGCATCGAGAAGGTAGTGGAATGGGTTGAGAGTTCCTCACTTTCTCTGATGGATAGAGATGATAGGGGGAGGAATGGAGTCCCATAGAATTATGTCCCTGAGAAACAGAGTCACACAGAATGATGTCCCTGAGCTTTCAGAAGTATGTTGTGTATGTGAGTGTGTGGTGTGTGTGTGTGTGTGTGTGTGTGCATGCATGTGTGCATGCATAAATTTGGGTTCTTGGCATAAATAGGTACAAATATTAGTGAGAGCCCTGCAAGCAGAGAGTATGACAGGTTGCAACATTTCCAGAAACCTGTAGACAAGGTAGGATTACTTGGTGGCCTGAAAGAAGATAATGAGTGGGAAATGGAGGAGTGAGTCGGGCATGGTGATCAGGGGAATTTTGCCGCTCGGACTGACTAGCAATCAAGTTGCTTCTCTATTGATATAGGCTCCACAGGACAAAGACAGAGTAATGATTGTTCAAAAAATACAGATTATATCCTTTTGTCTCTGGACATGTATTTGATATTTCCTTACCTATCCAGGGGTACAACTTTCGTCACAATCAGAAAGTACAAATAGAACAGATTTTATTTTATTATTAGTCTTATAATTCTAATTCAAAGAATCTAAATAATGCCTCTATCAAAGCAAGCACATTTATTATATGACAGTTGCTTTTAGGCTAGCAGTATTTGCACTTTTAAAGCACGCCAGACAAACAGAACATTTCTGAACAGGTCTTTTTATGAATAGCAAATACTAATACTAAGGGTAATGTAAAAGAGAATCTATTACCATTCGTCCTGGCCACTTGGAGTTCTTCAATTATCTTTAAGTTTACCCTGTTCCACTTATACTGTTTGAGTTGGCTTAGGGGAAGATGCCTCGAGAAGATTTCTGGAGGCATGGCCTTCATTGGTGCTTATCAAGATCTCCAGGACATAAAGAAGACTTCCAAATAGGCCAGATAAAGTTATTTGCCTAAAAGCAGAAGAGATAGTAAGTTTAGGACTTTCCTAAAAAGACTCAGATTAATTTTTCTAGGAAAAGATCTAAAATGAATCCTAATGCAGAAAGTCCCCAGGAATGCAACACTCAGAGTCCAAGTCCTAAAAGAGAGAGAGACAGAATGACAGCAATAGCAGCATTCAGCTCAGCACCACTGGAGCTCTGTCAAGAAGCTGTGCTGAGGGGCTGGAGAGATGGCTCAGTGGTTAAGAGCACTGACTGCTCTTCCAAAGGTCCTGAGTTCAATTCCCAGCAACCACATGGTGGCTTACAACCATCTGTAACGGGATCAGATGTCCTCTTCTGCTGTGTCTCAAGACAGTGACAGTGTACTCATACATAAAATAAGTAAGTTTCCTGGCAAACTAGCAACAGGCAATGCATTAAGGAATCAAGTCTATTTCTTTATGAATCTTGCTCGGCAGGAAAATACTCAGGAAAGGTTTTCATATCACAGAGTAAGGGATGGTGGGGGCATCTGGCTCAGTAGGGCACACTTCTCTTGCAGATGATCCACGCTCAGTTCCTAGCACCTGCATTATTCTAGTTTGTTTTCTATTCCCGTTTCTGACCAAAAGCAACGTTATTTTACAACTGCCATGTCACACACCATCACTGAGGGAGTCATGCTAGGAAGTCAAACAGGAAACTGGAGGCAGGAACCTAGGCAGAGACCATGGAGGAATGGTACGTACTAAATTGCATCCAGGCTCACATTCAACTACTTTTCTGATACAGCTCAGGGTACCCGCTTAAGGTATATCTGCCTACAGAGGTATGGGCTCTTCTGCATCCGTTAGCAATAAACCCAAGACATGCCTACTGGATAATCTGATCGAGGTAATTCCTCAATTGAGTGTCATTTTTCCAAGGTTGTGCTAGGCGTGTGTCAAAACTAACTAGAGTACACATCAGGCATCTTACAATTGCCTATAACTGTAGTGACATATGAAGTCCCCGATCTCTTCAGGCATCTGTGCTCATGTAGACATGTCCACACAAATATTCATGATTAAAAATGAGAATATCTTTGAAAAAGATTGAGGGGGAAGAGAAGAGAAAAGCAATACTTGCATGCAGCCCTTCACCCAGGGGACAGGGCTGGGATATATATCTGGTGTTTCTCATACACAGCTTTTGACCGTCTTCATCACCTACTGCTGACTTCCTAGGGTAATGATTTCTAGGCTGAGAAATAGAACATACCAGTCAATACATGTCAGGATAGTGCCTGTTGACTAGAGGTTCTAGCAAACTTCTAAATTGGCTACAAAGTGTGTTACATTGTTTTAAATGACACACTTTAGAGAATGAAGAATCGGATTGGAACTAGTAAATATTTTATTTCACCAGACATTCTTACCACTTTTGTTATAGTCTGGATCTTTTTTTATATTTGATTCTATCCCTAGCACTCAACCTTTTCTGGAATATATGGTGCTTTATTTATCATGTACAATGGACTGTCTGACTCTTCGTGTAGGGCAAGCAGAAGTAACTTGGAAGGCTTCTTTTGATGTTTTATAGTATGTGAAGTTATATGAGACACCTATGGTGTGCTTAACACAATGGCACTTCATGTGAACCCACACACCAATCTTTGAAAGCATAAATGTTACCTTTTTATGACCAAAGATGATTTTGCAGATGTCATTCAATTAAGGAACTCCAAGTGAGTTCGTTCCTTGATTGATTGTTCTGTATTATTCCAGTAGGTAAACACAACCACACACATATTTATCTTACGAAGGAGGTAGGGAGATATTTGACACATACACAAAAGAAGAGGGAAATTTGACCATGGGGTTAAAAGCTGACACAGCAGAGGAGAGTGCGGACTTCTGGGCATGGCATGGTCACTTCCATCTTGAATCAGCATTCAAGGAGATGTAGCCTGTAGGAGATGGGGTGGATCACCAGAGCCTCACGTGAAATCCTAGCCACCATGCTCTCATGCTATTCTCCTGCCTCACATAATTGTGCTCCATTGCACATGGTCTTGGGGCAAGTGCTAGAATATACAGGAAGTGGAAGACAGACTAAGTAAAGATGTCAGTGATGTAGCACTCGTGAGTCACCCATGCCTGGTGGGGCCTTCCATTGATGTGGTTGCCTTTGAGTCACCTACATTCATTTAAGGAGCCCCAATGCCTTGGATTGACCAGGCTGGATATGTGCAGAATCCTTTCCTTGGTGCCAGTGTCCTATCTGTGGTGAATAGATATGCCTTCAAGTCCCCCCAGGAAAGTCATGCAGTGGATGGGTTTTCCTGAGGCTCCATAGGGAGGATGGCCTTATGAACACTTGTAAGGTAACCTAGTACAACTGCTACTAGGCCTCTTGCCCCCAGACCTGTCAAAGCACAATGTGGTTGCTTTAAGGAGGCACATGTATGGTAACTGACTACAGTTCCCACTGGAAAACAGCCCAGCCCACATAGAAACCCAAGGCCTCAGGCAGCCCAGCCTTTAGGGAGAGTCAGTGGCAGAGTGCAAGTTCCTTTCCCCAAAGCCACACTACACATTGCCTAGAGAAAAGCCAGCCTCAGAGTGTAACCTGGATGCACCAGGGCTCTTCACCTGGAAAGAGAGAGTCTTTGATGGGAAACCAGTCTCCTGCTCAGAGATTCTCAGTGACAGAGGCATGGCCTTCGCCCTTTAAAGAAAACCAGAATCACCTCGAGAAGAGACCAAACATTGTGAATTTTCTTGTATTTTTCAAAAATTATATAATTAAGATCATATATATTATTATATATGTATTTCCTCCTTGAGTCCACCAACTTATG
Source organism: Uromys caudimaculatus (assembly GCA_028551405.1). Lineage (NCBI taxonomy): Eukaryota > Metazoa > Chordata > Mammalia > Rodentia > Muridae > Uromys > Uromys caudimaculatus. Next base: position 45,018,397 of record CM052705.1, on the reverse strand, counting down.
AAATATATACCAGTTGCTTCAGCACTTAACATTTCTGTTGCTCCCAGACTAAATTCAGATGTCATTTCATCTCGTATTTTAACTCAAGTAACCAGAATCAGGAAGTTGAAACAACATATAGGATAAATTATTTGTAACTATGTTTAGGTAATTGATTGAGGATTTTTATTTAGCCTTGACAGTAATGACATCTTTTTAATGATAATAATAATTTTATGAGTTATTTCTTGGTATTCAATACCAAGTATAAAGTATCTTAATCTACATGCTTCTGCCACTGAGGATTAGACGTGTATACACACACACACACACACACACACACACACACCCCACACACACACTGTCCATTCTGTAAGACTCTTTAGTAGTAAAATACCAACCTAGAAGCAAAGGTCATTTGGTACATCAGTTGATGTGGACATTGCTCACATTTTAAGTGGGAAATCAACTATGTTTTTTAATGGAGTAGATAGACTGGAATTTGACTTCCTATCACTTCACATAGCTACACTTCTCAGTGAACAGCAGCAGTTTTGTTTGGACGAGGCTAGCCACTATGAAAACAAGTCTCTTCAGCTGGTGAGGAGTGTGTGCCCTGATTAGCAAGGAAGCCATACCAGGCTCCAGGCATTTTAAAATTGAACTGAGGGCCCTGCTGCAGCACAGCTTCTATTGTTCAGTAATGAGTATTTTGCAGAGTCCTTTCAAAAGTAAACTGCATTGTTCCCTTGCTAGTTTCCATACTTCAGAGTGAGGTGATTATGGTTTCTAAAAAAGCACTTTCAGGATGGTAAAAAATTATCTATTTGAAAAGACTCACCCCCCCCCCCCCATGTTTGGTGATAAATTAAAAAAAATCTTAAACATTTTGAGAACATCTTAGAAAAGGTTTAAATTTATCTGAAAATCCTGCCTTTGATCCCAGGTGATCTAGAAACCCCTCAGAGCCTACAGGCGGCTCTGTTCTCTGAGCTGCTGCTTGGGCAGGAAATTCTGCATAGCAAACAGTTCATAACTTTGGTGTTCAGAAAGGAATACTAAGTCCAGAGGAGACTGAGTAGCTCGGAATAAATAGGGCAGATGTTTATGATACCAGGGCACTTGCGTAGCTGAGAAGACAGTTTAGATCAGCATGTGAGACTCTAAACTGCTGATGTATTAGGAGCCCATTTGTGTGTTCTGACGGAGCTCTCAGTGGTGATAGCATGGGGTAGGGGTAGAATTCATGTTTTTTCTATTTCCATTTCTGTACCCCCTTTTAGTGGCATGTGTATTCTGGTTCTTACCTACCTGAAAGGACTGCAGCCTTCATCCTGTTCCAAGATATTATTTAATGGATCGTTTGCCTATGTACCTATCTATCTTAGTAAGACATGTTCAGAGCACAGGGGCAAGTGTTGTGAGGAGTTTAGCACACCCCTCAGATAATGCATAGAGTGGATTACACATATCAACTAACACGGAGTCTAGCACATGCATCAAATATTGTGTGTACACATTTTAACTAACACAGGGTGTTGTAGCATACCCATCAAGTAATGTGTGGGGTCTAGTACATTCGTCATGTAATAAGTGGAGTCTAGTACATAAATCAAGTATTCATGAGGCATTGCTTGGGGTCTAGCATACACATCAGTTCATGGAATCATAGTTTCAACACACAGATCTCTGGTTCTTTATGGAATTGATTCTCATCCCTAACTGTGTTGGGACATTTTTCCTAAATCCTAATTAAGTCAATACTTCTCACTGGAACTTAGGTAGCTGTAAAGTAAGTAAGCAGGCAGGCAGGCAGGCAGGCAAGCATTCCTGCTGAATTCTAGTCCCCCCACCCTATGCTATTCGTAGGATTCTTGGAGAATCTGAAGCTCATATTTAATCATGTCCCCATTTCCATACTTCCTGTTAATATAGTTTTTAGAGATACAGAATATATTAGATATGTCTTAATTTTGGGGTCAATTAAAGTGGCTCGGCAGATAAAGACAATTGTCACCAAGTCTGATGAGCTTGAGTTTGATCCCAGAAACCCACATAGTGGAAGAAGAAAACTGTCTCCTATAAGTTGTTCTCTGACTTCCACATGTATGCCATGGCATGCACGCCCACACACGTGCACTAGTGTTCATGCACAGTCAAAAATAAATGTTACAAAAAGGGTCTTAATTTGGCCCAATTAAACAGTACCCTTAAATGCTAATGTAAACTATAATGATGAGCAGTTCTGAAGGGCTTCTCGTCCTTCCTCTTCCACATCAGCAATTTCCATTCTTTCCCTTGCATTTCTTCTGTCTGTTAAAAATGTGTGTTTGCTGATTAGCTATCAGACTCTTTAAAGTGCCATCATGTTGTTATTAGGGTAAGGTGGTTTACTCTATTTCTCTGCTTTAGTGAAAGGGACAGGTACGGCTTTGTCCTTGCTAGGATACTTACACTGTTGTTAAAGGAATAAGCTTCCATAGTGGCATATTTGCATTTTGTAGTAAATCCTAGTAATTATTTTTTTAACTTGAAAAATTTCTCAAAGAAATAAGGAAATGGGGCTGTGGTAGCTGGGAACCCTTTCTATGCATTTGATCGCATTCAGACATTTTGGAGAAAGACCCTTGCTACTTGAGAAATGGCAGGTGTTATGAGAAGTTCTGCTTTTTGGAAAAGTGATGGAAGAACTGATTTAATAAATAACACTATCAATATTGTGAATGTGTAAATAAGATAACTAGTCAGTGTGATTAAGTAAAAAGTGAATTTTCATAGGAAGTGAGTATACCATTTATTTTACCTATTGATGCGGTGAGAATGTGGTTGGATATGAAGCATCTTTAGAATAAATGTCACACAAAGAAGTTGTGGAAAAGTACCTAAGTTGACATGGATCAGTTGGTAGTGTCACTTCCTTTTCTGCTGGCTGTCATGTGACGTGCATGTATTTATGTGTAGGAGTGCAGAGGGGCACAGAGGACAGCATCAAGTGTCATTCGTGAGGCTCCATCCTTTTCTGTGGGAAGAGCAGCCTTTCACCGCCCTGGAGCTCAGCGAGTAGGCTGTACTACTGGCTTTCTTTATGCAAAAGTATGAAATCTCCAACTCCCCACATCTAACAATGCCACATGTGGTTTTGATTTTCAGGACTTTGGGACATTCCAGTGGTTAAGTGTATAGTAAAACCAGTGGTTTTTAAAAAAGTGGGGGAATGAGGAAACTTACTGATTGTGAATAATGCATGTGTATTTTAGGAAACTGGAAGCTAAAAGAAGATAAGATCTGCTATTAGCTCCAACAACAGTGAACCTGGACGTTTTTCTCCCCTCTGCTCATGAAAAGTGGAAGATGCATGCCACTTGCTGTGCCCTGTTCTTACCCTTTGCTTCTGTCACTGGAGCCACTTTCTGTTCACCATGTAGAAGGCTTGGGGTCATGTTGGACATCATCTCTTGGTGCTGTGGGTTCTCCCTCCTTGACCTTTTCTGTGTTCCATATCCTGATCTCAGCCTTCTTCTTTGATTTGAACCCGTGAGTGGTGTCCTGCTCAAGCCTCCTTCCTGTAAGGAATGCTCCCCTGCTGCATGTATCGTTCTCAGATCAGCTCAGTCCTGTTTTTCTACAGGTTAACCCAACGATACCATACTGTTCCAGGTCTCCAGTAACCCTGGTAACTCCCCAGCCTCATTTCTTGTTCACCCCTTTTCATCTTCTCTTCAGTCTGTACTTTAGTCACTTGACAAGAAATTTCTCCATCACCCCCCCTTTTTTTAAAAAAATTTAAGCAATAGCTATGTCTTGCTGTTTTCCTTCCTCTTCTTCCAACATTTTTGAAGTCTCAAGTCTCCTAAGGTCTAAGAAATGAAACAAAATGTCTTTGCAATACTGCATGCTTATAGAAATGTTTTTCACATAAAATCTTTGTACTTTTTCTTCCAGAATTCATCTTATCACCACCAACTCTGGGAATTCCTTCTGTATACTAAGTTTGATCTATGGCGAGTTTCTGTACTTGGCAGTCAATATGTAGACATTGTAGAACTTAAGTCAGTAAATAATCCTGAAGAATTATGTCAGATGGACATCCTAAAGAAGCACCATTTTTGATGGATTTTTATCTAGATAGGTAGCAGTGATAAATGTGAGCTAGCTAATCTTTTGCCATTTATTTCTGGTTCCTATGAGGTGGATTTACAGATGTCTTTGCTTTCATTATGTTAATGGTCTTGTGGTGGGAGACACATACTCAGAAAGGTAATGGCAAGAAATCAGAAGGTAATTGCATGTAGAGATTAATAATGTGAAATGATGAATGTAGGTGATAGAATAGGACTGTGTGAAGTCCTATGCTTTTAACTTTACTGAACTTTTAAGGTTGTGCAATGTCATATATACTGTTAAGATATACGCCAATCATCTAAACTTAAACTTGGAAGGAGATACGATAGAATCCAAATAAATTATTGTAAGACATAATAAGGAGACTCTTCATTCTCCCTGAAGATTGACCAATGTAAATAAGTGAATAGATGTTGTAAAGAGAGATATTTTAAGTTTATATAGACGAAGTCTATTTGGATGTGGTATCTTTGATAGCCTATGTGTGTAGGTGGGAGATACCTGTTTGAGAGGAGTAGAAAACTTGCCCTTCAGGAAAGAGAAGCAGTCTAGGTAATTTCAGAAATCCATAATGATTTATGTAGAGGGAAAGTGAACTAGGTGGACTGGAGGTAGCCCCTGCACAGAAGGTCCATACAGAGCAAGAAGAGTCTTTCCCAGAGGTAGTTGGAAGGAATGTCATTTCTCTGGAAAGGGGAGATTTTGCAAACAGGAAACACTCTTAACTTGCCCTGGAGTGTTTCATGCCAATTGGCTGGAGAAAAAGGAACCAAGAGAAGAGAGACAAGGACCAAAGGAAAGGGTCTGTCAGGGGGACATTGATTGGATATTGAACACAGCGGTGATCTACATGAATGTAAAGCATCCATGAAAATGACAAGCCATAGCCAGGCAGTGGTGGCACACGCCTTTAATCCCAGCACTTAGGAGGCAGAGGCAGGTGGATTTCTGAGTTCGAGGCTAGCCTGGTCTACAGAGTGAGTTCCAGGGCAGTCAGGGCAATGCAGAGAAACTCTGTCTCGAAAAACCAAAAAAACAAAACAAAACAAAACAAAACAAAACAAAACAAAACAAAAACAAAAGAAAATGATAAGCCATGATTCTAAGTGCTGGCTGGGACAGTCTTAGGCACTCTGTCCAGTCATGCCACGTACCATACTATTACTTAAAGTAGAGTTTTCTTTCAGGAATAATGTGTTGAGTCTAAGTATTTAATATTCATAGTCATTGATGGAGATGTTAATTTATCTGGCACATTCTATTTTCTTGGCTTGGTCAGAAAAACAACAAAGGAGCCTCCTTTTCTCATAGCTGCCCTTACAACTGCCTTTCATATTTTGATCAGCCCTTTGGTGGCTCAGGTATTAAGTTGTATGCCACTGAACTAAACAATTAACTAGCTTTCTCGGGCCTAAAGGAAAAGGGGCTGTTGGTTTGTGTGCAGTGAGTAGGCTTTATTTGAAAAAGAGTAGATGATAACAAAGTTTAAGTCACACATTATCCTTAGGTTACTCTTGGGCTTGTTTTATTTCTTGCAAAATAGCTTTTCTTGTATTTTACCCTATTAATGGTTCCTGGCAACAGGGCAGTCTTCCAGTCCGGGGGGAAGAGTAGTCACCATGGAAAGTCCCGTCACTTTCAGCATCTTCCTGAGAAACAAAGCAGGCAATCCTGATGTTTCAAAATGCGCTGGGGCCTTACACTTTCAACAGAAATATGCACAATTTTCATTTTTTGATAGAGATAAGGGGAAGATATTAAATGACTAAAAGTAGATTGATATTTTTCTTCGAAGAGTCTTTCAACTGGTAAGTAGTTTTATCAATCCTTCCTTGCAGGGGTTGGTAAGGCTCTGTAGAATGCTGTTCTCTCTAGTTGACTTATTTTAAACACCGTTAGTTCTAAATAGGCCATCTCACTTTTTTGCTGAAAGGCGATCATATCTTTATCACGGTCAGTTCATAAACACTCACTCACAGGTAGAACTCTCCATGCCTGGCTGTGCCTCTTTGGAGAAGGGCAGAAAAAGTCCTTCCCAGGGTGTATTATTTTTGACTCTTCAGATGCAAGATGAAATTGCTTAACACTAAAGGAAAAATAGAGATTGCTTGCTTTAGTACAATTTGGAAGGTTATAAAATTTGAACTAAATATTGACGTTTGCTTTGGCTGTTTTTGTCTTCTAATTGGCATGGGTAAGATCACTTCTGTAAACTTGGGGAGAATCAGTCTCTCTGTGTGCAGTGGACACATGGAAAATATACCCATTTAGCATATGTTGTTTATTTTTTAAAAATATATTTCAGTAATACAAAAATGTGAATAGTAAATTTAATAAATACTTAACCATTCATCAACTTCTCTCATTCTGTTACCTTAGCTATCTCCTTTTGCCTAAGAAATAAACCATGTAAGTCCTGTGAGGTGGTAAGTTCTGATAAAGGCCCTGGCCACCAAGCCCAGATGACAGGAGTTGTTCTCTGGAACCTACATGATGGAAAGAGATGACAGACTTCCAAAAGTTGTTCCCTGCTTGCCACACACTGTGGCATATATGTGTGTGTGTGTGTGTGTGTGTGTGTGTATATGTGTGTATATATACAAGTAAAAATATTGTTAATATTTTTAATTATGTATGTAAGCATGTCTGTTTGTGGTTATCACAATGTGAGTGCAGGCATGCATGGATCCCAGAGATCTTGGATCCCTGTGGAGCTGGAGTTGTAAGCCTGAGGTGCTGCTGGGAATAGGACTCAGCCCCTCTGGGTGAACACTACATACTTCCGTCTGTCGATCCATTTCTCTAGCCCTCACTTATCCTTTCACCTGTAGTTATAAACGCTTCACAAATATGTCCCATTATTCTGCATTTTTTACATGACATATTATTTATTCTTCAATTTCCTCTCAGTATGAAGGCGTGCCAGCATTGCAGTGTATGGCTGTAGGCTTGTTGTATTGATTATTACAAAGGACTTTATTATTCCAGCCACTCCAGTGTTTGTATATCCGTTCCTCTTTTCATGGGCAGGTAGATTGTTTCTACATTTTCTGATCTTAGTGGCCTTGTGTGAGCATTATGACTTTCCCCGAGGAGACATGGAAGAGTTCTCCTGGGAGCAGAGTTGCTGGGCATTTGCTAGTTTCTTGTAGCTGCTGAGAGAAGTTCTGCTAACTTCATATTCTTGGTGGTTCTGGTAGGACTTCATTTTTTTCTGAGTCTTCAATAGAGAATTCTTTTTCTCTCCTTGCCCTGTTTGTGGTGAGCATGCTCACACCTGGGATTATGTCCTCTCTTGGATCATAAAGCTCTCATGATATGTGTCTGTCTCTCCCACAGTTCCAAGTCTATCTGATTCCTCTCTGCTTTCCTTTCACACTTTTAAGATTCTCTGGCCAGAGGGGTTGCTGGTGGATAAAGGTGCTTGTCCATAAGCCTGACGATCCTGAACCCCACAGGATGGCAGGAGAGATCTGACTCCTGAGAATCATCCTCTGGTCTCTATATGTGTGCTGTGGTATATGTGTACCCGTGCACACAGCAAAATAAATAAATAAAAATTAACAAAAAATGATAGGGGTGGTGACTCATGACTTGTGACTATAATCCCATATTCAGGAGACTGAGCCAGGAGTATTCTTGTGAGTTTGAAGGCAGCCTGGGGCTACCAATTGGAATCTAGGCCAGCTAGAGCTACATAGTAAGATCCCGTCTCAAAAACAGCCAGCAAATAAACTCACAACTTGTGAGTGATTTGGTCTCACTGGAACAACCCAGGACAGCCCCCGTAATCTGGACGTCATTTTACTGGCGACTTTAATTCCATCTGCAACCTTAACGCCTCTTTGCCATGTAGATAACATACGCGCAGACTCTAGGAGTCCAGTCAGAACATTTGGACAAGGCCTTTCTCCGCCTGTCATTGGATGCAGAGCACTATACGTCAGCTAGAGCGTCCCCCTCAGCTGTTCTGAATAGCGTGTGAGCGCTTACACCCTGAAGGTACATGCGCCAGCCGGAGCGTCCCCCTCAGCTGTTCTGAATGGCGTGTGAACGTCTACATCCTGAAGGTACATGTGAGATCCGCTTGTTCCACATCCTGCCAGCAGTGGGATTCTAAGACTTTAAAATGTTGTCCAATTAGACAGAGAGACTGGGCAGCTCCCTGTGCACCTTTTCATATAATTATTGGAGCAGACAGCTTCCTTTTTGCTCATGACCAATCTCTTTTCTGTTTTCAACCTGCTATTGTTTTCTTCTGTCTTATTGTTCATTTAGAGATGTTCTTCAGAAAAAAATTAGTTATAAATTCTTTGGGTTTTGTTTGTTTGTTCTTTGGCAATACAGTGCTTTCTCCCAGCTTGATTGATTTTTATACTTCTATAGGGTTGCTATTTTGGCATACAGATTTTAATTTCAAAGCTGATAAAGTCTGTCATTTTTGACTTGAAGTCATGAAATTTTATTTTTGTTCATTAAATGTTTGAATAGCAGAGCAAAGTATAATTTTATAAATTTCTTTCTATCTAAACACATTTTTATCTTTTGAGATATAACATCCTAAAATGCCTGATCAATTGGGTTATCTTAGTTTTATATAGATCTTAGCTGAGAACTCTCTTAGGCAAAGATTTATGGGTTTATGGAATATTGCTGCTAGAAAGAGATTTGAAGATGATCTGATGTGGCTTGAAATTGATGCCCAGAGATACAGTGGCAGATCCAGAAGCTACTGTATTGGCGGAGAATGCTGTACACATTGGATTTTGTTGTCTCTATTGCAGAGGAGTTGGTCTTACTTTGAATTGAACTTGTGTGTGTGTGTGTGTGTGTGTGTGTATGTGTGTGTTCCTGCATACAAATACAGGCATAAAGACTAGTAAACTACCTCAGTTATTGACCCTTGCCTTACATCTTGCTTGACACAGTAGCTCTTTGTTGTATTTCTGTGGAGCACCGCAGACTGGCTGGTCCATGAGCCTTCATGGTCTCCTGTCTGCCTACTATTTCCCTGCAGGAATACTGAATTACAGATTCTCTTGTTACACAGACAGCTTTTACATAGGTTCTGGGGATTCTGAATCAAGTCTTCATGCTGGCACAACAAGTGTTCTTCCCCATGGAGCCATTTCCACAGCTCCTTGAATAGACGGTTCATGCTACTGGGACTGGGTAAAATAATGACTGCTCATGTATCGCCATAGAAATAAAATGTATCTATGCTGGAAATCTTTATAGGAAGGCAATGGATTACTTAGCCCCTCACTGTCCGGGAACAAAGGCATCTAAGAAGTGAGGAGTCATGGGCTATTTTCATTATGACTCTTTGATGAGAGGGGAATTGTAAAATAAGACACAAGTGTGGTTGAGGATCAATCGGCTTTCCTAGATTATATGTTACCTTTTGGATAATCAGTCCCAAACATGTTTCTGTGGTGGACTACATTCTGGAAGGACACTTTGCCTAGTGAAATCCGGCAACTTCCCTGCATCTACAGCACTACTTCAGCCACTCCATGCCCCTCCTCCACCCTCCACGTCGGATTTGTTTCCCCTATGTCAGTTATAAACTCTTTAAGCTCAGGGATAAAATTAAGTACATTGCTGATGCCCAAAATAAGTGTCTCAAGATTTTTTCACTTCTTTTTCCTTAAAGGAGTGTTGGAGAGGAACTTAAAAGTGAGTGACAGTTGACAAAGATGTGGTTGCCTGGCAACTGGCAATTTAAATAACTAGGAGTTGATATGATTTACTAACCTGATAAACAGCAAGAACTTTAATATACTCCAAAGGACTGCTACAGATGTTGCATTGAGCTATTTATATGTGTTGATCTATCTCAATCTATTTTAATATATGCGTGAATATATATGCAGATTTTTTTCCTGCAGAACAGGAATATGAAAGCAAAAGTCTCTGTCTCTTCCCCTATGTGACACTAATAGAAGTTATCTTCAATGATAATTGTTTTAGCTTCCTCAGGTTTATACAGATTTTTAGTTTCAAAGGAACCTTTCTTACTCAGAGGTAATAAATATCTTGCGGAATTGGGGCTGATGTTTTGAGTTCTAATGTGATATTTTAAGTTAGTAATTGTTGTTGTCTTACTTTCTCAAGTTTTATCTCTTAAACTTTTCTCCATTTGTTGAAATGGACTGGCTGTTGCTTTTGATTCTTCACAGAAATAATGATGATCAATAAGACTGACCCAAAGTAAGTCAGCTTAATCGATTGGCCTATTTTCCTTAGGGGTCATCAGGGTTTCGGTGTTCTGTGGTGCCAGTTACTTTCCCAGGGCAGATGCTCCGTGTTCACGCCATCCCTGTCCCTACTGGCTATCTTCAACGTGGTTCTTCCAAGGGAAGGTAGAAAAGCTGCCATCACTGTGTACCCAAAGAGCATAGTGACCCAGTGAGTGTTCCCTCCTAGAGCTAGGTTAGAACTGTTATTTTGCATATAAATTCCATATAGTATATTTAAATATTCAGTATAAGATTTTGCCATCTTTTTGGCCATAGCAATGTTGTTACTTGCACAGATATTGAGCTAATTTTGAGGACTAGTTTGAACTTTTCCAGGGGCTGGGGGGAGGAAGGCAGGTCAAGTGTAGAAGACAGGTACTTTATGATACAGGAATAAACAAACATAAATTTTCAACAAAATAGTTTTAAAATTATCTAGATAATTTTAAAACTCCTCATTGAAATTATTTACCAGTTATCTGGGTAGGTAGGACTTGGGGAAAATTGGACTAAGAGGACATTTTTGCAAACCATGTATACTTGCATAAAACCAGCTTTCTAAGTCTGAATGGCAGCTTTTCCATGAATCGCCGCCCCTTTTAATCACAATGAAAATGCCTTTCTCCAAATACAGGTAGGCTGTGCTGTTCTAGTCCTTAGAAAATGGGTGTCAGCATTTTGTGATTTTAGAGACAGTTTGCCAAATAGAGGCCCTGACTGTCAGAATGATATCATTCAAGTATTGAAAACTGTGCTAAGCATTTTAAATACTCTGTCACTCATTCCTACTGGGACAGCAAGTAACTGTTAGGCCTAGCCACTTCCTGGTGAGGAAAGGAATGGCTAGAGTGATAGAACCAATTGCCTGTGAGCATTGAACAGCGAAATCAGAGGTGGAGTTTGCATTAAGGTCAGTCAGTCCAAAGCCAAGTGTGCTTTGTTTTTCTTTGTTATTATTATTTTTTCTTTGTTTTGTTATTTTGCTTCCACATTGTTCAAATGTATTTTCCAGTTATGTTCACATTTATGTTTAATTGTAATTGTGTGGAAGCTTTAAACAACCAACCAAACAAACAAACATGTTTTAAACAATAAACAAAACAACCCCCCAAAAAAACCCCAAAACAAAAATGTTTGCTTCTGAACACTTATCTCAGTGTCTCAGATAAGTCCATAATCTACATTTTCCGAGGGGCCCTGAATCCACAGCCTGGGAAATCCCTGGTGGGAAATCATTGGGGCAGGTGTTTAGAAACTCATTTTAAGCACAGGCTAGATCCCTGCATGGCTAACGCTCCTGTGATAAGTCCAGTTCACTAAGTTGCAATATCTGAGTCAGAGTTACTCTTCGTGGGGATGTAAATATGATGTCTGTGCAAGATAGGCAGGCCTGTACTCCTTCGTAGGATGAAGTTCAGAGAACAAGATTCCTGAGATGATGATTCCTGTGGCTCACATTAGTGCATGCAGGGCATGCAGGTATTTCCTGCTGTGTTGTTATGTGCTGTTATGTGTTGTTAAGAAAAGAGCCAGGGGGGATAGAATTAAGCTAAATCTTAGGCTTATAATAGCCTGAGAGTGACAAGAGGATGAAAGTGGGACAAATGATGTTGGTTTAGCTCGTTAGTTAAGTCGGATTCTTCAGGCAGGTAGGTGTCAAAGTAACGGTCTGCTAAGTTGGAAGATGTCTTGGCACAGTCTCCCTAAAGGATCTCAGATGTGGGCACGAGGAGTAAATCACTGAACAAGGGCCTGGCTGCTTGAGGCCACTGTGGCTTTAGTCTATAGTGTGTAGTGTGTGTGTATTGCACTTTTTGCCTTCGGGGTATAACTGCCAGCCTAGGTTTGTATTGTTGCTACCGTAAAGTTGGATGGACCACTAGTAGATAGAACACTGAGTAAAATGACCAGCAAGTCCACCCAACATAGACAGGCATGGGGATTGGAAAGAGAATGACCTCCATAGCCTCTCATATTTTAGTTCTTGGCCCCCAGTTGGTAAAACTGTTTGGGAAGGATTAGATGTGGGATTGCTGGATGCTGAGTGTCCCTGGGGGCAGGTTTTGATGTTTCAAAAGACTTGTGCCCCTCCCTGTCTGCTTCCTCTGCCTTATGCTTAGGTTTAAAGCTCTAGTAAGTTCTCAGGTCCTGGTTTTGCACCATGCCTACCTACCAGCAAGCTGCCATACTCCCTAGAATGGTCATGGACTCTAATCTTCTGAAATTGTAACCCCACAAGTAAACTCTTTCTTCTATATGTTGCCTTGGTCATGGAACCTTATCATATTAGAAAAGTAACTAAAGCAACAGGCCTGAGGCTTTATTGAAATTCCTAAAGTGGTCTGTGACAGAAGAAGAATAGTTCTTCATGGAAGGGGAATATTCTCCACATGAGGGAAATAGACTACACAGTTTTCTTTAAATTTCTACAATGTGATAGCTGTTACTAGCTTACTTAAAGTTTTTTCTGTCCATTTACACTCAAGTGATTTTTTACAATGCAAGTAACATCAATGAAAGATTAAAGTGAGCGTGGTATATTCGCAAGCAAAGGATAACGCAGTATTTTCCTTTAGAATACACATTTGTCTTCTAAAAGAAAGACAGCAAGGAATAAAGCTTGAGTAATTAGATCCTTTTGTCACTGAGGCAGAGGGAGATGATTTATCGCTGTGCTACAGAACCGTGCTCCACAGCAGGAGGTGCCCTGTGTCACTCTTTGCTCTTAGAATGGATCTGGCTTGAAGTAAAGTACAATTTGTATACTAATGCTAATAATAGCCAATCTTTTGAGTGTGTTCCCCTTCGTGTTCCTTCCTATTATTTCTGCTAATCCTTAACATGACCTGGTAAGTTAAATAATTCATGTTTAAGCAACTGAAACTCAGAGAGGTTAATTGACTTCCAGACCACCCCGCTAGTGAGACATTTTACAGGACTACTTTGCTGTGTGGAGGTACTGTCAGATCTTCATGAGGTAAGTCCCAGCATTAAAGAATTCTCAGGCCCCCAACCCCTTAATGTACACAATACTGGAGCTTGAAAAGAAGATCTACACCACTGTAAATTACAATGATGGATAAAGGTCCTTTGTATTTGGCTTGCTGATCATAACCTGCGCCTCTGTACAGGAGAGGTAGGGAGTAGACCAGGGGAGCCAGATTCTTTTAAGCATGCTTCATGGGGCAGTTTTCTGCAGCAGGAGATTCTAGTGTATGAGTTACAAAGCCCTCCTGCTGTGCAGATATCAGGGGTTGTCTGTTACAAGTCCCTTCACTTCCACTGTTACTTCCTGTTCACATTCTATTTTGGACTTCTGTCCCTTGTGTATTGATAGGTAGCTAAAGCACTCTCTCCCTCTCCCTCTCCCCTTCCTCCTTCCTCTTCACCTTTCCATCTTTTCCTGTCTTCCTTCCTGGCCCTCTGTGTCTAGCTCCTTTGACTTCACTGAAAAACTAAAAAGGGACCTGTACATCCTGCAGTTTCTGGCCCACATGAGCTCAATTTGATGTTTCTGATGGCTGATTCCTTCTTGTCCAAAGAAGAAAGGTGCAGATACGGGTCTTCAAATACCATCCAAGAAAAACTATGGAGTAAAATGTTTTGATAAAATTATATTTATCATAATAGGGATTGCCGAGGATATAATTTGGGTACTGGATACCCTGGGGACTAAATCTGATGTTTTAAAAACTCAGGGCTACTACAAAAGATCTATTTTTATCAATGCAGGTACTGTAGTTGGCAGGATTTCTTCTTCTGAAATGAAATATCCAGTAGGCCATTTCTGATTATGTTGTGTATTTTTAGATGTTACCATTGAGTTATATTTATAGTATAGACTACTGAATCCTATCTTAAATATGCAAAATATATGCATAACTAACCTCCCAAGCTGTGTTCCTTGCTCTATATTACACCCATAATGTAGCCCATGTTTAAGTTGTTCTCCCAGCATCTTGGAAAGAAGCTTAGTATTTGCTTGTCAAATGTAAGCATGGAGAATGTATGTGGTATGTGGCCCTCTGCATACTACATCCTGATCATAGCTAAGCCTTAAGGGTAAAATTACAAGAGCACAGGTAGGTAATGAAGCCAGTGTTCTTGCACAGATAAAACCTCAAACACCAGGGATGAGGATGAGCTGGAAGGAGCTGGTCTGCCAATGTTGTCCTTATGTCAGTGACCTAGAGCACTGCGTGTGGGATGTGGCATTAGAGAAGATTAAATTGCAGACTGAGGCATTGCTGTGGCACTTGCTTGTACCAGCCTCCCAAGCTCAAAATCCCCAGATTCCCCGTTGTTCTGTTTCTTAGGACAACATAGGTCCTGTTGGAGCCCAGTCCTTCTTTTGCTGCTAGCATTGGAAGGGACAATTCTCAGTATCCCCTTCTCCACTCTCATGGTGATATCTGATTTATTTGGAGGCAAACTAGAGCTGGTAAAACATGTCTGATAGCAAAGCATACCCCTCCCTCCCCAGAGGAAGGAAAAACGTTGGAGGATGATAAGAAGGTAACACACTGAACCCTTCTAGCAATTAGAGAAATTACTTCTGATTTAAAGGCCTATGGAATGACCCTACCTTCTATAACACATTTCATAAGTAACTTTCAGTCATTGTCCTTTGTCTCCTGTAGCCCATGAAAGCACTCACGCCTCAAGGTCTACTCTTCATGTCCGATGGCCCAGATTGTAAATTTATATTTTTCGTACATCTGATCAAATCAAGAACTGTCTTATAGTCCTTCAGAATTGTATGTTAACAAACAGAATAAACAAATTTGACCCAAATGAGATAACTCGTGGTTCATAGGGTTAAAATTTTCCTGCTCTTCACTTGTTCATCAGGAATTTATTGCGCCTCTGCTCTGTACCATGCACTGTACCAAATACAGGCAGTTACAAGATTAATGTAGTACAATCCCTGAACAGAAGAACAGTCCCATGACAGATAAAAGCCCTGTACCTATGTAGGAGGCACAATTATTGTCTAAGAGCATGCAGTGAGGATGTAGGCAAGGAAGCTGTTTAGTCGAGATGGCTGAGTAAGAATGCTTACACGGACCCATGCCATAAGAGGGAGCCTAGCTGACACTGTGTGGAGGACAGAAACCAGAGGCCAGATGTCCCAGAGACCTAGGATAGATCTAAACAAGATAGGAAAAAGTCAATCAAATGATGCCCAGTGATATTCTGCTTTACTCATAAATTTGTACCTAACCCAGTTGTCATCAGAGAGGCTTCATCCAGCAATGGATGGAAACAGATGCAGAGACCCACAGCCAAACATCAGGAGGCGCTTGAGGAATCCTGGGGAAGAGAGGGAAAAATGATTGTAGGAGACACATGGGTCAAGGACATCATAAGAAAGCCTACAGAATTAACTAACCTAGGCCCATAGGGGCTCATGAGACTGAACTGACAATCAGGAGTCTATATGGGTCTAACCTATACCTTCTGCACATATTTTATAGATGTATAGGTTGGTGTTTTTGTGGGACTCCTAAAAGAGAGTGGGGCTGTTCCTGGTGCTTTTGCCTGCTTTGGGAACCTTTGTCCTCTTACTGAGATAATAAATTAAAAAGAAATAGCCCTAAAAATAACATTAAAAGAAAAGAGAAAAAGAATTCTCATGTTAACATGACCTTAAAGAGTTCAATGCAGGAAGTAGAGAGAAGGTAGTGGCCTTTGTAGAAAGAGGTGTCCAAATGTGGACATGCAAACAATTTCAATGGGGATACTGAGGACCAGCATCTAATAGCTTTAGTAAACCCATACTGCTTCACAAACTGGTGTCCATCCTGGATGGCTGATGCCTGAGCCCCTGTACTAGCTAGACATGTTAGGCTTCCGGCAGGTGTATACCATTCTGTAGTGACTGACTTCACCATCCTAGGTTCAAGAAGCAATGAGCTAGAAGTTCAAATATGCTACAGTGGTAAGGATATTTAAATCTTTCGGCCAACAACAACAACAAAAAAGTTGGGTTTCATTCTAGGAATAGTGCCAGATGGCCTGAAGACATTGGTTTTATATGTGAGGAGAAGAAAGAGAGTGAGAAAAAGGATTAGAATTTTGAAGGAACTTGAATGTCACTCGAGATTTTTTTTGTCATCAAATTTACTCATTCATTTAGCATGGGAACAAGATAGAAGACCAGACCAGAAAATCCAAGTAAGAGCAAAGGATTACCTGAGTGATGAAGTATCAGCTAATCTGAAAGAGAAGAAGGTGGGGATGGATATGAAAAGATTTTCCTCTGTGTAACTCAGGTTGGCATAATTCTCATTGCACAACCCATCCTGGCTTTCGGGTTGTGATTATCTTGCTTTAAACTCCCAAGGACTGGGATTGCACATGTGTCAATTTGCCCTGTGATAGGAAAGGTGTGTGTGTGTGTGTGTGTGTGTGTGTGTGTGTGTGTGTGTGTGTGTGTGTGTTAATGTGGCTTCATGTCTTTTCTGGTGCACATGTATGTGTGTGTACTTGCATGTAGAGGCATGGATGTCTTTCATGGTTGATTTCAGATGTCTTCCTTGTTTGCTGTCCACTTTATTTACTGAGGTAGGATGTTTTGCTGAAGTTGAAGCTTGCCAATTTGGACAGAGTAGCTTGTCATCCTCTCCCAGGGATTCCTTGTCTCCACCAAGGATTTCAAGCAGTCTGCAACATGCCTCTGCCTTTTCCTCTGGATGCTGGGCTCTAGACTCTGGTTCTCATGCCTTTGCAGCAGGTGCTTAATCCACTGAGCTGTTTCTCTAGCAAGTGAATACTTTTAAGAATATCATGCTTTAGTTTTCATGATGGTCTTTGGGAAATGTGGAAAACAGAGAAATGAGGTAGAATTTCAGTTTTCAATGATGGGTGATATTAAGTCTGGCATATATTTGGCTGTTGAGTAGGCATCAAAGCCACTTTTTTAGAGAAATTAGAGTAGTCATTCAGGTGACATAGAAGGATGGTTGTGGTTCTGAGTTATTTCTTTAAGCCTGGTGCACTGGCACAGTGGGTTTGCTCCACCAAGAAACTCTCTGTGCAGCTCACTTGATAATCAGAGTCAGCTTATGGGGCCTATTGTGCAGAGGAGGCAGAGATGATGGCTCCTCTGCAAGGAGAAGGGCTTGCAGTGGAGTAGACTGGACTATACATTTGACTTGTAAATCTGGGAAAGAGAAACTAGAGATAAATAAAAAATGGTGGTAGCAGCAGCAGCAGTAGTAGTAGTAGTAGTAGTAGTAGTAGTAGTAGTAGTAGTAGTAGTTGTTGTTGTTGTTGTTGTAGTTAGTAACATAGGTTGAAAAACATTCTGATTTTTAGTATCATATTTCCAAAATAGTCCCAGGTGATTAAAATGAGATAATAAAAGAAAACTATAATACAATGCTCAGAAAATAGCAAAAGCCTCAAAGGAGTATAGTGGTATTCAGAAATCATAAAAGGTTGCAATTTATTTGAATTTTTGAATTCATCCCACCATCCTTTGTGACAGAGTTTAGTCTGTGAGGGGCTAGAATGATCCTTAGCATAGGAGACCTGCAACTCAGGGGATGCCTCCTTAAACTGATGACTAGGTAGACAATCTTGATATTTAAACAGTTCTCAGGTGATGCCTGCACTTCTTTGTGAGCTGGAGAGAGAGCTCTCAGGGTGAGAAGATGAGTTCCTCTATTGCAAGTATGATCCATTAACAGATATTTGGAATTCTTTAAGCTTTAGCTTTATCTTTAGTGAGGGAATATCAGATTATTCAATGTGTTTGAAGAGCTGTGAAAATCCAGAGAGCACACTCCGAATGTAAGTTCCTTGTGACCAACTTGCATCATTTTTTAATTGAAAATATGAGTAGATTGTTAAAAGTCCAATGGCAAGATCATGGGACAGGAAAGGATAGTGATGCAGGCTAGGGCAGTGGATTGTATCAGTGCTGACCCTTCCTGGTGGCATAAGTAAACTAAAGTGTTGCAAACATATCAGGCCCCTGGGCTGTCATCTGCCTTGTGTTAATTTTAAGGGATAAAAGAATCATAGCAGTTTGTTTCTATTACACTATGTTAATTTTATTCAAAATAAGCCTATGTATTTTTATAGACTAATGTTCAAATTAATTGAAACTACTAATTGAAACTAGATATCCATCATATATTCTGATAATGTGCATTTGTGTTCTGTTCTCTTTTTATTTCGGTTATCTCCTGTTTGAGAGCCAGTTTTATATTATTCATAATCTACTCTTATGATAAAAATGACAAAAATGTAGGAGAAAAACTTCCACATTCTAGTCTGAAGCACTGCTGGAGAAAGAACTGTGGGAAGAGTTGAGAGTAAAAAATCCATTCTCCTTGAAAGATGTTGACCGTTGAACTAAGCAAATAAAAGCATTCTTAATTCCATTTCAATTTTGTCTCTAAATGGTCTGGATTGGAAACTGGGGAGACAGCTCAGTTTGTAAAGTGCTTGCCATATAAACCTAAAGACGTGAATTGGGATTCCCAGTACCCATATTAAAAAGAACAGAAACAAAAAACAAAACCAAAAGCAAAACAAAACAGAGGCACAGTGACAAAGACAGTAGCATCTCTGGGGTTTAAGGACAAGCCAGTCTGGCCAGGCACCCAGTCATAGCTATATACACACAAACATACGCATGCCTACACTGAATACCCACAAAGGTATAGCTCCAACTGCTTCTGTAGCCACAAGGAGAAGGAGACACCCAGCCTCTGAGGCAGCCACATATCATTGTAGCAACCATACATCACTGCACACACAGATCAATATTCCCCGAAACAGTACAGGAGAACTCTTTAAATGACTGTATTCCAGTACATGGCTCTAATTGTAGTGATAACTTCAGCTTAATGTGACTTATTGGAAATGAAAATGCGGTAAGTGGGAATCAACGCCTAGCAACACAGAAATACCTTCTAGTTTTCTGTAAAACATTTAAATAATAATGCATCTAGAATGTCTCAAAATGTGTTATGATTAGGCAGTTATTTAAAAGGTTGAATGTCAAAGAGAGTTGTTTAAACTTTAAAAACATTGACATTTCAAAGCCGGATTCTTGTTTCTATGCCAGATTTGCTCTGTACTCAAGTTATGAAGTCAAAACCCAATAGTTATGTACTTATCACAACCAGCCTAGAACAGAAAATTGTTATGCATATGATTTGTGGAAGTAGGTGACAGATGTTATCATGATTAAGCTTTTGAAAGTTGTCTGGAGAGTTGAGTTATATTTGTAAATGTGTAAGTTATCAGTTGTACAAAGGAACATTATAGAATAAACACATGAGGAGGGTAAAAGACAGCCCAGGGACTAAACCACCAACCAAAGAGTGCACATGAAGCGACCCATAGCTCTAGCTGCATATGTAGCACAGGATGGCCTTTAGGGCATCAATGGGAGGACAGGCCTTTGGTCCTGTGAAGGCTTGATGCCCCAGTGTTGGGAAATGCCAGGGCAGGGAGGCAGGAGTGGGTGGGTGGGTGGGGGAGCACCCTCATAGAAGCAGGGGAGGGGGATGGGATAGGGGGTTTGCAGAGGGGAAACCTGGAAAGGGGATAACATTTGAAATGCAAATAAATAAAATATCCAATAAAAAAAAATAGATTGGAAAAAAATAATGGTGCCAGGTAGGGTTCCATCTTTTGGAGTGGGCCTTAAATCTAGAAAGTGGTTACTTCCACATTAATGCCATGATGCACCAGCAGGCATATCTTGCCACTAATTGTTATTACAGCTCACAGAGTTCACAGCTGAGGAAGAGTGGTGACTTCTGTAAACAGCAGGCATAGTATCTTTCAGAAAGATGATGGCTAATCAGTAGCATGAGACTTCCAGGTCAATATCAACTTTATCTATCTTCTATAACTCAAATACATGATATTTTTAGCAATGGAGTCTTACTGTCAAGTTTTGGGGGGGGGTAAACAAGAGCAATGCTAATAGCATATAATATTTGTGGCTCTATGGGACCCACTGGCCACCAATTCCAAAAGAGGTATCTTGTTTCTGGTACTAGGCTATTTTTTTTATTGGTTAGCCTATGTTGTCTAGTAGGGCTAATGTCCCCTGTTGTAGAGTAGCTGTTTTTAAACTAATTTAATATACATATATATTTTTTCTAGGCATCTATTACAGTAGGAGGTTTTCATATGATGTCTTCAGAATACCATTATTCGTTTTCCCTGCCCCTCCTCCCTGCTCTATTCTGCACCCCACACCCTATTCAACCCCTCTGTTCTGTCATTCACCTTTTATGCTTATATTACGGCTGTATATCTCTCCTCTCCCTAAAGTCCCCCCTCTCTATGGTCCCTTTCTAGTTTCCTAGTACCCCAAACAAAACACACATATATGAAGATTCAAGACTTACATCTATGTATGAGAAAACATATAGCCTTTTTCTTCCTGGGTCTGGGAAGTTTACTTGGGATGATTGTTTTCAGCTCCAACCCAGACTGTTACTGGTGTTCAGAAATGTATTCATTGCATTTATGAGATGTTTTAGGCTATATTTGTTCATTTACAATAGTCTATAAAGTTAAATCCTAGTAAGATTTCCTCTTTTATTTACTTGCATTGAATTATGAAGCAGAAAACATCTTGATGTTTGTCATCTGCAAAAGGTAGTGATGGGAGTTGCTGAGTAAAGGCTGAGACATAAAAATTATTTATTAGTTTAGCTCTTGTAACAATAACTCAAATAAAATGGTACACTATCTAAATGCAGTTTGTCACTGTGAAGATCTATGCTGGTGATATTATTACGGGAAGTACAGCACTGAGAGCTTCCATTCGGGTATCAATATCAGAATGACCATTTTTCCTATATAAAACCAAAAGATTTTGCTCTGCGATTTTTATCCTTTTGTAGGGATGTCACTTTCTTACTGACCTATAAATCACAAATTTATTGATAGTGCTGGTAAAATGAGCACATCAATATAACTTTTGAAAATGTCCATTTTTAATGTTATTAAGTCTTTGTACTTATCAAAGCCCGAAGCGAGTGTGAAGCTGTCTGTGAACACAGGCATGCTGTTCTGCTGGGTTGCTTTAATAGCTTATTAGCATATTTCTACTTGAGATCTTTACAGCATTAGTGGTGTTCTTGGTGCTGTTATATGTTTCTTCAAAGAAGT
Source organism: Uromys caudimaculatus (assembly GCA_028551405.1). NCBI lineage: Eukaryota > Metazoa > Chordata > Mammalia > Rodentia > Muridae > Uromys > Uromys caudimaculatus. Next base: position 44,996,903 of record CM052705.1, on the reverse strand, counting down.
ATGTATTTATATCCAGCTTTATCCTTTCTTCCAAAAATAGTAATAACACTTTCAAAATACTGATGGGAAATGAGTCTCAATAAATATGTGTGTTTTCTTGAGGTAGAGAGACAGGATTTTCAAAGCTCCAGTATGCTCTGTATAATACACTGTAGGTCAGATCTATTTTAGTTAGATGCTTACTAAGTGCCATTTAAAAGTTTCTTTTCTTTTCTTTCTTTTTTTTTAAGTTTGACTTTCCAGTAAACAGTTAGGAAAATGTCCTTGGAATGGCTTTTTCTCTAAGTGCCTGGACGTGGGAGTGCATTCAGACGCAAAGCAGAAAGCCCCTTAAATTCCCTTTGCGGAGTCAATCCATCCTGTTAGTGGCACTCCTAGAAAGGGTGTCTCTTTCTGCTTTTAACAGGAGCAAGATTGCAAAAGATTTCAAGAAGTGGAAAATGTAACGGGGACTTTCTGGTCAGTCCTACGGCTCATGACTTATTTGTTGCTTTTTTAGGCCATTAATTTTTTTCCTCCACCAACTGGTTCTTTCTCTACAAGTAAATATTTGACAATAACAGCTAAAAATGCTGTAGTGAGATATTTATATCCATAACTCCAAAAATCAATTTTCAGTTTCTATAGGAATGGAAACAGCTCTGAAATGGCGGATTGGGAACCATCTGTAACACAGGAAACTCCTTTCACTCACTGGTTCCTATTGCTTCGTGTTCATAGTATCCCTGTGCTACAAGCAACATGGATGTTGGCTTCTGTTACCTTTTCAGTGCCGGGTATCAAACCTAGGGCCACATACATATTAGGCACACACTGCACCACTGACCTGTTAACCACAGTTTGCATTTGCTCTTCTATTGCTAAAAAGTTAAAGAACTAAGAAGTTGACATGACTCTCAGAGGCCTAAGTCAAGTTGTAACTGAGCTGAATCCTAGAGCCAGCTCTCTGGTTTTCAGCGTGACTGACATAATCTGGATATTACACAGTGTGATTTTCTTATACTCTAGGTTTCTTCGCTGCTGCTGCCACCTGAACAACCATTGTCAGCTGAGAGCAGGCTGTGACTCTACATCCTCAACCATCAGCCCTTCTGATTCCCACAATGAGCTCTCCAGTGCAGCCAGGTCAGTCCCGTTACTTTGAGAACTGGTAACGTACTTTATTTGGAGGATATTGCTTTGTGTGGCTTCAAATCAGGCAATTGAAATAATCAAGGAACAATTTTTCATGAAGATTAAACAATAGAATAATATATTTTGAGTTTTATATTCTGTAGTTAATTCTCTATTAACCCAGTTTACTTTCTGAGTAATTTCATTTGCGTTGTTGTCTGAGCACTGGGCGTTGATTCATCTTTTTTTTTAAATGAATGTTCAGATTAAATTATGTGCAGTTATAAAAAATATGATGCAAGAACTTAATTCATACCTGTAGCCTTTCTATTTGTTTTTAAATTGTGCTGTCAGACTTGGGAGTCAGATTATGTGTTGACTCCACCTCCATTTCTTTGACCCACAGGAGGGTATTTTTCCTTCCCACCGTTCTTTGCTGCCCCTCCTGTTTCCTATATACGTATTTAATAATAATCTCAGCACCTGCTTCCTGTGAGACCAGAGTGATATGTGTGGTTTAGTACTGCTGTGATTAGGGCAGCCAACACCCATGCCTCCAGGAACAGGGTGTTGCTTTTAGAGCAAATATGATCCAAGTTTTGAGAAAAGGAGTAGGGTCAACTACCACATGTTAGTCACAAATAGCCTGTAAAAGCATTTTCTGCTTTAGTCATTATAGGGGTTTTTATCTCAGTATATTCTGTGGCACAGTGATAAATTTCAGTTACCCCATTCTCTAGGTCAAAGACAATATAATATGATATTCAGAGCTCATAAAAGCAAACCATTTGCCAAGGCTTTCACCCTCTGGAGTGCTGCACTAGAGGAACTGGTCTTGATTCCCACGGTCTTCTCAACCATTCTCCATGCCCCGCTTAGGCTGTTGACTGAAAATTATAGGAAATTATTACTTGATTTTGAAGGATGTGAAGATAGTCCAGAGTTTTGATCCTGACTGTGGTTTATAATTGGGGTTGTGTCATCTTGTTGGACAGGTGAAGGGTTACCTAGGCCTGGATTCATGAATAGCCTTATGGCTCAGTTCTCAAAGTTCAGCATGCAGTGACATTGATTGGAGAGTTTGTTTGAACAAGCCTTATATGCAAATTTTTTTAATTTCATCTGTTTGTAGTTGTTTAAGTAAAGTCAATCTATTTGTGGTTGTTTGAATAAAAATGGCCTCCCTAGGTCCCTAGGGAGTGACATTATCTGGTGGTGTGGCCTTGTTAGATTAGGTATGGCTTTGTTAGAAGGAGTATGTCACTAGAGGGTGGTGGGCTTTAAGGTCTTAGATGCTCAGGACATGCCTACTGGATCACAGTTCACTTCTGCTGCCTGAGGATCAAGATACAGAACTCTCAGCTCCTTCTGCATCATATCTATCTGAATACTGCCATGCTTCCCATCATGAAGATAATGGATTAAACCTTTGAATCTGTAAGTCAGCCCCAGTTAAATGTTTTTCTTTGTAAGAGTTTCAGTGGTCATGGTGTCTTTTCACAGCAATGGAAACCCTAAGACAGAAGTGAGTACCAAGGTTTGGGGTATTTCTGTAGTAGGCCTGACTCTGTTTCTTGTTGTAGGAATATTGACTTTGGGACTTTGGATTAGGAAAGCAGTTGAATGTTTTAAGGGGGGATTATTGGGCCATCCTAGTAGGAACATGGAAGACAGTGGTACTGAGAGTAATTTGAACTGTGAGGGCCCAGATCAAGAGGTTTCAGAGAAGAATTTTAGTATGTGGCCCAAGTACTGCTGTCATATTTTGGCAAAAAATGTGGCTGCTTTTTGCCCTTGTCTGAAAAGTTTGCTTGAGGGTAATTTGAAGAGGTTCAGATTAGTTTCATTGGCAGAGAAAATTTCAAAACAGCCTAGGGTTGACTCTGTCCTGTAGTTATGAATGTTTACTTTTATGAAGCTCTATAATGAAAAGGAACAAGCTGAGCAAGGAAAAATACAAAATTTCTAGTTTAAGGAGAAAAGGGAACACCAGGAGGTGGAATGGGCTAAATCCTGTGTTCAAGGAGATAAACAAATCAAAGAAAAGCCTAATGTAGATGAAATATAGGGAATGGAGACTGCTGGGCAATACCTCACCCAGCTAAACTTGTGAGAAGGAGTTAAAGAAAAGCTTAGGACCAGGTGTGGTGTCGAATGCCTTTAATCCCTGCACTCTAGAGGCAGAGGCAGGCAGATCTCTGAGTTTGAGACTAGCCTGTTCTTGTTTCTGGACAGTCAAGTTTGGGCAGCAAAGAAAGCTATCAGAAACAGAAACCCAGTGAAAATAAAATTGAATGAAGGAGCCATGTTCCAGCCTCAGCAAGTAGCAGAACTTGGCAGCTTTTGTCACACGATTCTGGCTTTAGAGTCAGAGATAGAAGAGAGGGCTTATGGAATCTCCCTCCATGCCTAGGGAGAGCTGCTGAAGTCAGGCATGAGACAAGGGTTGTACTTTGCATGGAGGCCTAGAGAGGTGTGTGAAGCTTCACTGTGTGAAGCTGTGAAGGTGAAGCCTGGGAGACCCCAAAATGTTGGAGATGCCAGAGTCATGGAATAAGTTCTGAGGACTGCTGCTAACAGTTAATGAAACCAGCTAAAGAAAAAGGGGTGTGTTACAGTCAATGAAGATGAAATGAGTTAGCGATCTAAAGATCATTTTGAAATCAGACATGGCAACAGAGTTTGGAGTTTGCCCAGCAGGTTTCCAGACTTGCTTTGGTCCATTATTTCCTCACTATGCTCCCTTTTGGAATGGTGATGTATATCCTGTGTCACTATATGTTGGAAGAATGTATCTGCTTTTTGATTTTGATTTTACAGAAGTTGCAGTTAAGAGATTGCCTTGAGTCTTGTAAGAAACTTTGAACTTTGGACTTTTAAACACTGCTGATACTGTGATAGACTATAGGAACTTTTGAAGTTGGACTAAATATATTTTACATTATGAAGTGGCTATAAGCCTATAGGGGCCAGAAAATGGAATGTAGTAGTTTGAATAAAAAGAGCTTCCATTGGTCCATAGGGTGTGGCACTATTAGTTGGTATGGTCTTGTTGGATTTGGTGTGGTTTTGTTGGAGGAAGTACATCACTGGGGGGCAGCTCCTTCTCCAGCATGTCTGCTTGCATGCTGTCATGCTTCTTGCTATGACAGTAATGGACTAAACCACTGAACCTGTGAGCCAGCCTCAATTAAATGCTTTTCTTTATAAGCATTGGCATGGTCATGGTATCTCTTTACAGCAAGAACAACTCAAACTTAGATACCGTTTGAGAGGGGGCTAACAGTTGGTGATTTGTAGAAGGTCCCTTTGGTGAGGATGCTATTGCTGTGTGTACAGTAGGATCTGGGACTGCAGATCTCAGTTTTTCCTCTTTTTCTTCTCTCTCTTTATCCCCAAAGAACCTGTTGAAGTGTATTTTGTGAGCTGTGTTGTTCACTACAGTTATAGGACAGATTATTAACCTTTCTATTGAGACAAAATAATATCTTTATTATCTATGCAGATTTAAATATGTGGGTATTTATTTTAATTTAAATTTAATATTTAAAAATTGTATAGTTAAGAAAGGTACTTAATTTAGAGCCACCATAGTGAAATATAGTTTTTTTTCTCATAGTAATATTTGGTAATATTAGAGTAAATATTCTGCCTCACAGAATATTGATTTTATAAAATAAAAATATCCTTTGAGGCTGCTATTTTAGTGCAAAAGTTCTTGCCCATTATGGTAATTGTCCAATTAGGAGAAGTGAAAAAGTAGTCAATAAGAATCCATGAAGAAGGCTCATTTGATCTTAGGGCCACTAATATTTTCTTGTATATTCTTTATTTAGCACTTATGTCGTTCTGCTTGACATTGTAGGAAAATCTCAATTAACTAAGAAGTATTTACAAATGAAATTCGAAAATATCATCAGCATTGACTTCTATAGGTGTCATTTCCGTTTATTGCAAATAGTTTACTCTAATCAGAGACCTGGAATACAAAATAAAAGAAAATGCTTTGGTACAGTCGTCAACAGTGCTCTAATATTGCTCTTGCTGGTGTCCTATTGAGACACATATCACTGGTGAGACAATCATTTCAATCAGAAAATGCTTTTAAAACTCTGAACAGAGAATTGAATTGGTCTTATGCAATCATCATCTATTTATTTTCTTTTCTTCCATAAACAGCTCTCCAGCTTGTGTACAAGACAGAAAAATAGACTCACTCCAGTGATTTCAAAATTTCTATAATACTCTTTCAGATTATTTATATTTGTCTTGAATACTGGTCCTGTAGTACTATGAATTCTTATTTTCCGCTGCACAGATACTAGACTCAGAAACATTCTTCTATCCATATTCAAATACAGTTTGATATCAAAGAAAATGATTACTTTCTTGATCGTGTATTCAGTCAAACAATAAGTACTGATTTTTGTATATAGCATTTGTTGGTTTTTATTTTAATTTTGCTACCCCAATAATGTTCAAAGTTAGAATTTTGGGGATTCTTCTGTGTGCTGGGGAATATGGAGGGAAGTTTCTCTCTGCATGGTCAGTTGATTGCTGCAGCTAAAGTATTTATTTATCCATTCAAAACTTACCTTTTGTCAGGTAGTATGTTATCCAGCAGGGACACAGCCTACTAAAACCTACATTCTACCTATGGACAAAACCCTTTGAGGGAGAGACAGAAATAGTTAAAGTTTTGGCCCACTCAGTGCCATATGTATTTTAATGTAAGACTAGAAACCCATTTCTTCTGGACAGCAGTCTAGATTCCATATCTTTTATATGGATGGCCATGTTTCAAAAGGGAAAACTTCAGGGCTCAGTTAACTTTGTATTTCCCCAAACAGCAGATAAGAAATCACATAGGTTTGTGCTCAAAATGCAGATTCCCAGACTCTTTTCTGCCAGTGAGCTTTCCCGTATAACTCTAGAAGGCTAGGAGTTAGATGCAAGATATTGCCAAGTACAAAATACTCTTAATTTGCCTAAAAGCCCTAGTGATTGTCATCTGGCAGCATTGCAAAAAAAAAAAAAAGGTAAGTCTCTTTTGTTAGCTAACATTATGGTAACCACATGAAATAGTCCACTGAAACCTAGAGAAGGTATATTTTGTGAGGAAAATTCCAGGGGCTTACAGGTCTTATTTGCTTTCTAGGCCATCCCAGTTTTCTGAGGTAAGAGATGGGCCAAAGAGATCCTTACAGAGTCTCCTTGTTTTGTCTTCAAAAGAAGTTTAAACCTGTATTAAGAGATTTTTCATACAACCTCCCAAAATGTAGAAAACATGTTTTGAGCCAGAATTGTTTTAAGAATAAAATAATTGGGTGCATCAACCCTAAAATGATCTTGGTGTGATCTTTAATTTTGACAAATATAATTTTAATATTGTGATTTTCTAGAAAATGTATCTACAGGAATTTTCCAAGCACGGAACCAATGTATATGGCACCTCTAGAACTATGAAGAGCTGTGCCCTTTGGGGCTTCTTTGAAGTACTGTGGCTATAGCTCTCTCTACTACATCAGCTGATAGAGTTGAATGACAATAACCTGTTTCCCCCTTTCTGATCACTGGGAATACTTACAGCAAGAGAATTACAGAATTCTCTCCCTGCGAACAGTAAGAGAACAAGCTTATTAATCCAAGCAAAAGCTTTACAACATTCTTGTGAATGCTGTAATCTGTCCGTCTCATATTCTATTCATGTATTCATTGGCAAATCTTGGGCAAAAAAATTAGTGCAGGAATTTCCCTTCTTGTCTCTATTTTGCTAAACAGCTGTATTCCCTTATAGAAATGTAGAATAGATTTAACTAATGATCAAAAAGTTCTTTGAAATATAAATTGTTATGGAAATGCTAAGTCGCATAAACAGTTCGAGGGCATGCATTAATAAAAGCTTTGCCCCGAGCATCTTTAAAGGGAACTAATAAAGGCTTCACGGTTCAATTAATACAGCACAACAGTGAGTTTTCTAGAAGCATATGGGACCCAGAAGGCCTGCCCCTGTTTTTAAAATTTATGAACTCTTTAATGATTCACCACTTTCGCTCCAGCGCATCACCCACCGTGATGCCGTTTGGTCATTAAGCAGGAAGCTAAAACCAGGACAAAGCTGCAAACAAATAACTTAATGTTCAAGTGAGTATTTCTTTTTATTTATTTTTTTTACCAGTATGTTATCATAAAAGTGAAAGCTAATGAAATAGAATCATAGCACAAATGAAGTAGGTTATGGCTTCCCTAGATACACACTAAAACTTGGCTTTGTAGTGAGATGCAGGTCAGGTCCTATTACATGAAGCGCCAAGTAACTAAAACATCTTCAGGCTCCTAGCCAGTTATCTATTTCAAATAGTATTCAAAAATATTCCAAGATAGTAAAATAGATTGGTCTGTTGATTTTTTGTGACAAGATTTTATCCCAGGTTGCAGTATTAATGGAAAGCATTGCTATAAATTTATTACTTTAGACTATTTTTCATCAACAGATAAGTGATTTATTATTTTGCTACTTCTATGTCAAAATTCTGAATTGGAAATATAAGTTTGAAGCATAGAGATGACACTTTATTCATTTTACAATTCCCAAGCAATGGTGCTTTAGTAGTGAGACACATGCCTTTCTCTAAACTGTTCTGTAAGACAAGATTTTCTCCAGAATGTTCAGTGACACACATGCCTTTCTCTACACTGTTCAGTTTAAATGTATTTGGACGATTTATTTGCTCTCAGTTTTGGTTTTCACAGTTCCCATGTGTGGGTAGCTCACAGTTTAGAGATTGCTCATCGCCTTTGCTGTTGTAACACTCTAGACAAACCTTACAGTGTGGCTCAAACAGAGGGCAAGGTTGTGTCTTTGTCACAAGGAGTCTAGAAAGACGTTTTAGAGTCATGGCTGTTCTTTTTAGTTGCTGTACAAGGCCTTTTGCAGGTCTGGTCCCTTAAGCTTCTTCAGGGTATGGTTTCAAGACACTGGGAACTCTTCTGTTTAAGGGATGGAAGAAATCAGGACGAAGTGAGTTATTTGTGGTAACAGGTTCTGTGCTTCTGTTCACATATCATTGGGTATAATTGATTCCCCTGGCATATCTAACAACAAAAGAGGCTCAGAAACCAAGTAGTGTAGCTGTACCCTTCTAAGAAGGTAATAGATCTTGGACATTAATGATGTGTTGACAAAGGGGTATACTATGTAACACGCTGTGACACACTACAGCTTCTGCTACAAGATATTCTATATTCTATCTTATTTTATTTAGAGTGAGAGGTTCCAAGGGCAGAGGATGGATGTGAATGGATGGGGAGAAGAGTGGGATGGGAATGCGTGATGTGAAATTTACAAAGAATCAATTAAAAGTAAAAAAAAAAAAAAAAAAAAAAAATCCAGGCTAAATATACAGTGATAGATGATGTACGCTGATTTTTCTATGAACACAATTATAAAGCAGTGCCTGACTAGGGATTCTCTGAAGCTTCATGAATTAACTGTGGTACTGATACAAAATATATGTGGACAGCTTTCTGTTGGCAGCATTATATGGAACACTTGTCCAATGTTTTTCTTCTTTCTCTATTGCCTAGTGTTTGCCTTTAAGAGATCTTAAACACCCCTCCTGTCTTCTTTTTTAAGTCCCTCAACTCTTACAAAGCTATAATAGGTTTTAAGGAACTACAAAGGGGAATATGAGGTAGCCCAAACTTTTCTAATAACTCTCAAATGCTTTTCTTTCTCTAGTTTCCCTTGTGTACTCAATTTTTATGTGCTTTGGTTTTTGTGTGTGACTCAGTGCACAGCAGGCTTTTCCATTTCTGATTTACTGTGTCTTAATTTGTTATTAGAAAACTAAGATCTCTGTTAATAAATTGTTCATAAGGTAGTAAACTCTGAGGAAGCACAACACTTTCTATTAGGAGTGAAACACATGTGCTTGTTTACCCTGACATATACTTTTTCTTGTTTTCTGGGAGTCTGGTATTAGCCTGGTGATCCTGGAACTTGCTGTGTAGACCTGCATGGCCTTGAACTTACAATCGATCCTTCTGCTGTTGCCTGAGAGCTGAGTTGGCAGGCATGCACCACTGTGCCTGGCCCGTCCTTCATTTGCAATTTAAATTTATGCCTCCTTTACTTCCTTCCTTTAGTTCTTTCTGTATTTCTCTATGTGTTGATGATATGTTGAATTCCCACTTGGGAAGGGCGTGTTATAGATTTGATGGTTGTCATGCCGTCCATGCAAATTATAATCATTCATTTTCAGTGACTTTTTTGACCTAATAATTCAAAGTTTAGAAATTAATGCAGCTTTTGCTTATTAGTAACTGTGTGTGTGTGTGTAAACAAATGCCTCTGATGGGTACTAGTGTATTAGTAACTGTGTATGTGTATGTGCACATGTGTGAACATGTATGTTTATGGATGCCAGTAGACAACCTCAGGTGCCATTCCTCAGCTGCTGTCCAGCCTTTTTTTCTTTTTGAGATACTTAAGTCTCTCATAGGTCAGGAGCTTGCCCTTTAGGCAAATGTTTAGCCAGTGAGCAGCAGGGATGCTTCAAACATACACTACCATGCCTGTCTTTTGATTTTTCCCTGGATGTCTGGGGATCAGACTCGGGTCCTCATGCTTGCCAGACACTCACATCATTAAGTGAGCAAAAAAGTTTAAAACGCACATCTTCAACTTATATGAAAATTTAGATTTTCTTGTATAAAATGATAAACTTGTAGGTACGCAGATAATCACAGTCTTCTACAGAGACTAATAGGATCTTATACTTTCTGTGCATCTTTATTCAAATGTGCTTTTTACTTTTTGGATCAGTTTTGTACCATGTTTGATGGAGAAAACAACCTCTTATGTATCAACTAGATATGTCTAGTAGAATCTGGTTCCTTTCCTGTCTGGCCTACAACTGTATTTTTTCCGAAGATGGTGGCAAGCATCTAAAGATGAGGAGCAGGAGCAGGGCATGTCTCTCAGAACTGTGGGCAACCTCTTGGGTAGGCTTTGTTTGTCACGCAGAGCCCTGAATGATGCAATGCCCCAGCCCCCGTGGAGCAATATCTGCTCATAATAATGCCACAACCCATTAGTTGATCACAAACTCCCTGAATCCACAGGGACTCGCCCCAATCTAAATGAGTGACTAATTTTTAAACTGCAAGGGAAAACTGATGTCTTCAGGGAGCAGTGACATGTTAAGGCTAGATTGTTTATTTTACTTGTCATAACTGCAAGATCACTAAGGAAATGCCTACATCCTGTTGTGATTGTGTGCTCTGCAGCAGTAAGGATGAAGAAAGGACCTCGCTGCTTCTGCTTCAGCGACCCTAGGATCCCGTACAGACTTCTCCTCTCTGCCGATCAGGGAAAGAGTGCTCATATTCATTGGGCCTAAAAGAACCTTCTTTGCTTTGCATACATTTTTCTCCCTTATCAATTTAACTATTAATTAAAAGACTTTGAGATTATTTGAGATTATTCCTATAAGGTTGAGGGCACAACTGCAAGCTCTGGAAACATCTGTCATCTCTCTGTTTCTCACTAATTCTCCCTCTATGTTCACTCTGTCCTATTGCTCAGTGTCTTTGTTTTACCTTTTCATTATGCTTTGTGTGTTCCTCATTATTCCTCATGAGCATCCCTTATCCACAGTGCCCACTCTTAGGACATAAGCTGTTGTATGTTGATTACCTGTGGGTAAATGCAGTTATTCATTCTTTCTGGACCATGTACAAGAAACTTTGTCCTTTTTTTTTTTTTTTTTTTTTTTTTTTTTTTTGATAAATCACATATGTCTCTAGCATTGTTCCCATCTTGTGGTCTAGATGAGGTTGTATCTGAGTCTTAAATTTATATCTAAAATCTTCAGATCCTAGGCATGTTGCAGGCAGCATTGCAAAGGAGTAGGGACACCAGAGGAGCTGCCAGTCCCTCAGAGAAACCAGCCTTGTTCCAACTGACTCTAGCTATTGGATGAGTTACTTTAACTGTTTGAAGACCAGTTTCTACCTTTATTCATTTCCTGTGGTTCCTGTGCCAAATTACTATTTAATTTTGATTAAAATTAGAGAAAGTTTTGTTTCATGAAGAGTTTCATTGGGTAGAAATGAAAGTTTTAGCTGGACTGTACTCTTCCTGAGGCCCTGGGTGAGTACCCATTTCTCTTCTACCTTCTGATGGCTGCCATGTTCCTCAGTTTCTGGCTGTAGTACTTCAGCCTTCTCCTCGGCATGTCAGCTCTCCCTCTGCCTTCACGGATCCCATTTTTATTTCAAGATCATCAATCACCTATGTGAAGTTTTTTTTTAATGTCTTCTTTTTTGTTTTTTTGTTTGTTTTAGGCAGTACATATAGGTTCTATCAATAAGTCGAAGATATCTCTGGGTGGGAATGAGGGTCCTTATTCATCAACCCTAGACCAGAAATAACTTTTGAAGTTATGTTACCTTTCAGTTCTGTTCACACATTGCTGTTCTGTTTATTCATTCATTCACTGAAGATTTATTTCATGCCTTCTGGTATGTGCCAGACATGGTGCCAGGATTTCGGTGCAGTCAGCTCACTGTGCTGCCTTTAGTAAAGTCACTATGCCCTCAGTCCAGTTGACATACAGAATAAATGCTGAGGGAAATGAAAAAGAGAGCAATCGAAGCTGTAAGAATTGTTCTTTGTAATTTCCTTTTCTATGATCCTAGACCACAAGTCACCTTTGTGTTCAGGGCTTTGCACATTATTCCAGTAATCACAGAGTGTGTTCAACCTGCAAACTGCAAAGTATTTGTAAAAGAATGTCAGGTAGAAACATGTATCAGAGCCGGTTCTATTCCATTAAAGGAATATATGAAGTCCAAACACAAAACAGACCTTGCCCCAGAGCATTTTTAATCTTAACAGTTCTTATTAACACTGCCTATAATCAGTTTCAACATCAGCGTGTTCCCCACTCACATATGCAGAGTGCAGGTCTTTTACAAAGTCCATCAGGAGAGTATTTTGTAATGTTAGCATTGAATGTAGAAAACTTGTACTCTGATCAGGAAAGCAAGCACATGGGTCCTGATGCAAATGCAAGACAAACTGCTGTAAGTCCCATTGACACACATAGAAGGAAAACAGTTAGATGCTCGTAGGAGAATGAGCTCATACCTGGCTCAAAGGGAATTTGGAGAAGGAAGCCTTTGAAGCGCCCATAATGGATATATAAGATTTTAATAGGCATCTATTAGAGTGGGATAATGGGGAGAACATCTGTAGAGGTCTGGCTGGCATTGGGGATGGCGGTGAGTTGAGGTTGCCATGGGAATTAGGGTCCCAAATCTGGACACAAGTTTTCTTTTGACACAGCTTGTTGGTCTGGAATCGTAAGAATTTGAGAATTCTATCTGGCCTGCTTTGTAATTAATGAAGCTATATATATATTTTTTTCTGATGTAGGAGGGTGGAATATATTTTATTTAATGCCTGATGGTTTGATGGATTTAAAAACATTGGAACTATGATTATGCATTCATTTGTGTGCTAGTTTTCCATCCGACAAGCATTAGGAACAGGCTTCAGTAAGGAGAATAAAACGGCGATTTATTCAAAAGGTTCATAAAGAATAACCAGGGTAAGTGACTGAATGGAAGACAGAAAACAGCGGAAGGTACGGAAGGAAACTGACAAAGTCAAGATAATCAAGTTGGTGGGGTAAATGACATTGATGGAGAAATAACTAGTCTTTGTTTAGTTACTTACAAATCCATGGCCTACTGTCAAAGAACACATGACACACTGAAAAGAGATTCTTAAATTTTTAAATAAACAACAAACCAATTTCTCAATTTTAAATTTTTGTACCTGTGAGTTAAGATTATACATATTTAGTAATTACAACAGCTTGAAAGAGACAAATGTAAACAGTTTTCTCAACTTCTGTTGCTTGGTTTCCTGAGTCTGGTTCCATTGCAAAACCTTGGGGCCTTTCTTGGCTTCCATTTTTTTTCTGGCTTACATAAGCAGCCCACAACTTAAGAGGGCTGCTTGTGGAGAGACGATGTGAGCATAGGAGGGTTTGCAGAACTGGCCACTATGTCTGTCATTTTGAAGCAGTTTGTGAGCTAAGATACAGAAAAGACAGCATAAAATGTGAAGTGTCTTGGCGTTTGAGTGGGCTTTCTCACTCTACGCTTTGAGCAAGCTTTGAAACTTATTTTATTCTACTGCTCTGATAACGAGTAGGCATTAAAAGACATATTGCATTAACCAGGAAGAGGCTGGGGATTTAGCTCAATGGTAGAGAGTTTGCCTAGAAAGTTCAGGGTTTGGTCCTCAGCTCAGAAAAACAAATTATCAGGCAAATTAAGATTATCGCCTTGCAGATATAAAAGTTGCATTCTTTGTTTTTATGTTTCAGTGGAACCAGGTAAGTTTCAGGGATTTGTGTTTTTCTCTTGCTTCAGATTATTCCACAATTATAATTCATCATTTTCATTAAAACATTTTATGGTGTTGAATAAAGAAGGCTCTGTGACGTATCAAAATATTAAATTGTATAATACTGTATTTCTCATGGTAGTTTCTTCATAATCACATTTTTTCTCTTTGAATTTTATAAGTTCAACTATTATGAAGTTAGTCCCATACCTACATTCTTTAAAGAGAATGCAGTGCCTGCTCCACTTTGAGTCTTGTATACTCTGTGTATTCTCTTTATCTAATACTGCAGTGAGTTACTGTCCACGATGTGCTCTTTCATACTCTGGCCCACCTAACATGATAAGGAAAGTCATCAAGTGGGAATCTTAGAAAAGGGTTGGTTGAAAACCAAGGAGCATCAAACTACCTGGCAATAGAAGGCTATGGTGAGAATAAGGACATCAATCAGCCATGGGAAAAAGCCTATAATTCATTTGAATGACATTGCAGAAGGTGGTTTTTCAGTTTGAACTATGTAGGAAAACCAGTTTGAGAAATAGTGGGGAAGACACCATCTGAAGTAGGTCTTCCATCTCCATGATCCTGATACCACGTGACTTCCAGAGGCATGGGCAGCTCTAGTTAATCCCCATGTGGATTAAGAGCACCACCAGCTCTGAAGATCACTATTAGAGCCAAGAAACACACCAAAGCAGCATAGAGTACATAAGCAGAATCCTTCTGAAGGAGATGGAGGTGATGGGGCTAGAGATGGAGGTGGAGATGGCCTTGTCTGGTTAGTTATGAAAACCATACACTTTTCTGTTTTGGAAGAAGACCAATTAATCTCAGATGACAGTTGGTGCAGGGATGTGTAAGTGCACATATTTATGCTTTAAAAATGTTTCTGGGTTTCTGAACTCACTCATTTTCTTGTTATTGAATTTAATGACGATCAAGTTCCCCCACGCCCCGCGTGCTATTCCAAGCTCTCAATTAGAACTATACATTAGTTTACAAATGAATAATTCAGAGTCAGTAGAACAAATGTGACACTTGCAGTAAATTAAAGATTCAGTGACTCTTGGTGTGTGCTTTCTTCATAGGGAAGCACTGTCACTGGTACAAGTGATATGAGTTCACTTTGTGCACAGTGCCTTGTTCCTTTTGGACCAAATACTTGTGCAAAGAACAGGAGGCCTGAGCACTGGCTACTGGCACCTGACTGATGACAAGAAGGCCACTCTGGTGATAAACAGGCTTTGAGGAAACAGCATTATTTTCCCAAGCCAGTGGAAGCAAGAGAGGGAAATGTTCATCTGGATAGAGTAGGTTGAGGAACGGTGCCCTTGGAAGTTCAACAAACTTGCTCCAAGGATCTTAAGTCCCAGGCTTTGCCATTCATGCCCAAAAGCTCACTTAACTTTTCTGAATCTAGGTTTTTCTCATCTTTAAAATGGAAATGTCCTGACTCGATTTCATTACCTCAAGAATCTGATTGAGAAATGAAAAAAGAAGGGCCGAAGTAATGGCTCAGCAGTTAAGAGTGCTGGCTGTTCTTCCAGAGGACCCGGGTTCAATTCCCAGCATCCACATGGCAGCTCACACTGTCTGTAACTCCAGCTTCAGGTGGTCCAACATCCTCACACAAACACACATGCAGGAAAAACACAAATTCACATAAAATAAAAATCAGTCATTAAAAAAGAAATGAATGAAACAGTATCCTGTAATCCATTAAGTGTAAATATTTTTTTACAAAGTATTATTAATAATCCAGACTTCTGTTTCCTAGCAAGACAACTTTGTCCCATTTATACGTAGAGTGGAAAATGCAAGGAACGTTTACTTTCTTTTTTCTGTGAACATCGTAGATATTTTCTCAGCCACTGTGCAAAAGCGATGGCACCAAATTCTCTCCCTTTCCCACAGTGACTCGCGAGTAGTTTTGTTCTCTCCACTCAGCATTACAGGTCGTGATGCTTCTTTAGTATTATACTTTCTCTCAAATTGTTGGAAGCAACCTGGGATCTACTGTAATTACCAGTACTGATGATACATTATTTGGTAGCCAGGGAATTGGGCAAATCACATTTCCAGCTTTCTCTGCAATACGCTGTTTCTCATATAAATCAGTACTTCCCAAGCTTCTTAGTACCCGGGTTCCTATGTTCCCCCGAAGCTACAGAGCCTGAATCGTCAGCATTTTACAGGGATGTGTGAAGCATGGCGAGCCTAGTGACTCCCCAAAATTCTCTGAGCGCAGGTACACTGTGACCATTCTATGTCCCATGTGTGGATGATATCGGACAGAGCTACCTGACATGATAACGAGTTGTACCGAGCCCTTCTGGTCGCCATTTCTCAATTATTGTCAAACAAGGGGCCGTACTTAAAGGTACATTAAGTGGATGCTTCAGAAAAGTGGTTGTCTCTCACTTGTGTAAGGGAAGTTTTTATGTGGGCATAATAGGGTTATTATTTATAGTTTAACACAGCCATGTTAAACTATAAATTTAATTTCTTCTTTCTGTGAACATCACAGATACTCACTGAAATGAAAGTGCAAATTATTACAATTGAAATAGTATCACATCGTTTAACACACTGGTGTTGAACTATAAATAAATAGTTGGGAAACATGAATTGTTTGACTTTGAAATGATATGTATCTTTATAGATAAATAGATAAGACATGTATTAATATATAAGTACATATGCACATATATTTAAGGGATATGTGTATGAATATATGTGTATTGGCTGCTTTTGCCCTGAAATATGTATGCTGGCTTACAAACGGGCCCGATATAGTGAGATAAAAAACATTAATGACTTGAAACAAAGGAAAAATTATGTCTAGAAAATCAAGATGGGGTGGAAACGTTTTTCTGTGAAAATTTTTTTACCTTATCTTTAAAGTAACTGTACATAAGCCAGAGGTCACTGTTCTCACTTTCTTTTATCTTCCCTAATCTATATTTAGTTGGTAAAGTTACTGTTTCCTACTACAAGGGAATATATGTTTTTCTCTTTGGGAGTTTCCGTTTCTCTGAAGTCCCTTCTGAAATAGTATTTTTATGAAATGAAAGTGCAAAGTATTAAAATTGAAATAGTAGTACATAATTGTTTTGTTTCTAAAACCAGATAATTTAATCCTTTGACCATTACACAAATTACGATTAGAAGCATGCCTTATATAGGCTGTTATTTAATAGGAATGTGTAGAAATTATTTTAAACCCTAAACTGAAGTTTTCAACTACATTCTGAATGTGAACGATTAATGCGAACGTTAACCTCTCCCTCACTTTATCTAAGCGCCCATCCCCCTGCCCTTCCACTATGTATTTACTAAATGCTTTGTATGTACAGTGTAAGGGTGATGCGTGCTTCTAAGCTGTTGCTACAGCCTTGATTTCATGGATTGTGATGACCCTGTCATAGCTGAAGGTAGAATAACACTCTTACCATCGTCTTTGATATCCTTTTCAAACTGATGCTTGTATTTTTCACATTCATATAGTATTTTAAACACTCAATTCTGCAAGTGTTATAAAATGTTTCTAACCATTATAGTCCTGTGATATTTCATGTTGAGGACAATGGCTCCAGACTGTCCATTCTTTTTCTGAGTGGACAGCCTAGTCTCAGACAAATGCCTTTTAAGAGCACCTTGAATGTAGTGGTTGATTTTGTCAACTTGAATCCAGGCTCATCTGCTAACGAATTTCCTGGGCTGGTTTGACCTTCAGACATGCCTGCATTGATTGATTGTGCTCCGCTTTTGTATGATGTGATATGACAAGGTGCTTCTAGTTCCTGCCAGCTTGGCCTCACAATGATATGCCATAACCTGCAACTGTTTGCTAAAATGAACCATTTTTCTCCTACACTGTTTTCACTAAATTGCGTCATCTTAGGAAGTAGACAGGAAACTAAGACAGCTGCCGTCATGTTGCCAGCACACAGGCCTTGGACACAGTTTTTGTGAAGGCAGGTTGTCTGTGTGGTTTGTCACACCTGACACTGAAAAGGCTCTGTCTCGATAGCCATAGAATGAACTGTAAGAGGGGCTGATGTCTCTGGTCATAGACGTCCTGCTCTGAGCACAGGCTTTGAAGCTACAGAGATGGTCTACTCCAGGTCTACTCTTCATTGCCTATTTTCTGATTTGGAAAGACTATTGCCATTGTAGAGCACTGAGGATATTTTATCATTTCGATTTCAGACACTATTAAACATGTTCTTCTCTTTCACAGTGGTGTATCTTTTCCAGTGAAATAGAGTGAAATGTATTTAAGTTGTACTTACCCAGCTAGCTGGCAGTTCCTTCATGTGTTGAGTTTCTTTTCTATCAGCACCTCAGATGAAGAGTGACATTTCATCTTGCTCCTCAGTCTCCAGTGTGCTACTTGCTGCATAGGGCTCACTAAGTAACCACTGGGTTTAGGATGTGCTAAGATCAGTCAGGCTTCTGTTCTGATTTTCATCCTTCATTTGTATCTCTTTCCTCCCATACACAAAACTTTGCTGTGATTTTTACAAATAGGCAAAACCAAAAAGCCAAAAAAGAAAGAAAACCAAATAACAAAGTCCCCAAGTACAAATGAAACAAAGCAAACCAAAACTCAGAAAGCTCACAGGGAAAATAGTGCAGTATAGTTTTCACTATGAGTCTGGGTATGAAACAGGGAAGGAACTATATCATAGGCTGTCGTTTATGACATGTGTGGGTAAAAGAAAGTCACCTGGCAAGGTAAGTGTGTCTTTCAAGACATTATTGCAGACCTGGTAAACATTGGAGGGGGTTATATAATAAAAACCTTGTATTTTCTGATGATATTGGTCACCCACGTAGCATCATTTAACTGTGTTTACCCTGTAGTTAGATTCCTGAAAGAATGACTTCAAACCATTCCAGAGAACCCTCTCTCAGTATTGCTCTTTGTTTCATGTCATCCCTTGTGGCAGGACATGATAAAAACCCGAGGCACCGTCAGCTAGTGACTGAAGAGGAAGGTAATGGGGTTAGTTTTCCTCTAGAATTAATTGTTCAAAAATTAAAAATAAAAAATATGTCCTGCCAAGGTTATAAAATACACAGTGTTTTGACTACAGGGTTACAATGGATTTAAAGTTTTGAAATTTTATCTCTTTGATCTTTGTGAACTGAAGTGTTTGGATACCCTAAGTGCTCAAGGATTTTCTTTTCTATCAAGTAAAGTTTGAAACTAGAAGGAAGTTTAAAGTTTTTAGACACTGCTGTCAGGCACACATGCATAAGCATCCTGTGATAAGATTCTATTGCATTTGTGGGTGCAGCACACATGTGAGTGGTTTTGAAGCTGGGATGGGAAGAAGTGAACACTGGGGTATGGAATATCACTGAAGAAAGCAGTTGGAATCAGAAAGAATTGCTGAGCTGAACTACCAGGTTATCTCAGCCACGCAGCCCTGAAGATGAGGTGCATGTGTCACAGCAGGAGGTAGGAGATTAAGACTTGTAAGTGTAGGGCCTGTAGACACCAGAAGAGAATGCCAGATCCTCTGGAACTAGAGTTACAGATGGTGGTGAGCTGCTGCGTGCATGCTGGAATTGAACCTGGTTCCTGCTGAAGAACAGCTAGTTTTCTTAACTACTGAGCCTTATTTTTAGCCCCCCAAATCTGATGTCTAGCCGGTGACCTCTGACCTCTAACTTCTCATGATATCAAGTGTGCACCACCTCAACTGGCTATTTTGAAAGCCATTTTTTTTTTCTTTTTATTCAGGGAAAATGTTTTTGAAAGGGAGAACTGCAACTCATTTGAAAAAAAATCTGGACTTCTATCATGTGCTGCCGGTGTTTATACCCTTCTGCTTTGCTCTTGGTTATGACTAAGAAAGACACAGATGCACTTTGAATGGAATTCCTTCACTAGATACTTAATTTTCTTATCGTAAGGCACCATGAACACACTTTTATTATAAAATTTAGTGGGTACATGTGCCTGAGGAAAATAATTTTTATACCCCATTGACAAGAAAGCTGGAGAGTGCATCCTTTAGGAGGGAGAGAAGGCAAAGTCAGGAGCTGTGCTCTTGCCCCAGCTGTGGGCAAGACATCCAGCACTATCTTTTCATGTAATCAGGTAGATATTGGAAAAATAATCTGATAACTTTTATGAACAGGTAATTTTTCAGTACCATTCATGCCTTGTATCAGTTCACCTCAAGAAGTGTTTAGTGAACTCCTACTTTGTGACAGATATCTTACCAGCTGTTTATCTCTTTTCTGAGATCGGATTATTCAGCTAATTAAATTGAATTCCGTCTCTTCTGATTGTGGCATAAACTAAGAGATTAAAGTTTATTTCTCAAAGATAAAGAGCCTCGGATCTATGTTTTATGATACTGCATGCACCTTAGAACTCAGTTGTTCTTCATCTAGATACGTCCCTAATATCCTAAGTGCAAACTTCAATCCATTAGGAAGCCCTGCACTAATCACCTGAAAAATTCACCATCAGTACCTTTCTCTGGCTTTGCTTTCCGAACACACTGGCTTTGATTCAACTTTCCCCCATTGCGGTTTACACACCGTCAGCTCTGCAGTGTGAACAGATGATTCTCCAGTTCCTGAAACCTGAGGATCAAAGGAACAGAACCAAGAGGACTCCTTCTGGTCTACCTGCTTGTTCATCATGTCAACATGTCTGAAGGACTGATTTGTTTTCTGCTTCTCCGTTTTGATTTTAAAAGGGTTGCACAGTTTATTACTGTGCTTTTAGTTTGCACGTTACCTGAGTACTGTCTCTGCAACTCACTGGGAGAGGTAGCAACAGCAACAGCATACAGTGCCCGGATGGCACCACGAGGTTGCTTCTTTATGGCTACCCACACAGAGAAGGTTGTCCATTAGTTCACAGGACAAGGACTCAGATGCACAAGCAGCCTGATCTGTCAGAGGAGCTGGAGAAGGTCCTTTAAAAATTTTAATTGTCAGACTTTTTAGTCTTTGGCACTTAGACATTAGGATGGATTGTTCTGTAGTCATTTTAACTTACTTGTTTTCCTTTTTGAGGTTATAATGATAACATTTCTTCCTCCCCTTCCATCTCCCCAGATCCTCCTATATATCACTTCCTTCTCTGTTTCAAATATGTGATCCCTTTTTCATTAATTCTTATTATACGCATATACACATACACATATATGATGAATATATATACATATATAGTGGCTATATATCCATGATATATTCAGCACTGACTGGCACTGGATAACCAGTTGATGTGCTCTCCCCTGGGGAAGACCCTCTCTCCCACTCTGAGCTTTCCTCAGTTGCCTGTAGTTCCTTGTTAGGTTGAGCCTCATGGGCTTTTCCCTTCTGTCTTGGTGTGTTCAGTGGTGTCATCCTTGTTCAGCTTAGATTTGGGCAGGCATGTCGGTGAGATTGTGAGTGTATCCTCTGGTGTTACTTGGCACATGCTCAATTGCGATTTTGGATATTTCACATTTCTTTGTTGGGTTTCCTGCCCATATTTTTTGGATCTCTGTTGTCTTTGTTCATTTTTCTTTGAGGTTATTGGATTTTGTTGTTTATTTATGTTTTTAAAATACATTTTGGAAATTGGAATTTAAGTTGTCAAGTATTATAATATTAACCCTTTTTAAATATATAATTTAGCAATGTAACACATAATCATATTGTAAAACTATTATATACCACTAGCATTATCCCGTCTCCAAAGCAAAAGGAAAATTGACTAGATTTCATGGAATATATGGCTAAGCTCTAGCCATGGATGTGAGGGCAGAAGGGTCCCTCCATTCCTGCTAGGGGACTACTAAATTCTCCCTTTCCACAATCCTAGAAGTCTTCTTCAACTATATAACACTCCATATATTTCTTGGGTTACGAAGATGATGTCATTACTGCTACTTTAAAAGATGGGTGGGTAGGAAGGTGGGGGAGGAACTATGAAGAGTTGAATACGAGCAACATATAATCAGAATATGTTATATCAAAAACATGAAAATATTAAAATAGAAGCATTCATGCATTAAACAGGTAAGCTGTTGTTCTCAAAGATCATTGCACAAGCAAATTCTATTTTTTTCTTTTATTTTTTGTAGTTCTGTTTTATATTTAATCTACAAGTGTTTGGTATTTTCACTGCTTGCCGATGTGATATTTCCAGCTGTGTGTGGAAATTAATTTTCTATTTAAATCGACAATTCCAGGAAACCATCCACTAAGGTAATAGAAGATAAAAAGACGTTGCTTTAAAAATTATTTTGGCCGTCTTCCTGGCATTGGAAGAGTTGCTGGTTAGCAGTTTATTTTAAGTAATTAATTATTTTGAAGTTTATTTTGTTATATTACTGATGTTAAATAAACCTTGTCATAGTTCATAGAAGTGGCCCATATGAGAAAGCACATGGCATTGAAAACTTATCCTCCATTGGACAGAGAAATTCTAAATGAGTCTTCTGTAAACGCTGAAAAACTTTGAGCATTATACATTTGAAGAGTATCTGACTGCTCTCATGGAAGCTCAAAATCTAAGCTATATAGAATCTTATCTCAAAGTTTAGGGGTAAAATACGTCTTGAAGCTGAGAATCACCAGATCTTTAAAAGCTGATAGGATTTTTCAAGTGTACTTAGCTTTATAGAGAATTATACACACCTCCTATTGCCTGCCATCGTTATGGTCTGGAATGGCTTCCTGTGATGAAAAATGTGAATATTTCTTGAGTAAAATGTATCGATATTATTGCTGAATGACAGGCAAAGAGTGCTCACCGCTTTACAGACAGGAGAGTACGGTGAATAGAGAGCAGGTTCTGGGGTAAAGAACATGTGTAAGCTGTTAGCCACTTCTAGTGTAAATTCTGAATTAGGACAATCCTCACAGGGAAAGCTCAAATACAGAGAGTAAACAGCCTCCTATCTTTTTAGGTTGCTTTTTGCTGACAGCTGAGTTCAGATTTGTCAGTAAATGACTTCTGAAATATTTTTCTTGTTCCTTTTGAGGGTAAGTTATGGATAGATGAAATCTCACCTGCACTTCGTGGGGCCGCAACTCTCACACCTTGGAGGTGGCTGAGCTGCTGGTTGCAGCAGGCCTACTTCTCAGCCCCACTCCAGCTGGAGAGCTGACAGTCTCAGCATAGCAGGAGGTTCTGTTTCTGGAGTCCTGTGTCTACTACCCTGTGGTTTCTCTTTGGGGTTAACTCACCCACCCCCATTCACTTTGTACTTGGGCACTGAATTTTAACTCTTGGTATGTCTGCTATCTTGTGTAAATGTTTTATAATATCGTTAACATACCTAGAGTGCTTTTCCTTATTTCTGTTTTTTGGTCTTGCTTAATCTACATACATATTCTACTAAATGTATCTCCTGGCCTAGTGTTCTTCTAGAGTAATTTAATTTCTTCCCATGTTATATTCTTTATATTATCTTAGATCTTATGCTGTATTATTTAATAACATTCTCAATAATCTTTTAAATATTTAACTATGTCTTATATTGTATATTTCTGAAGATGTTGTTTCTTTCATATTCAATTACTTGCATAATGTTTGACATAGCATAGATCGAGGTTTTCAACTGTGTAAACAAAGCTGTACATTTAGAATCTATGCAGAAGTATTGGGGCCAAGGAAAGAAGGCTTTTCAAATAGAAGAATCAGAGCAAGGCAGCAGATCGGTATATATAGAGTGATAGTGGTTTTGTGAATGTAAAGCTTAAAAAATTAAAAGTTTGAAAATTGAGTAGGGATTTCCAACGGCTGCAACAATTGAGACAAACCTTGGTGGCTGGATGAATCAGAGATAAGCAAAGAATCTTCAGTTTTACAGAGAAGGAAGTGTGGCAAGAGAGAATGGATATTCATGGGTAAAGAAGACACATAAAATATAAGCCAGTTATGATGTAAATATTGAATTAGGACAACATTGTAGGATAAGGTCAGGAAGCAACCTAGGACTGTACTGTTCAGAACAATGTAAGAAAAACACAACAAAAAATTGGAGTTATTTGAGCAATGTGCCAGTGAGTTAAAAATCAAAATATAAGTTATATGGTTAAAACAACATTCTTGAATATAAATATGCTATAGTATACCATCAATGCTTGAGATAAAGGATAGAGACGGAGTGAGGGTGATTCCTGGTTCATATTTTTATTTTCTTTTATTTAGGATTATTATTGAAATTACAATATAATTACATTTTTCCATTCCCTCCCTCCAAATTCTCCTATATAACTTTCTTGCTTGCTTTCAAACTCATAGCAGTTTTCTTCCCATTAGTTGTTGTTACATGCATCATGTATATAAATATATGTTTTTAAATACCACCAGATCAATCTATATAATATTACTTGTATGGCTGTTTTCAGAGCTGATCATTTGTTATTGGAGAGCCAATGGGTGTGTTCTCTGGAGAAGACTATTTTCCCGACTCTCAGCATTCCTTAGTTGTCTGTAGTTCTTTATGTAAAGTTGAAGCCTTGTGGGCTTTCTCCCCCATCCGTTTTGGCATCGCTGTTGGTGTCATCCTTGTTCACCTTATGCTTAGGCAGAAATGTTGGTGATATTTATGGTCACAGCTTCTGATATTATTAGGAGACATGATATCACAGCAAGCCCCTGATCTGTGGCTCTTATGGTCTTTCTGACCCCCTGTCCATATTGTTTTCTGGGCTTTAGGTGCTGGAGTGTTTTGCAGATGTGTCCACTAGAACTAGACTCTGTAACTCTGCATTTTCATTGGTTGTAGTTGTCTTGTTCAAGTCTTTTTCTCAGAACAAGTTAGAGACTTTAGGACCTCAATGGACAAGGTAGAAATGAAAATAGGTAAAAGGATTAAAAAAAACTTTTAAAAAGTAAAACTATAGTACACTGGCTAATATTCATGACTGCTGGCCCGTGGGATGCTCAGATACCTTGTCAAATGTTTTTGGATGATATTACTGTTTAAATCAGTAGATTGAAATAAAAGATATTACAATCTGTAATGTAGGCAAGCCCCAACCAACTTAGTGTCTGAATAGAAGGAGAGGCTAAACTTCACTGTGTAGGAAAGACTTCTCCTACCTGATAAGTTTCGAAATCAAAAACACAAGTTGTTCAGCAGCCTTTTTACTATGAGACTGTGCCATATATGTTAATTCCTTGTAATACTTCTTATTCTTTACATTTCTAGCTTACATATATTTCTCTTTATCTCCATTTCTCTGAGAATATACAGAACACAGAGAGACTTGATTAGATGTGAGAACCACAGGAGATGGACCTACATGTACGTGTGAACCACATATATAGCTACATATATTTACCTCCATCCTCCAAGGAATGACTTCAAGTTTCAGGGTGTTTGAGAATGTAGTAGCTGCTGTAATAGGTGTGTGGAAGATGACGGACCCTGAGTTTTGAGGGAGATTGTGGTTGGTTTTGATTATGTTGATCTGAGGTGATCTTGGAGACTCATCTCACATCACCATAAATGGCTGTAGTGAGAGGAGGTGGATTGCTTGCTTGCATTCAGCTGGGTGTGGTATCCCGGACTCACCTTTGCATATGAGCAGAAGTCACAAGACAAGAGCAAGTCTTCACAAGGGAAAGGGAGACAGCTGAATCTGTGATTTGACTGAATTTTGCTACATAATTTGACTGAATTTTGAGGCATAATTAAAAAATCATTGCTATGGGGTTGAACTCTATATACATTTAAATGAATAAAAATGTAAAAATTAGGAAACTTTTCTGTAAATTTTAACACTGTCAGGAATTTGAGTTTAGGGAAGTGCAATTACAGGTCTTCCACTTTTTCAGTCTTATCATGGAATCAGCATGTGACAGGAAAAAGGGAAGAGATTCCGATATGTTTTAAACATGTTCCACCCAAAATCTCATCTCTTTATGTGTTAATAGACCTGTGTTGGTATCACACAGGTCAACAGTACTGTTTTAACTGTTGTGAAAGCTTTCTATTCTGAGAAGCACATTTTCAATGTTGGCCATGTTCAGTATCAGCTTTGTTAGCCTGTAAGTGATGCTTAAATTATAGTCTATGCCCTTTAACATTTTTTTGTGTGTGTGATTTAAAATATGGTAGATCTCAAAACTGGGGGGAAATGTGACTTTTGTATGTTTTTAGTGTTAAACATGTATGTTGATAATGTTTGTCTCAGTCAGTGTTCTACAGCTGTGAAGAAACACAATGCCCAAGGCGACTTATAAAAGTATTTAATTGGGGGCTTGCTTACAGTTTCAGAGTGTGAGTGCATGGTTATCATGTCTGTGGAAGGCAGATGGGCTTGTTCCTAGAGTAGTAGCTTAGAGTTATGTCTTGATTGGAAAGTTTCAGGTAAAGAGGGAGAGCCTGGACCTCGTGCGGGATTTTGAAACCTTCTTCAACAAGGGCACACCTTCTACTCTTTCCTCTAACTGTTTCACCAACTGGGAACCAAACACTCAAATATATAAGCTTCTGGGGCCTACTATCATTTAAACTAGCACAATGTTCATGACACCAACACTGTTTACCAGTTGGAGAAAAGCAGTCATAAAGTTTAATTCAAGTGAATTAAATGATGAATGTTGAAACCAGCATTGTCCTTATGAAGTGAACTTTTCATGATCATAGCATTGTGGGTTGTATACTAGCTTTGATGATAACTAAAAGGGATGCTGTCCATAGTCGCTTTGTACTGAGCTTATATACAGTGTCCAGCTTCCATCTGGGAGTCATCCGTCTGAAAGTACTAAAATACTGGTGCTGCTTGTGTGACTGGATACATCTTTTATTGGCTTTGGAGCTCTTTACTTGAGGACAGTGGCTAAGAATTCTCTCAGGAACTAGACAGATGACAAAACTGATAAAATTCCCCCATCTAGGATGCAATCTCTAAAACCATTATTTCCAGTTAATGTATTTGAAAATAAGTTATTTTTAGTGTTCCACATTTCCCAACCTTCTGGTTTTTTTCTGTGAAGCACTTTACCCGGAGATAAATTTTGCTATTTTTGTGTATAGTTCTTTATAGGGCATTTAGGTAAACATGTTGGCTAAATGACCTCTTAGTTCCGTTATACTATGTATATATTATATTAAGTATAGTTACATTCATATAGATATAGAAAATGCTTTGTTTGTTTCAAAATCAAATAGAAAATATAAAGTAGGGTCTTCACACTCACAGTCATAAAAAAACATAATACTTCTGTGACAATTTTGCCCCATTTATAAAGTCACACTAATGTCTGCTTTCCTTCTCAGTAATTTTCCTTTTGCAACTTTTTATACCTGGATACACACATGTAATACAATTGAACAAGAAAATAATTATCTATCTGGTGGAAATAATGTACTTATTGCATTGAGACAATGTATTTGTTTAAAAATACACTAAAGTTTGAGTTCTGTTTGGGGTGATTACCTGTAATTTGTAGTGAATTTTCAAGCATAATTAAAATCCTCTTATATAATTAGATCAACGGCTGAGCCAACTGATTTTGAGTGGTTAAGTTTCCGCGCATAAAAGAGGGGCCTCTCCATGTGGGGCCATGTTGGATTTAAGTTCTCCCAGCAGTCTGAGTTCAGCCTGGATCTCTGAAAGCTGCTCTTAGCTTGTCTCTTGCACAGAAAGGCTCATGTTGATTCATGGGTTGTGACTCAATAGAATATTTTGGTACTTTTTGGACTGGATCGAATGTTTACTTTTTACTTTTTTTATTTTTTGCTGTTTTCTGTGAAGTTTGGCCTATTCTATTTATAGGCTCTCTTGAGTTCCAGATAAATCAGAGAAACAACAGTGGATTTGTAAGCTAAGAGGAGACTTAGCTGGATTTTTCATGTGAGCTAACAATAGTGGACAAAGAGTTTGATATTATTAATGATACATTTAAGAATATAACTTTAAAAATTTATAAGCAGAGAGTACTTTTCCTTTAGCCCAGAGTGATTTGTTTCTTCTACCTGACCTTTTCCCAGAGTCTAATATTGTATATTACTTACGCACATGTATGCAGTCCTGCCGATAAACAGCCTTTTCTTCTGTTTCAAAGAAAGACAGCCCTTGGCTCTCGGTAGACTGTCTTCATTCTTGAAGCTGGACTGATGTGGGTTATGCTTTTCCCTTTACAGGACTACCTGTCATAGTTAAGTCAGGAATGACATGTAGAATACTGATGGCATCTAAGGGAGGCTCTGTCTTATAGATACTGTAGGTTTCTGGTGGCAGCCTGTCTTCAGCAGGGGCCCATGGAAAAACTGTTTCAGGAGCCATGGCACTGCCCAGGGCCTCTTCCTGACAGTGTCAAATGAAGCAGCCTTGGCTCACTCCAAGGATACCTGTCATTTAGCTGTTCTGTGGAGATTGTCTTTGACTTTTTTCTTACCTTTTCATTCTAGTTCCACTAGTTTTCTTGAGCCAGTGTCATTTATATTTATTTTTCCCCCTTAATGAGTTATTTCCCATTAGCCTTCTGAATACAGTTGAAAAACAACCAAGCTTCGGATAACAGCCTAGGCAGCTGATTATTTACAATTGAGCAACATTGAGAATTAGGGAGCTGGTAATGAGAGATGACACGTTAGAAATGTGCTCAGAATACTTTATAGGGATGTAGAAAGGAGAACAGCACAGTATCCCCCAACCAGGCTACGCTACTGATGCTTAGAAGCAAAGGCTGGACAAGACCGTGACACCCCCTCTTCCTGTTAAAGTCTTCACGGGTTCGACCACTGCCAGTGTGCGCATAGTATATCTTAACTGGACGTTCACAGCCTCCTACAAATAGAACTGAATGAGCTTATTTTCAGCACCCCTCCTTGTTGGCTCTGAATTGTATCAAATGCCACATTACAAGATTCTTGAGGCTTGTTCTGACCTTTGTAGGCAGTTTTCTATTAAGTCTCACTATTTCACATTTCCTGGATTCCTTAAAATGATTACCGTGTTTCTTTACTTTCTTCATTAAATTTCTTCAAAATATTTACCAATGTCAGCCATGAGACTATTTAAATTTCTTTCCTATTAAGGGACTTTTCCCCCACTTAGGCTTTCCTGCCTTGTAGAGCATGGTGCACCTGTGTGCAGACACTTGGGCTTAATTCAGAGGTAAATTACAAGTAATTTAAAATTCTAATGTTCTACAGATGCTTAATGCTCCCCTGCATTCCCAGCCATGCCATACTGCCTCTTCTTGAGTGGAAGGCCATTTAAACAAACACACGCTGAATTTCACACTTACAGACTGTGGGCTAGAAATAATTGCCTTTCAGATGAGCATTTCGGTGGAAGTGGACTAACAGACTTCTCTGGAAATAATACAGTGTTTTGTGTAGTGGGCATATTTTTCATAGGATCAACTGAGACTCTGTTCAGAAACTATTGTGGAAGAAGTCACAGCTCACCTGGAATGATATCCGTGAGGTTAGAAAGTACTAGTTTGATTCTGGAGTGTGTACCTGGGTTAAAACTCAGTTCTCAGATCTAACACTGACCCTCCCCCCTCCCCCCTCCCCCTCCCCCTCCCCTCCCCCTCCTTCTTCCCCTCCCTCTCCCTCTCCCTCTCCCTCTCCGTTTCCCTCCCCCTCCCCTCCCCCTCCCTCTCCCTCTGCCCCTTCTCCTCCCCCTTCTCCTCCTTCTTCCCACCCCCCCTTTCTCTTTCTCATACTGAACCCATGTTAGGCAAGCCCTATTGCTTAACCTTGAGCTTAATCACCAGCTTCTTTTTATTTTGAGCCTGCATCTCACTAACTAGTAAGTGGCTTTGAACTCACTCTAGTCCAGCCAGTGGCTTTGAAATCACAATCTTCCTGTCATAGCCTCATCAGTAGCTGAGATCACAGCCCTGTGTCACCAGACTTCATGCTCTTCAACTTTCTTACAGCTGTTTCTTTTTGATCATCTGTGCAGTGGGTGTGCTAATTACTGTATCTACCTCAGAAGTCCTCGTGAGGGTTAAATGAATGAATGCACGTGTAACACTTTAGAAGCCATGTCTGGAACATTTTCCTGTTCTTGTGAAAGAAGGCTAATAAGCACTCATCGAATTTCTAATTGGGTAAATGGCTTGAGTTCCCCCTGTGATTTTAAGTTCAGAATGCTATGGCTTAGGGAAGCTAGACTGAAGTTAAAATCTAGATTAAAAGCTCCTGGATTTTATTTAGCTTCCCCCACCCCCAGTACTGAGAATGCTGGTGACCCATCAGTCCACAGCCCCTCTCACCCCAGCTCAGATGTGCAAGGTGGACTCAGCACCAAAGTTTATTAGTCTACTATATATATACTATATATATATATATATATATATATATAAAGTATATACCATATACTTTAGTTTTAAGAAGTAATCTGAGATCTTTGGTAACTTGTAAGAAATACTTTGAGGAATTCAAAGGTTTGTTTGTTTGTTTTTTTCTGCTGTGTATATTGTCTTCAACATTGTTGATTTGGTCACTAACTTTGCTTTGTCCAGCATTTATTTCATTCAGCATTTTGTCACAGTTTCTCAAAATGAAAGGGCAGTTGTTATGGATCTCACTAAGCACAAAATGGACACTTTTAGAAACGAAAGAAAATTAATAGCCAGGTCACAATACCCACGAATTCCCTAATATAGAATGTACCCATTCTCCATCTGACACATGTGGGAGGCTCGTTTGTCATGAAAGAAGTATTGGAGAAGAAGTTGTAGGGAGCATAAAAGCTTTACTGAAGTTTGTTTTATAATTTACTTGGTGAGACAATCTCATGGAAATAGTTAGAATAATGGGTTATGTTGAATGCCTAAAGAAATGTGTTTGCCAATTTAAATATTCTTTGCATCCACACACTAGTCCCTGGTGCATTAGATGTGTCTAACCAGTGAGATCCTATTGGGCAGAGGACCGAAGATGCTGATGGTTAAGGGATAGTGAAGAAAAAAATGTAGTGCTAGGGAGAGTTTTAAAAAATACTTCAGTCTTTATATTTTTTCTGCTTCTTTAAGTTAATTGATTAATTTGCCTACTAGGGTCCCTGGGCCCTCACTATGCTGAGGATGGACTCCAGCATCTCACACATGCTAGGCAAGTTTTCCACTGCTGAGCCATACTTCAGCCCCAGATTGCTGGGTCTTAACAGTGGATTTAGTTCTCTTTGTCCATGAAGGCCTTCATGTATTTATTTTAGCTTAAATTTCTTCTTTGTTTGTTTTAAAATGCTGGATCAAGTACCACATCTCAGAAGTGGGGAAACTCTGTGACATTAACTAATTAAGGTCTTATCTGTGACCTTTTGGTGGGTCCCTGATTTTAGACATCTACCCATACTTTAAATACCAACTAACATTTCCTTTTTAAATTTTACTTTCACTATGCTGTTATCCAAGACAGTATATTTACACCACCCTTCCTTTACAATCTCACACACACCCCACCCATGCGTACACAAATATACACAGGTCTGTACACACATGCACACACACATGACTGTACACACTTGCACATACACACTCACACATGCCTGCACACACACAGGCACACACATGCACACATGCCGGCACGCGCGCGCACACACACACACACACACACACACACACACACACACACACACTCCTGCACACACACGTGCACATGCATGCACACGCACACATTGATCATGTGCCACCTGTTATCTTCTTCCTCTTCTTACTGCTTCCCTCATTCTTCCCAGCAAGCACCCCTTCTCTTATCCTTTCATGTCTTTTTTTTTTCCTTGACC
Source organism: Uromys caudimaculatus (assembly GCA_028551405.1). Classification (NCBI taxonomy): domain Eukaryota; kingdom Metazoa; phylum Chordata; class Mammalia; order Rodentia; family Muridae; genus Uromys; species Uromys caudimaculatus. Next base: position 44,965,636 of record CM052705.1, on the reverse strand, counting down.
ATGCCATTTACTTAGGGTTGTGGCATCCATGGGGTTATCGAGCAAAGGCATCTTGCCAGCAGCTACTGCTAAGGAGTGTGAATCCTCTTTCTCTGCGACCTTAAGCTTCCTGTAGCTCCTCTGGGGAGAATGGTACCTCACCAGCCTCTCCCTGACCCATGATATCTGTAACTTAAACCAGGCTGTATTATAGAATGAGTAGAGGTCTAAGTAGGACCTATTTGTAGGTTGGCTGCTGTGCAGCTCCCTTTGCCTTCCAAGATGTGCTCAGGTCCACCCTATTTCGACCTTTCACGTGCTATGTGCTTGGACCATTTTGTCATGTTAGATCCCTTCGAGCTGTGGTGCTTTATAATTCATGTGTGTTCATTCACTACAAGGATATGTATGGAGACTGTTTAAATTCTTTGTATTTGTTTTCTGTTATATTGGGGGGGATTGCCTGCATGTAAGTCTGAGCATCACTTGTGTTCCTGCAGAGCCAGTAAAAGGCGATGCATATACCCTAGAATTACAGATGGTCTTGAGCTGTCATGCAGGTGCTGGGAATTGAGCCTAGGTCCTCTGGGAGGCTCAGAGTAGCCAGTGCTCTTAAACACCGGGCTATCTGTCCAGATGCTCTAATTAGATTCTTAATGCAATGGTACTGTTAAATTTGTTACCATAAATTGTGTTTGGGTGGCCTCTTTCTCTTTGTTTCAGTTATTTACTGTGTGTTCCAAGTTTATTGCTGGAGGCAGCAACATGGATTTATCACATTCTTTTTTTTTGAGAACTTGGGCAGTGTTGTGTATTTCTTAGACTATTTCCAACTTATTTAATAAATATAAAGTACTTTTCTCTGTTGCTTTAATTTGCCTTGCTTTGAAAAATAAAATGCTAGAATGTTTGTTGTTTCTTTAAGGCCCCTTTAATTATCTTTGCTCTTGTGCATACTGTGTGCTCTTTCATGATTTTTCTTCTCCATTTTCTGTTTTTCCATCAGAGTTTTTATGCCTCTGTATGACACAGAAAAGACCTTATCATTCCTTTTGTTTAGTAGACATAGTCTTATAATATGCCTTAAAAATTTCTCCATGAATATTGTTTTTCTTAATGTGAAATATTAAACTGTTAAAAATGTAAATTTTGGGGGCCTAGTGAGATGGCTCAGTGGTTAAGAGCATTAATCAAACCCAAATCTGATTATAAGCAACCACATGACAGCTCACAACTGCCTATGACTCCAATTCCAGGTGACCAGACCTCCAGGGACACTGCATGCAGGTGTTACACACACATGCAGGTCAAGCCCTGAAAAACATAAAATATATAAAATCTTAAAAACCTCAATGGTTTAAAAATGAATACCTTCTTGTTTTTCTATTGACTTGAGGTCAATAATGTTGTCATGTTGTCAGAAAACACTCATTTCTGTTTTATGCTAAGTTATGAGCTATTTTAAAAGTTAATTCATTTATTTATGTAGGTAGGTGTGGGGTGGGCATGTACATGCTATAGCAAATAGAGTCAGAGGAAATTCATGTTTTCCTTTTACTCTCTCAGTCCCAGGGACCAAATGGAGCAGCTCATCAGCTTGGTACCAGACACCCTTGTCTTCTCAGACCCTTACGAGCCAAGGTTTATATATGTAGCTATCTTTTCAGAAGCCCTTTGTTGAAGGTTTGATATTTGTAGGGAAGGTTGGGGCATACATTCTTTCATTATTTAGTGAGGAATTTAAGCATTCATTGGGAATACTTTTTGGACTTAATAACAGCTAGTACACATAGATACAAATAATCAAGTGTCTTTGAGATTAATTTTTGAAAAATGATTTTAGTAGCTATACTTTAATGATTTGGGTTTTTGGAACATGTGATTGGCAAATGAGAAATTTTTGTTCTGATAAAGTTGTGTTCTCTTGAAAACTTGATTGAAATTAATAAAAAACAATCTGTTTTATTGTTATGGAAACCTGCGGCTGATTATTTTTGGCATGTGAATCAGAGAGTCTACCATCATAGCTGTTAATTGGCAATAAGAAAGGGACAAAAGGTGCTAAGGAGCTGTGTGAACAAGCTAAATACAAAGAAAATAGTCTTTATTCTTGAGTTTCTCCTTTTGTAGGTTCTATATGTCTTGCTTCTGAAAATGTGCAATAGAACCTATTTTATTATTTCAATTTTCTAAACTTTGCTTTATTTAAAATGTTTTTTTAGTTGCAAATTAGATCAGAAGCAAGCAGGACCTCAGTGACGTAAGTAAACAATTCCCAGGGGAAGATTGTCTTTGGACTTTCTCTTTGTGTAATTCTTTTTATATACAAGAACATGTCTCTTGGCTAGGATCATGTTATTTAAAAGTAAAAAGAAAAGATAGGAGTCTCTCTCTCTCTCTCTCTCTCTCTCTCTCTCTCTCTCTCTCTCGCTCTCTGTCTCCTGTCTCCTCTCTGTCACTATCTATCTCTATATCTCTCTCTGTCTCTCTGTCATTGTCTCTGTCTCTGTCTCTCTGTCTCTCTCTCTGTCGCTCTGTCTCCTCTCTGTAACTCTCTGTCTCTGTCTCTCCGTCTCTCTGTCATTGTCTCTGTCTCTGTCTCTGTCTCTCTCTCTCTCTCTGTCGCTCTGTCTCCTCTCTGTCACTTTCTGTCTCTGTCTCTCTCTCCATCTCTCTGTCATTGTCTCTGTCTGTCTGTCTGTCTCTCTCTGTGTCTCTCTCTGTGTTTGTGTGTGTGTGTGTGTGTGTGTGTGTGTGTGTGTGTGTGTGTGTGTGTGTGTTTGTGTGTAGGGGGGATATTTCCAAAGAGAGTTCTTAAATTTCAGCCTTTCAGTTACTTGATTATTCTCATGGTCACAGAGATGAAAAGAATAATGAGTTTGTTTCCTGTGTGAACCATGAAAGATAATGGGGCATACACAGGACACCCCTTTGGAATTTCTTCTTTTTTCTTTTCTTTTTTCCTGGGGACACATTGAAATTATTTTAGTGAGTGGTAGGAGTGGCATAGACTTAGCAAGAGACTTAGTTTAAGTGTTTTTTCATATAATTCGTACACTACCACATTCAGAAATGCTCTGAAAACATTCAGTTAACAATGTGAAAATCCATAGGGAAGAAAAGGTATGCTGTGAAGGAAAGAGGTAATTAAATAGATAACTTTAAATGTTTTATCTAGATTTATATGTATTTTGACCTTAAATTTTCTAGTATTTATGGCATACTAGATATAGGTGCTATATCCTGGCTACATTCACACATACCTATAATTATTTATTAGTTATTAGATTTTCATATGTATGTTATTTTTAAAATGCAGGTTGCACTCCTGTTTACTAGGTATACAATGTGATACAATCTAGTATACCTGGTATACTAGATACCATGTGAATCTCTGATTTGTTGCACAAAGACTTTTTATAGAGCATATAGCATTAGATGTGCTAAACAGTACGATGAATGGGTTCCTTTAAGGACTAGTTTCCTTGTTGATGATTTGACACAGCCTTTTAAATACGTGTAAAGAGTATTCAAAAGTAGATGCAAAGAAAAGCATATGTATTGTAGGCAAGGTATAAAGACTGCTGAATCCACTGAGAGTCTATACTACCAGTCTGTTACCATGCCACCTTAAACATGCATGATCACGTCTGGCAGGGAGCGTGCATGTGCTTGACTCAGACTCCACTTTTACACTGGGATCAACAGAACTTTATTGATCGCCTTTGTACTTAACAGGCATATATATATATATATATATATATATATATTATCTTTTGTTGATGTGGTGGCAGCAGTTCCTTGAGTCAAACCCAGGGCCTTGTGCATGCTAGGCATGTGTTCTGGTGAGCTGCATCCCCAGGTCTTTTGTATGGTGTCACATATTTTTCCAGTTCCAAATCCAAGACTTAGGTCCTTTATGGCCCCCACTTAATACAGGGAATGCTAAGCTTCAGGACAAAATAGCCTGGGTCACATTCCGGTCAAGGCTGGATTTTGATTTCAGCCCAGCTCTTGTCCTCCAAGTCAGTTCTATTAAACCCATGTCTCTTGCGAAGCACTTCTGACTTTTGCTTACTATGCAGTTTTCTCTTTGTTATTGATTAATCTTGTGCAATATACAATCTCCTGTTCAATCTAAGACTGTCATTGTTACCTGGGCCAGATCTTGGAATTGGAGTACTGACACCAGATTTGTTGTGGACTCTGCAGTCCTTTTGAGATGGGCAGATCAAATTTCTTTGGGTTGAAATCAGAGTAATTGAAAGCCAATAAAGCAGAGGACTGTGTCTTTACAGGAAGAACAACATGGAATCTTTTTCACACTGCCATTATTGCTCCTTTTAACTCTTATGAACAGTTGTAAACAGTATAAGCCGGTATAGAGTACAAAGTGAAGTACTTTAAAATCAAATTGTGTTCCTCAGATATCTGCTGAGTGCCTAATGCAATTGAGCTATTTGGATGCCTTTCCCACTGTAGCTGTAAATATGATGATGTAATTATGGAGCTGATAATATTTATAGTACAATGGAGATGGCTTTGATTTATAAAGAGATCACTTGTTTTTACAAACTCAGATTCATTGAACTGTCTACGATTAATGTAATCACAAGTTTTAGAAGCATAATTTTTGTAATGAATTTCAGTTAAGAGTGTTTTGTTTCAAGAAGGGTAAATTAGCTTGAAATAGATTTTAAATCATTTTCATATATAAGCCACATTTTACCTCTAGAACTTGAGGGTTTGGGGTGTTGGGTAGAGTGCACCATTGCTCTGCTGGCAAATATAACATGGTTGAGTCACTTGTGCTTATTGTAATTAGTCAATTACAATAGAGAGCTGGCCCAGTGTGCAAAGCCACTTACTGCCAATACTGAAAATTCCCAAGAATACACATAGAATATGCACACCCACATGCAATAAACATAAAATTGTAATTAAAAGTCACTTCATTGTTTGTATTATATGATGCATAGAACATATATTATGCAGAACAAAGGTAATATGGTGAGTGGTTTTAAACTTAAGGTAGGGTATTTATTTACAATTCTCTTTTCTTTTCCTTCTAATTTGGACACAGAGAAAACTCTCATGGAAAAAATTGACAGTTTTTATTTGTTTGCAATGAAACAATCCCTTTTATTTATAACCAAGCTCATCATTTTAATACTTAATCCTCCATGACAGTCTGGGGGAAAGAACACTTGGCAACTAGTCATTACTATCTGTTTTAGCATCAGAAGGACTTTATTTGTAAAGAGTGCATGACAGTGACATCAAGGACAAGAATGAGATACTCGCTGACATTTTTACACAGGAGGGCATTCCCCTAGGAGTCTTGATGGCAAATATGACCATAATTACTTAAAATGCATTCAAGTAGTTACCAGCCACGAAGTGTGCAGTCCCCTGGAAACCTGAAAGCATGTTATTAAAACCAAGGATGGAAGATGCCTAATAAGAGGAAGGAAAAATGTCATCTTGGGTTTACTGATTTGGAAGTCCATCATCAGCAAACATGTGCACAACCACAGTTCATCCATTTTGAAGCCTCTCCCTGGAGCTCCTGTTGGGGGGGGGGGGGTTTCCTTGTCTGTCTATCTGTAGGAAGAAGCCTGATAACCCATCTTTTTATCAGACTATGGGAACTTGAAGAATAGTATTTTGGCCTTGATTATAAATCAAATATTGTTCAAGAGTTATTGTAAGCTCATGGTTAATTTTTAGGGTTGGCATTAAATATTAAATAATATTAAATATTAAATAATATTAAATATGCCTTCATTTTTTCTTAAAATCTAGCATATATATGTATGTGTATATATATATATGTATGTGTATATATGTGTGTGTGTGTGTGTGTGTATATATATATATATATATAAAATAGTGGGCCAGTTTTGGCTGATTAAATTATTCTACACTTTTTGTCATTATAAATTCAAGAACACTTTTGGATTGTTTGGATTATTAGTAGATTAGCCCTGATATCTGTTAGAAGCAGAGCAGCAAGGAAAGCCCAACTTCAAGAATATCTGCAGCCATCTGAATTTTTGTTCTCTCATATATATATATAAATGATCACCTTCTGTAGAAGCCTCAGTAGCCTCATGTTCCCCTCATGTTCATAGTATTCTATGGCTACTGTTTGATGTGGTCCGGTTTGGAAAATTAAATAGGCATTTACTGGTGTCTACTTAGCTCATGCTGAAAATGATGGAGGCCTTAACCTGAAGAGAACTGGCTGTACTGAGTACTCTAGGTCCGCTCCCCAGAGTGACTGCCATGCTCATGTGCACAGCAAACACTTGTGAATGCTGGTTAGTGCTACCATACAAAAATGTACAAGTCAGAACTTACTTCCAGAGTCACTGAACTGATAGCAGAGCTACATAGATGCAGATAATGTTTAAAGCAATACTTAGGGACTATGAGGATGGCATAGTGGTTAAGAGGACCTGCTCCTATTACAGAGGACTCTGGTTTGGTTCCCAGAACCACATGTTTGTATAACCACCCATGAGTCCAGTTATAAAAAATCCAGTGCCATCTTCTGGCCTCTATAGGTATAAGGAATGCACATGGAATACATACATGCATTCAGGCAAAACAACATACACATACGATAAATACACCATTAAGAAAAGAGTACTTACTCTCTTAATTTTGGGAGAATGAGTAGTGGGGCAAGAGTGGAAGCTGCTTCTGAGGGAGTGAACATTTAGTTAATAAGGAACAAGGGTTGGGAGCTTGAGGGGCAGAGGACCACTGTGGTTTGTGAGTAGGAAGAAAGTGGTGTGCTGATTCTCTTGGGCAAAGAGACCAAGGTGGTGCATTGTGCATAGTGGGTCACTGCTGAATTTCTTTAGACAGAAGTAGGTAGAAGGGGCATGTCTTTGTGGTATTTTCAGTTTCAGCATCCTTTCTTGCGGCATCCAAATGTTGTATTGCGTCCAACCTGAGGGTCAAGATTTTGATCAGGTGGTGATAAATAATATCATGATAGAGACTTAAATTAGAAGAAAAAAATTGTTATCTATCTTCTTTGTGGATATGGTTCACTTCTAGAATATTCTAATATATTTACTTAATCAAAATTTATGATACCTTCTTATATATTGTTATTATAGTTCTTCAATAAAATAAGATTTTAAATTGTATTTTTTCTTGACTTTGGTGTTAGCAGCTTAGGTTCTGTAGACAGAAGCAGGGGCCTGATCCTGCATTGCCATGCAGTGGTTCACAACAAGTATCTGTAAAATGAGCAACTGTGCTTGCCTTCTGCGTGCAGTAGTTTCTTGTTATATCTTTACTTGTTATATCTTTTCTTGATCATGTCATAATACAGAGAGGATACATCTTTTCTGTGTCCTTCCCCGAGAATTCTGAAAATGGCAAAGGAGACACATGGTTTTAAAACTAGGTTTTCAGGATGTTGTGTTCAACTGGAATCCCTTCCATGCTGCTGTAGAGCGGAGCTAAGTGTCACAGGAACAGCTTCCTAACCGAAGGTGGTTTTCATTTATTAATGTAAATGCCCCATGCCTTGGATGTGTGAGTCCTAAAAATATGCTTCTGTAGCTAAAAATAGAGCCCCAGAGTTCTGCGATGTGGCTTAATCAGAAGCAGCTGCAGGCTGTCTAGAAAATGCAAGTTATATGAGCCAGATGGCTTTTGCCCTTTTTGCTTTAGACAGCGTGTAATTTGGATAACTACAGCTACAGTAATACATTTTGCCAGTCACACTGTTTGATAAACATATTGTTGAGAACAGCCACTTCCAATTAAAAACCCAGTAAAATGTTAATTTATTTTGCTATTATTTCCCTGCAGAGTAATAAAAAAAATTCTTTTCCAGGTTCAGAGGCATCTGTGCACAGGCTGGAGTACTATTCAAAAGTCACTGTGTACTGGTGGCCGAGTTTTAAAATTGTCACTCAAGTATTGCAGTAGCATATTCCTGCCTAATGCCTGCCATTTGCTCCCGAAATACTAGTTTACACAGGATGCTCTGGGATTTTCATGTCTAGGATTATGTTGGCTTAACTTTGTTTGGTTAATTATGTTTTTCTATACAGATGGTTACTATAAATAATGAGAATGCTGTGCGGTCATCGATTATCCATAGTCCAGTATTGATATGGTACTCCTGGGGTTTTACATCTATGACTGTTCTCTTAATGAACAGTCACAGGTAGCCCTGATGCCACAATGGCTGATTCCCTATGGCTGAGGGCTGCAAATAGACACTGGCTGGCTGAATTTTAATTTCATGCAGCTCTTGCTCTGTTTCGATAAAACAGTAGAGCTAAACATTGCTGCTCTCCACACCAGAAGATCCCAACTCCAGCACTGCCTCCTTTAAGAGCCGTGAACGCAGCAGGTCTTTCCTTTTCATGGGTAATGTCACTTCTTAAGAAAGCATTTAAGCCTTAGCCTCCTAATGCAAGCACCAAAGGATTGTGCAGTTTATTTCCTGGGACATCTACCAGGCAGTGTGTAACAGATTGCTGAGTACCTCTGAAGGATCTCTTATGTCATAATTTCTCTGTAATTGCAAGGCTTCCAGCATGGTAAGTTTAGCAAGCGCCCAGCAGTTGTTTTCCTTGCCCAGATGAGAGGGCATTTCATCTATACAGTTAGTGATGTTAGAACCTAAACACCACTGTATTAACAGCTATGGGTTTATTTACTATTACCATAGGGCCTGGAACTGTGAAAATCACTTTATTCAGTATGCCACTAGATCTACAACAGAATAACAGCATTGTAAGGTAGATATTTTTATCTTGTTTTACAGATGAGGGCTTAGCTTTGGATGATAATTATTCAACATGATAGATAGAGAAAGCATCAGCCAGAGTTGGAAGCCACTGTTGTATTAACAGACTGCCTAACTCATGATTCCTTACTCCCGTTTTGCAGCTGTACCAGTTGGCATCTGCCTGAGACAGAAATGTGTTTTCAGAGGCAGATATGTGGTGCTGTCCAGCCCCATGGGCTTCGATGAGTTTATGTGACTTCTTAGAATTTATTTTCAGCTCAGGTTGATACGTGAGAGGGTCTGGATGTCTCTCACCCAAATTCCTTAAGCATATTGGAACTGATGTACTTCGACAGTAATTCCTCTTAGAAGGGTAAATGTCATTTTTTTTTTTATGCATTCCCAATATGAAATCAGGAATCAAAGAGATGGGAAATACTTGGAGAAACTGGTATGCACTTGTGTGATAACCCTAGTCTAATTCTTTATTTACAATACTAATAAGGTGGCTAGTCATGCCTGCTCATTCTGTCACAGACAGAAGGAAGTCAAGCAGATTCTCCAAGTAAAGGCTATTTTATGATACTGTATACCCAAAGCAAACTGATTGGTCCTAAAAAAGATTTTACTATTTGTCACTACTTTGCAAGAGTATAGTGATCTTTTTCATGCACAACTATAAAATGCTATTTCTGGAGGATTGAAAAGTTTAGATACACAGAGTATAGTTCAGAAATGGGCTTAATCTATTAACAAAGTGTTGATATTATTGGTCACTTTTGAAAATTAAAAGAACTGAAAAGACAACATATTCTCTAATATATGGATTACTTTACTTTGCCTTGCTCTACTTTAAACAATAGCTTAGACCTGTTTAGTGATTCACAAACTGCCCCATCCCCTGCATTTACATCTACTTTTGAACATTTGAATATGAAATCTAATACCTGTTGTAGTCAATTGAAAAATAAGTCTTAATATGAGATGAGTTAATTATAGATGCCTTATAGTCTTAGTCTTTCTTTTTTAATGTAGAGAGATTTCCATGAGATTAAGCCAAAAAGGCTTATACAATCTCACTATTTCTATCTCTGTCTCTAAGCAGACACACACACACACACACACACACACATACACACACACACACACATATACATGATTTTCTACTAATGGCTAAACTTCTGCCTTTAGGGAGAAAATGATACATGAAGAATGATCTATGGCACCTTTGTGTGGTTTTCCTAATGGAGAAATGGTGATCCTTGCCACTTCATGAAGGTTTCATGCCCTATTATTAGTTCCCTTGAATCAGATGGTATGTAAGTGTTGAGCATCTAAAAGGTGACTATGTCTTTATCCTCACAGAATTCTAGGCATGAAGCAACAAAACAAGCACTGTTCTTATGTGATTTAAGGTGTGGTCACACAATATTAATATAGGAAAAAATCTTTTGTGGAAAACCAGCGCATGACTCTTAATGCAATAAAGAATACTATAATATCCAGATGAGCCCCCAGAATTGCTTCATTCGAAAACACGGCTTAGGTCCTCATCACTGAGGTGCTGTCCTACAGTCAGAAGCTTCGGGAGCTCATTAGGAATGCATAATCTTGAGCTTCAGCCAACACTTCTAAATTACTCCCGCCTTCTAACTATGAACCTCAGGTTATTCCTGTATGTGTTAAAGTTGAAAACATTGTCTTAAATCTGATTGGAAAAAACCTCCAATCATAAAAAATGCATGAGCTAAGATGTGTGTGCTTAAACACCACCAAGGGGGTATTATCTCTCAAAGTACTTTGGGTATGGATATTTTTATGAAGTCTTGAATCTCTTCTAACACAAATGATCTCCAATTTATCATAGATGACAATAGAAAATTTTTGTCAGTCAACTTTCTGTTGCATAAAACAAAAAATCCCAGTAAAGCAAGCATGAAGAAAAAAAAATGATGAAGAAAGGTGGAAGGTTACATGTTATGGGAGATTCTTAGTTTCTAAAGTTAAAGAATAGAAAGAAAACCTGTTCGAAAGTTGAATTAAAGTGCCCCATTCCCATTATTAAGATTTCAATAAGTGCATTTCCTGATGCAGTTTATAATTCGTGGTTTCAAGTACAAATGGAGATGTTACGTGCATGTTAAACTCTGAATTGAAAAACATACTTGTGAATTCCTTTGTAAATGGCTCTTTTAATTGTAGTTCTTTGCAAAAAGGAAGTTAACACTTAAGTATCTATTAATTCTTGACAAGAACCTTATTTAAAACCAAGCAAAGTGTTTTTGAGAAGGCAGGTAGCTCTTAGCATTATGTGATCATCCAAAACTAGAAAAGTCATTATTACAAGTTTCTTAATCTTTATTTTTAATAAAAATCTTTATTTTATTATTTCAGTGTGCTTAGACAATGCTGAAAAGTATGTATGAAAAAGTATAAATGTCCCAAAATCCACTCAACCAGATGACCCAGTATTATGGATATATACATATAATAAATATATATCATACACACATACACACACATATATATTCTTTTTTTGCTTTGGAAATAAGCCCCCTTTTAATCTAAAATAGAATGTAAATGTGGTTTGTTTTACTATGTGGACTATTGACAGGATTTTTTAGGGGTGTTTTACCAGGGAAACTGCTGAGCAGTCACAGATTTGCCTCCTAGGTTTTTGATTTGTTTTGCTATTTCAATAAAATACCTCTTTTGTATGTGCTGCAGGTTTCTCTCCTTTTCTATATTGGATTAATACAAATAGAGCTGTGAATTATACATTATACATGTTCATTATACATATGTAAATGTGTATTATTTATAAAAAGAATTATTTATACAAATAGAGTTGTTAAGGCAATACTTATTTTACATTTCCATATGCCTTCAGTATAAACTGTTCTTTAGAAGATTTTATAATCTTAAAATTTATTTACTTAATCAGTATTACATTAGAAAGTTTTTTTCATAGATAAGAAAATAGAGCTGGTACATTTGCATACACATGCCCTACACACACACACACACACACACACACACAGACACACAAAACTTCTACTCACTTAAACAAACATGCTTCCATCCTTACAGAAACATCACACACACAGAAACATGCACACCTACTCACCCAAACAAGCATATTTTCCCTCTCCCACTAACATATCACACACACACACACACACACACACACACACACACACACACCACTTCTACCCACTTAAACAAACATGCTTCCATCCTTACAGAAACATCACATACAGAGAGACATGCACACCTACTCACCCAAACAAACCTGTTCCCACTCTCACACCAACACACACACAAACACACACCAACACAGACACACAGGCACACTTTCTATCCATCCAAACAAACATGCTTCCATTCTCATACAAATATTACACACACACACACACACACACACACACACACACACACACACACACTCACACACACACACACACACACACACACACACTTATTCACTTCCTCACTAAAACAAACAGGCTCCAACACTCACACAAACATCACACGCACATCTAACAACAAAAATGGAAATGCAGTTCTTTGAGCTACTGTTGAGAAGAATATCCTATGTTTGTAATTTTTTCATGTCAGTTGCCAGATTTTTATTATTTGTTTCCCTGTTTCAACATCATTAAGTATATAATTTAACATATCTGCTGTGAATATTTACATACTTTATGCCTCACCTATGTTGTGATTTTTATTGTACAAATTACCCAAAGGTTGATATTCACATGCTTGTCTTTTTGTTAATGGCTTCCACATTTACTTGCAGAATCAAGAGTTGGATATCACCAAAACGTTAAGACTATTAATACAAGCAACAAAATCTTTAATATTTCCACTTTTCTGTTTTTAAAAAAAATCTCATAGTCATTAATTGATAGGAAGTTCACTTGCCTTATTATCATTTTATAATACATTAATTTACTTTGCGAGGACCTCTAAAATTTATAAATGACTCCCTCTGTTTAATACAGCGCTTGGCTTGTGCTTGTCTGTATTATGTTGCTTACGTTACACTGATCCAGAACCACGTGAATTAAGCTTCACTGGTTTTTAGAATACCTTTTTTATGCTTTTGAAGGGAAGACTTTCTCATTATTTTTCTTTTAAAAATTTATAATGACTGTTATTAAAAGTGTTTCCTTGCAAAATCAATATCTTAACTTCAGGATAAAGTTTTCTCTTCAAAATAGTTTATAATTACACTATTAGTAATAGTACAGTTAGTATTCTTGTACTATTGACCTTTCTCTTCATAGAATGGTATGCTTCTTTGTTCATATTTTAAATAAATTGTAGAGTTGACTTGTAGATTTTGAACATTTTAAGTATATTCTTATGTTACATATTAATTGTCCCAATTATTATTTAAATTTATGTTATCTTGCTAGCAGGTGTGCATTAATTGTCATTAATATTTAAGAAGAAAACTTCCATATAAATATTTTTCTCATTCATAACCTCTTTTTGTGCTCTCAGTATCATAAAGCAAAGACTGTTATGTGTGCCTCGATGGCTAAAGACAATAATGAATGATTTGAGTATCTGAAAGTCTAGTTTCCTTTACACATGGTTCATGACCATTGGCTGATTGCTTTCTGAATATCCATCTCAAATTACATCTAGAACCACAATGGTTGTTAAGGGGCCATACTTCTCTGAAAGCATGCTTGCAGTCACAAAACACTCTAGAAATAGACAGAAAGCAACCTCTAAATTGTCAGCATAGATTGACTTGTATCGTGAGCTTGGTTTCCCTCCAGTTTTAGCCTTGTGGAGCTTGTGGGTCAGAAAGAGCAGAGATGCACGTACGAGGCTCCTTCCTAGTGTTCCTCTCACCACTGCTCTGTCACAGACCACCAAGGGAAGGGAGGCCTTTCTGTGCAAAGTGCCATCAAGGTCTGTAGAATTAGAAGTGAGTAGAGAGTTTATTAGAAATTGGATTTCTATGGAAGCAGGAGACTAGATCATAATTACAGATATGGGAGCCAGCCAGTAGAAGCTGGAAGGAACAGAAGGAATGATGAAGGTTAGACTAATAGGTCAACAGAAAGGACACTGGATTTAAAAAAAAAAAAACAAAAAAACAAAAAACAAAAAAAAAAAAAAACAAAAAAAACCCAAAAACTCCTAACAAACTGCAAAGGAAATTGAAAGGTGGAAAAATTCACTAATACAAAAGTCCTTGGCTAACAAAACAAAACAAAACAAAACAACAAAACCTCCTGATTCTTTTTCAACCACTCTGTACCTAAATGAAGTTGTTGACTTGCCTTCAGCAGGCCATTTCAGTTGTGTGTTTGGAGGATTTCCTCAAAGAACAGTAGGCTACTTCACTACCTGATTGAAAGTGAATAACAGAACTAGAGAGTTTCTGCTTTGTGCATTCTGAAGCTTTCGTTTATCCTTATATAGGTGCAGAGAGAAGTTGCACCCTGACCTCCAAAGTGACCGCAGGCTGCACACTTGCACTACCCCTTTTTCTGAAGCTAAATTTGGAGCTTGCAAAACCTCCTGTTTAAAAATACCTCCCAAAGTCTCCTGCTTAGCTTTGTTTCTGTTCTGTGAAACTCATGTCCTCATTTATAATTATGAATGCAGTATATTTTTATGTCAAAAATATAAAAGGACACATTTGATCCAGAACCCTTCAACATGCTTTACACAATAGAATTATTGTCATAGACTCTTATTCCTTTAGTCTAGAGACAAATCCTTTTAATGACTTTAGCTGTGTTTCATATATACACATACATTCTTAAATACAATTGAGCTAACAAAAATTAGGTTGTGGACAGGCCTCACTTAGATACAAGAGACAAGAAATATCCCAGCAGATTTTTTCAATGTAGGGTTTATATTTTTCTTTTAAGATTTCAATTTTATTCATAGTATGAAAGAGTGAACTTGTTGCTTGATATGAAATATAAAGTCATTTAAGAGACTGAATTAATTATTTTAAAATAGTATGTTTAGACATAAAATAATAATTTCATACAATTTCTTTACAAACACGTGGAATATTGACATGTGCTTTTCTATGCTCATTAAGAATTGTAAGTCAAAGGTGAGAATACTGGAAACTCCCAACGTGTAGCAATTCATTAATCACATATTCCATTTTCTAAGATGCTAGTTTACCTCCATCCTGCTATGTTGAAATATTCTTTCCATAGCACACTGCACTTTATTGTATGAACTGGACAGGTTATGTTTAAAAATAGTTTTTCTTTGAACTACTTTCTAAATGTATATTTTTTAAATGAACTAATGGTTGAGAGAAATTTGCAAATTTGTGAACTCTCAAATTGCTAGATCATTTGTATCTGATTTTGAGTATATTTAAATATCTTATACTGTCTTATACAAGGTATATTTCAATGATATCAAGTTTAAAATTTACTAAGATAATGATGTGTGGCTTATTTCAAGTAACTACAACTTAATTAGTAGCAGTAATGAAAAATACTGGATATAATGAAAGTATAGGTTCTAATTATACACTCACTCTGTATATTAGTCAATACACTTAATTATGAATAACTATCAGTAGGCTATATTAGACAATAGACTAACATATGTATTCCAGACTTCTAGAGATTAAAAATTCCATCAAAGGCAGTATATAGCTATACATGGATAATTTTGAGAGAATTCCTAGTAAAAACTATTTCTTGGTCTTAGATGATGTCTGAATCACCTGAGAATCAGTGAAAAGGTCCTGCAGATGGATCTGCTTATATAGGAGTCAGATAGCAAGTGGGCCTTTTAACACACTGATCTTTCATTTCTGTGGGTCCCATATCAGCAGATTCAACCAACACAGGATCAAAAGTAGGCCTATGATGGTTGCATCTGTGCATGTTTCTGTAGACTCCATGTTGTAACTGTTTCTAAGCCTTACAGTGGTGCAGAGTGGCAGTGTAGCACTGTATTAACCATGATCCTTGGCGAGTTAAAGTATATGCAAGAATATGGAAGGTTATATGAAAGTATATCATTTTATGTGTAGATGCTGGTATCTGGTCAAGGAGAGGGATCCTGAGAACAATTTATAGTATTTCCATATAGCCAAGAATGACTACACTTAATCTCAGAGTGGGGAGAACTATTCTCCAGTTTCCAGCACCTAACACTGTGGATCTTAGCTTGGCCTCAGGATTCAGTGGAAGTGTTCCTAAAGCTGAAGTTATCAGAAAGGGAGTATGGCAAGAAGCAAGATCTCTTGCCAAACCTGCCATGTATGGAACTCTTAGCAATTCTGTATGGCTGATTATAGCCTAAATTGTGAGACAGATTGGAGAGGCACAACAACATGAAGCAGTGACTAGTTCAGAGTGGGTTCTGAGTCACATTCAGGTTGTGAATGCCTTTGGTTAGAAAGACTCAAAGGGTTTCAAAGATCATTCTATCTATAGCACGAGAGAAAGCTAGGCTCCAGAGACAAAGCCCTGTCAGTGGCATGCAAGGACCCAGGTTGATGGGAAAGGCAGAGCACCAGAGCAGTTCTGTTCATTTTGCCTTGAAGGGGAAATAAACATGAACACTCAAGGATGTGCGTTTACTTGAAATACTTCTGAGTGAATTAGTATTAAGCCAGGATACCTGTGAGTTTAATTAGATTTCTTATCTTCTGATAGAAGCTCTAAGTGCTTGAACAGTGTGTGTGTGTGTGTGTGTGTGTGTGTGTGTGTGTGTGTGTGTGTGTGTGTTCTGATAAATGCAGTTATTTAATAAATGTGCCCACAGGGTTTTTAAAGAACATAAAATGTTTACTGCTTCTGTTTACCAGGTGATGCTGTTTATATCGCACATGTGCTCTGATTTATGGGAAAATGTTAGATTTTGTATTGCTATATCCATATTTTAGAGGAACAAATTCAAAGGAGGAGAAATATTCTCTTGATCCCTGGTTTCCCAGGTCTCAACTCATGCTTGATTGGCCCCACTGTTTTTCAGACACAGTGAGGCTGGTACTACCATGAGAGGAACAGTGGAGCAGAGGTTCACATGTTCAGTGGCTAAAGAAGGAGGCATTAGAGAGACAGAGTGGGTGTGCTGAGGAAGACAAGGTAGATTTTTGTCAGGCATGGCCCAGTATTCTACTTCCTCCAGCTAGACCCCACCTCCCAATAATAACCATTATAGAAATCCTGAGATTGGAGCCCTCAAGATCCAGTCAGCTATGGAAAGTCTGTCAGCTGTGTGCCAAGCCTTCAACACACAGCCTTCAGGAATTAGTCTAGACTCAAGAACAAGAACAATAGGCAGTTCAGCTTCACTGTTTTGGACGACATCTTCCCATTGAAAAGCAACTGGTTACTGCAGAGTAATCACATTGGAACACATGTTCCAGCCAGCCCTCCCCAGCTGCTGCTATGCACAACCATCTGAAGGTTGAACTATTTCAGAAGATAATTTGTTAAAAACAACATTCCAAGGTGCAAAAAAGGAGTTTGGGACCATACCTCACAAAACCCTTCCTAACTGAGATGAGAAAACTTTCTGTAAAAATAATCTCTTGCTGCTGAACTGAAGGTCCTAAAATTCAGCTAAGAATGTAGCTTGTTGCCCACTCATATTTTTTTATTAGAAATATTATCATTCTATATTACGCCATAGCATAATGTTATAATGGTTAAAGAATCTCTCCTAATATTTTGAGAACTCCTGCCTGTATTGTTGATTTGGAAGAGTAACCCGTCAATGCTTACCAAATGAGTTACATGCATTGGGCATCTCCTCTTGCTAGCCACTGTTCTAATACTTCATTTTCCCTTGTGCTAAAATAGTTATGTTTAAACCTATTGACAATCTTCTGGAATCTATATGTATTCAATAGATTTATTTGCATTTTATTCAGAAGAAATCAAAATACATGTTTCTGGAAGTTGTATCAGAGGGATTTGGTTTCTTTACTTTGAAATTCCTAATCACTGTGCTTTTTCTGTTGGAAATGTTAATATTTAGTGGCAGAAGTAATATAAACACTGATTAACACACTTGCAGTCACAGGTACTTTAACAGAGAGAAATGATTTCCCACAAACTCCAGGATGCTATTAGCTCTCTTCTGGTTTTGTTATTTTTATTGTTGCCATGGGATATTTTGAAAATTAAAATTATCTCAGAGGTATATAACTTCATTGTCATGAAAAGCAAATAAACTTGTAAAGATGAAGCTAGAGGTTTTTTTGGGGTAGGATTTCTATTCAACTGGAATTGCCTTTGACATCATACCCGAGCCCTTTTCCTACAAGGCAACCTTCAGTTTTCTGCCACTGCTAAACTGGAAATCTGTGATATTATAGGGTAGTCTTTGTAGAGAAACATAGGCAAATTATGTTTCCTTCCTTCAAGGCCGATTGTCTAGAAAGTTCCTGTGTGGTGGGCTATGCTGCAGAATTCTACTTCTCAATCGAAGGGCACTTCAGTGAGTGACTTCTTAGCGCGCACCTTTCTTACACCCTTCTATGCTGATGCTTTAGGTATGTGCTTATCTGGTCCTGCCTTTAAGCTAGGTTAGAAGATAACCTGCCTAAACTGGTTAGGCTTAGAAATATGCCTCCGAGCCTAGGGTGAGTTCAGTGTGAGAAAATCTGTCAGAGCAGGGTAAGACTTCTGCCTTCTGAGCCAGTCCAGTAATCTTTGTAAATCTGTGAGGTAGAAAGAGGAACTGATATTTTTAACAGCACTGTACAGCAGTGCTGCCCTGTCATTCTTAATGGGAGTCTGTGTGTAAAGTCAAAGTACTCAGTTTCGAAAACTTAGATCCTCACCTGCATAGGATCCAAGTTTTCTGAACTATGGGTTTGACACTATGAGGGAGCCTAGTTTAGACAAAGGAGCACAAAACACATGAAAAGGTCTTGGAAGGAGACAGGGCAGGTACAGGGCTCTGAACTTAAGCTTCCTGGACCTGAGGGTAAACTGTTTCTAGCTTCACATGTAAACTTGCATCGTTTAAGTCTGAACTGATGTATCTAGGTATATTTTGGGTTTGTGTGTACTCATACAGTGTGTGTGCATCTGTAGATCCATGCACCTGTGTGTATATTGGCTCTCACCTTTGAGAGCGTCTGAGAATAGTCTCTTCCTTATTGTTTTTTCTGCCTCATATACAAGACTAGCTGGCCCACCACTTCCAATGTTTTGTCTCTTTTGCCCACCTCCTCTAAGAAGACACTGGGGTTGCAAACAGATGTTACTGCATTCAACTTTTGCATGGTTCCTGGGGATGTAAACTCAGGTTTTCACATTTACATGACATATGTGTTTATCCACTCACCTATATCTACCACCCATGAATCTAGTTACATTAAAATGGCTTTAAATGTAACACTCTTAGGGAAAACTTATCTTTGTTTGGAATTCCAGTGCTTGTTACAGCTAACATAACAAGTAATGATCCATCACCTCACCCAGACGCCCACTTCATTGAGGCTGAAGAGAAGCTGAGATAGCCAGCCTGGTACTCCTTGTGCCTTGTGCCATGAGGGGAATACTGTAGCAGCAAAGATAGAACAGAGGGATTTTGGGGGTTTATTACCTTCTAGCGAGCCCCATCTGCAGCCCCAATGCTGTTTGGGATGCGCTGGTCGAAGTTTCTTTTGTCGTCATGTGCACAGAGGATTCATCAATCGTGGGAATAACACATGCCATTTTTTTTTTTTTTGAGTGAGTACAGGGATAATATCTCCCAACTATGTCAGAAACTTGAAAATAAAACAAAACAAAATAGGCTAGATGACCACTTTGGTAGGAAATTAGGAAGAAGTAGTTATAATAGCTCCAAAGTGAAATTTACATAAAATGCCACCTGAGAATATTCAGCTTGTTTGTGAATACCTCTGACTGTTTCTTAAGCTAATACAATTCAGGTGAAAAAAAAATGACAAAAAGGGCATCGTTCAAAGGGGCTGCTTAATGTGAGCAAGTCAGACTAGTACAACTGAGTATCTGATTAAACCAGAAATATGTTCAAAGATTTCAGAGGTAAGAAATCTATTTATCTCCAAGCCTTCAAAGTAAATACATTGTTTCTGAGAAGGGCGCCATGATAAACAGTAAAAATAATGATGTTTTCTCTTCTCTCAAAACAATCTGTTGTTAAGTAACAGTAAGGTTTAGTGTTCATAAAATTTAGGGAGATAAGAATGGGGGTGAGTTCAGGGTCTGCATAATGGTGGTGGATTATCTCTTCAGGAAAACATAGGGGAAACTGGTAAATAATAAACTGCCGACGAAGAAACACCCTAAACAAGGAATTAGGGACTGATCAAAGAACCAGCGGCATAGACAAGATCAAGACCAACTGTATAATTATTAGTGCCAGTGCTAAATGAAACATGGAAACTTGTTTAAAAAGAATCAGATGATATTCACCGTGTTTAACACCACATTTGATTAGGAAGGGTAGCCTTCCTACTATGGCTTATTATTGAGTTGATTAGATGGCAGACATGGGAGAGGTAGTGAGTTCCCTAAGGACATATATTTACAGTAAAGATTTTGATGAATGCTGCCAACAACAGCTACCTATTTACAAAGAGTTCAGATGTGCTGTGTGCTAGCCTGAGCGTTTTTTTATGTTGCAATTTACTTAAGTTTCATTGAAATCCTCTGATGAATGAACAAAACTAAAACAAACAAAAAACCCAAAACCAAAAAACAGCAGCAGCAGCAGCAGCAGCAGCAGCAGCAGCAGCAGCAGCAGCAGCAGCAGCAGAAACTATCTTAGAATTTTACAAGCGAGAAACTAAGACATAGTAGTGAAAGCAAAATAACCTCCTCTCTGTCTTAAACCTACCAATGTGAAAGTTTGGTAAACCCTATCAATCCCAGAGAATGAACATGTTAAGATTATAAACTAGTTTAATAAACATTTATTTATACATGCTCTTGACAGCATGTATGAGGAGAGGAATCTTTTCCTCCATGCGACTCTCAGCATACTACTGTACTCCTACTGAATTTGTACTAACCTTGTTGGTGATGAGAAAGAGAAGTATTAGTAATTTCAAACTAATGCAGCTGCCACATCATTTAAACAAGTGTGGGTCATTTAGAACTTGGGGTGTGGTGTCCTGCACAGGGTGTGCACGCAGCCACATGCCCTCAAAGATACCTTTGAATTTTTTATGTAACCTCTTGTTGGAGAATCTTGGTGACTTTGTTACTTCTGGAATAGTGAAGAGAGACTCTCCTGATCGATCCTTTGATCTCAGCTTCAGAATGAAGTTGATTGTCTTGAATGCTCCACTGCATTCCTCTGATTAAGAAGCAAGAGCTGTCAGTTAAGCCTTGTCCTGAAATGAAGTAATTTTCCTAAGTTTGTGTTTTCTGGTGGCTTCCTCTTTGTTCTTGTTTGACTTGGATTTTCTCTGCTACATTAATGGATTTTATTCTTTAACATTTTAAGCCATTTTAAATCCTATTTCAGAAGCAAAAGGCATACATGCATAAAACTCTAAAACGCTGATTTTAAAAGTCTGTCCTCGTCAGCTTTATTCCCTGGGTGCAGCAAAAGAGCTACTAATGAAGTTGAAGCATTCTAACAACACAATTATTTGTTGGAGACTTTACAGCTCCAGGAAGAAACCATCTAGGAGGCATAAGGAAAGATCCCAAGTAAACAACAGCATATTATAAAGATTTCAAATAACAAGAAAAGTATCTCAATCTTCAGAAAAATCTTATGCAATTAAGGTTAAAGTGGATGACGGTTGGGGTTTAGCTGATACTTAGGAAGGAGACTCCACTGGGAACAAGCTCAGAGAGAGGGAACCTGCTGGCAGACAGCCCTTTGCTGGGTGACGCAGTTCTTAGAAGATGCAACATCTGCTCCTGCATTCCCTGAAGTTTCTAGCATCCCAGAAGAATTAGGAGCCAGTCTGGTTTATGGAGATTGTGCTCTGTGCCTCCCTTTCCAAGTCATCTCGGGGACACAAATTGGATTTTTTTTCTTAAAACCAGTCAGGCATGGCGCACTGTGCAGGATTTTCCACTCTGTGTTCATTGGGTGCTAGATAAAAGGCAGCTGTGTAACCCCCACCCCCGGTTTGTGGTATCATTTAAGCTAGTGTTTATAACCAGCTAATAAACAGACAGATACATAGGCTTGGTAGACTGTAAAGGCATTTGGAAGTCCTTTCAGGTGAAAAAACTGCCTTTCGTTATTAGGAATAAAAATATTTTCATTTGTAGAGCTCACAAATACAAAGTATGAGTAAATTGTGAATAAAATGGGATCGTAAGAATGGGCCTTATTCCTGGGAGTATAGTCAGAGCCTCTTGTATGAGAGTTAAGGAAAGGGGGTCAAGAGAGGTGTATGGAGGAGGAGGCATGTATATTGATGTTTTAAGTACTTTAGCTCTGGGCAAGGCACCTCTTTCTGGGGATTCATCAATTCAACTACTATTTGTATATACCCACTGAAGTGCTATTTTCATCTTGGTGTAACATATTGTTTTGAATGTAAAATGTGATACTCCATTGTTAAAAGTTCATAGAATCATGGGAAATCATACATGAACCTATGAAGAGACATATTCTTTAAAAGTAGGTAAGATTTCTGTAGAAGCAAAACAAAACCTAGTGGGTATTCACCGTAGGTGAGGTGATCGATTGGCTGAGAGTGGAGTGATTGGTGCTGGAGACAAAGTCATTGGCACTCAAGATGAAATGATCTGTGCTGTTTGTTGATCAGATTTATTGGATGTGAAGGCCAAGCAAATATGAAATGAGGCTGAGTGTTCACTTCCATGTTTAAATCACTTGTAATTTCCTAGGTAGAATCCTGCACTTAAGTGTCTGTTTTAGTTGGGGTCATTTTCTCTTATCAAGCATATGCTGAGTGCTTACTGTGCCCCAGTTGTATAGCTGGGTAATTCAAATCCCAAAACCTCTCAGTGCTCCAATATAGTCAGAAGCTGGGATAACAAAGCCTCTCTCCATTGTTTGTTTATCTTCTTGTTACTCTAGTTCCTAGCTCTCCCCAGGAAAGAATTTTAAACCACCACCTCATGCTTCCACATCTTACAAAATTCTAGACTTCTTACTGCTACGTTGTTGGTGGAGCTGGATGTATCCTGTTTGGAGCTAATGATTTCCTCCCTTGTGTTTGCTCGAGCACTTCAAACTTCTCCCTTATCCCAGTTCTTTCTATTCTTGCTTTTATTCCCCACTAGACTGTGAGGTCCCCAGAGGCATGGATTCTAATTAATCCTGTATCTCTCTTCCTCCTGTTGTTAGGAAAATACTTTTCTTGTAGAAATGACATATGTCGTTGATTCATTTGGCCACAGACCCATGGTTAGTTACTATTAACATTATTATTCTTATTTTTACATGGTGAGAAACCTAATACCTACAGAAAACTCTCTCCTGTCCCCTGTACCTGCAAACATAATTCCCAGAATCATATTTATCATAATAGTTATGTATTCTAAACTCTTTTTTAGATAAGTATGAGCTAAAGTAATAAGCCATCTTAGAAGTATAAATTTTGAAAGCTTGATTTTCTAAAGCCCTTTATTCTAAGAGGAGAATATCAGGAGGTTTTAAAAACCATTCAGAAAGCACGTGCTTTCAAACATGTCTAATGCTTGTGTCATAGATGAGGCCCATGGACAGCAAGGGATCAGCCAGAGTGATCTTCCCCTCCAACAAGACAATGGTATTTCATAATTTGAAATGAATTTCTAATTATTTTAATGGGATTATTCTGCTCTTTGGCATATCAAGCAATTTGTTTTACACCTTTTCTCATTATTTTTCATTCTTGAAGACTTAAATAGAAGAGGCATGACAGAATAGGAGTCCTGTTTCATCTCTTGGACCATTAATTATGCCATGGGAATCTCTGTACTGATGAGACCCCAAGAGAAATGAATCTTGTCAGGTTGGACTTCGTTTAACAGATTTCATTCTTTATCCTTCAAACAAGTTTTCTTAGAAAGCCATTAATCACTAAAGTATGGATTAAAATGGTGACAATAATGGAAATATAACCAACAACAAATTGTTCATGGTTGGCTTCTTCAAGGACCTGACAGCTAATTTATAAAACAAGTTATTTTTATGCAGAAGGACTTTTCTGACTATAGTAAAATTGTTTTAACAAAATGTTCAGCATCATTCCATGGCCTGTGGGAGAATACGCCAACACAGACTGTCTTCTGTCCTGTCAGAGTCCTGTTTCTTGCCATGTTTTGCCAGATTTCATTGAATACTTGTCCTGAGTCACTGCCTGAATGTACCCTTCAGATAATTACTAAGTTTGTTCCTGTAAAAAGTTATATGTAAAGTGTATTCTATTTTCTTTACTCTGTGTCTATATTGAAAAGCTCTCAGGTTGTACTGAAAAAAAAAAAAACCCTAAAAAGTGGGCGAAACATTGGTTTTCATTTCATATAATGATTGACCTCAATTTCATTCATAGATCTATATCCCAAACATTGACATTAGTGCATATGGATTTCTTTTATAATTTATAAGCATTTATCTTTATCAGCTCTCCATCCTTTCTAGCTGGCTGATCTGTGTCAGAATGTTACTGTTGTAAAAAAATAAAAAGCAAGAGCTTGGTCCCTTTCAGACGCCTGTAATGACAATGAGGCAATGTGCAGGCACTGTAGAATATACCTAGTTAAGCCCGTGTGGCAGACAATAGGGCCAAACAAAGAAGATAGTAGTTTATGTTTCTGTTGATATGAAGAAAACACCATAACCAAGGCAACTTACAGAATAGTGTGTTTGTCTTATGGTTCCACAAGTGCAATTATAGCAGCAAATGATATGAGCAGGAAGCTACACACATCTCTAAGCACAAATACAAAGCAGAGAGAAAACTGGAAATGGGGTGGAGTTTTAGGCTCTCAAAGTCTGCCTCCAGTGACATATATACTTCACAAGGCCAAATCCTCTAAAATCCTTCTTCCCAAAGCACTGCCAATTGGGGACCACACATTTAAATACTGGAGCTCATGGGAAACATTTTTCATTTAAATCACCACAGATACCTAAAAGTCTTCTTCATTCTTTACTTTATCCATTCATGGCTTAGCAACTTCATTAGTAAAAGCCAGCCAATATGTGACTGCTTAGGCACTTAGCATTATATCCAATGCTTCTCATGTTAATTTTAATTATGTGTACATATATGTGTCTTATGTGTGGGCATGTCCACATGTGTGCAAGTGTCCGTGGAGGCCAGAAGAGGTCATCAGATCCTGTGGAGCTGAAATTACAGGCTTTTGTGAACAACTGGTTTGGGTGCTGGAAACTAATCTCTGACAGTCTGCAAGAGTAGTATATGCTCTTAGCCATTAAGCCTTCTCTCCAGCCCCCTATATCTAGTGGTTTTTCTTTTTTAAAGTATGTTGTTATTTGGCAGATTAGAAAACTGAGCCATAGAGTTTGACTAATACCAACATAGAAAACTGTCCTGTGAGAAAAACTCCAAAGGGTAGTTCTAAGACAACCCCTTCTACTTTTTGTTGATTGATACTTGACTCCTTATCAAGTCATAGGTTCTAATAGCAGTTCTGGGTGCGGAAGTTATAACATGAAGTCCCTGCTTTGCATAAGTATGATATAGAGTTTATATTTAATCTTTAGCTACTCACACAACCTTGGCACACCTATCTGAGCTTCCTCTAGGGCTTGTAAATTTAAAAAAAAAACAAAAACAAAAACCTTCTTTCTATTTTGTCAAGAAGATTCTTCAGAGCAGAATCCTGGAATTTACATTTTTCTACAACTACCTTTGATTCTATCTTGTTCTGAAGGGTGGCAGGGAAAATGTCTGAAACTTTATTAAGACAGAGAACTGAGGGAAGAGAGCGTGCTGAAAAGCCCCTGGCTTCATTTTAGATGGAGAACCACTAACACCAGACAGGGGGCATGCAGGGTAAATACCATTACAAATGCATTTGATGTTTTGTTTAAGTAGTGAGATTTCTGTGTAGTGTAAATGGAAAGAAGAAACTGTTTTTCATTGTGGAGTCAGATATTGACACCAGGCCTAGTCTGTGTTGTCAGCAATAGTATGATTGTTCCTGTTTGAGCAACTGGTTCTCTGAGAAATGAACAAATGATGTACGAGCTTTTATATCTTTCCCTTGTTTAATTCCAGCCGACCTAAGATCTCTGAGCATGTGGATTTCAAGGGATACACTCAGTCGTTCCAGTCAGCCTTGTGCGTATATATGAGTTTTTACAGTGAGTGGCTGCAAGCAGCAACAGAGTCATTGTTCATCCTAAAAAAAATATACACAGACCCAGACCCTGTGAGCTTCCAGCTACCTAGGCAAATGGAAGATGTTCATTTCATATCAAGTCTTTTGCTTAAAGGTTTAACATTGCATTGTATTTGAGTCCTTTGGATATTCTGTAAATTTCTAGGTCAGAGAAGATAATATCAGCCTCCTGATGTAGGTGAGAAGGCCAAGATCTGATACAGTCAAGGGTCTTCTCTAAGGTCATATGGTTTTTAAGAGAAAAAAACCTGACTTTTTTTTAATGTGTGTTCAATTATTTTTCTTTTTTTCAGTCCACACTTGATCATTGCTGTTTAACCAGCTACAATTTGCAACCAGTAAAAGCTGCATGTGCAGTGCTGAGCTAGCATGGTGTGGGTGAGAATTCTGATACATTAGTTGAGGCACTTTGACAACATCCCATATCCGCGTGCTGTACACTGTATGACCCTGAGTTGAAACAGCTAGGCCTTCATTACACTATTATTAGGAGCCATTTTCTTGTTGGATGGAGAAATGATAGCTCTAGGGAGATAATTCAGAGACTAGAAGAAAACTAACTAAGGTCTGAAGTCACCTAGAAAAGTCCATCATGTGGACCAGTGGCTCTTGGAGACTGGCAACATCATCATGTCCGGAGAAAATCTTAGAAATGCACATTTGTGGGCCCTCCCACACTTGATATATCAGAACCTGGGGGATGCTGTGAGTGATCTTAACCAGCAAACATTCCAGGTCAATCTGATGCCCGAAATGTCTCCCCCACCTACAAACCATGAGAAGATTATGGGGTCTTAAGAAGACTTGCCTGTCTCATTCCAAGGTGACAGATTTTAAATCAGATGTAACTGAGTAGTCACTAATTTGATTGAG
Organism: Uromys caudimaculatus; assembly: GCA_028551405.1. Classification (NCBI taxonomy): domain Eukaryota; kingdom Metazoa; phylum Chordata; class Mammalia; order Rodentia; family Muridae; genus Uromys; species Uromys caudimaculatus. The sequence continues at coordinate 44,938,723 of CM052705.1, read as the reverse complement.
CTTATTTGAAGAGGCCCAATTAAGTTGTCTACTATTAATTGGGGGTTTATGGTAGAAATTAAGCTCTGTTAAAGTAAATTAAGATAGTTATACTCAATACACACCTGGCTTTGTGGCTTCTAAAACAGAATTCTACAAAGAATTTTCTTCTTGTAATTCCTCCTTTGCTCTTTCTTTATCTTTTTCTCTTCTTTTGACAGGGTCTGCCCCCAACCTCTCTATGTAGCTGATGCTGACCTTGAATTCCCAATTCTCTTGCCTTGTCTCCTGCTTGTTGGGATGATAGGTGTGAACCACATTGCAATGCTCAATTTATATGGGGATGGGCATCCATCCCAGGGCTTTGTGCTTGCCAGGAAAGCACTCTACAGTTGACTGACATGCCTGGCTCGAAAGTAGAAGGTTCTATTTAGATATTGAGTGCTCTTGGAATTTTGTTCTGGACTGTATCAAATAGATGGACCAGAGGCCTTAACATTTCATGTACTATGATGGCAATTGGAACACCTGACTGAATTAATCATTACTATGTGCATCTTTCAAAGCAGAGAGGCAAAGCCATTGGGATAGCAGACTGGGATAAACTACATTCCATGTAGATTTCCCTTCGGTTTGGCACAATGCTTCCCTCCCAGTGGGTGTTACCTCCTTGCCTTGATTTTACTTCTTCAACTTACCATAGCACATCATAGTCTTTAGCTAACGTGACCAATTCATTCTAGCTTGCATAAGACTGTTCTGTTCTTTACATTAAAAAGCCCATGCCCCACAAGCTTAGTCACTCTATTGTTAATTTACCTAAGTAATGATACCTACTGGGCATCATCTGTGCTTCCTTGGCCAGGTTGGTCCCTCACCCTCTGCCACTGTCAGTCCCAGCCTGCACTGGGAAAGAACAGAATTTTTTGGAATCAGTCTTCTTTGCCTCGTATACATATAAGTAATATTTGTAGGAAGCATGATTAAAAATTATTTTTTGGCTTTTTAAAGGATATCTTACTGATTTACAAATATCAGTTACAGATTACTGTCACTGTCAGATTCCCAAGTGCAGTTTATTAATGCTTGCAAGCATGTTGCTGCGGATAGACTTAAATTTAAAAAAGTCCACTTAGTGTAGAATCTCAGAGCTTGGCATGGTTCCCAGGTATTGATTATTTGAAGTAATTGAGTGATGCCATAAGAAAATTAATGTTGCCACATGTGGAACTGAATAGAGACTTTGTAAGGTGAGGAGGTTCCTGTAGAAACACTGGCTAATCTTGTACTGAAATGATAAAGGGACCCAAAAAACCATAATTGATTAGAGTAAAAAGAAAGAAAATTATTATTTTAAGAAATCTTAAACGAAGGGAAAATAAAGCACCAATTGTGGCAATTAATACTATGTTACTGATGAAGAATCGACAAGTCTAAATTTTGACAATGGAAATGAACTCAACTTTAAAACTGGTCAGAGGAGCTCAGATGAGTCAAGCAGCTCCATAACTGGGTTAAAATCCAAGAGCTACCTGTGGCTGCATATAAATGTCCACTCATTTTTATCCAAAAGATGGCAGTTGAAACCTTGGAGATGTCATAGTGTCCTTGCATCAATATGGCAAGTCATTGTTAACAGCAGATGGCTGAGTTAAGTAATGCCATTGGACAGATAGCCTTTGATTCTTTCTCAAAACCTTTTAGGTTGTATGATTAATATTTATTTTTATTTTTTATTGTTAGGATTAATTTTATGTTTATGGGTGTTTTGCTTTATGTCTGTATCACATGAATTCATAGTACCTTTAGAGGCCAGAGGAGGGCATTGAAACACTTGGAACTGGGGTTACAGACAGTTGTGAGCTAACATGTGGGTGCTGGGAATTGAACCCAGGTTGTCTGGAAGAGAAATCAGTGCTCTTAACTGCTGAGCCATCTCTCCATTCCTTGAAATTAACATGTCCTCTGGAATTTCTGTGATTCTTTCTGTACTGCTGTAGCAGTGAAATTTCAGAAATCTAAGAACAATGAAATTGATCATATATGCTGATCTTTTAATCGATTTTCTTTAATGCTAAAATTATAACGTCCTAGGATTGTACAATTGTATCAGTTAATTTTAAATCTATGCAACAAAAATGCCTGGGGCTGATTCTTACTTTAAAAAATGGTTTAGCTCAGATTTTGAGTCTGTAAAATCAAGTTTGTCTCTGATAAAGGGTCTATTATTGAAACTGATAAAATCTAGAATCACCAGAAAGATGAGCTTTTGGGTATGTGTATGTGAGAGCGTGATTACATTATCTAAGGTCCCATGACCTCAGAGAAGTATTCCCTGAGTGGGATCTTAGGATGTGTAAACAGAGAAAGAGACTTTCCTGCTATGCATGTGTTCACTGATCTCTTCTTTGAATGTGGACTATATCTTCAACTATGAGCTAAAAATAAACTTTTTCCTCTCTTAAATTACCCATTTTTTCAGAATATTTTGTTAGAGCCAGAGAAAGGAAATTAAGACCGGGATCTAGCCTGGTTGTAGCAAGATGGAGAAGCAGAAAGTGGCTGGCGATGTGCGGAAGGGGCCAATTATATGTGTTGTCTGCTCTTCATAGTAACTCCTGAAAAAGACCTAACCCACCCAAAGAAACCTGCATTAATGTCTTCCAAGGCAATGCCTCAGTGAACTATTTACCTTGCTGTAGTCCTAAGCTCTTCAGGTTTGTACTGCCTGCATATCACCATTCTAGAGACTACACTCTCAGTGAGGACACACCACGTGGGAACCATAGAAACAATGATTAGGTTAGGGTTTGAGGCTACCAACAATAGTTATAGTTCCTATAAAATTTGTATCCTGAGCAGGGTATCATCCATTATTTCCTTTATCTCTGATCAAAATCCTTTGAAGTAGATAGCTTAGTAGCTATTATTAGTAAACCAAGTGTCTGCATGTTTGCAAAGACATTATTGTAAAATAAATGGTAATAAAATCTGGTCTGTTGGTTCCCTCTCATGATAACCTTCTCTCAAGCTTCCAGATCTTAAAGGGAGTATAGCCTGTGGTTGCTTCGTAGTGATGACTTCAGAAGCTTATGGCCTGCCTTCATTAATCAGAAAGACGGACCTTTCTGTATGGAGGGATTTAGATGGAAAAAGACCCCTTGCACTACAGTGAAAGTTTGGTAGCACAGTTTTCAGAGACATTTTAACTGAGAACCCAGGATGAAGCCAGGCTGATTGAGGGCAGAAGAAGACTGAGCCAATTAAAGAAAAACCCTGGGAAGCCAGGCTTAAGTGGCACAAAGATTCAGATGAGTGAGCTGATGAAATTGCACCCCTAGCTGAAAAGCATCACACTTGAAGTAAAACTGTAGAATGCTCTGCTAACTTTTAGCAGTGGGAGTTACATAATCTAATAATTAATTGTCTGTAGCTTCCAGGCCTATTAGTGAGGTGGGGAACAGACTCCAGAGGCCCGTCCCTGGCTTCTGCGGAACATTGCCTTAGGTACTCAGCCCAAATTGATAATGCTTACAAGTTGTTTTCCCGTCAGTTTGGAACCCTAAGCACAATCTCTCTTTTGCTAATGGGCATTTTAAGTGTATTTTAAAGATTTCTTATTGGCTTCCCACTTACAGTTGGAAATCATCTAGAAGATAACCAAGTTTCGAAGTATCAGATGTAGCAATTTGGTTTTCTCTGAAAGATACTGCTGCAAATACAGAGGCAGCGGGATATCTGTGACAAACTAGAGAAAGCTGAGGATGTGTACAGACGGGCATATTCTTCTGATATTGTTAAGTGAGCTGCCCTAGACGTAGGGGGAGGTCCATTTTTCTTTCTTTCTTTTTTTTTTTTTTTCGAGACAGGGTTTCTCTGTGTAGCCCTGGCTGTCCTGGAACTCACTCTGTAGACCAGGCTGGCCTCAAACTCAGAAATCCACCTGCCTCTGCCTCCCAAGTGCTGGGATTAAAGGTGTGCATCACCACTGCCCAGCTATTGAGCACACCGACTCTCACAAAGGGAGAATCTGAACATAAAGCCCATTCTTGTCTGACATCCCACTTGAAAGGGAAGCTCCAAGCAAGTATGTAGCTCCCAGGGGAGGTTGGTCAGAGGCTTGGAACAGGGCAGGCTTAGTCTGCAAGGGCCATAGGTTTCCTTGTGATGTACCTAGAAACTGGCAGAGGACTTGGCGAAACCCCTGGGCTGCTTTCCTGACCACTTTAGTTTCTTCCCTTCACCCACAGATCACTGAGGAGCCTGTTCCTTTCAAGTGGTAAAATGAAGTTAAAAATAGACTTCTATTTTATATGTACCTTTGTTTTTTTTTTCCCCAAAAAACATTTCAGATGATAGGAACAAAATACAGGGATCCATTTCAGCAGAGTCCTGGAAAAGTCTTCCTACAGTTGAATACAAAATGGGCTCAGTTTCAAAGACATTAAGCTGCCACTGGAGAGTGGAAATGCCTTTTGGGACTGCCTGTCGGGTCCTGGAATGTCAGCATCCTGTTGTCATAACACTGGGTAAGAGTTCCAAGGTAAATAAAGACACATCATAGTGAAAGGAGCGTTGCCGAGAGCCGCATGCTTTGTGGAAGCAATCCTAGTACATAGAGCCTGCCTTTCCTATGCGATGTGGCGCATGGTTTTTCTGGATTGTTTGGACCATATCCAAGCTAGCAGATCCCAGTGTTCCTAAACGCTGTGTGTCATCAGCCTGATCTTCTTGAATGTCCTTTATGCTCAGCACTTGTTGAAGGTAATAGAACCTGTGAAGATCTAAATGCAAGTGTTTTAGAAATAATTTATTTTAAAAGTGCTTGGAAATTTCCTGGATTTGTAACTGCAAATAACATTCAATTAAAATGTTATTTTACTGTGCTACTCGTGGTGATTTGGTCTTAGAGGGTAGGAGACCATACGTAGATCACGGACAACTTCATGTGTGTTCCTTTAGTTCTAGCTCATTAATTACCACTGTACATATTTATACTGAAAATTCCAAGCACCCATCTCTCCTCAGATGGGAAAATGACCTGCTAAGGTTCTCCACCATGCTCTTTCTGGGGACATGCCCCATTATAGTCTTGGCTTGGCTTTTCAGCCTTATCATGGGTAAACATATAGAGAGGGTGTCTCTCCTTCATCTGTTGCGGTTCTTCTTTCTGTGTTAATTCTGCTCTTCCTTGTCCCTTGTTCTTCATGTCTGTTTCCAGCTGTGTCTCTGAGGGAAATTAGAACTTCTCCATCTGCTTACTTGCCCTTTACTCTAGTTTTATCTACTTATTTTCACTGGATGTAGAAGAGTATGGTGGTGTCACAATTAGACCAGAAACTAAAGTCTGTCTTATCAGTGACTAAAGGCACTAATGTCAGCATCAGTTAAAAGCCTATGTCAGCAATAACGTGGTGTACTTTGTCTACAAGCTTTCTGGACAACTGTCTAAACCATGACTACATGCCAAATTTCAGTATTTCTTTATGCTGAATCACTGCCATGATTGACAGCGCCAAAGCAGTGTACACATTAACATGCTCTGCTTGTAAGACTAGTGAGACATGCTTCTTGAGCTAAAATTCTGAATGGATGTTGTAGGCTGTGCTGTGATGGGAAGAGGTCAAGGAACCAGATAGGCCTAAGTGGAATTTGAATTGCTTCTGTTGTAGAGCTGCAGTAACCTTCGGAGAGCTTGAGAAATTGCAGGAAATGGGCTTTTGGGTATGAGGTTTGAACAGCTGGCTGCCAATGTCTGGGGTGAACCATGGTATCAAGTCCTTGGAAACCTAATTTTATTTCCATAGTCAATAGTGAGTCAGGGGTGTCCAGTGGCCATTCTTCGAAGCACAGTACTCTGTCAGTTTTCTGACTTGTAATTTTCTTATCTGTTTCTCTTCATTGCTGAGCACACAACCCTGCTTCTGATTGAGCCAATAGATGAGGAGTTGAAGTTGTGTGACCCAAAGGTAGCGTGTTTCTATCATTAACCCTTATTCTGTTTTGCAGAACTTTATGAGACATCCCAAGCCCAAGGTTACTGGAAGAAACAAGAGGCCAATCATTTGTCCTAAACAAAGTGACTGGATTTAAAATCGAAAGATATAAAATCGAGTCACATCTCTTGTGATGACCTAATCTGATGATGTATATTTGTACATCTGGGATATTACCTCAGTCCATTTTTTATTTCCATTAGAGTGAATTTTAGCACACATTTATATAATTATTTTTATTCTCAAATCTGAGGGCCAGTATTAAATTCTTTCCTCAATCTGAGTTTAATAGTGAAAGCAGAATAAAAGTATGCTTATGTCGTGTGCCATTTTGATTTTCCTTCCTATCTTGTGCTTTTTCTGATTATTACCATTCAGATGTTCATGTGATTTTACCTTACATTTTTCCCCCGGCCACTATAATTCTCTGGCTATGAACTTCTTGGTTTGTAATATTCCTTTGGAATGGAACTCACTTGAGAAATATTTTCATTTGCATCATATTTATTGATAGACTTTCCTGCTATATTGTTTAACGTGAAGTAGAGAAAACTGGGCACCATGACACAGAACCACTTGGCCACATAGTCAGACGAATACTATGGCTATAAAGAAAATGGGATGAGCCATTGTAGAGTTTGAGTTCACCTATTGTTCATGGAAGTCTTCTGCAATCCCCCTCTCATTTTCAGGATGTAGATTAATTAGCCTTATCTTTTCAGCTTTTGAAAATGGGCTTGTGTGTTCCCAGTAGTGATGGATGCTTTTCAGAGGGATCCAGAAAGTCCCTAATTTGATTATCACCCCATCTGCAACTTTATGTGGCCATGGAGCAGGTCCAATAAGACAGCAATGATTTTGATATTAGTGCAAGTCTTAGGAGTGTGGAAATGCTGTTGCTGAAACCCACTCAGGCATGGGACACTTCTGTGCCTCGCTGAGCAGTCTCAATTCAGAAATATAAAGGCAAATCTCATGTAGGAAATACAGTAAATAGAAGGATCGTGAGACTGGAGAAGGATACATAGATCTATGCCAAGATCTCTGTCCCCATTGTCACCCATATGTTTTGTTGCTGTTGTTGGAATAGAATATTGAACTATTTAAAATTCCCATATAATACAGTGCTATCAATAAGATGCAACTTAGTTAAAGCATATTTTTATGTTTGCTATTTGTGATTACATTAAGCTTCTGTGAAAACGGTGCACACCAGCCACCCAGCAGGAGAGGATAGATATAGCAAGATGAGAGAGGCAAGATGTTCAGGATTCGACGGGTCCGCGAGGCTGCGAGTGAGGTAATGATAGTGATTATCTGGTGATAGCACTGTTGTGCTGTTTTACGAGGCAGTAATCCAGCTTCCAGAGCAGAGAGGCTGAGTTTATCCAACGGAGGGAAATAGACTGTTGCTGAATAGCCCAGCACGACAGTAAAGACATTTCCTTTTTTGAGGCAAGGGATTAAAAGTAAGTTTTTAAAATAAATGAGTAACTTACTGAATATGAGCAAGCAAACAGCTGAGCAAGGGTAAAAGAAGCAAACTGTGAGGGAGGATGAGGAGCCAGGGCCGGGGGCTGGCTTCTTTGTATGTAACAGAAATTGGGACTCTTATAGTAGGAGCAAAAAATTTGAGGTCCAAAACAAAAACAAAAACTCCACTCCTAGGCAAGTTGGCAGCTGAAATGATGTGTGGTATTTTTCTAGAAAACTATTAAACTACTGCAAAATGCAAACAGATTTCCATTCATCTCATTTTAAATCAATCCATATTTTACAAAGTTGCTATGGGGAAGAGAGTACATCGGTTATAACAGCAGTAACAGAAAGCTGACATACTGTTTTTTACTTCTGTGAGCTGACAGAGCAGGATTGCTTACTTAATAATGTGTTAAAAGGTCTAAAATATCTTCTGTGGGCTGGATTGACTTGAAAGTAACTTTGTCTTGGCGAATCCCTTCTTTCTACACACACACACACACACACACACACACACACACACACTGAATATACACATTCGTATGAAGATATGTGTGTGTGTGTTGAATATATTTGTGTACATACAAAACACAACACACATACACAAACGTATGTATGCGTTCCTCCACCCCCAACACACACAGCTTACTTAGTTCTTGAAGGTGGAGGGTGTTCCCAGCTCATACTGAATCTTTCGGGCATCTGGGGCCAATTGGATTGGGATAGCTGGTCCTACTCTGAGACAGCTGGGATCATTTTACTTCATCTTCTGAAGCTTTAATGCTTAGCTCTAATTCTTTCTTCCTCACAGGTTGCGAAGAGGCAACCCCTTGTGGTAATGTCTCTTAAGAGTGTCCGCTAGCCAATGGCCTTTTGCATCTTACACACTGTAGTTGCAAACAGTATCTTCTTGATGTATCGGAAAACCATTAGAATGTCCTTGGCCTCACTCCATGGGTCAATTTTCAGTGGAAACCTCCTTGGCTCCTCCACTGTCAAGCTCAAGCCCAGCACATTGTTGATATTGAGTTTCCAAAGTTTTGTTTAAGGCCTGTCTGGAAGGAAGCCCACATGGCAAGGGCTTTCTTTCATCCCAAAGCACAAAATTTAAGTACACTATGGCCACCTTTGGTGTTAGCTTTTGGGGAATGGGAGAATGAAAAAAAGCAGGTTTAACTCTTCAGTCATGATAATTTTTAGAAAAAAAAAAAAAGACTGTATTCAATACTATGTAACTTATCTGGCCACCCTGAATTCTCCATAAGGTTCCTGTTGTGCTTGGAAAAAAGAGGGAATATTATGGAATATTATGTTGTTTGTTTCAGCATCTATCAAGAAATAAATTGCTTGGCTCCTAGTAGGCTTAAATATACGATATAGGTATTATTAACATATTAATTATCATACATATATATCAATGCTCTGTATAAATGGTGGATGAATGAAGCAAGTGAATAGTTTCCAGAAGGTAAGTATAATAATGACCAGATCAGTCATTATTGATGTCTAGTTGGGACTCTGAAGGAAATTCATTCTCTGAGCATGATGTACTCACTGGTTCTTACCCTTCCTTGTGCTGTGACCCCTTAGTACCTTCGTGCTGTGGTGACCCCCCCAAGCATAAAATTATTTCATTGCTGCATGATAACTCTAAAACTTGGTACTGCTGTGAGTCATAATGTAAGTATCTGATATGTAGGATATTTGATATGTGGCCCTCAAAGTGGTTGAGACCTACAGATTGAGGACCACTGATATATACGGTCTGTAGCGTCGACATCCTACCCCACCCCCTGGACATTTCTGACACAGTACTGAACACAGTGACCAAAGCACTTCTCCTAATAAAGATTTCTTTCCGTTTAGTAAAGGAGACAATCAACTACATTGAATAAGTAAGTTAACCAATATATCAGAAAATAGTTTAGAAAAACATAAAAGAATGAGTAGGAAAAAGGAGATACACAATAAAATAAGAATAATTTGAACATATGAATATATCATGAAATGTGTTTGTTTGTTTGTAGTGAGAATTTCTTTAACAAAGACATGGGGCAAGAAAGTAGTCAAATGATATTTGGGGGACAAAATCTCTCTGAGAAGAGCAGACAAGGAAAGTAATGGTTGGTATATTCATGACACTTTTTAATTTGTAAAATGGTCACAACATAAAATTCACCATATACCCAATTCCAAGTGTATGGTTGGTGGACATTTAAGGCATTCATTGCTTTATAATCATCATCGCTATCTGGTTTCACAAGGTTTTAAGGCTTCCAAAGGTGATTGATATTAATTGAGTAATTGATCACCTCCCTATCCTGTCCAACAGCCTCTGGTAGCCACTCACATCCTCTGTGCTTATCACTGTGTGCTAGGCATTGTGAGGTTCACAAGAGAGGACGTGGGATGCTGCATAGCACACAACTAGTTCATATTTGGAGTCAGAATTAGCAAAGGGGATGACAGGAAGAGTATCAGTATAATCTGAGCTTGAAGATATATGGCTCAGAAAAATGCCACAGTGGGAGAATTGTTCTGAAGAAGCTGGATGCTGGAACTATTGCATGGTTGGAGACAATTGTATTTGCTGATGGTTGACATTTATGGAGACACGAAAGAAAATATGGATGGTATCATGATTCTGACGCAAGGATAACATTATCACCAACTGAAAGACTTTTGAAGACTACAGTATAAGGGATGCGCTTTGGAGCAGGTTGAGTTTAAAAAGTATACTTATCCAAATGAAGAAATTGAGCTGATAGTTCAGTACATTTGCCTAGAGTTCTGAAAGAGAACTAAGCAAACACTGGTGCTTAGTCTTGGGAATGATGAGGTCACCAAGGGATTGAGTGTGAAGAGGCTAGGGGAGTGTAAGGGTTGAAGATGGGCATAGCCTCTTCCAAAGATAAAGGGTATGGATGACACCAGAAATGAAGAAGCCGAGTTAGGAGGACAACCATGAGTTTGTAGAGTTTGAAAAGCCAAGAGAACCAAGGAGGAGAGAGCAGAGATTAGAGCGAAATGCTGCTGAGTTGATGAGGGTAAAACTAGGCTGGAATTAAGCATGAGAAAATTCTCAATTTTCATAACTGTCAGTGTGGAATGGAAGTAAGGTGAAAGAGACAGCAGGGAATTGGAAGCAGTGACCGGAGGTGCTGTGGAGACTTCCAGTGGAGGGCGAAAGGTAAGGAGTGGCACTCTTGCTTGCCTCCTACCTGGCTGCTCAGCAGTGCTGCCGGAAATCTTACCCCTTTAAACTTTCAGAACACATGATCATAGAGTTAATGCTTGCAAGTGATAACTTTACCTTTGCAAAATATTGCTTTATTTTCCTCCACACAAATTCTTAGGATACATAGTACCACTTAAAAATAAAGATTTGTGAACATGTCAATAAGGGGTGATAATCAGATCTGGGTGGAGCTTCTTTTTTCTGAATCATTAATAATACATTCAGTATTTTATAAAATTGACAAAAGGCTTCAAACCTATCCTATATTTTTTTTCCATGTAAGTATAGGCCAGCCTATAGTACTGTTTCCGCAAAAGCTTTGAAATTTTGGATTATTTGAATTTTGGAAAATTTTGAAATCAGAAGAATATTTGAATAGCTTTTCCTCTCAGTTTCTTGGAAAAACAGAAAATTATATGCAATGCTTATTTTAAGGCCTTTACAATGTTTAATTTATTTAGAAACATAAAAATGTTTTATGTATAGCTCAGCTAATAAAGTTGCGTCTGGAATAATTAAAATTTAAAAATATCATAGATTAAGAAAGTCATTGCACATTTACTAATTAAATGCACTAGTTGATGATTTTAATTTTTTAATCACAAATGGGATTCTAAAGTTGCTGAGGTAAATTTATTTAACATTTTTCTGTGTTCTAGTACTTAAGAAGTAGCAAACAGCTAGTAACCATTGGTATGAGTTTTCTAGATAGGTTCTGGTCTAACAATTTTATACTCTTAGAACATTGAAGTGTGAGAGGAATGCATCTGAAAACAAAACAAAACAAAACAAAACAAAATTGTGTAATGGAATGCCCTCACATTCAGTAAGCATGTTATTTTCTTCTCTTTCTTTTTTTTAAACATGTGATTTTATTTTGTTTTTCTACCTTTTAATAAAAAATAGATTTTTTTCTCATACAATATATACTGATTACAGTTTCCCCTCTCTCCCCTTCTCCCCATTCCTTCCCACCTCCCCTCCCATCTGGATCCACTACTTTTCTGTCTCTTATTGGTAAAGAACAGGCTTCTAAGAGGTAAGAGCAAAACATAAGAAAGTGAAATATAATAATAATAATAAAGCCATCACATCAAAGTTGGATAAGGCAAACCAACAGAAGGAAAAGAGCCCAAGAGAAGACACAAAAATCAGAGATTGACTTATTCACACACTCAGCAGTTCCATTAAAATAACAAATGAAAAGCTATACTCAGAGGATCTGGTGCAGACCCGGGTTGGCTCTGTGCTTGCTCCTTCAGTCTCTGTGAGTTTATATGTGCCTTACTCAGTTGATGTAGAGGGCCTGTTCTTCTGATGTCCTCCTTCCCCTCTGGCTCCTACAGTCTTCCCACCTCCTCTTCTGGTGGGGTCCCCTGAGCTCTGAGTGGAGGGATTTTATAGAGACATCTCATTAAGAGCTGTGTGCTGCCAGACAGTGGTGTCGCACACCTTTAATCCCAGCACTTGGTGGGGCAGAGGCAGGTGGATTTCTGAGTTTGAGGCCAGCCTGGTCTACAGAGTGAGTTCCAGCCAGGGCTACACAGAGAAACTCTGTTTCGAAAAAAAAAAAAAAAAAAAAAAAAAAAGAGCTGTGTTATCTATCTGCATAATGTCTGGCTGTGGGTTTCTATTTGTTCCCATCTGTTGCAGGAGGAAGCTTCTTTGATGGTGGCTGAATAAGGCACTAATCTATGAGTATAGCAGAATATCATTAGGAGCCAATATTATTTGTAGTAACAGTTTTGGAATTTTGGTTCCCTTTAAACACACAAATATTATAAGACTATGTTGTTCTAATCCCAGGTGTGGGATATGGGGCTGTTTTCGGTTGTGCATAGCAGCTGACTATGATTTGCTTCATGCTCTAGCAGAGGTGTGATTTTGACAGGTGCAGATAGCTTCTGTGATTGTGTGATGTTTGGAATTCTGGTGACTTTACAGAGGTATATAAATGGTAGGGCCCCTAGAGGAGGGGCTGGTTGTTGGTTGTTTTTGGTTATGGTTTGTTAATTATTCATGCACAGAGAAAAAACAAGAAGAAGAAATTAGATATCCTGATGGCAATGATCAAATGTGACCCAAGGACTTCGATGCCCCTAATTAGCAGGAATTAGTCTAGAAATAATGCCCCTTGCTTTCTGTCCTTTTTTTCTCCTAACTAGTGTTAGGGGATTGAAAGGGTGGAAAAAGTGTGGAGAAGGGTGGAAGAAAGAAGAACCCAAAATGTGTAAAAGATAGTTAAAATTATACTTTTTTTTTTTTAAGACTAGTAGTATTTGATTTTACTCTAGGTCCCTGGGCTACTAGTCTCTGGTTTTTGGTTACCTAAGAAGTGTCAGATATGGGTTCCATCTCATGGAGTGGCCCTTAAATCCAATCAGACATTGGTTGGTTACTACCACGAGGTTTGTGCCCCCATTGCCCTGGCATATTCTGTAACCAGGACAGACTTTAGGTCAAAGGTTTTGTGGCTGTATTGGTGTTTATACTTCTCTTTTAGTAGCCTGCAGAGTGCCTTCCTAAAGTATGACATTTTCACAGGAAGCTTAATGAAGTTATTTGCATGTTTTGGTTCATTGTCATTTACAGTATCCACTGCTTAGTAGATGCAAGTAGAGTTAGCATATTACCTATGCTTTCATTTGGTAACAGATTTGTAACCTGAACTGCCAAACAACCTAAGGCCAGTTTTTTGTTTGTTTGTTTGTTTGCTTAGCTTTTTCTCCATGTATTGATGGGAGAGGCAGAACAGTGAAGCAAGCTCCTGACAGGATAATTCTGTAAAAGACTGTTCACCAGACTGTAGGGAAGGGAACAGTATCTTACCTGTCATATACCACACATTCTAGTAGGTTCTGTGATTCACAGAGAAAACTAGGCTCATTCAATTAAATTCAGACACTCACTCAACATGTACTTAAAATTAGTTGGTTTACTCAAACAAATATATAGAACTACTCATTGTTTTGCAGTGATTGAAATGGAAGTGGTAACAGCTTTGTAGTTAAGTCGAATGAGCTTCTGTGCTTCTGGCTGTAACTTATTGGTTTAGTGTGTTAGGGTCAGGCTCCCTGCTCCTAGTACCACAAGGAACCTTTTGAACTAAGTGCTCATATATTTGTTTTTCTAAATTCCATGAGAAAATTCTCAACTTGTTTGTCGCATTTATTAAAGTCCCATCAAGTGAACAGATCGATCAGTGTTTGCTGTTGTCCGTAGCTACCTAATTCCTCAAATTAATGTTCCTTGTTGGAATGATTTTTTAATTTTTATTTTATTATTTTTTACATTTTATTTAATCTTTTTTTAACACTCCAGATTTTCTCCCACTCCCAGTGGTCCACCCTCTGACTGTTCCCCATCCCATACCTCCTCCCAATCCCCCTGTCTCCAGGAGGATGTCTGCCCTCAAACCCCCATCGCACCAGACTTTTAAACTCCCTGGGGCCCCACATCTTTCAAGGGTTAGATTTCATCTTCTCTGACTGAGTCCAGACCCGGCAGTCCTCTGCTGTATATGTGTTGGGGGCCTCATATCAGCTGGTGTATGCTGCCTGGTTGGAGGTCCAGTGTCTGAGAGATCTTGGGGGTTCAGGTTAATTGAGACTGCTGGTTGTCCTACAGGGTTGCTCTCCTCCTCAACTTCTTCCGGCTTTTCCCTAATTCAACCACAGGGGTCAGCAGCATCTGTCCATTGGTTGGGTGTAAATATCTTTATCTGACTCTTTCAGCTGCTTGTTGGATCTTTTGGAGGGCAGTCATAATAGGTCCCTTTTTGTGAGCACTCCATAGCCTCAGTAATAGTGTCAGGCCTTGGGGCCTCCCCTTGAGCTGGATTCCATTTTGGGCCTGTCACTGGACCTCCTTTTCCTTAGGCTTCTCTCTATTAAGAACAAGGACATCCTGTGTTTTGCAGGCAAATGGATGGAACTAGAAAATACCATCCTGAGTGAGGTAACTCAGACTCAAAAGGACATGCATAGTATCACTGATAAGTGGATATTAGTTTAAAAAAAAAAAAAGGTACAGAATACCCAAGATACAGTCCACAGAATTAAAAAAGGTCAACAAGCTGAAGGGCCCAAGTGAGGATGCCTCAGTCCCACTTGGGAGGGAGAAGAAAGCAATCACAAGGGGGGAGGGAGGGAGGCACCTGGGAGGGAAAGGGAACAGGGTGGGGGAAAGAGGGGAACATGATCAGGTATTGGGTGGGGGTAAAGGACTGAAGCCCTGAGGGCCAGCAGAAAGAATGGAAACAGGCAGTCTCCAGAGGTAGGAGGTTGGGGGACCCTCCAGAATGTACCAGAGACCTGGGAGGTGAGAGACTCCCAGGACTCAAAGGGAGGGACAAATGCCCAACAGTGGGGAGAGGGAACATATAGAGCCCACCTCCAGCAGAAAGATGGGGCATCAAGTGAGGGATGGGTTTGCCATCCCACAGTCAAAACTCTAACCCATAGTTGTTCGTGTCTGAAAGAACTGGAATTATATTTTAAAACCTTTCTGAGAAAGGAAACCCGTTAATTAATATGATAATTATGTAGCTGAGGTCTCTAACAGAGTCTGAGAATACTTGTTGATCTTTGTTGTGTGAAGGGGCTTCATTGTCCCCTTTTCATACACATATGAGCCTTGAGTATCTTTACCTCCTAGCGCATCTTCTTGTCCTCCTCCCTGTACCAATCCTTGTAGTCTCCAGCTTGGTTTTATGGTCCTCCTGCTTGCCATAGCTACCACACATGCTAGTCATTCAGAACACTGTCATGCCATCTCCACAGGGAGAAAATTAAGATGAGATGTTATAAATATTTTTAAATAAGCACTTAACCCATTATGAATCTTCCTGCTAATTTTAACTAAGTCTCTACCTGAGGATCCAGAGGAATCCAATGACAATGAATAGATTTTCATTTCTCAAGTAAATAATGATCGAATGGGAGCCATAGGGAACTCCCCACCTTATTCCTATTGAAATGAATTGAAAATCTTCTCTAGTAAAATAGAGTGGAGCCAGAAGTGGGAAGAGATCAGACCACATAAAGACATACTATTTAAAAATATGTACTATTGTATTTATTCCTTGAGGCTGTCCAAGAGGTAGGCAATGTATTTTAATCATGTCTGTCCCCAAATGCCTTCTTCTGACTACTGTCCTATCCTGCCAACAAGGCCTTCCTCCAGACTCACATCCTTTAAAATATTTATTTATTTCTGTCAACCCACTGATTCCAACTAGTGTCGCCTTTATATATACATGGATGTGGTCACCTCCAGGAACATGGGAAACGTACAAGAAGCTGTCCCCCTAAAGAAAATGCTTCTTCCTCCTTAAGTGCCATTCACCTGCCAGGAGCTCCTTAGCTGTGGGCGGTGCCTCCCGAGCGCCTCCCTCATTCATGTTGGAATGCTGGCTAGTATGATCTGGTGCATAGCACAGGTGCAGTGGGTTCCTGAGGGTGGTAGCAATGTCACTTCCATAGGACAGCGCTTTACAGCCCCTGTCCTCTGGCTCTCAAGTACTTTCACCCTTTCTCCAATGTTTCTGAGCCCAAAGCCCAAATCTTGATTGGTACAGCAGTGAAGTATTATTTCTCACCATCTCATTTTTCCAGTTTGAGTTAATGCTTCTGATAATGGGGCAGGTTTTGGGGAATCTTTTGTTCAGCACAGCCACTTAGAATATCTGGCTTCTCTCACTGAGTGGTTTCACTAATAAGGAAGTCTCCAGCAGACCCTGTACTGTCTGTCAACAATGGAGAAACTATGGAGACTGTACAAGATGGTGTATTTTTAGTGGTACTCGCTTCCACTTTTCACAAACTTTTCTTCTAACATAAATGAATAATGTTACAGAAGCCAAGAAAATGTGATTTAGCCCTTTGCTTTGGGGAGGAAAATCTTTGGAGACACTGTCTTTACCACAGTATTTGGGCATGGTAAATTAACTTAAAATTTTCTGGATTTACATATACTCCGGAAGTTTCCAAGGTAACCCAATGTTCACGTATGAAATAAATGGTAATAAACACATGAAAAGGAAGAGGACATATCAGGTCAGATGGCAAGCTTGGAAGAAGTTGTTTTAAAGATATTACTCACCAACGACAGTTTAAGTGGAAAGACTGAGATCACGTGTATTTAACGATCTGAATATTGTTATTAACTGGCCATGGTTTCTTGAGCCTTTTCTTTATCTTCTTTATGTGGCCTGTGAAAAATGGAGACAGTGCTGATATTGTTCATTCATCATTGCTGTGATGCTCACAAATGTGTGGGAGGGTGATAAATTATTAATTGCTAAAGTAATTTTGTTTCAGGCTGGCTACATTAAGAAAAGCCTAGCTCCGAGGCTACTCCTGTCATTCACCTGTGACTCATGAGTTTTCACTTGGCAAAGAGTAGCAGAGAAAAATTTTCAAATATTGTAAAATCAAGGTTTATCTGAGGTAACCTTTGCTGCTGTTTGGAAGTATGTGGTTGAGTAATAGTTCAAAAATAGCAGATTATTTTGAGGAAGAACATATGTTCTTTAACAAATAAAATACGTGTTGTAAGGAGAAATTTTATAGCATATTTAATTGCACATTCAGCCTAATTTGAATCCTGCAGCTTGGATCACTCCTCACTTCTGTATAAATGTAAGTACTTTATTAATTGCAGTAGCGTAAGTTGGGTACTATTATGTGGAGTTACAGTCTATGAATAGCTCTTTCTGACGTCTATGAAGCAGCATCATGCTGTGAGAAATGAAACTGAAGCATCGACTTCACATCTCACGTACATTTATGAATGTGTGCTTTCTTTATGTTTATGTGCACGGACACCGACAGTCGTGTGATTCAACGCATCTTGCTTCTTAGGACAAACAAACAAATGCTCCTTTGTTTGTCTTATCACAAATTGTTGGTGAATGTCTCTAAGAGTTTATAATGTTCTTGGAGGAAGGGTAGGCTTTATCACTGCGACATCCAAGCGTAGAACCAGGAAAGGGAGGGACCATGGTATGACAAAGAAGCCTTTAGCCTTGTTTAAAGAATTAGGCAAGCAAAAAAAAAAAAAAAAGAAAGAAAGAAAGAAAGAAAGAAAGAAAGAAAGTATTCAGTGTAGAACACTTGTTGCTGACAGACAGCTTTCTGGACACTTTTGATGAAAGGATTATGAGTTTTCAGAATGCAGTGTCATTCTCAGAAAACTTTAAAAACTCATTAAGAAATCTGAGTGAGTGACAGCATGACTGTTGACAATATCCCAGAAATGTTACTACCCACCATGTGCAGAACTTATCTTTCCCAATAGCACAATAGTTAATTTTGCTTTCCCTAGAAGCTTGAGCTATTTCTTGGAGCTGTATTTGGTGTTTGGGATTATTATATAGTACCACATATTTTAGGTTACTGTACAAAGATGGAGCTTACATAATGGTGAGGAGGTAGTACTGCTTCTGCCTGTGTGGAATGTGTAGTTAGGTGGGGTGAAGGACACAGAAAATATCATCATAGCACTGCATAGCATTTGAGAAGAACCAACTGTGTAGCATAGAGAAAAAGCTCAGTAGTTTCGAGTTGTCATTGGATTTCAGAGGAGCTGATGGAAAAACACCTGAATGGTGTTTTGGTAGTTAACTTGACACACATCATCAGTGGGAAGTAGGATCCTCAACTGAAGAATTGCCTCTATCAGATTGTATATCTGTGAAGCATTTTCTTGAGTATTAATTGATGTGGGCGGGTCCAGCCCACTGTGGGTGGTGGCATCCCTAGGCGGGTGGACCTGGGCTGTATAAAAGATCTAAGGCAAGCCAGAAAGTATCTTTTTCCCCACATTGGTTTCTACTTCAAGCCCCTGCTTGAAGCCATTGCTGTGGTTTCACTGGATGGGCTGTACCCTGTAGATGAAATGAGCCCTTCCTTCCTAAAGTTGCTTTGGTCAGAGTGTTTTGTCACAGCAACAGAACAAACTAGAACAGCCCCACCCACAATAAACAAGATGATGGAAGTGAATATACAGTCTGGGAGCTTTCTGTAAATTGGACAGCTAAGGAAGAACCTTTCTGACGATTCCAGCTAGTATTTCCTGGTATTGTTGGGAAACAATTAGCTGCCATCTGTGAGTAATGGCAGTTATGAATTTTGAAACCTAAATTTTTTAAAAAATAATTTTTAGTTAGTAAATTAAAGTGTGTTGGGTTTCTGGATCTTCCAGTCTTTCTGCTCCCTCTTCTGTAGTTACCCCTGAACTTTAGGTAAGAGTTTCTTTGCATGTGTTTGTGTTAGAATTAGTTATGTCAAAATCTCCTATTCTCTACATTTGTGGATCTCTGCAATATCTCTACTGGATGCCACAGATGCTTCTTCGATGAAGGATAAGGCTATACTTAAAATGTTCCTATAAAATAAATACAATACAGTTAGCAACTACACTGATTTAGGCAGATGGCAGTACTAGAGTCTCCTGCCAGGTCTCAGATCTCTCCAGCATGGGTAGTTGGCTAGGCTTACAGTATCAGGCATGTATTCCTTCCTATTGAGTGTGTCTTAAATTCCAATTAGAAGGCTGTTGGTTTCCCAGAAGATAAAAGTGCCACTATTGATTTCTGAGTTCGAGGCCAGCCTGGTCTACAGAGTGAGTTCCAGGACAGCCAGGTTTACACAGAGAAATCCTGTCTCGGAAAAAAAAAAAAAAGTGCCATTATTGCATTATTGGGGGATATCTTGCTGGTCTAGTCTTTCTTAGAGACTTCATAGATCATAGGCTTCATAGATTGGTAGGACTGCTGACCGTTCCTCTCTCTTTCCAGCTTATATACTTACATAGTACCTTTAGATATTTTGAGAGCTAGTTAGTTCTCAGGGAGTCCAGGCCAGTTCCAGCACAATTTCTCCAAGTCCTGTGTTCACAGTGTGTGGTACCTTAAGCAATAGGGTCTTACCTTCAAGTTCTGGAAGGAAACCAAGGACAAAAGCAATAGCCTTGAAGTGGAGATCTTCCATCCCTGGCACTGGGATTTTTGTTAGATAATACATGGCTCTTAGAGGCTTCATTGCCTCACATGGCATAACTCAATTTCAAAAGAATATCGATAAGTATTTATATATCACGTTAGTCATCTTTTTATTGCTATAACCAAATTCCATGACCAAGGCAACTTCTAAAAAAAGAATTTAATTAGGTTTCATAATATTAGAGTTTATAATGGTGGAGCAAAGGCATAACAACATGAACACCTTGATCCACACTGAGTAAGAAGCTCTAAACTTGATCCACAAATATAAGGCAGAGAAGCACACTGGGAATGGGAGTCTTTCAAAATCTCAAAGTATCCCCCATGACACACCTCCTCCAAGGCCATACTTTTTAATCCTTTGACCAAGTGAGTACCAACTATTCAAACTTATGTGCCAGTGGAGGCCATTTTCTTTCAATCCCACTACCACCAACACTACCACCCTCTTCCTCACCACACCCCCACACATACAAGCTTACGTGTCTCCCTATTGCGTTTAAACACATCCTTAATGGTTTTTATCTCTCTGTTTTGTCTGTCCCATGTATTACCTTCTGCTTCTCAGTTAAAGTCTGTATTTTCCACTGTCTACTTCATAGCATCAGTCTTCTCCTATTCCCTTCAGTAGAGTATCTTCTCCCTACCTTCCATGTTCTGGGTTACTTCACTCAACAGTGTATTTTCCAGTTTCATCTGTTTGCCTGAATATCTGAATATTCTGCAATTTCATTTTCCATCACAAAAAAGAATTCTGTATAAAAGAGTGTGTATAAAATGTATAAAAGGATTCTATTATATATATGTACCAAATTTTCATTATCCATTCATCTGCTGAAGCATGTTTAGTTTCTTTTCCATTTTGTAGCTATTGTGAGTAGAATGGTAGTGGCCATAGTGGGGCAAGTTTCTGTGCAGTAGGATACTGAGTCCTCTGGGCACATGACGAGGAGTATAGAATAGCTGGGTCATTCAGTGGATCTGCATTTAGCTGTTTGAGAATTCTCCACACTGGTTTTCAGCAGACAGAAGTAAAATGTTACCAACCATGGTAGGTATATTATTATACTTTGCTTCTTATGCAGTGACTAAATCTCTTTATTCCTTCATAATTCAAGCACTATTTCACTTCAACTGGACTTAAGTCTGTCTAAAATATATTAACTAAAAACACAAATGCCAAAATGTAAGGAAATAAAAACCAGGAGTAAGTGGTGATAAGGGAGGAGAAAGTTGGAGTAATTAAAGATGAGGTGCTAAGATGCTGTCACTTTGCATAAATAAGAAAGTCATGGGCTGTAGAGATGGCTCTGTCATTGCAGGATATGCTCACAACCAAAACTAAGAAAGGCACATGTCAAAATCTGAATTTACTAGCAGTCACACAAAAGAGGGAAATTGCTTTGATCATTATTCCCTTAATAAAGGAAATTGCATATCAAAGAGATAAAGCCAGAGAAGGAATGTAAAATTTATCCAAATCCTACCAATTATGGTAATAGACATTGGGCCTGCCAGATTAAAAAAAAAAAAAAGATATAAAGTTAACCTGGAATTTCTTATTAGCAATATTTATCTTTGTCAGTATAGGCACAGCCTATGCAATCAGGTCCCTAAACCACAACACTGTTCAGTGCTTACCTAAAATTTAGATTTAACTTAATATTCTGAAGGATTTTAGTTTGTTAAATATGGCATACTCAATATGTTGACTTTACAGATTGTGTCTTTTTTAAAATTTAGAATAGTTTCTTTTTTTCTAAATTTTATTTATTTATTTTTATTGGATATTTTATTTATTTACATTTCAAATGTTATCCCTTTCCAGGTTACCCCTCTGCAAACCCCTATTCAATCCTCCCTTTCCCTACTTCTATGAGGGTGCTCCCTCACCCACCCACCCACTCCCACCTCCCTGCACTGGCATTCCCCTACACTGGGGCATCAAGCCTTCACAGGACCTAGGGCCTCTCCTCCCATTGATGTCTGACAAGGCCATCCTCTGCTACATATGTGGCTGGAGCCATGGGTCCCTCCCTGTGTACTCTTTGGTTGGTGGTTTAGTCCCTGGGAGCTCTTGGGTGGGGGTGTCCTGGTTGGTTGATATTGTTGTTCTTCCTATGGGTTGTAAACCACTTCAGTTCTTTCAGTCTTTTCTCTAACTCCTCCATTGGGGACCCCAAGTTCAGTCCAATGGTTGGTGGCGAGGAAGCATCTGCTTCTATATTTGTCAGGCTCTGGCAGAGCCTCCCGGAAGACAGCTGTATCAGGCTCCTGTCAGCAAGCACTTCTTGGCATCTGCAATAGTGTCTCTGTTTGGTAGCTGTATATGGGATGGATCCCCAGGTGGGGCAGTCTCTGATGGCCTTTCCTTCAGTCTCTGCTTCACACTTTGTCTCTGTATTTTCTCCTGTGAGTATTTTGTTTCCTCTTCTAAGAAGGACTGTCTTAAGAAGAGAGTGCGAGAGCAAGAGAGTAAGAGAGTGAGAGAAACTATGTTAGGGATAGTAATTTTATACTCTATAGTAAAACAGGATCTTATTGATACAGGAAAACAAATATTCCTGAGTGTTGTATGAAGCTGGATAGATCGATGTGTTCATCACATAGTTGGTCTTCAGTAAATACTGAGTAAAGAATTAAATGTTTAATTCTGAGGTCACATTTAGAGCCTATCTTTACTGAAATAATTAGAATATATACATAATTATAAAATCTTATCTTCTTTAGAAACATTTTTGTAATATAATCATTATTTTTACCTGATACATGTTCATTTCACTAGGTACTTTGCTCCTCATTTGTACTAGACACAGGATTTCCCCAGATTATATTCCTGTGTATTTTTCTATTTCTATAGTGATATATGCCCTTTTCAAACACTGTCTTATTTGTTTTTGAGGCACCAAACTTATGTAGATGGCCAGTAAATATTCAAGTGGAAAATGAATGCTTATCACTGTAATAATTAAATGTTGTGGGAAATATTAAAAAGAACAGCAAGTTCCCTTGCTACCCTGGTTCTCTCTGCCCTGGCAGGCTGGCCAGCTATGCACTGGTGGGCAATGGCCGACCTGTTTTTATCTCATGGAGACTCTGACTCAGAGCTCCAAAATCTCTCCACCCAGCTCGCTAAGTTCCCACTGGGTTGCTACCATCCCATCCCCATGTTTCAAAACCTCCACGGCCTTTGTGGTGTACATCAGGCAAACCAATGCTTTGCCGCCGTACCTTTCTCTCTGGAACCCAGTCAAGTTGCCTTGAGAAGGAAAACACCACACAAACTTAGTTCAGAAACTATGGTAACTCAATCTCTGGGTGCAACAACTAGAATCCTAATCTTGTAAGCCATATTAAATCTAATTCCTCTGGTGGTGAATCCTTGTGGATCTGCCATGAAACCAAGAGACACTAGCAGCTACATCTTGCCCTTTTGCTATCCCAGTTCAAAAGCCTCTAACTCTCTCCTGCTCCTTCTCTTCCTCCATCCAACCCGGAAGTCCTGCCTACTCGCCCAGTGATTGATCTGGTCCCTTTATTCATTCAGGGAGGTTCACAAGAAGTCACCTGAGTACATGACTCACTGCTAGTTCTAGACAACCCTGAATGGGAGAGCGGAATTAACATTAAAATACAGGCAGCACAGAGCTATCCACAGCAATTAAAAATCAGATTTCATCTGGTATCCTGTGCATTTCACTAGGTATTGCTGTTTTTTAAACTTCATCACAACTTGCTAATTGATGCTATTCTTTGATACAATGTTTCTGAAAGTTTTTAACAATTATATTGAGAAGGCTAGTGCTTGTAATGTATTCAGTGATATTTAATGGTTTTAGAGTTTTGTCTTTTTAAAAAATTTATTGTTTCATTTTATCAGCTCAATAATCTCTGGAGCTATTTTTTTCTACATTGGAGATAAAGAAACAGATTAAAACAGCATTGATTTATGAAAAGTTGTAGATATGGCAAACAGTGAAGCTAGGATTTAGACTTGTTTATAAATGATGCTCACTGTTCAACATAAGAGTAAATGGATAACCAGCAGGCAATGAATGAACATCTCATTTATTCTCAACAAACATGAATATGCACAATGAGTAGAGTTGGACTATGATGATGATCTTGTACTGGAAGCTGATTGTAGTAGAATAGTCAGGTTATATTTGAAGTCATCCATGTACAGATGAAGTAAGGAGCTGATGTTGTTATGCTACCTGAACCAGCCTTCGATGGATCTCTATATCTCTGCAGCATAATGGACATATTGGTAGCTTTACAGTTGCCTTTGACTTAGCAAACATCCTAATTGGATTCCCTAATCTCTTCTGAAAATACAACTACAGGACCCTTTCCCCACTGATTCAGGTATAGGTGCTAATGGACCTCAAGGCTCATATGCCAGCCCACCTCACTGGTCCAGGGTCCACAAACAGTGAGGCTGCACCAACATGAGGATAATGGGAAGGAGAGCCTTTCTTTTACTCCAATATAAGGTCTGTTTTCTACGTTTAAGATTAAATATGGAGCACCAGCATAGCGGTCATGGCTTATCAGGAGATGAAGCACTACTTGGATAGCTAGCATTTCATAAGGTGCCCTCTAACTACTTCTGCCAAAAAGAGAAATTCCCTTCTCTTTCTTTGTTAATTCTTTTAAGATCTAATGAAACCAAAGACACACTCCCTCAGGTTTCTATTGTTCTTGTTTTTCAAGTAAATAAAGACACACTGTATTGTATTGTATTATAGCTACTTTTCTTTGAAAATTAAAATAATATGACTAAGAATAATATGACTAAGTGCATATTTTCTTTTAATTAATTTTAACATACTAATTATTTTTTTACTAATGATACATGCACTTAAAACATTAGTGCTAGCCAAACATTTTGGCCCTAGTACAATATCAACATACCTTCCAGTATATCCCACTCTATTTAAAAACCAACATGAACTATTTAAACATGAATAGTGCAAATAATCTCTCTAGATTTATTCTTGTAAATTTAAAAACCAAACAAAGCAATTATCTGAAAAGGCTTTGTTAAGCCAAGTCAAATATTTTATATTCACATACAGGAGGAGAAAGAAGTGTAGACAGTTAATCAACATAGAAACATTAAGTCCTCTAATAATCATTAAAACCTTCATTTAATAGCCCAATCAAGCTCATATTATATTTAATATTGCTTGATGTTATTAGCTTAAGAACATCAATTTTGAAGTTCTTGGTTCTGTTATGCTTAAATTTTCATGTTAAGTTATATTAATAGATATTTTCAATGTTGATGTTCTTTATTTCTCTTGAGAACTAAAATTAGATCTCTGTACTAAGACCTCTTTCCAACCATTTTTCATGTGATGTATCAATGTCTGTATTCCAAGAATCTGTTTTATTATTCTTCTCAGTGTTCACTCTAATTTTTATTCCATCTGTCTGGGGACATCTAGCTAGATTCTGAGGGACAAAGCCATGTCCACTTTAGTTTTCAACTAGAAAGTAGAAGACAACTTAAAAAGATGTAGTGGGGGAAAAGTAGGAAGGGGAAGGCATTTAATAAAATCTCCCTGAGTAAGCCCAGACATTGGATTACACAAAGAAGTTGTATCCACTATTATAAATATGTCATAAATGAAAGAAAATGATTCTAAAAATAATCTAAAGAGGAAAGAATACATTGTATAGTACAGATTAAAACATATAATTATAAGACAAATATAAATTATGCAATTTAAAAGTCTAATAATTAGAATAAAGATGTGCTATGTGGTAACACAGTTTAGATTTCAGTAGAAAACAAAAACAGTGGACTTTTGCTACCTGGAGATTATTCAGTCTAAGCAGTGGAGAGGTAAAATAATGAAAATCTGAATGGAGCCTCAAGACCCATGGGACATCTTCATAGCAGCATGCATATAATGGGCTTTTTAAGACAGGAGAAGGTAAAGAAGCAGGGAAAGTTTTCTCAAGAAAACCCCTCAAGTTGTTTGCTTTATTTTTAGAGAAAGATTCTTACAGGCGCCAGGCCAGGCTTTAACTCCTGACCTGGCTACCTCCCTCCCTTATTCTGGGATGGAGGGCACGTTCCCTCATGCCTAGCAAAACTCCTCATTTACGATTATAAACATTTTCCTACTTATCCACAAGGTTTCATTGTTTTCAATTACAGCAAATTTTAAGAAAACCTAATTATAAATACTTTATTCAAAGTGATGGAGCACAACAACAACAACAACAACAACAACACAGAAAAACCAAGCAGTTATTCTTAAAGGCAGCCAGAGATGTAACTCATCTCATGCAAGGCTTCCCAGACAGAATGACAGCTGACTTCCCTTCTGGAAGCACAGATCCCAGAAGGCAGTGGGCTGATACATTTAAAGTGCTGAAAGACTTGTCAACCAAAAGTTCCTATTTAGCAAAATACTTTAGAATCAAAGGGAAATTAAGATACTATAAGATAAACAAAAATGGGGAGAATTTTCACTAGATCATTCTACAAGATGTTCTAAAGGAAGTCCATCAGGATTAAATTCATTTGAAAGGATAAAGAACACCAATAAATGTAACTTGCCAATAAGTATGCAAAATAGGATTATTGTTTGTTTCTAGTGCTTTTTCTCTCTAGTTTCACTTCAAATATGAATGCATGTCAGGGGGTGGTTCAGTGGGTAAAGAACTGGCTGTGTAATCATGAGGACCTGAGTTCAAGTCTCTAGAACTTATGTGAAACTTGTTTTAGTAAGGTTCAACTGTAATCAATGCTCCTGGGGAGAGCTGAGAGGTAGAGACAGAAACCTGCTGAAGCTCACAGTCCAGCCACCTAGGGGAACACAAAAGAAGAACAGCAAGGAGATGCTGCTACAAATAGATGGCACCTTGCTCTCTGACTTCAACCTGTCTGCTGTGGCATCTACAACCTCTCACAGATGAATGTGCGCAGACACATACAAGTACACATACCATAAACACACACATGCACACACACATACACACACACAAACACACATAACATTCCCCATAAAAGATAAAACAATGAAAAAATAATTGCTTCAAATATTAACCATGAAACCATGAGTATTGCTTAATATCTAATTAAGTATAAAATAAATATGATATAGTATATAAGGAGATAATTAGTTTAAAAATAGTAACAGAGAAAAGGGTCAAAGGATGGAGCTTTATAAAAGCAAAGATTTTATATTATTAAAATAGTTGGTGTTGATATGTAATATGTTATTATAAAGTGAGATGATAATTTTAATCACAAGGGATTAAGGAACAACAGAAATAAATATTAATAAAAGTGGCCAAATAATTAAAATGATTCGCTGTAAAACATCTCACACAAAATCAAATGATAATTGCAGAATACTGAAGTACCAGCTCTAAAATACCAACAAAATGGTGGGCATAAATCCTAAATTATTTATAATTTATTCAGTATAAATCAACTAAATATTCCAGTTAAAAACAGAGATTGGGGACAAGCAAGAAGGCTTAGTGGGTAAAGGTGCTTGCTCCCTAAGCCTGACCACCTGAGTTCATTCTTTGGGACTCATGTAAAAGACAAATGGGAAAATAAACTTCCCAAAGTTTTTCTTTGACCTCCACAATGAGGGGTGGCAGGCATGAGCATGTACACACACACATCATGCGAGCATATACACAGTGTTAGTAAGCAACACTCTTAAAAGAAAGACAGGGGGACAGTAGATTAGAATGCACCATATTTCTATGTTCTGTGGATAAGACATGCTAGATTAAGACACACTAGTTGTTGAAAAGTAAGAGTGTAAGAAGGGTTAGGTGACTACACTTGTGTATGTGTGTTTATGTACATATATCTATATATGTATTCATAATGATAATATCTTAATTTTTGAAGACAGAACAATTATAAAACATTCATCTAGCAGGAGAGTCCTGAGATACGTGAAGCAAGCACTAACAGAATTTAAAAGAGAAACACAAATTCCATAGTCGCAGTTGTTGTGTCACTAGGCCACTGTCCGTAAGAGACAGAGAAATAGATGATGTAGTATCAGTAAACCAGATAGACCTGGAAGAAACTGACAGGCCCTCCATCCAACAGTGGCAGGAACATATTCTTCAGTACACAAGACTCCGTGTATTTTCAGGTCAGAAAGTAATTTTCATTAAATTGAACAGGACTGAGGTTATATGCAGTATATTATCCAGCCACCAAATAATGAAATTAAAAAATGTGAAACAGAAGGACATTGTAAAGTAATGGAAATGAAGGACTTAGTCCTAAAAAAATATTAATGTGTTTTTAGGATTAAAAACGCTTGGTAAAAGCCAGGCAGTGGCGGCGCACACCTTTAATCCCAGCACTTGGGAGGCAGAGACAGGTGGATTTCTGAGTTTGAGGCCAGCCTGGTCTACAGAGTGAGTTCCAGGACAGCCAGGGCTACACAGAGAAACCCTGTCCCGAAAAACCAAAAAAAAAAAAAAAAAAAAAAAAAAGAAAGCTTGGTAAACATACATATACAGATTTATAAGTTAATTTAAAGTCATAGGCAAATAATGGTCTATAAAATTATATTATTGATTGTGTAATGGTAGTGTTTTATTATCATTTTATTATTAGGTTTAGGACATTTTAGTTAATGTATGTATATTCATTATAAAAGGCCACAGATCCACAAACTATTGATTCACTTACTGATTAATTTACAGATATTTGTATTAGAATAGATTATTGCTGTTAAGAGAGTCTTGTCTATATGTACCTGCTATATGAATTGTAATTCTTATGGAGATTAATTGACTTTACTAATTTACTATCATCTCAAAACTCATTTAAAATTTTAGTGTCAGACAAAGTTTTAAGTTGTAGAAAACAGTTATTTGACTTACTGAATTTAGGAATTTAGCTATTTTTGAAAAACTGAGTCTTCCTCTCAGTGCTATTATTATGTAGTCCAGGTTTATTTATGGACATTTTGTTTTATATTTTAATGCTCTTGGATAGTTGTTAAGTTGTTCTAAGTATAATGAATGAAGAACATCAGGGCTTTCATTTTAAATTACAAACAGTAGATTTAATTTTGGTCTATGTAAGTTCATTGAAAATTAGATCCTATAAAAAGTTAGGAAAAGCTTACTCTGTCTGGATCCATATTGGGTGGCTGAGTGGATACATTATAAGTTACTGTGATTGTTGACAGGAAGACCAAGACTATTATCTTGATATACACAGAAATATTGCTAAAAAGAAGCATGTCATTGGATTATGCTTTTTCATTTCAGAATTTTAAGCCTGGAGATTTGTTTAAAAACATCAAAATAGCCACCAAGGGAAGAATATTGTCTGAGTAGCTTTCTTTTTTGACAGAACACATGGTTAATAAAAAAACAGCAATTAGACTTGGGTTTGGAAGTCTATACTGCATATTCCTTTATCCTGGCAGCTTGAGGTTTTTTGCCATGCTTTTCAAAATATTCCTATGTATGCCATGTTTGTTGTGTGTTTCCTCAACTAGGTTTCTGTAATGGAATCTTGTGTATCTTGGGCTGCCTCAAACTTACTACACATCTGAGGCTGATCTTAAGTGTCTGATCATTCTGCCTCCATCTGCCAAGTGCTAGAATTGCAGGCATGCACCATCATGCCCAATGTCTATGGGGTTGAATCTTCCTCAGCTTGAGACAAAGCACTCTATTTAGTGACCTACAGCCATGGCACTCAGACAGAAATAACATGTCTGTGTTGATGTAAACTCCTCTTCTGTGCAATATAGCTCTTTAAAACATGCATGAGAACAATAGCATTGCTTTCATTTTGAAAATTACCTTAATGCTGAGTACAAGACAGCTTGATTTTTTCCATTGGCTTCGTTCAATCTACAGAATATAGATGTAGATTAGTGTATTTAAAGGCCCACCCCAGGCAGTTAAGTATACTCTTCATTATTAAACCCAAATTAAGTGGTAATTTTCTAAAGGATGACTGTGGTGTGGAATTTGACAAAGAGTAAATGATTCTTTTCAAAATATTGTATACTCTTTTATATTAAAATCTACAAACAGCATTCCCTGACTATTTGAGAATGCATAGTTGCACCAAAGTTATACAGATTTTCCCAATGCCAATCAACACACATCATTATGTAACATTTCATCAATCGCCTACATTAACTGTAGCATTTATCCCATTAGAAGTGTATAAGTATGGTGGAGATATTGTGGTGGCCAATGTCATTTTCAAAATTTATTTTTTCACTAAAAACTCTAATTTTGTCACTAGCAATAAATATTTTTATTTTCCTTTACAGTAACAGGTACATTTTGTATGTTTCTCATTATGTCTGCCAAATATTTTTGTTTGATTAATCAATATTTCAAATAAAAAATGTTTTCTGGTTTTCACTTAGTAGCTAGTTTGGCTGGCAGCTTCAACGCTGCAGATGGAACGGCCCTTAAAACAGCTACCAGCCATCCACTTGGCTTTGTTGCTTTGTGTATAGGGCCCAGTTCATCATGTAAAACATTACACAGTTGTTTTACTAGAATTAATTCATATTGCCACAGACATTGGTAAGGAAGCATGTTATAACTTTCTTTCTAATGTGAGATACGGCTTTAAGGAATGCAAGGCTTGTCTGTCAGTACAGTAGGACACCACTGGCTGGGTTTGTGTAAAGCACCAGCAGGTGTGCATAGCCCTGTTTGCATATCTGCAGGGACAGTGTTAACATGAAAATCATGGTGAACATAACACCTTCATGTTTAATGTAACACAGACCAAGGGTCAATGTGCCAAGCTGTCTGACAACTAGAGCTCCACTTAGTAATATTCATAAAGGAGCCACTCAGTTCTAGTAAGACAAAAGAATAGAATATGTGGGCATTAATGAGATTTTTAAATATTTCTGAGCTATTTATAATTATATTTAGTTAAAAGAACAGGTTCCCAGGACAGCCTATTATAGACAGAAAAGGCTTTAATCTTGGGTAACCATGGAGAACATTTCAGAGAGAGGAAGTCGTGCTCAGCATAATGTCTGCCATCGTCAGTGATGGAATATGGAACAAATGAGTAAAATGATCAGAATTATGCACCTAAGTTTTATCCTGTGTTATGTGTTACTAAACTATGAAAAGGAAAATGAAACCTGAACAAAAATTATCATTAATGTCAAGTTTAAAGAGACCAGTCCATAGCTAGTGTATTCCAAAGCTTATTTTACATAATCAGGCTCATGTCTAAAACATGACACAATCATGATAGAACAATTTAGCAATGTTAGATAATTTATATTCATTTTTATTGAAAACTACATGTTATTATTTATAGCATATGTGATAAGCTGCGATGACATATACATTACTTCACATACTGTTTTGTGCTGTGAACACTGAAAACTGAGACTTAGTTTTCAAGATTTCAATTGACTTACCACTTAAAGCTAAGGATCTATTAAACTTTTGCTTAACCAGCATGACAACTTGTATCCTCTGACTAATATCTTTCCAATCCCTTCTCCAACCTGAGCCCATTGTGATCAACATTCTACCATTTGCCTTTATGAATTAATCTGTATTAGATTCCTACATGTAAATGGGATCAGGTGGTGCTTCTCTTTCTGTGTCTGACTTGCTTCTGCAACATAATATTCTCCAATGGGTCCATGTGTGGCAAATGATGGGTTTTATTTTTAAGGTTGGATTATTCGGCTTTGTATGTATATACTACACTTTCTTCACCATTTAATCAATGGAAGTACACTTTAGGCCGATTCTGTTATTGGAAACAGTGTTGCAGTAGACACAAGGGAAGAAGTCCCTCTGTGTATTATCTGCTTCCTTTGGGTATACTGTTAGTTGTGGGACTGGTGGAATTTAACTAGAAATAGTTTATGCTTATGACTTGATCGTCAACATAGGTAGGTACATAGCAGTGAAGTACTAAATGGATACCTATGCCACATAAGGAGTATTGAAAACAAAGCAGAAAACCTATGAGGCCTATCAGATAGTCTTTATTTTTACTTTCTATTTGCTTAAGACTTGCTAGAATGCTGAGTATCTTGCTTGATGAAATTATTTTGAAATTATGTCATGCTATGCCCAATATCTGGGATGTTTTAAGATGTGTACTTCCAGATTAATTTCTGTTGTCTTGATACTTCATTTATTTAATAGAAATAATTAAAACACTAAACCCATTAGGATATTCATAATTTTAAGAGACAAGGTAAAAATATTTTACAAAATTCTTCCAAAATTTCAATTATTTTATATATAGTTAAGTATTTTGCAAGAATCTTTGTAACTATAACCCATGTTTTATTGATGAATATAGCTGATATAAAATTTCTTTAGTGGGTAGGTTTTTTTATATCTATGAATTATTTGTCATATACCTATAACATTTAGCATATAGAATTTGCCAAATAAAACTCTGTTGATTAAAATTTAACTCAAGTTTTCTAGAAAATTTGAATTCATGAATTTTATTTCCAGCTTAGGAGAATTTTCCAAAAGAGAGGCCACCAGAATTGAAGTTTGAAAAACTTTGTGGTTAAAGCTCCTGTCTTAGACTTAAGCTCCTCAATTTAAAATATAGCTAATTTTAATTAAAACTTAAAGAGAAAAATAAACCACTGGAAAGATATTGGCACTAAATGATTTGCTTCTGTGGGTTGGGTGGTTGTAGTTTGCTTAATGGTATTCATTATACTGATTAAAAGCAGTGATGCATTTTGCCGTCTTTATTTTCCAAACACATGTTTTGTCAGTAATGGGAAGGGGCAGTTGGCATTTGGTATTTTATATCATGAGGTACATATTGGTGGTGTGCTTTAATTCCTCTGAGTAAACTGATAAGGACTTGCAAGGAAGTGATCAAAGAAAAGCACAAATTCTTGTCCAGCACTGGACCATTTATTCCAGATTCAGACAGTAAGGAAACAATTGGATGACTTTTATTGCCTTCAGCTGTGCTGCAGGTCTTTGAACAAAAAGAAGACTAAAGTAATTGTATGCTCTCATTATGTACAGCGCCACACAAACTGGATGCCTTTGCTGAGAAATACGCATTTCTAGTTGAAAAAGTTGTTATTGAATATGTTTCTGGTTCTGTGAGAGGACTGCTGTCCTTTGAGGGTTTGTGGAGGTCTATGAAAATAAAATCTAGAATTTCAGGGAAGTTGCTGCTGTAGGGTTTGTAGCAAGTCCATAACTACGTGTCTTGAATTCATATATACATATTTGATATACATTGAGTATATATTATCACATGTGTGCCTATATAAAAACTATGCAAACTTCACAATTTTATGTTTCCCCATCAAGGGAGTCAAAAGATTTATATCATTTGGCTTCTATAGGTCTTTGAACAAAATGAGAAGTGGATATTTAAATGGTTAAGAGCCAATTGTCTAGGCAATTGAATGGGTACTTAAAATATCTTGTTTGCATTTCCTTCCCTGAGACAGTCCTGACATCTATGTCTTTAAAAGAGCATACAAGAAATTACATTAGAGTCTGAGCTGTATGCTCTAGTTTAAGTTTATTGGTTTGTATGTGGCATCGGTGTGTTTGAAATGCAGGGGT
>CM052705.1:44675032-44904940 GCA_028551405.1 Uromys caudimaculatus | reverse complement strand
TTTAAATGGTTAAGAGCCAATTGTCTAGGCAATTGAATGGGTACTTAAAATATCTTGTTTGCATTTCCTTCCCTGAGACAGTCCTGACATCTATGTCTTTAAAAGAGCATACAAGAAATTACATTAGAGTCTGAGCTGTATGCTCTAGTTTAAGTTTATTGGTTTGTATGTGGCATCGGTGTGTTTGAAATGCAGGGGTAGCAACTGGAATTGCCTTCCATTGCTTGCCCCCTTCTGTTGCCTGGTAACTATGTTAGCTGCTCTACGATTGTTGATGTTCTTGTTGTTTCTTTGAACTTATTAAATATCATGATTGCGTTGAGCAGACTTCAATTTTGTAGAAAAGGGGACAACCCACAAGAGAACTAGACTAGGGTTTCTTGGCCTTGATGTTGATGATGGTGGTTGAAGTACCAAATTCCTTGTTGGGTTGGGCTTTTGCATGCACTATGAGTGTCCAGTCATATCCCTCATTTCTAACTTTCAGATGTAGTGACTTACTTATTAATATTGCCACAGCAAAAAGAAAAAAAAGTCCTTAAATATTACCATGTGCCCCTAGAAGGCAAGGGCAGAGTCCCTCTAGGGTTGTCATTCATCTTTATATCCGCATTTGTAATCAGAGGGTCCCACATCTGTTTTGATCTAGGTAAATGCTTCCAAAATGAAAACAAGAATGAGACTTCAGAAAAATACAGATCTTAATGAATTATTTCTTGATGAGTATGTTTTTTTAAATAAAATGTGTTGCATAGTTTAAATAGATTTTAGTACCCTGTATACAATGGTATTGTGTTTTTCTCTCTCTGTAGACTTCCAAACAAAAAGATCAGTACCAGATATGGGCTACCTCCCTTCTAGGTGTTGGTCAATGAAGTCTCCTAGGAAACATAGGCTATTTCCGTTGTTCTTGGTTACCACGCCTCCTTCCCTAGAACATGATGGTGAGACCTTATTGCTGAAGACATCTAACAGCTGTGTCATAGGCTATGGAAAATTAAAGCTGGTACTGACCTGAGTGCTTCATTCTCCCTGACTTGTTTTCATATGCCAGGAAGTGCCATCCATACTACTGGGAGAGAAAAGTAATCAACAGTTTTACCCAACTGTGAATCCTGCAAGCTACAATTACAACCTAACTGGCAAGATATGCCCATCAGTGCAACAGTGGCACAAATGTTATGAAAGTAACCAACTTCTTGCTGATTAAATTTAAAGTCCATTCCAGAAGACACAACTTATGCCAGAGCCAAGACCCTGTGTCTCTCTAAGTTACAGCCCCTAAGAATGAGTCTTCTATTATTCTTTTTTATCAACATAATATTAAACTGCCAACTATGTCTTTATACCCATAGAAAAGCTCTCCACACACATCAGAGAAGCTTCTTTTTGTATTATTAATATAGACACTCAGAGCTGATGAAAGTACAGAGAATAAGAGGTAATAGAATGCTCAACCCTAATTGAGACATCTATATTGCACCTCTTCCCCACAAGGCCCAGGGATCATCTGATCATAAGGGGAGGATGAAAAGATTGTAAGAGTCAGAGACTGTCGAGAAGTGCTGCTCCAAAATAGCCTTTTTCTGGAGATAGCAGGGCCACTGATCACATGAATATAGAGTGAGTGTATTTTCCTACACAAGACATGCATGAAATCAAGGCAGCCAAAATTCCAGCATGGATGGGGGGATGGCATCATTAAGTCTCATTCCTGTCTAAGGAATTATTGGTAATTGATGACTTCTAGGAAAGGAAGAGTCAGATATCTTCAGAGATATGGTAACTGGTAGGCTACCCATACTCCATGGATAGTCTTACCCTTCTGCACAGACTGGTATTAATAAATGGATTTAGTGCATTAATAATTGTGCATTAAGGTGGGAGGAGCAGGACATGGAAGAGGATGAGAGAGGGAGGAACAGAGTGGATCTGATAAGAGCATATTATATACATGTATAAATAATAAATTTCAAAAGAAAACCTACATTCTAACAAAACACTTTCACAAAAGACTCAGTGGATTAGTGTATTTTTATAGTATATAGACAAATACTAAGATAACTTTAATTATTTCTGACTTTTAAAAAGCATGTTTATAAAATATCCCTCCTTTGTTTCATTGTTTTCTTCTTGCTGTTGCCCAAAAAATTGACTTCAGCCAACTTTTCTTCATCTTCTTTAAATAGCTCCTTTTTAAATGACTCTTCAAAGTTGTGGGTAATTCTTGACTGCATTTTCTCACATACTAATTTTAGCACAATCAAAAGTAAAATAAAATAATAGCCAATAGTATGTTTATACTTACCCATCATTATGGAATTTTATTTCTCATTTAACTGTCACAACATTTTATAAAGAGGATTAAGCAGTGTTCATTCATTTATTCATAATCAATATTCATATAAGGAATGCTAAATGTACGGTGTATAATGAGGTGTATGTAGAAGAATAAAAAAGATATATATGCAGAAGTTTAAAATCACTACAAAAGATCACTAATAATAAACACAAAAATGGAAAAAATTAAGAATAAATTCAGTTATAAAAAATTATTCCAGGACAAAAATGACCACCAACTGAAGTCATTTAAGAAGACTTAAGCAAATGGACTCAGGTATCATCTTTGTGGTGAAATAGCCAGTGTCATGAAACTTAATTTTCATGAAATTGAACAATGAATTCAGCAACATTATGATTAAAACCATGACAAAAGTCTTATATGAGACAAAAGTATGTAATTTGCAAAGCAAAATCTCAATTTTACGTGAGGAGTAAAGACTGACAGAAAGAAAGCAAACTTTTGAGGAGTAACAATAAAAGAGAAGAATGGTTTCATCAGATACCCAGGCTTCTTGGAATACCATAATTGGAGGCTTGTTTATCTGCATTGTCAACATCGTTAATTATACAGTCACCTATGTAGCAGACTTCTGATACGTTTCCAGAAATCTTTAACTGATAAAGGAACTCCTACTCCAATCAGGGACATTAGCATGGTCTAAGATCCCAGACTAACTAGAAAGAAGAAACCAAAGAGAGCACAAGGAGTCATCTCTCTCACTAGGCGCTTTGTGTACTTACCTGTGCCATAGTTTCCTCACTTTGGTGCTGTCAAATGGAGAGCTGGAAGAAACCTGCCTGCCTTAAGCTCCATTTTTGGGTGTTTTGTCACAGTCGTGAGAAAAGTAAAACAATAGTATTTTGTGTAAAGCAAAGCAGACCATCCAGGCAGAATGAAGTTGCAGAGAGAAATCTGATATATGGCAGAGGTGGCATTCCTGATCACAGGGAAAAGAATGACTCATTTGATTCAATGCTGACAGGAAAACATCGAGATTATATTTTTACCTTATGAAAATACAAAAGTAGTTCTGGGTAGATTAAAGGCTTAAACTAAAAACACAAAAGAGAGAATATCTTTAATAAAGCAAAGAGACAGCTCTAAAAATGATTTAGTTTTATGTTTTTGAGTATGTTGCCTGCATGCATGTATGTAGACTGTGTACATGCCTGGTGCCCATGTAAGATATAGATGCCTTAGAACTGAAGTTATGGACTGTTGTAAGCATTCATGTGGGTGCTGGGGACTGAACCCAAGTTTTCTACAAGAGCAGCAAGTGCTCTTAACTGCACAGTCAACTTTCTCTTCCCGAGACAGTTTTCTTAACAAAAAGTTTTAAATTACTAGTAGCAAATAAAGTGGTGAATCACTATAAATAAAAAATAAAAACTGACAAAGGCATTTAAGATATCAAATATATCTATACATACACATATGCATGGATTCATATATGCGACTCATTAGAAAACAAAATAGGACTAGTCAATGTGTTGAAATAAGTAGCCAAAACCTTGTCAAGGAATTGCAAGCTAAACCTACAGGGATACAGTTTCACACATCCATCATACGGACAGGTGCATAAGATCAAACACTGAGGCCTAGTGCAGCTCTTGGGCACGGGGCATTAGATGATACTGAGGATATGCAAACCCACTGAAGTTCTGTTTTACGTATGTTTGCAGACAAGTTATCATTTGATGACCAGCAACTCCGTTTGAAGATGTATTTTCTAGATAGAGATATCCTTTCATATCGGAACCAAGACGTAGAGTAATATTTGTTTACTCCGAGATATAGATAAGTGATTTGCAGTATTTTTGCTTCACGAAAATTGATATATCTTTGAAAATTAATGAATTGCGGCTACATATATTATCATGGATAAATCAATCTCCAAAATGTTTCTTTTAAGTTTTTTTAAGAAGCATACTTTTTGTTTCTATAAAGTTGTAAGTGTACACATCACTGCTCTACAACTTGAACATTGTAAACATGTGAAATGTACAAGGACATGCTTCAGAATGACCAACGGATTATTTTGTGGACTAGACGGGAGTAGGGCTGCAGTCTTGCTTTCCTTTCTTGTGTTGGTGATGGCACAGGTCATTCATTGCTTAGGTTGAGGTGTGGACATCATAAACATTATCTCCCATCTCACTCAGATTTCACCAGTCACAAACTCTTCTCATCTCTTTCCTTAAAATACGATCTGTGTTGTCTCAGTGGTTAAGGGTACTTGCTTCACAAGCATGAGGCCCAAGGCTTAGTATCCTGTACTCACATAACACCTAGAATACCAGCAATAGCGGGAGGCGGCGTGAAGTGGAGGGTGAAGCTGAAAATACATGAGCTTCAGGTTTAGGAAGAGATTCTGCTTCAAAGGATTTAGTATGTTAATAAAACAGGAGGGCACTTATGGCTTCTATATGTCACATGCGTGCACGTGTGCGTGTGCGCGCACGCGCGGGTAGGCACACATAAAACAACAAAAACTTTCAGATGTATATGACTGGTTTCCTAGTATTCCTGTCACTATAGAGCTATCTAACTGACTAATACCTCCAAACTCTTTTGCTTGGATTTGTTTGAAACACCCTTTTTGTCGGGTTCTCAGTTTCTACTGAGAAACACCCTTCACACTACCTGTTCTCAAGCAGAGGCCCGATGGTCCTGTTATAGTCGGTCTTAATGTCACTCTGATCATAGCCCACAATTGTTCCTCATTTTTCAGCGACAGTATCCACAGCCCTTCAATGACTCCCATGGCACTGTGTGCTCTGGCACCTGCACTGTGACCCACGGTTTCCTAGCAACTGTCCCTTTGTTTGGATGGCAGCAGTTCCACTAGCCTCTACAATATTTTATGCCCCTACTCCAGTGCTCCCAGGAGGCACTCCATACTTGGCCTTTTCCATTAGCCTGTGGTAGAGCTTGCACTGTTGAAGAGAGATTAACTTTTCTGCAATTTGTTTTTCTCAGAAGTCAGCGTCTCACTGAACCCAGCCATGGCTACCTTTAAAACTACAGACCCCATTCCATGCTTCCCTTTGTGTGCAGTGCTTAAGTCACTGCCTGCTATTAGACTCTAAAGGTCACTGTAAGCCTGCTGGGTATTTACAGGATTTCACATGTATGTTCATGCTTGACTCTGTTTTTACGCTTTACGAAATGAGATCAAGACTGCCGAGAGGCCAGGTCAGGTATGCACGTAGAGCCAGAATCTTACAGTCGGACCTTGTGATCTGTGAAATAAATATTCAGTTACATTAAAATCACTTTAGGAACTTAGCTTCATGCCCAGAATGTTTGCCTGAATAGTTCAAAGGTGAGTTTTTTTTTTTCTTCATAATTAGCTGACATTTTAAAAAAGTTATTGAGTGGATTTGTTTGTTAAAATCCTAGAGAATTTAGTGTAGGAAGTAGTCCCTGGGAAGAGGTTAACCAATATAAATAGCTTACAGTACAACAAAGTTCTTTATTGTGCTGTTTCCACAGCAGCATCAAGAACTCAAAACAAGGAAATGGCATCTCCTGTGTATACTACAGACATTTCTCTAGAATGTCTGTGGTCTAGAATCTTCAGGGATTGGCATATTTCTCTACATGCGTCTCAGTTTAGACATGCCTCTTATGAAACATGGTAAAAGGGAAGTGTTTAAAATTCTATAAGATGTACTTATTTCTTCAGCTTCCCTCCCCTAAATTGACTTTAAAATATCAGAAATTTTTCATGCTGAAATAAATGCCCAGGGACATTGTGAATATGTGCATACAAAAAGATATACAATCTTCTGTGCAATTCACATTGACTTTATAAAGCCACTTTGAAAACTTTGAAGAGATGTTTAGTAATTCAAGAAAGATTTTTTTTTTTCCCAATTGGGCACTAAATGGCATAGCCGAGTTGGCTCAGATGTCAAAGTAGAAACTCTACTCTGAAAACCAGAGTCTGGACAATGAGGAAACAGGGGTATGGGCATCTTTTAAAATCCCTCTCATGTGATTTAAAAAAGAATAAATTTAAAATATATTGAACTTGTATATTAGCATGTACAGGAATTCAATCCAGCCTTTTATGAAGCAGAACTAAATCTCCATGTAAACCACTCTAATTTTTATTTATAAATTAGTATTCAAATGAACCAAATACTTTTTTTATATATACTTGATACAGCACCATCAAAAGGATTCGTAGATATTGATTCCACCCCTTATATTAGTTACTCTAACTCCCTGCCTGCATTTCAGACCACCAGTTTTCCTTTTGTTCTTGCTAAAGAGTAAATGCCTTGATTATTATAGAACAATGGTGAATGAAGTGATTAGGAGAATTCTTATATTCTGATTTTATCCCAGTGACATTATGATGAGGGTGATACAAAAAGTTGGCCAGAATTTATATTTTCTATCATATATATATATATATATATATATATATATATATATATATATATATATATATATGCGTGTGTGTCCATATTTGCCCATTTCACTAGAACAAATATTTCCTAGAGACTTGTTTCACAACGGCTAGCTTCTGTACTTTGTAGAAATTAGTCGAATATTATTTTATAAGATTATCTTAGTGCCTGGTAGTTCTCTAGCTCACTTATCTCCTATGTACCCTACTAAGAGGGAATTCTGAGCATTGAAAGG
Organism: Uromys caudimaculatus; assembly: GCA_028551405.1. Lineage (NCBI taxonomy): Eukaryota > Metazoa > Chordata > Mammalia > Rodentia > Muridae > Uromys > Uromys caudimaculatus. Next base: position 44,897,940 of record CM052705.1, on the reverse strand, counting down.
GGAATTCTTAGAGATTGAAGGAAATAATGTAGGTACCCCTTAAAATCATTGATAAGTTAAAACTCAGATGGAAGGGGAAGTGAAAGGGGAGCTACTCATTCAGCACATATTTTTGAAGGAAGTACCCCTGTCAGTAACACTTCCTGGCACTTAAATAAAGCCTTCAAGACAGGGCAGCATTAGGAAATGTGTTCAGTGAGCATTTAGAGGAAAATTTGGATAAGAAACAATTGCTGTCATCACTTCTCTTTACAGTGTCGGGTGGGGCTCAGGCACAATTCACTCAAGAGAACACCTCCATTCCTCTTCCCCAATCGAGATCTTTACCATGTACTCAAAGTCAGGATTCTCCACTGTAGGCAGTTTTGTGCTGTTCTTATGTCTGCTTCCTTGGTTCTGTGCTTTTGGGCTGGGTGTGCCTAAGGCACATAGCACTAATCTGAATCTGACACAGCCAGGGAAGAAGCGTGTTTCATGCATGAGCTATATTTTCTATGTGACAGATTGGTTTTATTTGGTGATGCTGGTAATCAAAACTTCTTTGATTTCTGTTCATAGATTTTCTTAAGTGGAGAAAATTATCACATAGGCTTTGTAGCCATCAGGGCTTACAGACTGAGTATGACTTCTGAGCCCGATTCTGTAGTTATTCTCTGAGAGAGAGAGAGAGAGAGAGAGAGAGAGAGAGAGAGAGAGAGAGAAGAGATTAACAATGGATTGCATAACTTCCAGGCTTAGGGTGATCAAACTGAGGACCTGGTGAAGAGTTTCAGGAAACCACTTCTTTAATTGATTCTCCTTTGAAGTCAAACACATTTCAGAGAATAATAGCTAAGATTTGACGCCAAAGCTTCAGTGTAGATGAGGAATTCTTTTGGCTGAACTATATAGTTGAGGTTCAATTACCTTAGCTCCCATTGAACCATATTCTAAACACCTTCCTTTGTAACCATCACCTTGTGCAGAAGTCTGTATTTTTAGCCTCTAAGCAGAGCTTAAGCACTGTATTTAGACATCTGACTTGAAGACTAAAATTTGCTCAGTGAGCAGAACAAATGTTCAGAAAATAACATTTCAAGGTTAGTGTTAGTGTCCTGAATAAAATGCCTTTTCTTCTTATTCTCCTCATTGAATGTAACATAAATAATGTGCTCTGACTGGCTTTCAAGATTAAAAATCAGAGAATAACTGTGAAGTTGGAGAGGAAAGAGGGAATAATTAAAAATTGAAGGGGCTTCTGTCGAATAATTGTTTGCCTGAAACTAAATACACGTTTTTATTCCCAATTCAATAGGATTATGGATCTTAGAAGGATTTTAAAAACTATATAGTAATGCTTGTAAGAAAGGGGTGGGGGCAGAATGAGCTCACAGATTCCATGAAAAATATTTAAAGAAACACACACACTGTCACAGGCAACCAGACACACCCGAGGACACATACACACATACACACACACACACCTGAGCACAGACATGCCTGAACACATGCATACACACATGAATCCCTGGGTATATTGAATAACTAAGAGACACTATTTAAATATTTTTGATATTTATCATTATAATTGAATTCATTAATGTTTGACTATTGACAACATACTAGTTATAGTACAAGTCTCCTTGTATATCTAATCTTACTTAATGCATTTCTCCATAGTAGAGCCACATTTTGCAAATAAGAAAAAAGAAATTTTAATAGCATTCCTGACTCTTTTTAGTGGGTAATAGTCCATTGTGGATCCTTTTTAAGAAAGAGCCCTAAATGGTACCCAAGGCACTGCAGTGTTAAGAAATTAAACAATCATAAAACCCCTTGTTCCCAGAAAAATGAGGGAAAGTTTCACTGCCTGCTCCAGTTAAACTTCTTGTCACTAGTTAAACAACCTAGCTGATTAGCATGACCTACATTCTCTAAGTACTGCATGAGTGTGACTAAATAGAGGGACTCTGGAGGTGGACATGGTAGCCTGTGCATAAACACAGAGCTTAAAGGCAGAGGCGTGGAGATAGCAGTGTGAGGTCCAACTGAGTTTCATAGCAAGGCCCTGTCTTAAAACCAAACAAAATATCACTGTTGACAAACAACAAAAAGGTAAAGGGAAAGAAATAAACCAGGGAAGTATAAAACCTGTCACAGTGACTTGTGAGGTATCGAGTCACCGGTGAGATGAGTTTCATGGTTGCCCTTGTATGGGTTTTTGTATAATTGGATATTATTGCTGCATATGATTTGTATAATTAAAACTTTCCCTTTAGAGTTGAAAAATTATGAAGTATGATATCTAAAAATAGCATAGTGGATGCTGGCTTAAGCATGGGCTGGTGTGTCCACATAGGAGTGTGCTTTCATTGCACACTGACACATAGGACGAACTCTGAGACTTACTTCATTTCTTGGCTTTGGACTTCGTGTCTGGACTTTTAGTTCAGAAAGCGTGGGCTCAGTCATTGATTTTGTGCTATACTTGGTTGTTCTCAGCAGCTCCAGTTTCATCTCACAGATTCACACTGTGGTGCTACAGGACAGACAGGCCTGCTTTGTCCCACCCTTCTTATATAACTTGTACCTCAACGACTGTCATTGATGATCTGTCTGGCTTTCTAAAGAAAGAGCTTTGTGTAGTGTTAGACACTGACTGTCATCAGCATGAGTGGCAATCACCTTGGATCCTTCATTTGACATTAATGGAATCTTGGTCAAAGACTTAATTCTGCAGTGAATTAGTCTCCTCATCTGTCAAGTACCTTTAAGAAAACTTAGCCCTTGTGATTGTTGTAATAGTTAAATAAGTGAAGATTTTCAAATTTCTCATATTGTAAGATCTGTTGGTAAACTTTTCTACTTCATTTAATTTAAACACAATACTCATTCTTACTATTGTTTGAAGTGAAGTTTTTCTTCCTTATTTATAGTATATTGGATGTGATCTTTAGCACCCCACGATTAAAAGTAATGCGATACATTAGTAACAAGATGAGTATTACCATATGAATATGAGGTAGACTTCATTCAATATCGTCTGTGGCAACAGACAGATTTGTTTTTTATCCAGGGGAAAAAAATAGAACTGCACTAAGTGAAGCTAAAAGTGAATAAAATTTCAGAAGTCAAAGGACACACCCTTCCTATTCCAAGCTGTCTGTTTGGTTGTGTCCTATTAAATATCTGGGGGAAGCAGTTGGAGTTTATGTGCATGACATATGCATGTTGTACTCCGAGATGTGGACAGTACAACACGTGTTCTTTTGTAGCCTTTCCCGCCCTTAACAGTGCACAGCGAACACATGCTGTCCCCTGGGATGATCTTAGTGTGATGATGCCCAGAAACTTGTGTTCATCACAGAACAGTGACATTATTATTTTTTTAATATCAGCTCTAGGAACAACATAGCGATTACTTGTAGATCTTCAGTGACACTCTGAACATACTAGCAGTATGACATTTACCTGGCGAGTCACTTGCCACAGCAATTATTTCTGTTTTCTTTGGAACTTTTTGTCTTTAGAAATAGTGTCACCTTCCAAGAATGTCAACTCTCCCCTAGAGTTCGGATAGTTCTACAACTTTACTCCTGGGAGAGGTGTGCCATTCACTCCTCCATCACTGCATGTTTCCCAGGGTTTTTTTGTCAGCATCTGAGCATCAGTTGATAGGCAAAAGTGATAATCTTTCAGAATTTTCAAATGTAGATTGCCCTTGAGGTTGAATCTTATGTGTTATTTTCCTGGGGAGTAAGCAGGCACTCAGTGCACATACATTCACCTCCATACCCACAGTAAGCTAGTGATATTTTATTCCAGTGGCCAGTTTTGAATCTGAATACATGTTAGTAAGCAAACTCTTGATCAGTATAATCACCTCAATATATTTGTTCAGTCAAATGTCTAAACATTTTCAAGAGACTAAATCCACGTTGCCTTCCTAAAGAAGACATATCATAGGATGCTTGTACTTAATAAGACGTTTATATCTACTCTTGTGCAAGGCAACTGGTAATTTTGTTTACTCTGTCTTCCCCAATAGTATTGAATTTTCAACTTGGAAATCAGCAAATATCTGCTTTAAAAGTTAACGTTGAGAGATAAAAATGAGAGATTTAGTACATAAATTGTATAATCTTCTGATCCTGAAGTATTACAATGAATAAACTTGAAAATGTATTTAAAGATCCAGCAATAGTCACAGTATAACTTAAGACAAGTGTGAGGAGATTTCCTTTCAAAATCAGCTGGCTGCACACTGTATCCTTGAGAAAAACCACAAAAGCACTGTCTTCGACAGTTATACCATTATTCCATGCGGTTATCTTTGGTTTCAAAAATCCACTTTTCTAAGTATATACATTTTCAAATTAAAAAATCAAGAGTCATGATAAAATTTGAAGTGCCTATTGGTTGTGTATTTTAAATGTCCCTGTTTTGTGTGAATTCCAAAGAAGTAGGCTTTTTTATGATGTAAAGTTTGGTAACTTTGATGATCATTTCTTTCGCCACATTTATAATTAAAATTCCAATTTTGGGGAAACATTTTCAATGGAAATAAAGTCATCCTAAAATTTGTAGAGTGAAGGATAAGACTGATTTATATGAGGGGCTTTATTCATTTTTAGAGGAAATGAATAAATCAATTTTATTGAATTCAAACATGACTGATATTAAATTAGTAAGTAGGAAAAAGTAATTAAATTATCAAAGCATCTTCATTGTGAAGGCTAACCTCATCATCATCATCATCATCATCGCCATCATCACCAGCAGCAGCAGCATTATACACTGAGATGCTTCATAAGTAAGCTTTTGTTGCTGGATAAAGTAGACAAAATAATGAGTTATGTGACATAAGCAATAGATGTTATTTCTTGGACGTGAACCTCTTCTTATTGGCCAGGAGCTTTGCTAGACTTTCACCTGTTTTTGAAACAGAGCATAGATAGGAATATTGTTTGTCTATTTTAACTGTGGTCCTTTTTAAATGTGTTCAAGTAAATTATTTATTTATTCATTTTATTTTTATTACTTTTATTTTTTTTACAGTCCAGTCATTGCCCCCCTCCCGTCTGCCCTCCCACAATTCCTTCTCCCATTCCTCCTCCCCCTGTCTTTAAGAGGATGACGACCTGCAACCTCCCTCTCCCTGTCAGGCCTCCCCACTCCCTGGGGCCTCAAGTCTCTTGAGAGTCAGGTGCATCTTCTCCCACTGAGTCCAGACCCAGCAGTCCTCTGCTGTATATGTGTCGGGAGCTGCAGACCAGCTTGTGCATGCTGCCCGGTTGGTGGCTCCGTGTCAGAGATCTCAGATATCTGGGCTAGCTGGGACTGCTGGCCTTCCTGTGGGGTCGCCCTCCTCAGCTTCTTGCAGCCTTTTCCTAATTCAACCACAGGAGTCCTCGACTTTAGTCCATTGGTTGGGTGTAAGTATCTACATCGTCTCAGTCAGCTGCTTGTTGGGCCTCTCAGAGGACAGCCATGCCAGGCTCCTGTCTGTAAGCACACCATAGCAACAGTAATAGTGTCAGGCCTTGGAGCCTCCCCCTGAGCTGGATCCCAATCTGGGCTGGTCACTGGATCTCCTCTCTCCAGTCTCTTCTACATGTTTTCCCTTGCAGTTTTTTTAGACAGGATTTTTGTAGCTTAATTCTCTTCAATTCTTAACCCAAAATGCAATTTTTTACTTAATTCTTAATGAAAAAGATTGTGAGTTAATTTTGAAAAGTTAGTGTGTACTGACGGGTGGAAAGAAGGTATGAAATGGTATATGGACATTCCTTATAAGAATGGTGGTAGGTACTCTGGAGTCCTTTACATATGATTTTTATATAAGTTTCTACACAATAAGATCACAGTGTGTGGTTACCAGATTATTACAGTGAGGACCGTGTCTTTTATATTACGTGTGTGTGTGTGTGTGTGTGTGTGTATAGGTGGGTGAATGTATGTATACAGGACACATCTTTCCATGTATGTAGACAGTAGAGCTCAACCTTAGCTGTTGGCTCTTAGGTCCTATCTACTTTGTTTTTGAGATAGTCTCTTAATGGCCTGAAACTTGCCAAATAGTTTAGGCTAGCTGGCCAGTGAGCTTCAGAGATCTGCCTATCATAGTATCTTCAGTGGTTAGTTTATAATCTTTACTACCATATCCATTTTATCTTTTATCAAATTATATTTTTTCAAGTGTGGCTTCTGTGGATGAAATTCAGGTCTTCATTCACCCAAGGAGTTTTCTCCACAGTCTTGTTATTACCCACGTCATTACTGAAAATAGTTTTTGAGTGAGGAGTCAGTAGCTAAGTTAGAGATCGTATCAGTCTAAAGACAAACATTTTATAGCAAATAGAAAGATACATAATCTGCTGAGAAAAATTTTACCATGGTATATGAATGGCATTTTTGGTAAACAGGGGTTTATTTTCTCTTTGCTGCTGGGACCCATTATCCCTGTCTCCATAGGGAAGTCCTTGATGGCTGCCATGCATGCCTTTTATCTCCTCTGACTTCCCTGGTCTCCTTCACTCCTGATGCTCTTGCCTGTTCTCAGGCTTTAAAAGTTCAGATAGATAATGAATGTCCTAGAGCCACAGCAACCACATAATTCCAGCCAACAGTCCTGTTGTCTTGTTTGAAGCTTGACTATGGGTCCTTCACCGTTTGGACAACCATACCACTAACCCCAGTGTTGCTGATGGTACTTGAGTCATCAACATATCACAGCTTTATCCATGTGCTTGTAGTTACCTCATTCAAGAAAGAAAGAAAGTCAATTCTCTTTTATAGTCTTTAGGAATAAGGAGCAATTCCAAGATCTGATTACTGAAATTCAGTGTTCATATTTAATTTTATATAATATTTATTTATTTGTAAGTTTATGGCTGATTTTTCTGCATATATATCTGTGAAGCACATTCATGCCTGGTACCTACAGAGGCCAGAAGGGGCAACAGGTCCCCTTGGACTGGAGCTACAGGCAGTTATAAGCTGGCTGCCCGATGGGTGCTGGAAATTGAACTCAGGACCTCTGGAAGATGGAGCTCTTAAGAGCTGAGCCATCATTCTAGCCCCTATATAGTCTGTGGTTTATCTTCAATATTATCTAGACATTTGTTCATTTTATTTTTCTTATATTTTATAATGTACCTATAACTCTGTTTTTTGCTTTGTATTTTAATACTGTTTTTATTCTATATCTAATCAATGTAAGAACCTTCCAGATTTTTAGTTTTTTACTAGCATCTTAGAATGAGGAGGAAGCTGCTCCAAGAGGCTTCAGTGTCCTGCAGTCCAGGATAGTCTGAGGAGGTTGTGAGAAACTGGGGAGAAGGGAGTGTTCAGAGGTATGCCCCTGAGTGACAGGGTGACTGTGGAAGTATGGCGTTCCCAGGAATTTCTCCCCACCTTGACCCCTGATTGGTATAGATGTGGAAATGGGGGCAGGGAGTGCACAGAGCCATAGAATTGTTGCTTCTTATGTGGGGTGAGCCGGGTGCTGCTTACATCTCACTTATGTTCCCATCAAGGAGTACATTCCCTTAAATGTAAGTAGAAAATGGGCTTATGGGAAATAAAGGCGATGATCTCCATGCTCTTTGCCCTCCCTTGTTTATTTGGTTAGTGATAATGATTTGGGGAATGTTAGTAAGGGAATGGTGCCTGTGGTTCCTTCTTTCCTCACACTGCACCAGAGGATGGAATTTAACTGTTTTTGACCCTGTCACTTCACGTGATTTTCGTCTGTCAGAATGTCTTTGAGGGAATATATTCTCAGCCAATATGCAGCAAGGGTTAACGAGCGTTCCAGATGATTTGCTTTGCAGACATTCTCTTTTCCTAATTCCATAATCCTTAGATATGGTGGGGGATGTACTTCAAAGTGAGCACTTCAGATTTAGTTCAAATACCAGCCATTTAAGTAGCTCAGGAAACGGCCTGATTTAGTGTTCTGGGACGACAGTGTTTCATATTTGTTGTAGTCTTTCAGAGTTAGATGAAAACATCAAAAGCACTTTATTTCATTAAATCCGTCTCTGGGTCTGTATTTTCTCCTCATTTCTTGTCGAGTTTTACTTCCAGGACACAGTTCATAGCTGCTCCTCCAGAGAATGTTTAATTTTTCCTTATCCAGAGGCACACATTTTCTACTTTGTCCTGTCTGTTAATTACTAAGCTCCAGAGGAAGAGTGGTCTGAGCCAGGGCCCCAAGTTGTGGAAGTTTCTATATCCGGTAAACTGGCTCCAATCCAGTGCAGAATAATTTATCAACAAATGAAACACCAGCCACGTCCCACACGCCCTCTGACTGCATTACAAGCACTCCCTTTCCACCCATACTGAGTTTGCTGGAGTATGAGCTGACATTCTCTTTCCTCCTCTTCATTTTGTTGAATCACTGGCGTCTGGCATTTATTAGGCTTCTTATTAATAGTAATAAGATGCTCATTCATTGAGTGTCTTGTGCTACAAACCAGATACAGTCCCTCCCTCTGCCTCCCGGTTTGCCGTGGCAGGGAAACGGACTGGAACACTGATTTCTTGTCTGTAGCATCAGGTACTGTTTAACCGGGAGTGGTAGGGAACTGATAAAATTAGCAAGTTGACTAACCACTTCCCTTCCTTGTGGCTCTTTAATATTATAACGGATACAGAAAAGTTCAGAAGGACTGGGCTCGCTTTCGAAACCACGGCACACTTTGGCAAAGAGGGAATGCACAACACAACGGGTGAGTTTCTTTCAAGTTTTTAAGCGAACCCCGAAAAGAGCATCATGTCGAGTGTCTCTAAGTTTCCCTTTGCAAATAGACTGTAATAATTTGTAGACTGTGGGAAGATAAACCTATACCGAGGGAAACAAAGGGGATTCTGATTAGCAGCAGTGAAAAGAACTGCGTGAGTGAAATACAGCTCTCGGTAAGTGTTTACTGTTCCAGATTGGGGACAATTCTAGAGTTGGCAAAAGCTTCTGCTGGGAAGTTCATGTGTTTTCAGATCGGGGCTATCACTCTTGCCATGAGGGGCAGTCTCTACAGAGCCTGCTGTATCTCTGACCTAAAGCAACTTAAGGTCTTCAGCTACCTTCTTAGAGAGTTGAAACATTCTATTGTTTTCAGCATTTTGATAATGTGAAAGTTTACAGATGAATGGATATAGTGCATGGTCCACAAAGCACCTATTCTCCAGTCCCACTCTAGGGACCCGATGTTATTTCATATGGGCCAATGGAATGTGCACCTACGTGTTGCATGTGGTATTTTGAAATGTGTCCATTGTAAACATTAAATGAGAGAGACCTAAGATTTCCTACATTGTCATACCAACTCATTAATGTCAGGTCTGTCCTAATAGTCAGAGGACAGAAGCTGGAATGATGACTGTTGGGAATTAGGACTTTTAATATCTATATTATATACTTTTCATGCCTAAGTTTCCTCACCTTAAATGAAGACAGCAGTACCAATCTCCTGAGGGAGAGGGACAAACAGCTAGGATAAAATGCTGAGAAACAGTGGTGGCCTCACAAACTATTAACTGTAGTTTTTACAGTAAGGCTGGGTTTGATCTGTTTCTTCATACTTGACTGTTTTAAACTTCATCTTCTGATTATTTGATAGAAGGAATATAAGCAAAATTCCTATTGAGAAGTCTTGTCCTGGACCTCTAAGAATACCTTACACTTGCCACATGCCTCTCTCCAGCTGTCCTTGGAGTTGCATCTGGAAATGAACAGTCAGAGCTCCCCCTGTCCATCTTCTCCCTGAGAGGAGGGGGCATTGTAGAGATTTGTCAAAGCTTACAGAGGCAGGAATAGCAGACTGAAAGGCCTATGCATGGGCCTTCTGAGCCCTGTGAGGGGTGATGAGTCTGGGAGTGGACAGTTGTGCTTTACATGGGAGTCTGCCTCTATTTTAGCTTTGTTTTTTCTTTCCTCTGAGGAAGTATTTCCAGGCTGCCTCAGTTTTCTTTGGCTACTGCAAACTGACAAAATAACTCTTTTCATTTGCAATGACAGAGTTGAAATCCCGAGGCTGGTGACAAACTGAGAGGTGAGGGTCTTTTCTGTGCCCTTCCTTTACATTACAGACATGTGTTGAGCAGTTGGTATATGGCTGACATCTGTACTGTGTAATTTTCTGATTTAGTCCCTCCGTGTTGCTCTATGATACTCATTGTTAATGTCTTTATATACAAGGAATCAGGGCACAGAAGGATGATTAATTAGACACAGCAGATTTTTTTCCTTGTCTGTCTGATTTTACAACTTAGTGCATTTGTATGTAAAACAAAATTGGTTGTTTCAAATATGCAGTCAAAATGCATGCAAGGTTTTGTTCTTAGTCTTCCTGAATGAGAAAGTTATTGGTAATCTTTTAGTATGAAGTGCGTGAAAAAGATTTTTCTTCTGGCAATACGTTTTATCAGAGTGAATTTTAATAATGTGTAATTACAATCTGGAAATGTGTCATGAACCCTGACAAATACTGAGCCTGGTGGAGTGAAGGTACCATGGTAATGAAATAAATATTGGGCAAAGAGGGTAAAATGGAAGTGTTCTTTTGGAAAATTAGCCATGCCTCGGTGGTAGATTCTGTTTAGTGGCAATTATGTCTCTTGAGTCTGTGCAGCGGGTGAGTGACATTCAGTCAGGTTAGTTTTATTGAATATGCGGTGCTCTTGTCATATGGGAAGACTGATCCTCTGCAAACCAAGAACTGGCTGGGTCCTGGGGGAAGGTGCTAGAGAGAACCAGGACGAGCGGTCAGACATTTTAGAAACCTGGCATTGACTTCTCCTGCTTTTCTGTTAGATTACTGGTGCAACTATAAAAATAGAGCTGAATGTGTGACTGAGGGGAGAGGGTAATTTCACAACTTTATAGACATTTCTCCCTCCAGAGGAATGGTGCTTTTGTTATTACTTTTTCTCTACTGAAGGGACATTGTCTTGGAGTTGGATCGGAAAATGCAAAAGTATAACATGCTTGACTTGTCTTTTATCGGGCAATCTGATAAAACCGATACTCTCTCATCTTTCCTTATGTTTATGTCATTGTCCAATGAATTTTTGTTAACTTGATAAACTCAGACAAGTATTGTCTATGTGATCGCTGGAAGGATTTTGAAATCTGATTGATTGATTGATGATTGATCGGCTTTTACAGAAAAAGCAACTTTGAGTGGGAGCCAGGGAGGAAAGGAGAGAAAGGGAGAGAAAGAGGGAGAGAGAGAGGGAGGGAACTGGAGGAGAAGAGAAAGTGAGGGAGGAGTGGAATAGAGGGGAGAGAGGGAGTTTGAGCATCCCTTAGAATTTTGAGTAAGCAGAACCTCTCTAGTTCTGCCAACAACAGACTACCTTCTGAAATTGCTCTTTTGTTTCTGTTTTCTTTCTTTATATTTTTCTATCTACAGTGTGTTTATTTCAGGAGAGCATATATTTCACAACGTGTAATCTAGCTCCAGGGTTGGAAGCTTCTCTACCTTCTGTGTTTAAAGGCAGAAATGCTGTTTAGCTTATTGGTCCCTATCTTGTGGTATGTTAATGTAATTTTTGAAGGGCTTCATCACCTAGTGGATTACCAAGTACTGGGGATCTTAGGTTTCCAAATCTTGCTTTTGCATCTTAATTTAAAATACTTGTCAATGTTTTTGTGTCACGGTTTATAAATGTTTTGTGAAAATAACATTGAGAAATAGAACAGAAGACCAGCGCTGTTGGGTGTGTAGAACAGGGATCTACTTGCAGGTATTACAGAGTCTGGATTCTGCAAAGCCTAGTGGATTGTGCTGGGAGTTGCAAATTTTCTAAGTGCAGCTAGAAGTGATTGAGAAGTTTACACACTCTGAATGAGCTAGTAATATTTTAAATGAGATAGAGAAGCATATATTCTTGATGTGTAAATGTTGATGTGTGGAAATGCATTAGAAACCTATTGCCTAGTTCAGAAATGATCTAGATCTGGTCTAAGTGTAACATCAATGGTCATGAGTAGACTAAAAACAGAAAAACCTTATATTACAAGTAGGATGTGATATAAAACTTCATGTGAAAGCAAGTGAGGAGGTGTCAGTTTGGCCTCACATGAGCAGCTGGTCAAGAGAAACACATATAAGAAAGATGACATGAATCAGAAGGAGCGAGACATTCAAATGAGATGCTTCTGAAGTATTGAAGGGAACGCACCCGCTGACATGGTCTGCGAAGCCAGAGAGATAATCCCCAGAGAGATGGCATATGACAGAGGAGCTCCACCCTGGAAACTCCCAACATTTATCAGATGCATAGTGGGGGAAGCATCAGAGTCAGGATAAATAACAATAGATGAATCTAAAATCCAGAAAGCTGTGACTTCAGAGGAAGCTTAGACTCAAGCAGAGTCAAGATAGACGGTAGTTAGCTAGCTTGCATAAAGAACTAATATACTCTCAAAGGCCATAAAGTGATTGATCAGAAGAATGTTTTTGCTATAGGCAGAACATGCAGGTTCTCCAAAATTATATTGTTTTGACAAACTAAGAATTTTATGACTGACTAACTGCATGAAGATGTCAATACAAGAAAGAGCCATACTGATTTCTTAAGTAGCATTATGTTTCTGCTGTTAGTTCTATTTTCTTCAGTCCATAATATTTAAGGGAACAAAAGTAAACTATTTATGTTGTCCTAGATTTATTTTTCCCAAAGTAGAAAATGCTTGTAGCCAGCACTTTCTTCATATATGTATTTCCAAATGTTAGGGATACCAGATATGATTTTGTTCAGTGATGTCCCCCAGGACACAGCAGTGACTGGGCTATTTTTGATTGTCACAGAATGGGAAACAGGTAGGGCTGAGAAATCCAAACACAGAGTATGATACACATCTACTCAGCCAGTGTAAGGTCTTGGTGCTGGTCGCTCTTTCTCACAAGTTGTATAAACAGCAGTGGCAGAGCTTATAGATTGTTTCCATGGCCTGCCTACAGGTTTTCATATGATAAAGTGATCTCCCTGTCTCTGTCTCTGCCTCTGTCTCTCTGTGTCTGTTTCTCTGCCTCCCTATCCCCTTCTCTGTCTCTTGCCTACGCAAATATGCAAACACATGCAGGGTTATCAAAACCCGAGGACAGCCTCAGTGTTATTGCTTAGAGCGGCCCACTTTTCTTTTTAGGCAGTTTTTCTAATTGATTTGGAGCTAACCAGGTAAGTTAGGTTAGCATCAGTGAGTCCTAGGGGTCTGCCTGCCTCGTCTCTCTGAGCATGAGCCAACCTGCCAAACATTTTTAAAAACAGGTTCTGGGGATTGAACTCAGGTCCTTGTGTTTTCAAAGCAGACACATTGACAAGTATCTCTTGTTTCCATAAAGTGTTCTTCCAATTTCATTTTCTTCTTGATCCTTCTTTGTAGAAATAAGTCAGTGTAAGTCGTGAGTAAGCATATAAAATATCTCCCTAGAATTAATTTTCAACAGAATTCATCTACCTGGTTATATGTAGGGAACAGAACTTCACCCAAGGCCTATTGGACTTCTTATTTGGAACTTCAAGTTTTATGTATAGTTAGTTTCTATGCCTCAGTGAATATAAGGAAAGTTTCTGTAGTAAAAATAATTTTAAAATTGATTTGATTTATTAGATTCACTTTCTTAAAATACCTTCCATTCCTTAAAAAAGAATTTTTAATCATTTTATTGTAAAATTATTGACGTATCTAATGTGTATAATTGCATAATCATAAAAAATTCCTGATACTCATCTCTAAGACAAGGAATGAGCAATTGTCTCTGCAAATACACACCCTCACAGTAGCTTAGCATTCGCAATTGGGCTACAGTTTTGTGATCCTGAATATATATATACATGATTGACTGGAGTGTTGGTAAGAATTCAAACAAGAGATTGTGCTGATGTATAAGAACTTAATTCTATTAAAACCTGTAGGTCTACAAACCTATAAGTTGCACCAATGCTGGGTAAAACCATGACATAAAAGAAATCTGTTTCCAGAACTTTTCAGTTTTCTTCTTGGTTCTAAATCTTCCCATCTATGAAAAAGACATAGATTGCATATAAACTGACTTAAATAACTTTCCTCTTTTGAGCAACCCGTATGACCTCATGACCCTCCTTCCCACCTGAGGGCATCTGCTGGGGAGGCTACACTGTATTCCTCTCTCATACCTCACTGACAGCTATGTTCCCCAGTTTCCTTTTCTAGAGTCCCACTAGTTACTAATGCAAATGTGCCGTCTTTATTATTAGCAGTAATTCACAATGTGCTATTATTGGTCTAATGTATTCACTCCCAGATGGCAACTGCACTGGGCACCTCATTTGCCCAGACCTAAAGTGGGGTTTACTGGTGGACTACTGAGGTATGATGGCAGATGTTAGTGAAACTGGGTGGTATTATTTCCACAAATACTTCCATGATTCATACTCAAATTCATACACAGTTTTGGAAGTACTACACTCATATTTTTATATTATCTTATTTCATGTTATCTTAGGATGTCTATTGCTGTGAATAGATGGCATGACCATGGAAACTCATAAGGAAATATTGAATTAGGGTTAACTTACCGTGCAGAGCTTTAGTCCATTATTACCATGACAGGAAGCATGGTAGCATACAGGCAGACATGCTGTCTACAGGGGTAGCTGAGAATTCTACATCCGGATCAGCAGCGATCAAGAAGAGAGAGTAAGACACTGGGCTTGAGCATCTGAGACCTTAAAGCCCACCCCAGTGACATACCTCCTCCAACAAAGCCACAACCACACCAATAGGGTCACAGTTACTGATAGTGCTACTCCCTATGGGTATGTGGGGACCCTTTTTATTCAGACCATCAGCCATGCTTGTCTTAAAATATTTTTTTACTTATAATGTAGTTAAAATGTAAAAGTTAATCTGTGCTTAATTATATCCTTAAGGCAGTGTTTACGTGACCACACTGCTACATAGGACATTCTCCTGTACATCTTACCATTGCCTGTTGTCTTCAGTATCCTATAAGAAGTCATGAAAACAAATGGTAAATATGTTATTACATTTTCATTAGGAGAAATCTAAGATATTTTGCTTAAAGTATGATATTAGAATATTGTAAATTCCACAAAGTGAAAATTTCAACAAATTAGACAAGAATATTTTATATTCACAATGAGAATTAGGATAGACTCCATTTGCCTGAAAATATGAAGTTAGATTTCAAACATTTTGGAGGCAACTCTTCTAGAGTTTCCAGATGAATAAGGATATTTATGTAATTAATATTCAGTCTGCGATTGAAGTTGAATTGAGACACGGTGAAAGGAAGAACGCCTCAGGTGGGAGACACTGCATTTTAAAGGGCCGCATTAATGTTTATGCAAGAGGAAAAAAAATGAATTTTGTTTTAAAAAGTGATTAGTACGTTGGCAGTCTAGCCCTATATGAGGTTTTTTGTTTTGTTTTGTGCTATTTTTTTTTTTGTATCACTGAATAACATTTGAAGCCCTTTTTGCTTCAAAATTTGACCTACTTAGACGTGTTCTGATAATCCCAAATGTAACATATTCCCTCAGTTTTGTAGGCGTCTTTGGGTAATATATTGGAGAGGCAATTAATGTCATCAAGAAGCATAAAGGACCCATCACATTTCAAGAGATAACATGTATTTTCCGCTAACTAACTTGACTTCAATTATAATTTTCTGTGTTTAATGCTACCACACTCAACTGGTAAGGTTGATTTTCTAGTGTTTCTGCTCCTTTGTCATGTACATTGATGCTTTGCTAGGAAGGTCCATGCTGCACAGAGGACGGGCCCTTCAACCTGTACTCAGCAGAACTTTCTCCCTGCGAAGACTGAGCTGCATGTCCTAGGCCTAATGTCAATCTTCCTGTTGTTTGCTCTCTTCCTTCTCTCTGTTTCACCAACATTTTTTATAGATTTTTTTTTTTTTTTGGTTTTTTTTGAGACAGGGTTTCTCTGTATAGCCCTGGCTGTCCTGGAACGCACTCTGTAGACCAGGCTGGCCTCGAACTCAGAAATCCACCTGCCTCTGCCTCCCAAGTGCTGGGATTAAAGGCGTGCGCCACCACTGCCTGGCTTCACCAACATTTGATGCCAGGAGACAGTAGTAAGTTCCTGCCAACTCAGACATTATCCCTCCAGAGTTCATGTCTTTCTCTACTCCTCTTTAGACACACAGACTTTTACAAAGAGCGTGAAGGCTGGGATCTGTCTTTAACCAGTTCCACACTCGCTAAAGCTGTAAATATGGCTTTCTCTTTGATTTACCACCTCCAAGAAGGAGTATGGGGAATGGAAGGCTATTTTAAATGTGATGTGTACACAGTTGATATGTTAAAGAATGCACAAAATGTTCTCTGTAAACAGAAAAAGGTAGACTGTAAAACAATATGCAAGGTGGACAAATATAGAAGTTATTTTAAAGTAAATTTAAGGCATGTTATGAGAACAAATTTACTTATTTATAATTAGTGTTGTAGATTGAGTCCAGGGCTACATGCACACGAAGCTGGCACTGTGCCAATGATCTGCATTCCTAATCCTTAATAAACAAATATAGTGTTCAGTCTGGAAATGTCTCCGTATGTAAATAAAAATAAATATATTAACAAAAATAAAATTAAATCTTTTGTAATCTGCATGAATTATTTCTTTATATCCTAGACACTAAAAGCTGATAAAGCCTTTGTCTTTGTTTACTAGAAAAGAATTGTCCCCCATGCCTTGGAACATTGTGGTGATTTCATATATGCAATTGTTGCAAAGTATTTTTACAATTATTTTCTAGTTTATAAAACATCACTTGTAAAACCTGATACCATGGATTCTAGTTTTTGAAGGAGAGCTTACAGTATCCTGAAGCATGCTAAGAAAGCTATTGTCAAGTAAGAATTAAGGGTACCATATTAGTGGTTTTTTCCTGGAAAACAGATATGCAGATTAGTCTTCATCTAACTGACACTATCTAGAGTCACTGGACAAAAGGGAACCTCCACTGAGGAGCTGCCTCCCTCAGATTGGCCTGTGGGCATGCATGTTCCTAGGCCTTTTCTTGATTAGTAATTGATGGGAGGGCCTACCAGTAGAGAGCACCATCCTTGCATAGGTGTATAAGAAAGCAAGCTGAGCAAGTCCTGGGGAGCAAGGCAGCAAGCAACATTCCCCAGTGGCTTCTGCATTCTGTAGAAATATTAACTTGAACATAGTAGTTGAACTTGTCTTTTATTATAAGAAACTGGTTGTGTTGCTTAAAATAATTGTGTGTGTGCGCGCGCGCGTGCGTGTGCATGTGTGTGTTTTCTACTCACTGGGGTGACAGGAAGACACCCAGCCTGTTAGTGGGTGTGGGGTCCTCAGTCTTGCACAACAGGTACTCTTAATTTCTGCGCTATCTCTGCGGGTCCTCTTACCTATATTTTGCTGTCGTAAATTAGTTTATATTTTCTAGAAGTTTCAATAAGTAGAAATAGTTTATCATAATTGTGCATCTGTAAGTAGAGTTAGACTTCTCTTTAGCATACTTAATTTAAGACTGTCCATGCAATTTCTTTGCTTATCAAAGAATCTATCAACAGAGTTGGGTTGTATCCAGCCTGGAGTTATGGAGGAGGCTTATGTGAACACTCGTGTAAGAGGTGATCATTTTCCAAATTATCTGGACAATTTTGTTGACGATTAATTGATCTGAGATGTAGGTCTCTGAACTTGTCTTTTTAAACCAAAGTTTAAATTAATTACAGCAAAAGAGAACTCTCTACACAATCCCCCCCCCGTGTGTGTGTGTGTGTGTGTGTGTGTGTGTGTCTGTGTGTGTGTATGCACATATACATGTGTATGTACATAGATATAATCATGTACAAAATTTTCCTTGCATAAAGTGGCTTAAATCCCTGTTTTATTCCAGAGAGACATTTGTTTAGTAAAACACTAGGAAAGTAAATAGCTTAATACTTTCATATTGCTATGTGAATATTTAAAGGCAGTAGTGGAGATGAAAATTTTGGCTTGAACATATTAGAACTTATGAATTAATATAAATGTACAACAAATTGACTGACAGAGCAAAGCCCTGAGTATCTTTTGTGCCCTTAACTGAGAAGCACTGTCCTGTCCTTGCTTTCCAAACAGATACTCGTGTTTAGTAATGAGGGCGAATCAAGCGTGCAATAGATAATGTCTTGATAATTAGATGTTCTCAGAAGGGCACGTATTCCCATATTCATGTCCTCCCGTTTTCCTTCTACAAGGACAAGATTCAATAGTAAGAAAACGAATCTTGAATATATCACTGAGTTTGGTCATCTCTGCATGTATGCATCTGACCAAGTAATGAGCTCGCCTAAACTGTATTAGAAACTTTGCTACATTTTTATATAATATTATCTATGATGGTATTAATTGATCACATCCTGGATCTTTCTGGAAGCACTGGATTTTGCTGGCTGCAGAATAGCATAAGAAATCCATTAAAAGACTGGAAGTTTCTCATAGATAGGCTAAGAGCATTAGCTAATGTAATGATTGAATGTGCCGGGCGACCACAGTGAGGTGGCCTGGTTACCTAGCAGAAGCTACCATTTTTACACGACAAAAGGGTGGTTATAGAATGAAACCTTGCATTTGTATACTGGAAAGCATGGGTTGAAGTCCATAGTAGTGTTCTTACAAGCTTCTCATTGTCTATTGGAAATGGAGTTGTAGATTAGCATATGGCTGGCCAAGTAGGAACTGCTGTGTTAGGACTCTATTTAGTATATAGTTATATTTACTATAATATGAAGCTGATCTTGGAATGACATATCACCTCTGAGTCTGTGCTCCTTCCCTCATATTTGCAGGAACCCCAGATAGTTTTACTGTTGCTTCTAATTAGAGTGTATTAGTGAGATAGAGTGAGTTCTTTAATTGGATGAAAAAAATTTTCTAACAAATATTTGTGATATTACTAACATAGTTAAACACCTTGGAATTTAAACCTATATTAAAGCAATTTGCTTAAAGTTATATTTAAGAATGGTGCTTTTATGTTTGTGTCGCTGTCTTTTACACGGCAACTTACAGGTCTCAGAAATATTTCTTTTTGTGTTCTCCACAAGACCAAGGCTGACATCTGTGCCTTTCAAATGTCTAGAACTTAATTGTCTCTCAGTGGAGGGACACAGACCAGAAGCCCTGCTGACAAAAGGGAATGGCAGGTTCCTAAGCTTAGGGTTTCCCAAAACTCTTTTGACTCTTCAAAGTGAGAAAAAGTTAAAGGTTAGGAGATTCAGATGTCGGAATCCAGCTTCCATGGAAGCTTTCTGGAACCTGTTCTCTGCTTCTTTTTCAGGATTAGTTGAGAATCAAGAATGAATATATATATATATATATATATATATATATATATATATATATGGAGAGACAAAATAAACATATATGATATATATATATAAATAAACATCATATATGATATATATATATGGAGAGAGAAAATAAACATCATATATGATATTAATCATATATGATGTTTATTTTCTTACTCAATAGCTGTTTATTGAGCAACAAATATGGCTCAGTCAGTGGCCTAGATCTATATACTAGCTGGGCAGAGAAGGTATGTGATCTTGCTGTTAGGAATTTATGGTAAAGGTTAGAGATGGAAGAACAAAGACAACATTCAAGTAAATGCCAGTTTAATTTTAAAACATGGAGTCTATAAGAGGATGATATAGAACTCAGGATAATCAGGATAGAAAGGGGTAATTCAAAAAGGATGATCTACAGCTGAGCACGTGAGCAAAAGATGATTCCTTATTCTGTCAGGAAACATTATTTTGAATGGAGAAGGGAGCTCTTTTGACCACCTGGGTCAGCCAGTCTAGTCAGTTGGTGAGTTCCAGATTCAACAAGAGACTCTGTCTCAAAAGCTCAGGCTGACAGTGGTAAGGGAAGGCAGCGATAGTGACCTCAGGCCTCTGTGCATTAGTGCAGGTGCACACATGCACACACATAGACATAGAACACACACACACATATAGACAACAATAAATTATTAATTTGTAATTATTGCTCCCTTCTAAACTGATATTTGACTTATTCAACATAAGGGTATTTGATGGAAAAATATATTGTATGCATAAATATTCTCATTAATTCTCTGAGAACTTGATACGATGTATTTGTGTCATAGTCACCTCCTGTTCAGCTTCCTAGCTCCTTCCAGATTCACTTCCTACTTGCAAGCTTCATCATCTTTCTTAAGTTACCCAGTTTGTGCTGCCCATATACTCCTTGATTTAGGACCGTTCACTAAAACATGGTTCATATATCAGGGTCCATACCTTAAAGAAAACGAATCCTCTCTTTCAAGGAAGCCGTCAACTGTCCATAGCATCTCAGTTAGGGGAGGGGCTCCTTACCCCTTCCTACTCCATGTGAGAACGCTGACTGCCTGGATGCTATCCAGGCAAGCACAGGTGCCCTGAGTTCCCGAGTACAGCATTCCTGTCTTGTCCAGAGACATTGTCTCCTTTTGCTCCCCCCCGACTGCCAGCTCACATCATACTTCTACCCTCCTCATCTGAGATGGCCCCTGAGCCGTGAGGAAGGATTGTAATACACACATTCCATTGTGTCTGAGCTCTTTGCAGCAACTCACTGTCTGCACTTCGATCTCTTGAAAGTTTTCGCATTAACCACTGTTCTTAGCACAAAGCAATTTCTCGGATGAGGTCTGAGAGCTCCGCTAATACAGGCTCAGTCCTGGTGCAACCCCTATGTTCCTCTGGAGATGCTGGGAGATGTCACAGGTGTTAGGTTTTAATGGTCTTAAAAGAGAAGAAAGCTGACATCTCCACTAGAGGGTTGGTAATATCATACTTTGTGGAGGAATGTTAGGTATGTCCCACCCAGAGAAGATGAACTGCAAATCCTGTGACAGATAGCAAAAGGAGAGAATATATAAAACCTGAAAGTGTACATATTCTTATCTATTAACTATATATCATTATATGTGTAATGACACATGTATCAAATATTGAAAATCATTAACTTCTCTCAGTATGCTCTCTCTTCACTTAAATTCTGGAGATAACTGTGAGTGCTCTTGGATGAACAGGAAGGAAGAAACAGGACCCCTCCAGTGTCCTGCTGCTGTCTCATCTTCAGGCCTATTATATAAGGCAGGCTTCAGCTACATGAACACATGTTGAAAGCAAATCCGGAGGCATCAGGAACACACACACGTCACGTGACTGCTCAGGCATCGCCATGAACTCACCTCCTACAGGTCCTGTTATGATTTCAGCGTCTTTATTAGTCACCCCTTCCCATCCTTCCTCATTACTTGAACATTTACGAAAACTGACTAGAACCTTCCTTCATAAAGCTGGGATGTTTTACGGCGTTTGGGAAGAACTGACCTGCGTCAGTTCCAGAACAATGCAATGTCTCCCCTGTTCTGCAGGATTTATTTTTCTTTGCTCAGAGTATGCTTATTCTTGGCTTAACACCCATTTCTTTCAAGGTCTTTTTAATGAGACCTTGCAGGTTATCCATAAAACGGCAAGGGCCCTGAGACGGTTCATTCACCTTACGTATAAAGTTCGAGGAACTGCTTATTTAAATTTCGATTCCATCTCTGATGAAGTGTTTTGACAAAGTAATACCAGCTTGATGCTATTTAAAATATTTTGACAGATGGGAAAATTGTTTCAGTCTGACTTGAGCAGTACTTTATTGCAGTATTTTGCAACTTAGGGAAAAAAAATTGGTAAAGGTACTCTCATTGTTCCCGGAAATAACATCCTTGCATTCTCTCTGAGAGGGGCAGGGCCACCATTCAGTCAGAGATTATAATATGTGTGTTGCATATGCTAAGAATTCATGTGGTTTAAGCAAGAGGGAACACTTGCGGACTATTTTCAAATAGGGAACACTTATTGTTCTGTAAGCAAACCGAAAGTTCTAGAAGAATTTGCTGTGATAACATTTCACAAGCTTCCAAGGCCCAGCTGCAAGGCTTGTTATGTGGCAAAGTGAGCAGAACTTGCAACCCATTTGAGGACAAGCCTTAGATCAAACCGTGTCAATGTCTAGGTGTTTTAAAACATGTTTGAAAAGATTTAGATATTTCCAATTAATCATGAAGGAACAGCAACAAAACAAGACAAAACAACCACAAACCAGGTGGTTCTTGGATCTGTTAAATAGCTGTGCTGCAGGCACAGTAGAGTAGAGTCCTTCCAGTGTCTTCTCAGAGAAGCACTGTCTAATGCCAGTGCTCCTGGGAGCTTGCTTGAAGTGTGTCTTCTAGGCCTTGTGAATCAGACACTGGTGAAAGCAGACCACATGAGTTTTAGCAAGGCCCCTTTAGATATCTTGGCCATAGAGAAATGTTGTAAATACCACAGCACCTTCTTCAGAGAGGGGCGCTCAGAAGGAACTCCTGCGTGTGGTTTCCAGCCTGTTTCAACTACACAAGTCCTGATGCTGGCTTACCTACAGTGGCTTTGCATCAGGCTATGATTAAACTACCAGGGTAGGTCTTCCTTTGGAGAAGGACCTAAGATGTCCCAGATGTCTTATGCCAGAATGAGTTCCAATATTTTTGTCATGTAGTGACATGACATTGAGTATTGTCAGCAGAATAATAGCTGGCATGTATGTCAGCAGCAGCTTTATGCGCATTAGACCACAGGTGCCAGCTTTGCGTTCCTAATTACAGGAGGAGGCTGGTCATAACTAGGAGAAGCATATATTCACGCTTAAATTTTTATCTCCTCACAGGCACAACTAGCCCTTAAGTGACCCCTTGTCCAGGGCTAGCATTTCCTTCAGGCCAGACAGAGAACTTAGAACGCAAGTAGGGCTTTTTGCAAATGTGAAATCAGAGGAAAGGAAAGTTGATATTTTCTCAAGGTTCTCTGTTAATTTGTGGAAGTCCCCCATACACACATGCAACACATGATACATGGGAGGCGGGGGAGGGTGACAAGGAGGAAGAGAGCTAGAGCTAGAGATGGAGATAGAGATACGCACACACACACACACACACACACACACATATATACACACATACATACACACATACATATATATATATGTGATTCAAATGCCATATATATATTTATACACACACATATATATGATTCAAATGTCATATATATATTTATACACACACACATATATACATATATATGATTCAAATGCCATATATATATTTATACATACACATACATGCATGTATATATATACATACATATACACACATACATATATATACATACATATATATCATTTAAATGCCACATATATTTACATACACACACACATACACACACATATACGTACATACATATATATCATTTAAATGCCATATATATATTTGCATACACACACAGACACATGCATATATATATATATATATATATATATATATATATATATTTCATACTGTGGAGGTCACCAAGCATCAGTGTCTTCTATTAACTATGTTATATAATTCTACTGCATTTATCTCTTTCTGGTGTTTTAAAGAAACATCTTAAGTAAAATGCTAACAATTTTCCCTGTAGATATTTTTATATCATTACGTGGACTTTAATAAGACCTGTGTTTTAGTATCACATTTTTACACGAATTACATATTGATTTTGTTAATTTTCTCCTCAGTTCAGAAGAGACATGATGGAGACAAAGACCTCAATCAGTCAATGCTGTTATAACCAGAATTATGCACTTGCTGCCAGACAGTATAGTAAGTGCAGTTAATTTTATGACGAATTAATATATTTTGTCTTCACAGTCAATTTATAGCAAAGGTCTTTAATTTTTAATATGACGTCTACTGACAGTGATATACTCCTCCCTTGCATTTGTATTATATATGAGTGGGGAGAAAAATAACAAATTCACTTTTATGATATCTTATAATTTATATTTTCTTTTGTATTTCTCTTCAATTTTTTAAATGTTTCCTTTCATTAAAAAAAAAAAAAAAACATGTGGGATTTAGCAGCTGGATTTCACTCCTCATCTGCTTATAGAATGCAACCTGCAGAATGAGCCTGCTGCTCCCAGACAAGTGACATCATTGTCCATACAGAACAGGAAGCAGGCTCAGAGAGAGTATCTGGGTTGTCAGTTTTATAAGTACCCAGCCAATCCAGGGTTCAGAATTGACCACGGGCTTCCATGGGCTTCAGTGGGTACTGTGTATTCTATCTTGCTGTGTCAGAACCTTTCTATCACAGTTCTGTCAGCATGCATTGGTTCCTCATCTAAGTCCAGGGGCAGAGTTGTGACTGCTGAGTGTCTAAGGAAGGCCTAGGGAGGAAGAGACAGAGTAGGAGATGGCTGGTGAGACCCTGGCTTTGCCGCTGCAGTTTCACTCTGAGTTATACACAGCTTTTGTCTTTTACTTAGAGTGTGTGTTTGTTCAGAGAAGGTTTCTGTAAAGAGGCAAACAGAGAAGACTTGGGAAGGGAAATAGCATTTGCTCTCAAAATGGTCACTTGGTGCTAACATGGAGATTTTACTTGAAACATTTCAAGGAAGAGCTTGGAAAAGCTTTGAGCCCAATCTTAGAACTCTGTCTTTGAATGTGCAGGTCCCTGAGTGAGGGAAGGATGGGAAACTGCTGTCGCCTCGTGGTACTCACTCCTCCTTGGGCTTCCCTCAGTGTGAAGGACATGGCTGAGCATGAGTAACAACGCCAATGCTTACTTCTTTGATTTGATATTTGATTTGAAAATATCTGTTAGGTATACAGGCAGGTGAGCTGTGGCTCCCATTTCCTAGGCCACCAGCCCTTTGCCTTCTCTGTTCCTCCCCTTTGAGAATCAGTTACCCCTTCTTCATTCTCCCGCGACTCTCCAGAATGCGGCGCTTCCTGTGTCTGTGAATGTATGTGCAAATATTCGTACATTACAGCTCAGTTTTGTGCTTCTCTTTTCCTTTTCCTTCTTGTGCTTCTCGGAGGTCATCTTCACAGATATCTAATATTTCATGGTATGGATTTTTTTCTAAAATTAACCCAACAGGCTTTCTGTTAGCAGGCTTTAAGTATTTTCTAATACTTTGCACATCAGATTATTTAGATGCAAATTATGCCTAAAGTCCTAAGTACTCTGTGTGCTCTCATATTCTTAGCAGAAGGGTTACAGCCCTGGAAGGGACTCTTCAGCCTGGATGGACTGAGATGAGATTGATGAATTAGGTCACGTGTGACAGGAAGCTGCTTGATGTCAATTTTCTCGGACAGCTATTTTTAGCTTCCGAACAGTAATCATGGCAAGAGATCTTTGTATCTTGCCCTAGACAATCTGCTCTTGGAAGATTAAAGTGGACCCCTTTAAAGGGTTCAAAAATGCAATTTGCTAACAGTTTAATGGGTTGATTAGGGTCTTTGATAGTGTATTTCTGAAGGAGAAAAATGGTTTTGTGCTGTAAAAAGTCCAACTGCTTTATTCTCCACAGCCATTAAAGCTTTTCAGATCTGTTTTCTTGTAATCCATGGAGTTTTAGAATCCTAAATGTTAGGCACGTGTTTTCTTAAATGTTCAGTTTTCTGAACATTCTAGACATTCCAGGTCTAGGGATGCTCAGTTCAGTTTTATAGAGGAGTCGTTCTTTGTCACCAGGGCTTTCTTTCACTCATATATCTATTAGACAGCGTTTCCTTCAGGAAAAATGTATCCAGTATTGGTAAGTAGTAATTATATGGAAAATAGGCTAGCCTGACAGTTAAGTGGGAAGTTGATAGGAATTCATGGACAAGTCATCCAGTCATCCTCTGCTTTACTGACCAAGTTATATTCACAATCAAAGATAACAAAATTGGCACTATGTGACAGTCTGAAAAGAAGACACTGATGCAGACTCTCTGAGAAGTAGATTTAGAGCATGACATTTCCCTGTCTAGAGATTTATGCCCTGACACTCTGAATTATTAAGGCTCAGGTCTGAATGTGTGGTTCATTCCCACTTGCTCAATATTTAGTGAAGAGCTGCAGCCTGGGGCTCGAGTATCAGTTAGCCAGGCTTAGGGATTGAGACTGGATGGTCCTATCCACAGGAGTGGACTTTGGGCTCTTTTGATTTTAATATATGCAAATGTCTTTATAATGTATGATGTGTTAGGTAGAAAATTATTACACATGCCAACAATTTAATTTTAAAATGATACTCTTGAATATTTTATAAACCACTGGAATATATCACACCCTTAATGAGAATGAGAATGATGTGCTTGCTTTGTGTGTTCAGCCATGTGGCCTGTGTTTTACTTACTACACAGTCTTGATTTTTCATGCTCTGTTAGGGATTTTGTGCTAACAAATAAAATTAACAGATCAGGTTGAATGGCAATCATCTTCACTTGGAAAATTTTACTAAGAACTATTTAATATACTTTTTGGATGAATTTCAGAGATGTGCAATGTCTACCTTGAACCTGTAATCTGATTATATATAAAATTAAAGTTAATATATAAGTGGACAGAATCAATACTTCCCCAAATTTAGTCAGATGGTGGGAACATAATTTGCCTTTCTAAACCATCTTTATTCTTTTTAAAACTGCCCTCCCATCTTCCTTCCTTACAGGGCAAAACTTTTCCTTTGCCAAGTCATGTTGTACAGTTCCATAGAAACTCAGGTTAGCAAGTGAGATCGGGAGAGGGGAGGGCAATGCAGGAATGGATCAGGCTATTGTGTTCTGGAGACTGGAGAGTACAGCTGTATCTCCATGTCCGAGCCCAGCAGGGGACACTGCAGACTTCTTTGTGACTGCTTCTAACCCAGAGCTACAATGGAAGAGTTATTTCTTTCAGGCTGGAGAAACCCAGGAGAAAGGAAAGAGTGGGAGATAAATTATGAATTAGCCTGGACGGGCTGCTTGAGAATTCTATTTATAGTTACACTTGGTACAAAGGACCTGGAGAAAACGGCAGTAAGTTGAAGCTGAGGTTGTATTTCAGGAGATAACTTTGTTTTTATCTCTGTTGGGGTTGTGTAGGACAGCCTTAGGAGTTCTGGAACAGCTAGGCGATTGATTTAACCTTCTTCCTTCTTTATGCTCAGTGCCTCGAATTGGGTGGTCGAGTTATGGATAAGTAAGGCATTTACAGAAGTTAAAAGTGATTTATCTTCGCGAAGTCATGCATGTACATCTCAAATGAAAGTAGAAATGATTTTCTCTAGAAGATCAAAACAGATGAATGAGTGGGGAAGAAGGAAAAGGTAGGATACTGCAAAATAGGCTCCAGAGTATGCTCAGTGTATAATACATACGTGCAAGAAAGTTGCAAAAGAGAAAATGATTGACCTTATCTACATGAAGCAAGTGAGCTGAGGTATTATGGCTAATGCCCTGGAAGTTACTTGGTGCACAGACACAGTTTAGGAATAAATTAAAATGTTAGTAATACTCCAACTACACAAATATTTCTAATTTTGTGACTATCTTTTCATTTCGATAAATGTAATGTAAAGCCTGTGCTCTCCGACTCAGACTGTTGTGTTCTGTTCTCCCCACCCTAGGTAACTGTGAGGTAAGAAAGAGCAGAAGGGGTGCCTATCTCTGCAGGTTCTCCTCATAGTGCTTGAAAAATCCTGTAGAAAGCCTGTGAAATAATTAAGTAACAATAACCTCAAAAAGGTTGGGATCTTTCTGGAGGTACCATGCGTGCCTTCTGGGATTAAGCAATTGCTAGATCCTCAGATATTCATTCCCAGCTGCTGCTGACCATTGTTGGGGAGTTGGCCTACAGACTGGAAGTCATCAACAAATTCCCTTACTATCTAGAGACTACCTATAAGTTCAGTGACTCTAGAGAGCCCTGACTAATACAGAGACCAATATTTAGCATTATAATTCAAGCAAAAGTCCAAACCTCAACATTTTAGTATAAATATATAATTTTTGAGATAAGGTTTCTGTACATCCCAGGCTGACCTTGAACTCATGTTGGTTCTTCTACTTCAGCCTCCCAAATTCTGGATACTAAGTGTGAGCTGCCATTATCTGTCTTCATAATCTTTCTTTTACTGAAATTCTTAAGCATCTTCAAACTTACAAAAAGAACTCGTAACTCATGAACACAAGCTTCATGTACTTTTAAAGAAACTATAACAATGCAAGGTTTGCTTTGCTTAGAACGTGGCCCTTTCATTTGTATTTGCCCTCTCTAAATTTCATGGGGTAAGCCAGGGAAGTTACAATTTTATTAATTAATTAGTTAGTTAGTTAACAGCAGATTGCGGCTTTGTATCTTCTGCTTCTCTATTTTTTTTTTTACACCTATAGATATTCAGAATAAAAGTTTTAATCAGTGCAGTATGGAGCCTAAGCTCTCTTTCTTGAAATACCGATTCCTTGGATTCCTTTGAACATCAGGTGAAAAGATGAAATGTCAGACAAGCACTAACTTCCACAGTGTCTGAAGATCATGGGTGTTAAGACAGCAGAGGCAAGTACTTTGGCTTGTTATGTGGGGAGACTTGGATTTGAGACTGTGATTTTTTGCTTATATGACTTTTACATATGTGTGTGCACAAGGGTTCATGTGTGTCTCTGTGTTTGTGTGTGTCTATCTGTGTGTGTATGTGTCTGTATCTCTCTCTGTGTGTCTGTATCTTTGTATGTGTGTGTGTTTGTGTGTGTGTTTCTGGAGATTGTACCAGGCCCTTGTGAAGGCTAGACAAGGACTCTTCCCCTGAGCTATAGTAGGAGCTCCTTATGTTAACTTTGGAAAGTTATTACAATCATTGTTTCTTTAGGTATAAAATGTTAATGACAAAAGTGATAATAGCTAACCTGCAGTGTTGTTGTGAAGATTAAATTAAAAACACATATAGAGTGCCTAGCTACAGAATTCCTACAGCAGCATTTCTCAAATTGTAAAGTACCTATGGGGATCCCATCCAAATGCAGACTGTCATCCACCCAGGCTGGATGTAACCTGAGATCCATATTTCCCAGAAGCTTTCAGGAGGTGCAGAACCCAGAGAAGCAAAGTCTATAGGAGAACTGCCTCTACCTTTGTGTGCTTTAATGAGTTGGAATGACAGATCATTTTCACTGATAACTTTGAACTTAATGTAGGACAATTTGGTAGATAATGAATGTGTACATAAAAACTAAGAAGTAAAGCCTTCAGTGGATTATCACTGTGAGTGAGTTTATTCTGTACAGGCTTGAGCTGCTTTATACCAGAAAAATAAGTTTCAAGTTCTGTTTGGAACAAGGCAGCTTTAATAGACAGCCACACAAAAGCATTCCCGTTCCTGCTATTGTATCCCATGGTCCCTTATGGCAAATTTCTTGATTGAAGCCATAATAGGTTAGGTTTTCAATTATTCTTCTAAAATGGAAACCTGTGGTCCTCAGAGCATTGTTCATTCTATATGTTGAGTAGGAATTTCTGAAATTAAATATGTCCAATTGATGTCTGATAAACTTGATTCTGTGAATTTAAGACAGGCTTGTGCTATGTAGTACAGCTTTGAAGTTAAGATCTGTTTGCCCCAGCTTTATGAAAACTGGGTTATAGGCACACACCATGCAAACAGGAACATGGATCTTAAAATAGAATTTTGAAGATGTGAGAGGATAAACTTTGCAGGAATGTGGAATCTTTTTCCATACTGACAACAAGGTAGAACCTCTGATTCTTCCCTGTCTTTCCCAAAGGGCTTTGGTAATTGCTTTGGTTTTTACAGGGGGCAGGCTGCCTTGGCGCTGAACCTGTTCTCTGAGAACTACTAACTCAGCTGCTGCTTTGAGTGTCAAGACCAGTGAATGGTTTCACGCCACCTTAGAGTTGGGTGTCCAGGTTACATGTTCTTCTGGGGCTAGCAGATGATGCTCTGTTCTGAAAATTTTTAAAAGGTTTGTTTTGTGTTTCCTGTTACTGGCCCCTCTTGCAGGAGGGACTAGGTATAAACGTCCTTTGAAATAGTGTACTTAAAATTTTGTCTGATAAAAGCAAATGGGGGAATGAAGCCTCCTACAAATAGTAGAGAGCAGGGTGATGTTCTTGGGACTGTGTCACCTGACCTTATGCTTTTGATTATGTGATCCTGCTTTAAAAACAGCACTAACAAAAGAGAAGTTCACTAGAGGTCACGTCACCATGAATTCATTGCTTCTTAGGAAACTTCCGTCTGTCCTAAGCTCTTCCTCATGAAGCTTTGTGTGCTGCCTTGCCTTAGATTACAGCCCTTCATGCAATAAGGCAGAATGGCAAAAGGACTGTGGCTCAGGACAAGGAGTTAATGGAAATATACACTTCATGTGCTTGAATGCAATCAAAAATGACAGGCACACATCTGACTTTCTACAAATAAGGAAATAGCTTCTCTTAGCACACGTTGCTTGATCAGTCATACCTCTGTCCTGTTGGTCTGAGTAACAAGTGGATTGGAGGAGTCCTTTACTGCAGTGGGTGTCCTATTCAGACAGCACAGCAAATGAATTGAGTCAGTGACTCCCAAAGTGACCTGTGGAGACGGTGAAAATATTTATAATTCTCAACTCGCACCACATTCATGGAAAGAGAATTATAGTGAAGGGGGCTCTAATCACCTGGAATTTTAGCCTGCTCTGTGGCTGATTTGAATGCACCTGTCCTGATAAGTGGCTTGGTAGTAAGTAGCACTTTCTGGTAATGATGGGTTATTTTCTTGAGAGGAGAAGGCAGTGAATTAATGTTGACATGCCAGAGCTTTGGTTTCAAGGAGCCCAAGCTCATACTTTGGTTCTGCCCTTTCTAGCCCGATAAATTCTTTCCTCCTTGCTGTTGTTCACAGGTGATAACAGACAGGCGGGGATAACAGACTTCCATCACAGGGTGCTGACAATTGCATATTAAAGCTCATACCTGGTGCAGTGTATGCTTTACTGTAGACTTTTGTGTCTCCAAGCCTACCCTTGGATCAGCAGCAGCAGCATCACTACAGAGAAGATGCTAGACTACAAAAGGTCAAGATCACCCTGCTTGGCATCTATGTTGCCCGGGATTTATAGCACATAGGGCCATCACGCTTTGAGTATTCTTTAGAGTTAGCTGAAGAATGGGTTCTTTTCATTTCATGCTGTTCATTTTCAAAATACAATGTGGTGGCCATCAAGATGGCCTGGCATGTAAACATGCTTGTGAAAGCCTGATGATTTGAATCTGATCATGAAACCTGAAAGGAGAGAGCTAAGCCCACAAAGCTGGCCTCTGAGCCCTACACACTTGTGGTTTCCCATCACCGACACGTAATAAATAAAAAATAAACAAACAAATGAATAAATAAATAAATAAATTTAAGAGCATGGGAGTTGACACAAAAGCGTTGTATGGCATTTATTGGTTTGGTCTTATTGTTATTGATTACAGTAATTGCTGCTGGGGGTGAACAATAGTTTGGGCTTCAGTAAAACTTTGAAAATTGCCTCTCAGTTCCTTCTTTTTATATTTAAGCACATAACCATAAACTGTAAAGCCAGAATCACAGTTTAGAAGTAGGCATAATGTATCCACAAATAAAAGCTCATCTGGCAACCAATAAAATGGAAACTTGTGAATGTTTGAAGCAGATTCTCAGCCAGATTAAAAGAAAAAACAGATCAAATAAAATATTTGGAAACTATGCTATTTGTTGATGCCTATAAAATTTAAAAATAAACCCAACAAATCTGCTTATTCCTGCAAAGTCTAAATTTTGTGAGTTCCCATGATTATTGGAATCACTATTGTAAATGTGTTGCTAAATTTAATTCTTTATTTGACTTTTAAAACTCACCAGTTTACTGTTTGTAGTTTAACTCTGGCAAAAGAGTAGAAAAAAAATCTGACTTTTAAGAGGCCTCTGGACTCTGTTCCTCAAAAAATCTTTTAAGCCATTTAAACTCTGAAAGACACATAAAGTAGTATTGGCCAACTAGAGGAGTATTAGGTTCATGAAGGTTTTTGAAATTTCTTTACAGATTTTACAGTAATAGCATAGCCATTTCAGGCACATTATCTCGACCTTCCCCAATATTTTGTTTTCATTCCCTTGGAGCACAAACTGAGCAATAAAGTCTCCTTTAATTATTGTTGAAACAGGATTTTTGTTGTTAATGATCAATTTTTAATACAGAACCCTAACCTTAAGAACTCATTATCCTGGGAGCAAGTTACTTCCTTCCCCTTGATAATGCATGCTATTTAAGTATCTACTGCTTAAATACTGCATGGGTAGGCAGCCTGACTTCGATAGATTCATTGTCTTATCTTCACAGAGTAGGTATTCAGGGTATTCAGACACATTCACCTGTCCAATGACCATCAAAAATGCTCACAGAAGCAGCCAGCCAATCTCCTTTTATCAGTGTATGAGACTAATTTGGTGGATCAGACCCTTGCCTGTGCTTTTGTTCTGACCCTGTCCACAAGCTGTATGGCTGACCTTATTAAATCAGCTAGTGAGGGCTTCATGGACTTGGAAATATTTCATAAACTATCAGTTAATGGGGGAGCTTTGCTGTGAATTGTTTGAGCTTTTGTATTTCAGGACAGCAATTATGCCTGTGGGTGTAGAGTCTTGTGTATTGGCTCCCCTGTCTAACTCTGAACAAGGCACTGCTGTAGCACTGGTAGCTCTTCAAAGTGTCCCTTCTTGTCAATCACATCAACTCATCCCTAGTAGAGGACTTGTGAATCTGGTAACTTCAGATTTAAGCTAAAAAATGCCACCGATCCATGGAAGTCACTGTTATTCTTTCTGCTGAGTCTTTTTTTTTTTTTTTTTTTTTTTTTTTTACTACTTATTGTTCTCTGGTACATGAGGGGGAAGAGAGGTCTATTTGTGTGGGTTCTGAGTAGGCAGCTAGTTTGATATTTGTTCTTCCTGACACCCCGCAGTACTGCAGAGGATCACAAAGCTGTTGTGGGGAAATGGATGGCCACTTGGTTTCATAATGACTAATTCTGTAAACTTAAGAAGTCCTGAAGGAGCTGAGGGAGTCTGCAGCCCTATGGAGGGAGCAACAGTGTCAACTGGCCTGACCCCCCCCCCCCCAGTCTTTCTGGAGGCTGGACCACCAACCAAAGAATACACATGGAGGGACCCATGGTTCGGACCACATATGTGGCAGAGGAGGGCCTCGTTGGCCATCAGGGGGAGGAGAGGCCCCAGTAAAGGGGAATGTCAAGGTGGGAATATGGGAGTGGGCGGGCGGGTGGGTGAGAGGTGGAATACCCTCATAGAGATGGGAGAGGGGGAGGGGATAGGTGGTTTCCAAAGAGGAGACCTAGAAGGGGGAAACATTGGAAATGTAAATAAAGTATCAAAAAAAAAAAAAAAAAGAAGTCCTACAATATAAAAAAGTGGAGAAACTTTCTTAATTGCCCGCTTCTCAGCGTATTTATTTCAGTCACGATTTGGAAGAGAGGAGCGGCGAGGTCATTAAGGAGAAAACATATGGACAAGTGTGTGTCTCAGGTTGAGCCATAAAAACCACATTCTTTGTAGGACAAGCAGTTTCATGCTGTGCAAATGTTTTCTTTCGCTACATCTTAAGGCCTACCGACTCTGGTGTGAATTAGGGGACATCTAGAGAAGTCTTAGAGCTTTAATCGCTCCACTCTGATGTGACTTGAGTCCAAATGGTGGGGGAAAGGGAGATTGTACTTGCTGGTTTCAGGACCTCTCCTAGTCATTTCCCTTCATCTCACTCTGAAACTCCACCCTTCTCTAATGCAGCTTTGGGAAACCTTCCTGCCCACAGCCGAACCCCATCCATTCACCATCAGCCTGTCTTATCCATCTCCACACCCACCTTGCGGCTTTATTTGCTGTTGCTGCAACTGAGTCTCTTTCTATTGTCCAGGCAGGCTGATCCAGAATTCATGACAGTCCTTCTGCCCAGCTTCCCTTGTGCTGGGATTCCAGGTGAGAACCACACCTACCTCTCACTTACTGGGTGAGAACAAAATATAGTTCTTTGGGATAAACTCAGTACTGAAGTGTCCATTCTAAACAGGTGGTGTGCCTCCATGCTGCTGAAGAGGCTCCATTGAGACAGAGCCATTGTGTAACCTTTGTGAAACAATTCATCTGCATGCTTGTAAAATCACAAGAGGAAGGTTAAATCAGAAAGTGGCTGTGCAACAGTAGTTCAGAATTCGCACATATTGCTGAGTTCTAGAGACGTGTGTCTCACTGTTCTTTCTGAGGATTCACTTTGGTTTGATTTAGATAGTGTGTGTATAATTGTTTTATAAACTTATTTTTCCTGGACAAGCTACTTCCAACAAAATTATATCGTAGGGGCAGATTAGACACTCTCTGGTGCACAATAGAACCATAGAAATGTTGATACTCATTCCTTTTAAATTGGAGAATGGCAACTTTTTTAAAAATAGCCGTGAATATTTCACTTGGTACTTATATAAAAAACTAGGGCAGACATTGAAATATTTCTGTTTTTCAATATGTATTAGCCTCATTTTCAAAGAGCTCCTTGACATTTAAAGTTAGTGAATTTTGTTTTATGTCTCTCTTAAGTGGAAATTCCTTTTAGATTTGGAGTGTAAGGAATGTCTGTCTTGTGCAGGGGAGGAAGATTAGTGGGTGAAATATTTGCCCACCACAAAAGCCCGAAGGCCCAAACACATCTACAGGAAAGAGTGAGCCCGCAGAGTTGTCCTCTGAGCTCTGTCTATGCCCTGTGACACATGCATGACCCGCCATAATACCCACAATAATAATAAATGGAATTCAAGGGGCTGTTCCGTCCTGAGTAGTGTTCTGACGGTAACATAGATGGAGGATCATTTGTCA
This sequence comes from Uromys caudimaculatus, assembly GCA_028551405.1. Lineage (NCBI taxonomy): Eukaryota > Metazoa > Chordata > Mammalia > Rodentia > Muridae > Uromys > Uromys caudimaculatus. The sequence goes on along the minus strand of CM052705.1, from coordinate 44,863,157 downwards.
GTAAACAGTGCTCATCTATGAAGTGGCGTGATCAAAATTATTCTCAGAGTAGTGCATTCGCCTCTAACATGAGCACCACAATTCACATTACACAGCTGGTTTCTTTATCCTCATCAAAGACTGAACAGGAGAGAAGTTGTTTTTGATTTGGAATAATGGGCATTGCATATAACTTTTGTGATCATAAATTAGCACAGAGTAGCTGGTGTGTGTGTGTGTGTGTGTGTGTGTGTGTGTGTGTACTATTACAGCAGATATTAGAGATGCTAATTTCCCTCCAGTATTTAGATGTAATTTGTTGTTGAAATTAACTTCCAAGTACTTAATGAGAACATATTATTATTATTATTTGCTATACTGCAGCTCTTGATACTTAGTGGTAGATTTGGTTTCATATTGAAAAGTTTAATTTGAATAGTTTGGTTGTAAAGACAGTGTTTAGTGTCTTCGGGTGTGGCTGATGATGATTGCTGCTAGAACAGAAACATTGGTGTGGAGGTGTCCTAGAGGAGGAGCACAGCAGAGGAGAAAGCACACAGCAAGCAGGGATTTAGAACAGGCTTAAAAGGCAATGCCTGAGATTAATGGAACATAAGAAGACAATAACAGGTAAGTTATCATGATGGAGGAAGAAGCAAAAACAACATTCCTCTGTGAGAGCAAAGCACCTAGTACACACAGGACAGCCCGGGAAGGATCTGGGAGGAGCGAGAGAGACTAGGAAGAGCTTGGGGGCTAACATGGAAGGAGTTGCAGGAAGCGTAGTATGGTGGCAAATAATTCCATCATTGTAAGGCATTTTCTTCCTTAAATTGCACTGACCTCAGAGATGGATTATTTACTGTAAAAAATGATCTCCCCCATTTACTGCTCTCTCCGAAGCCCTCCTGAGCTTAACACATAGAAAGCTTACTCTCCTAGCTGTGAAGGCCCCAAACCTCACTTACCTTTGATACATTGCATTTACCGAGATGTCATATGGAATTGTTTTCAATTCTTTACTGCGTCAATTGTATGTGGCCTGTGACATGTTGGCATCATCTCCAGTGCTATGACCATGGTCCAAGCCACTGTTCATTCTTAGTGATATCATTACTGCAGTTTTTTATTCTAACTCTTGGTTCTGGACATGTTTTTCTACAGACTCTTGTCAACATACCGTCTGGAGAGATCCCCTCAAAATTTCCTAGAGAGCCCTCACCTCACTCAGGGTGAAGGGTGAAGATGAGCCCCCACTATGCCCAGTGGGACCCAAAGGCCAAGATGGCCACTTGACCAGTTTAAGATCTTTATGGAATTATTTTTAAAAAAGACTAAGAGTAGACACTCCTAGAGCTGGTGCCTAAGCACTGTGCCTTCTAAGAGTCCTTACGTTCTAGGTACTGGGGACCAACAGCAGGGAAGCCCAGGCCCGACCTCTCCATCTTTATTTTTGGCAGGGATATGAGGAGATACCCCATTTTCAGACAAGAACTGCTGTGCCTCTAGGATATCCATGTGCTGGGAAGCCAGGTGTCTTAATCGGTGTGAGAATTATTACCTGTACTTGGCACCTTGTAGGGATTTAATCTTGTCAGCTATCTGCAGATCTACAAGGCATCCTTTTAGGGTTTCACCAGCTTTAGTTTGGTGCTACATACCTTTGCTGCTCACAGTGGGGTTTTCGGGTCAGCAGTGTCAGCACCATCTTGCAGTTGATTAGCGTGGCAGTGTTTCATGCCCTGTCCCAGCACAGCTGAAGTCTAACAAGATCCCTGGGTGAGTCCTGTGCACATTAAGCTTGAGGAGCATTGCTGTAACATAAAATGATGAGTATGGAATAGCTCTTGTTTTGTGGAGCTTAGAGGCCTCTAAAACCACTTTAGTGTTTACAGACATAATTACAATTCAGTACAAAGTGGTAAATGGCATGAGATCTTCTCACCGGGTCCTGCGATACAACAGCTTGTTTTAAGCTCAGATTTAAAAGAGTATCAAATTCATTTTCTGACTGTGAAAGTCAACAGCTTTTAAAGTTACAATAAATGTTTTTCTGGCCCTATTACCTTCAAAAGCTATTAGCTACATTGCTTATCATATATCAGATTGGGAGAACTAAATTTGTTCATGTATATGAGGCACAAATGAGCCATAAATGCATGTTGAACTCACTGACTGCATAAAAACAACAAAAGAATAAAAATATCCAAATAGTTTTAGACCCAGGAGAAGTCACACTTTGGGGACATTCGGGCTAAGACAAAACTGTAAATGGAAATGCTAGGTACCTAAATGTCTTTTGCTCCAAACTTTGGGAAGGAAAAAGAACTTACATTTCGAATAAATAAGTAATGGTTAAACCAAAAACATGCTGTTTAATTTTCCCTGAACAGAACATTGACTTCAGTTGCTGTCCTTTTAATAGCATTAATTTCATCTTGTTAAGTTTACCATTGCAGATTTTAAGAATTACTTCTCAAGTAGTCAAAATAACAGGCAAGTTCCACTGTGCCCAGCTTACACTAATACCATTATATATTACGTTGTATTTGTATATTGTATAGTGTATGTTTACTTTTCTTGTCTTTTTCATATTGGGTAATTGGAGGATTTAAATACTATAAATACTAATTTTCCTGGAAATTAACTCCTTATGGTAAGTAGATATGACTTTTAATTTAAATTGAATCTGGTAACCTAAATGTTATTGCTTAGTTTATGTCAGTAGCTGGGTAGTGCTCATAAGATATAATCTATAAGATAGGTAATGTGTTACTGAAAAACCATCTCTTTCAGTAAACATTACTTCAAGCCATATACAATTGCTAGTATTGTATAGGCATTTCCCACCTATCAATGTGGCAGTTTCATTTGAGTCAAACTAAAGCTCAGTACAAATTTGAATTGTTATACCAACTAGAATAATTACACAATCAAACCTGGAATGCCTACACTTCTTGGAGTGCTCATTTTTATACCTGAGAAACAAGGAGAACTAAAAGAAAAAATGCTTGTTTCTGATGAACGTGTTCTTATACCATTGCATACATATGTAAAAACTATTTAGAATTATTAACAATCAGAAATTTGAAGGTAAATTCAAAGAACCTACAATGTCAAGCTGGATAAAGACGTGTCCACATCTCTCTGAAATAATCTTGTTTCTTAACTAACACTAAACTTAGCAAGTTTCCTGATTTTATTAGTAAATAATTTGTTGGCTATTTTAATCTTGTGTTGATAGTGATTCCCCTTCACTGTTGCCCAGTAGATAAAATAACAACATCAGTTTACTACTTTGGGATTAGTATGTTCTGAGGTAACTTTTAGCAATTGGTAGCCAGCAAATAGGAAAACTCTAAAAGTGTTTTAAAAATATTTATTCAGGTTGTAATTATGACTAGGAGACGAGTGGAGATGAGGTATTGTTTAGAAACCTGTGCTTTAGCTTTTTTTAATTCATTAAAGTAAAATGAAATCATAAAAACATAAGTCATGCACATTTTCTCTTTGAAGTTAGGTTTCTGTTGAAACTGGAGAGAACACCACAATGTAACTTAAGCTTGCTAACAGGAGAAGTGGCTGCCTGCCAGGGCCTTCCCAGGGTGCCTTGGCCTTCCCTTTCATGTGTTATTAAAAAAGTGCCTGTGAGGTGTTGAGCCTGGACTCACAGGTCCTAGGCCTGGAGCTTTGCAATGAAACTCCAGCACTTGGTTAGCATATTGAGATTGGAAGTCATGCAGAGCCGGGCTCCATTATCTAAACCTGCAAGCTGTTAATATGTATGCCATCATTCAAATGTATTGGAAGACGGGAATTTTTCCATTCTAAATGAGTATTTGAGATGCTCATGGAAACTGACCCAATGCTACCCTGGAACCTGCTCTCCAAGGAATCAGATTAGAATTAGACCCCTGAGGTAATATGGCTTTAGGAGTCCGTTATAGGATCGTGTGTTTGGTGACACTGGTCTGATGCTCTTGTTTCTGTAGAGCAGTATCCCTGCTGGAGGGACCATAATCCTCAGACTACGGCCAGAATATACTTCACATGCACAGTGCTTCCGTATAGATCCTGTCTTTTGACAACTTCTCTTTTATCCACTTTTATATGTATGCCATTATCTATTTACTTTGCATATTAATAAACTTCAAGGATATGATCTGAGAGAGGCTACACATTCTGTAATTGATGGTATTATATCTGTACACACACACACACACACACACACACACACATTCAATGCCTTTAAAGACAAAGCCAGTGAAGTTAAGAAGAAAAAGAAATCCTGACCAATACAGATTCGGAGGCTTGCAGCCAACCATCAGACTGAGCACAGGGACCCCAATGGAGGAGTTCTGGGAAGGACTGAAGGAGCTGGCATCAATGGGATGGGAGGCCCTTGGTCCTGTGAAAGCTTGATTTCCCAGTGTAGAAGAATGCTAGAGATGAGGCAGGAGTGGGTGGGTAGGTAGGGGAACACTCTCAGAGAAGCAGGGTAAGGGGAGGTGGGATAGGGGGTTTGCAGAGGGGAATCCAGGAAGGAGATAACATTTGAAATGTAAATAAATAAAATTTAAAAAAGAGAGAGATCTGGGAGCATGGAGGGGGGCAGTTGGAGAGGAGGGACTGGGAGTTGGCATCTTTTGAAATTACATTTTATATATATATATGTATGAAATTCGCAAACAATAAAAATGTAATTTAAAAATAAAGAAGAGTAAAAAATGAAAATCCTTTCGGCCCCACTGTTATTTGAACTTTCTAGGCCGACTTTCCATGTCCATGCCTGGCCTTACAGGGTGCTTAAGAGGCATGGGAGCAACAAGTCGGTACTCTGTTCCTCTAGCTTGAATATGCTTGCATTGGAAATAGAGTGTATGTTCCTTACACGATCTTTCTTGGATATGTCATTGCTTAAGTTTCTTTTTCGTGTATGAAGATAATGTGAAGGCATGATGCCACACCAAACATATATACCTTCATGCTTGGGGAGGTTAAGAATTTTCAATATTATTTTCAAAAAATTAGATATTCTTATCTAATTTTTATCTATTGAAAATAAAGACTTAGGTTTTGAAGATTCTTTTCAGAGATAAAATTCCTAAAGAAACATGACTTGGAATATCCCTAATTGTTTGGCGCAGTGATGTCTTCTTGTATGTTGACAGTAAGCATGTATAGACAGAGTCTGGTGGCTGGTTCTAGTTTAATCTTTGGTAAGTCTTTTCTTTTACTCAAATTGGTGTTTCATTATTAAAATTAATTGGTACATAACATAGCTTGCCTGCCAAAAGGACATATAGTTTTAATATTTTGCCACTCTCTCAGGACATTACATTAGTCTGCAATGTGGGCTAATGGGTTGAAAGCCTTTGAGTTTCAGAAAAACAAAAGAGGATTAATCTCCTAGGACCCTTTTGTAACCACCAACTTCTGGTTTTTATTTTACATTTATATACCTCAAGCAAAAAAGAAAGAACTATTTCCCTCTGCTCCCTCCCTTTTTCTAAAAATAATTCACTTTTGGTTTGTAACCCTGTAACACATGCCAAAATTCTACCCTGAGTGAATTTTTGTAGCAAACTTAAAACCCCAAAATAGAAACTGCTGACAGTTTCTTAAATACAGAAACACTGGCAGGTGCCTTGGTAATAAATTCACAAGCTTAGAATCCACAAAACAATAAAGTTATGCAAATCGGAGCATGTAGAAAGAATAACCCTGAGACAAATAGCAAAGCCGCAGCTTCAGCCCCTGGGATCCTGATTTGGTAACGTGGGGCAAATCACCCTGAGAGAACCATGGAGATTTAAGATCAAGGAAGTTTTCCCAGACATAACACTGGGCCACAGCTTGAGTGGACAAATTAAGAACAGACTTCTTTGTTGCCCTAACCATAAGCAGACAGGACTAACTCACAGGCCTTGCTTATGGCTCCCAGGCCTAAGTGGAAAATTACAAAGTTCTTCCTTGATGAAGTTCTCAGAGGTGCTGTTTTAATTGTTCCTTCAGCAACATCACCATCAGTCATATTTAGATTAGCTGTTTAATTTTAGTCCAACAATCAAGAATGTCATCCATTTCTGAATCCCATTTATTTTAAATATCCATACTTAATTGTCTTTTACTTGTGTTATTAACCTCTGATTCTATCGGCATAACAGAAAGCTGATCTTTTTAATAAAAAGAAAAGGTGATGTGTGGTTAGCTTATTTCAAGTAAATACATTTTCAATTAAAATGTAAAATGTCTCTGATAACCTCAGACCAGAGTAAATGGAGCTGGAGAGTCCAGCACTTTCCTTCAGTGGGTGATAAGGTGCGACTTCTGATCCCGAAGCATTGCTTACAGAATGCAATCAAAATGTTTCACATTTTTATTCTTGATTCTATCAATTTTAACTCCTAAGGAAGCACAGAATGGATGCGCTGCTTGAAAAAGAAGTTTGCCAGGGTCTGTGACCATAAATACTTCTTTTTAAAAGTGCCACAGCTCATTAGCTAGCATTGCTGTATGGTGCAAATAGGTTCTCAAAAGGATTGCCTGAAATTTAAAATCACATGATTATAAACTCAGAAACAGAAGGAATGAACTCAGTGGTATGGGGCTGTCCAGGTGCACAGTGTTCTCAGGGCCGGAAGTCAAGGGAAGCATCCATCCTGATGCTAAGTCTGAAGCAGGGTAGCAGCACAGAGAGTAGCCCCACCAGGCTCCTGGATCTTGCAGGAGTATACTTGCCAGTCACCTGTGCATTTAATGGTTTAAAACCAATGCTGTCTGTTTCTTTGCAATACTAACTGCAACTGTTTCTAGAAAGGAAGAAAATAATATACGCATGCTTAATAATCACCTTGATTATTTCCTGGCTTAAGTATTTCAAAAGAGATGACAGCTCAGACATTCTGCTGGCAGGAGGATTGACCAATGAATGTTAGGTCGTGGCCTGTGGAGTATTTCCTTGGCGATTTCTGCCTCCCACCTAACAGACTGAGCTCTGCTCTTCTAAACTGGGACTTGTAGCTTCTCTTGAATTGCAATTCCCCTCATTTTCTCTCCTCCTCCTCCTCCTCCTCCTCCTCCTCCTCCTCCTCCTCCTCCTCCTCCTCCTCCTCCTCCGTCTCTTGGTCCTCCTCCTGGTCCTCCTCCTGTGTCTTCTTCTCTCTCCTCATCTCTTTCCCTAACCCTCTTCCTCTCTGATTGTTCTAAAGCCAAACTAAAGTCCCTCTCTAGTTGCTTGACCATTGGTTCTCTTCTGTAATATAATTTTCTTCATACAACTAATGAATACTCAAGTATTTAGTGATTGCGCCAATAGAAGAGCAAAGAACCACGATTAGACTGGTAGAATCAGGATTCAAAGAGTTTTCTCTCTCCTGGCTACACTATGAGTTTCTTAAACATTTTTCACTTACAAATGTTTTGTTCCAAGATATTTTTATGTGACCTTTCCCACAGAACATAGGTATATAAAATAACTATACAAATCAAACATTTGCTGGTAAGGAATCACAAGTAGGTTTAACTTAAAAAACAATTCTTTGATTTTCTTACTTTTTGTTAATGAAGAATTAAATTGCTCACTCATGCAATGTCTGATACAGCAGGACCTAGAGCAGTTTTTTTTTTTTTTGTCAAAACTGGTTAAGATTTTGCTTTCATATTTAAATCAATGCTGAGAAGGATATTTTGCATAAATATATAGTCAAAATGACAGAAGTCTGTTTTAGTAACTGTTGAAAATTCTGTCCTAATCCCAGGATGAATTTGATAGAGTTTTTAAAATGAAACACAAATGAACAAGACAAATAACATTTTTTTAAAATCAAGCATTATAACATAATACAACTCAAAGCTGTATTAATTTGATACATGCTGAGAAATGAGGAAAGAAAATATAAAGGGTTTGTTTTGTATAAGCATCGTATGGGAAAGGAAGCGATGCAGCTTCTAACCAACAGTGGTCTGCTTTCCAGCCAGGGTGTTTCAAGTTGAGTCTGTCAGTGTGTCATGCATCATTTGCCCAATACACAGATCGGTGGTTGTGTCAGAGCCAGGCTGTGGTGAAACTCCAGCAGAGAGCTGTTAGAAAGTCTCAGATTCATTGTGCGTATTTGAATTTGGGTTTTTTAAAATGGTTTTGCATTAAGAAACCTTTCACTGTTTCCATGTTTGTTTGTTTGTTTTACAACCCCTGTATTCAATTAGCAACCCTATATTGGGTTCCGGCTGTTTACGAAGCTGGGCAGAAGACACGGAATGGTTGGTCAGACCCTGAGCCTTTGAGGATTCTAATATTGCATCAAGGAAACACCTTTAAGAATTAAAGATGACAGTTCTTTAGATGGTTGAATCCCACAGATCACTCAAACCTATCTTTTTGTGTTGTTACTAGAGAGAGCCATTCCTTTTCACGATCAGAAGAAGGCCAGTTACTAGTTAGTAAATGCAGAGATATCAATGTGCCTCTTGTGACACTGGGAATGTAGACACCTGGCTTAATTTCACAGTTGAAGAACTTTTTGACCAAAAATAATACATTGTGAGGAGGAAAACTTCCTTAAGGTTTCTCATCAAGAGTTTCCTGCTGGGCAAGGAGCTCCAGTTTGTGTTTATGTTGTGTTGTGTTTGGCTACCAGTTCTGGCAGGCATTAATTTATGTGTCAAATTTCATGTATACCATATTATCTGATCACAGTGCAATAAAACAAGAAATTAACATCATCATCAACAACAACAAATGGAACAAAATACCAAATGATTATTTGGAAGAAAGAAGACATTGAAAGCTATTGGTTTGGAGAAAATTTAAAACTGTTCATATTTGTGTTCAGAAAAAAACCCAAAATCTCTCCTGAGATTCAGCCAAAGCTGTCACCATTATACATGTATAATATTAATCTTTTCACTGTGAGTCTACACACCTTCACAAAATAAAAAAAATTGGACATAATATACCACTAAAGGCAGTGAGATGAGATTAAATAAAATTTAATGATGAAGCAGTTAAAAGTGGAAATAGTGGATGTTCAGATGGTTTAGTGGATAAAGGCATTTACCACCAAGTCTGAAGACCTATGTTCGACTCCCGGGACTCCACGGTAGAAAGGAACAGACTCCTGCAGTTTTTATTCTGATTCCCAACATGTGTCCTTTAGCACACCTCCCTCAAATAAATAAAAAGCCGTGAAATTTTAAAGAGGTGTTCATTTATGTAGTAGCTGCTTCCTTAAAATAATGATTAAAAACTGTACTTATAGGTACAATTAGCAGAATAGAGTAAAATTATTTTTAAAAAATTTATAAAGAAACAAATTTTAGTGAAAACATTATAATATGACACACTGTATTTGGTGGCAGGAAAACCTCTCTGATGGCTGCCTACTTAATTCAGGGTAGAGTCTGCAGTATTTTAAATGAGAAAATAATTGACAAATGGTTGTTTTAGAATTACTTCTCAGGACATGGTGGTTCATGCCTGTTATCTCAGCATGCGGGAGAGGAAGGCAGGAGGACAGCTGTTAGTTCAAGGTAGTTTTATGTAGTGAATTTCAGAGACTGAGCTACAAAGTAAGACTTATGACCCAGCATGCGAAGACCTCCTCACTGATCTGACAACCTGAAGTAAAATCCTGCGAGAGTGTGTCACATCGTGGAATTATTTCTACTGATCTGCCCGTGTTATAAGTATGTAGACAAAAATGATAAGTACGGAATTGCAAGTTAAATTTAGTAATATCTCAAGAATAATTCATCTGTATTATGTGAATCAAATCAGTTCATTAATACTCAGTCATATTAATAGATCAAAGGGGGAAGGTCACATTAGAGATGGATAAAATGTACAAAACCCTCATCTACGCCATGGGGAAATAGTAATATAATAGAAATAATATAACCCCTTAGTATATAATACTATATGGCTCAGTATTTAATCAGAGTTCAGTAGGAAATACCCAGGGCACTCTTTTTAAAATGATTTATTGATTGACTTTTATTTCGTGTGCATTGGTGTTTGCCTGCATGTGTATGTGTGTCTGTGTTGGATACACGAATACCCTGGAACTGAAGAGAACTGTGAACTGCTATGTGGGGGCAGCACACTGCACAAGGGTCCTCTGGAAGAGCAGCCAGTGCCCTTAACCCCTGAGCCCTCTCTGCAGCTCCGCCCAAGGCATTCTTGCTGCCATAAAGGAACATCATATATTTAATGAGTTTAAGATTATTGCCATTAGTAGCTTCTTCAAAGTATCAAATAATTTTCCAGGCGTTATTTCTCCATTATGTCCAGAAACTCCACTCAAGTTACAGGAAAGATTAGAAGCCTAAACCTTTGGGATAAGGACGATACGGAGAGGAGCTGAGTACAGACAAGTGTCAGTGAACTCTGGAAGACCTGACGGCTAGTGTACAAGCAAAGGTTTGTATGTTGTAAGGAAGGAATATGACTGAACAGTCAGCAGCTCACCTAGCTCACTCACCTGCATGCTGTGACCACCCTTCTCATTTAGCAGTTGGACTTGCCAATTATCTGAAGAAATTTAGCCACAGAAGTTTGAGGAGTTTGGGGGATGCCAGGGACATAGGAACCTGGGGCTGAAGAATGACGTGTGCATAAATAATAACTGGGTAACTGGGAGCCTGCACCCAGGGATGGGCAGCAGCATCTGTCTGTTTCCTACCTGCCAACTATCTTTCAGGATAACACCCAGCCAATTCTGAGGAGAGAATTGAAATCTTGAAAAGAGGAAGAAGAAACAACTTAACACAACACAACACAAAACAAAACAGGATCTCAGAAGAAATACATTTAATGCCAGGGACAGAAGACAATCTAAAACCGCTCAGCAAAAGCTGCAGCCGGGTGGAAAATATGTCAATTAAACAAGAAGAGCGCTCTGGCTTCTGTTCCTCTGTGGGTTGTTTTTCTCGGCTTCAGCCTGTTGCAGGGATCTTGTCTTATCCTTTGTCTGGCTCTACTGCTGACTCCATTCTTAGCTTGCAGTCTTTGTCACAACAATCCTGGGCTCCAGCCTGTGGCTTCCTCAGTACTCAGGACTGTATCAAGGAGAAACCATCCCTTGGCTTCTGGGTTTCCCAGCTTTGTGTTCCATGGCTAAGCCAGGTTCACCACGGTCCTGGCTGAGGGAGCACCACTGCTGTCCTAGCAACACCAGATATATGGCCCTGTATTTCTTGGCCATAACTTTCAAAACTGTACTGGAGGCTGGAAGAGACATGGTGAGAATAAGGCATCTTTTTTTTTTTTTTTTAAATTTTATTAATCGTTCCATTAATCTACATCTCAATGATATTCCTGGTTACTTCCTGGTTACTCCTCCACAACTCCCCTAACCCATTCCTCCTCTCTACCTCCCCTTTGCTTCTATGAGGGTGCTCCCCACCCACCCACCCACCCACCCACTCCTGCCCCACTGCTCCCAGCATCCCCCTTCACTGGAGCATCAAACCTCCACAGGACCAATGGCCTCCCCTCCCATTGATGTCAGACAAGACCATCCTCTGCTACATATGTATCTGGAGCCATGGATCCCTCCATGAGATACTGATAATGTATAGCTTGCATTATCCATTTTCGTATTTTTCTAAAGATTTAAAAATTTTTATGTGTGTGAGTGACTTCCCCATGAGTATCAATGTGCACCATGAACATACCCTATACCCATAGGAGGCCCCAAGAGGGCTTATGCTGCTCTGGACCTCCTGAAGCTGAAGCTGCTGGAGCCACGCCTGGGTTCTCGCCTCGCTGGAAGTCTCTCTAGCTCCTACCTTTTTATATTTTATCATCGGATTTACATTCATACTTTCACATTTAAACACTCACTCCACTGAAGTTCACAGGTACAAATACTGATAAACAAAGCCTTGTGCAATGAGCTGGGGCTGGAACCTGCTGTATAGAGATTCGTGTTGTAAATAACAAACTTTATTTCCATTATGTTTTAAAGAATAAAACTGGTAGAAATCTAATGCAAATCCAGCCATCCACATAAGATTTAATCAGTATCTCTATACTGATCTCACATTGAATATTTCTAAGACACTCTTCTTTGACTTAGGATACTGTGATATGTAAGTTTCATATTTTAAATGGTGACAAACTTGTCTCTTCATTACAGTTCTTTTGAACATTAAGTTCCTGAGGATGCATCTGTTAAAAAAAGTAGTAGTGACGGCGTGGCACGTACTATCATTATTTAAAAACTGTGACATTCTGACAGTGTGTCAGAAGAAGTGGTAGCTGTGTGAAATTTACATGCCCAAGTTTGTAACTAAAACTAATTTTGTCAGGGAATATTTTATAATCACCAAAATAAAAAAAAGTGTATAATGAAAGTGAAATGAGCCATGTGTGTGCTCTGGGACTGAGTCCCTTAACGCCTCTGTCAGTAGCTCCAATAGTATTATTTGGTAATAAATATAATTTATTTTAGAAATAGGAAAAGAGTGAGATTATTTTCCAAAGATTTACAGGCATTTGGGGAAACCTGTAAACAGTTTACTCTAGAATTATTTTCACATTCATTTGCTGACTTTACAAGAGGAACAGCAAATCAACAACTCTCAAACACTCTCCTATGTGTACTTCTGTATTTTATTTATAGTAGAGGAAAACCCTTCTTCATTTCTTCCTGTCAACTGTGTAAAGGCAGTTCTTCTAAAATTGGGCTTTAAAAAATCTCCAAAATAGACTTTAAGTGTTTTGACTTAGTTTCTGTTAAATTATTTGAGTAGGAAGATTAATTTTTATGATTAATTTTTATGGTTGACTGCAGAGTTTCATGGTATGTCTAAAAGGAGCCTGTCTTTCATTCCTATAATCACATTAAGAAATTTATTTTAGTAAGGAGAATTTTCTTTTTTGTAAGGTAACGTTGTTGAAGAATTAGGAATTTTATATATTCTGGACTTGAGTTCCCTGGTCCAGCTTTTCTCTGAAGGAAAGTAGCTCATCATGGCTGGTTTGTACTTATAGGGATTGATTTGGACTTGTGATATACACGTTGTAAATGAGCTTGCATAACTACCTTCAAAAGGTTAGGCACCATATTTGAAAGACTCCGTTGTTGAGTGTATTTGAGTGGGCCTGTTAAGAAATCACTGGCATGTGCCACTACATTAAAGAAAGATGTTTTAGCTTTATGCTCTTACAGCATTCTGAAGCTTGGCAGTGATGGGGAAATACCTTTATGTACAAATTAAGTTGCTGTAAATCATGTGTAAGCCAATTAACCTGTTTGGACCTCAATTTCTCATCTATAAAATAAAGACATTGTTATCCTCCCTGGTGAGCTCACAGGAGTTTAAAAATGAGATAAGAGATCCAATGTGAAAATGCATTCAAAATATAAAGCACAACAATAATAGGGTATAGGGACTGGGGAGATGAACCGACCAGTAAAGTCCTTGTCATGTAAACATGAGGACCAATGTACATACATTGGTCTAGGCATTGGTGCTTTCAGTTCGCACACTGGGGAAGCAGATGCAGGATCCCTGGAGCTTCCTGGTGAGCCAGGCTATCCAAATTAGCAGTAAGGTGAAGAGTGGTTAAGAACTATAACTAGTATAAACTCCTCAATTCTCTACAGATTCACTTGCACAGAAATATATACAAAAATAACAATAGAGTCTTGCTATATTCCACCAATGTTCTATGGAGAAGAGCTATAACAGTGTGAAGCACATTTACTTCGTTAAAGGGAAATAGAATAGCATTACATATGGACAATTCAGAGCTAGAAGTAGAAATAGAATATTCAGAGTTTTGTGATGACAAGAAAGGAAGCTATATAATCAATCAAACAAGCAGTAACTATCTACTATGTTGGCAATGTTGATGTTGGATAGAACGCCCTTCTATTCTAAGAACGAGCTACCAAAGGAAGAAAAGATGGCTGCATTAGTGTTAGAATCACAGTTAGAGAGACATAATCTCTATGTCTTTCATTGAAGCATTTCTGTAGATGGAAGAATTAGGCATAGGTGTACAGTAAATGCTGAGGAGAGTTTTGCTGACAGGACTGAATGAATAGTTCTTGGTGTTGATCAATAACTACATTTTGCATCTGTAGTTGTGGGGCTTGAGGATTTATCTTCTGCTTTGTTCATGTCATATGATTATTGTCACCTATTAATGTACTTTGTAAAATTGAGTCTTAGGTGATGAACCAACTATGTGCTTCTAAAATTGATGTTACATTTGATGAAGTCATATAATACTTTTTGTATAATGTAGATTTCTGTTTGATGAATATTGATCTACAGTTTTCTTTTTCCTTTGATATGTATCAGTACAAACCTGATCTCAGAGAATATGTTGAAGAAAATATTTTTTTCCTGGAATTTTTCTGGATACAGATAGATAGAGATATATATAGAGATAGAGAGTTAGAGAGTGAGAGAGAGAGAGAGAGAGAGAGAGAGAGAGAGAGAGAGAGAGAGAGAGAGAGAGAGAGAGAGAACGCACGGGGAGAAAGATAACATAACAGAACTGATAATTGGTTTTTCTTCTTTCTTTCTTTCTTTCTTTCTTTCTTTCTTTCTTTCTTTCTTTCCTTCTTTCTTTCCTTCTTTCTTTCTTTTTATTATTTAGTGAGATAGTGTATCAATCTGTAACTCAGAATGGCCTGGAACTTAATGTATAGCTCAGACTTGCCTTGGACTTATAGCAAAGCTTCTGCCTCCTGAGAACTAGAATGACTGGTATGAACAGCCATTCTTACGTGTTTAAGTTTCATTTACTGTTTTTGTTTTCAACAGTGAGCTACATCTTAGCCTGGAGATTTCTTTATGGAGAGAGTTTAAATGACAAATCTAAGTAGTTTGTTGGTCACAGTTGTTCTTCTTGATTTTGGTAGTTTGTTGTTTTTATGGAATTATTCCTTTCTTATCCATTTTCGAATGCATAAGCACAGAGTCATTGGCCGCAGACTCTGAGGAGCCTTTGGCTCCCTGTAAACCCGGAAATGATGTTATGACTTCCATTCTTTTTTGAAACATGAACTCACTGTGAGGCTCTGGGTTGCCTGTAGACCAGGCTAGTTTCAAACTCACAAAGACCTACTTGTCTTTACCTCTGGGGTGCTGGGATTAAAGGAACACATCACCACACCTGGCTCCATGAATCCTGTTCTTAATATGATAGTTTCTTCTTTACGTTTGTCTAGCAGGACTCTGTCAGGATTTTCTCAGATAATCAGCCTTGGTTTCATTGATTTTTCTGTGTCTCTTTTCTGTCACCCCTGGCTGCCTCAATCTTCTCCATAACCTCATTTCAGCTATGGATTTCCTTTGGTCACTGTTTTCAGTTTCTTAAGGTAGTAATTGGCATAAGGCATCATCTAGAATTAGTGTCTTAACTGTTATTCATTCATTGTTTTGTAGGTTGTGTCTTAATTCCAACTCAGATTAAAATGCTTTTAAAATGCTAGAGAGAAAAAATAACTGTGAACTACTGATTTTGTCCACCTGATTGCAGTAAACCATGCCATTATGTATGTGTCAAAATGCCATATCATATACCTTACTTTCATACAAATGCAATGAAATATAATGAAATAAAGTCATTTCTAGTTTTTTC
This sequence comes from Uromys caudimaculatus, assembly GCA_028551405.1. Classification (NCBI taxonomy): domain Eukaryota; kingdom Metazoa; phylum Chordata; class Mammalia; order Rodentia; family Muridae; genus Uromys; species Uromys caudimaculatus. The sequence goes on along the minus strand of CM052705.1, from coordinate 44,847,574 downwards.
TTTCAATTTCCTGCTGTTCCACGTATATTTAAAGGAATTTTGCTTTCATTCCTAACTGTTTCAAGATTTAGCATTGGTCTGCTTGTATGTGATTTCTATGGGGGGGAGGGTGGTTCATAAAAATCATATGTATGTTGTAATCCCTTCTAAATTTACTAGATTTTATAACACATAATATAGTATATACAACTATGATAATAAATAAACAGTTTTGTGCTCCTTAAAGAATTTGTATTCTGTCACTGAGTTCTATATAAATGTGATGAGGTGGCGCTGTTCAGTTCTTGTTTGTCCTTGCTGATTTTTTGTATACTGTTTTTTGTCCAGGTAGTTTTTAAAATTTTATTGGATACATAAATATTTTGGGTTGCTATGTCCTCTTCATAAACTAATCACTTTACTATTAGGAAATGGCAGTCTTTATCATTACAAATATTAGTTGCTTCAGTATCTATTATGTATCAGACTTTTAAAGATTAATATTAACATTTATTTCTTTTATGTTTCTTTCCTTTTAACCCATTTGTGTTATTATATGTATTGTAAATATATAGATTGTAGTTTTAAGTCAAATATGCCAGTCTTAGCCTTTTCGTCAGAATAGTTAGACTAATTATATTTAGTGTGTTTCTCTTATAAGGTAAGGCTCAAATTTATTTCCCAGTTTTCTGACCTACTCTGTCTTTACCTTTTACTTTTGAACCTTATTTTGGGTTATCTTTAAGGCAATTTTATTAATACATATTAAGTTTACAAAATAATTTTTATTGTGACATTTTCACATATGCATATAATATGCTTTAATTGTAGTCATCCCCAGTACCGTCTTTTATGCTCTGTAGTTGATTTATTTTTATTTTCCAATGTCTTATTTGTGTTGCATGTTTGTATGTATGCATGTTTGCACATGTTCTCATGTGGTTTGTACATGTGTGGACTTATACATGTGTACATGAGTGCATGTGTGTGAAGGCTAGAGGACAACTTTATACTTCATTCCTCATGCAGTTTCCACCCTTTTTTTTGAAGCATAGCCATTCTTTGGCCTGGAGCTCACTGGGTAGGTAAAGCTACTGTGTAGAAGTTCCCAGGGATCCAACTGTCTCTGTAGTTCCCTATTAATATAAGCCATATCCAGCTGTCTCAGGATCTAGATGGCCTGACCTTTCTTGTGAATATAAGCACATGCACCATATCCAGGCTTTTGACATAAACCACTGAGTTTGGACCGAACTCAGATTCTATTGCTTGTATGAAAATAAATTATCTCCTCAGAATTATTGTTTCATTTCATTTCATTTTCTTTTTGATGTGTACTACAGCTTGGTTTGTTATGCAGCTTGTTCTTTTGTTATGTTAGGAGTTATAATATCCCTCTTTAATTTCCTACTGTGCATCTTTCAGTGACATGATCACTCGTCTGTTCTAACATGAGAACTTTGCCAAAACTATGCCAGGATCTCTCTCCCCTTTTTTTGCTAATCTTATATATTTTATCGTTGATTTAATTATAAAATTTATACACATTATTATGTGTTTTGATTAAGAATTCTGTTCAAATTTATAATTTGGCCATTTTTTCTTAAAATATTTCTGAACTTTTTGTCTTTTAAGTATTTTATTTTATGTAGGTGGCTATTTCTCCTGCAGATATTTCTATGTACCATGTGTATGCAGTGCTTGCAGACCTCAGAAGAGAGTGTCAAAACCCCTGAAAGGAGTTAAGCTCAGTGTGAGCCACTGTGTGGGTGCTGGCAACCTAAGTAGTACTTCCTACACCTGAGGGCTTACAATGCATGTTCGTTGTACGACTTGAAATGTTTTCTCATATTGACAAAGCTCTCTTTTTGATTTAAGACCTTCATTTCCTTCCTCACTGTGTCATGTCTGTAGTTTCTGCTGCTGTGCTTTCAAGTCTGGTCCTCTGGTCCCCTGCTACATCTAAAAGCAGTTAGTTTTATCCAATGTATTTTCCACCTGACCCATTATCGTTTCTATCTTTAGAAATTTTCCTTGGTTCTTTTTAATACCTTTCATTTCACTACTTTATTTTTTCAACCAACAGGATATACTTACATCACTATTTAAATGTTTAATTTTTCCACTTAGTTTTAGCACCTTTGTGTTCAGAGCCTGTTTTGATGTTTCTTTTTCTTTTTAAAAGTTTTTCCTTTTTTTGGAGTCATAATTTCCTGCTTCTTTCATGACTGGTAAGATTTTTAAAATTATATTTAGAATAATACAAGGTTAACCTTCTTAGGTGCTGTTGCTTAGCAGTTACTGACTTTCCTCCTCCGGTTCCTGTTAGGCAGGATGAGCTTAGCTCTGTCCTGAGCTTAGTTTTTCTGCCAAGGGAAACCCTTCCGTTTATTTTATTTACATCCTAGGATGGGGACATTTGCCTCTCTCTGGTAGTACCAGTTCTATGTGGCCTCTTGGATCCTCAGGAACTGTTAGGCCAGTTTTCTCTGGATGTTTCTGCTGTCTGGCTGATGAGCACCCTGGTGCTGCCTGTTGCTTAGGGTTTGGGCTTTTTTTCTGGGTCTTCCCTGGACTTCTCACGCTCCCCTGACTCTTACTTTCTTTGATTATGTGAGTCTGCTGAGTACTGTTGGTTTTACTTGCTGGTAAATGTTTCAGTGCATCAGATTAGAACCACATGTCATATAAATTGAGAACTGTATTTATGTAGCCAGTGTCCATTGTCTTAAAATTTTTACTTTAGATATTTTTCTATTTGTCCATTGTTTAAAGTAGAATGAAAAACAGGTAAATGATACTATGTAGACAGTGGAGACTTCTGACTGATATCCAGTTTTATACTGTAAGAATAAGGTTCTATCTGCCTTTTTCTTCTGTGATGTCAGGAAACTGAATTATTTCATCCCTACCTGTCAATTCTCTCATTTATAAAATATATATTATAGTTATGCTTTCTCTCGTTTCCAATGAATATATAACTCTTTATATATTCCTTATTATTATAAGCACCGAATGAATATATAACTCTTTATATATTCCTCTCTTTATAATTTGTATTTCATCATTATTTTGGGGGGTAAACTGAAGAGCTTTCTAACTCCAAAATGCATATCTACTGGATTGAACTTCTGTTTCTGTTAAATAATCTAAATGTTTATACAGAACAAGACGGACCATATGTCTTTATGTAAAGACAGCAAATATTTTTTCTGCTGTTAATGTTTCTGTTTTGTTTGTTTCTTCCCTTATTTTTAAAACAGAGTGTCACTATGTGACCCATCCTGCCTGTGTACACGATATGTTCAACTCTGCTAAAATCCATATTCATTTTTAAACCATGAGGTTGTTCTGAAAGTGCTGTTCACAGTAAAATAAGAGCAGGGAGTCCCAGGTACTCATGCAGATTGGGTTTGCTGATCATAGCTGTAATGTACTGTGCATTTCAGAAATCTACAAGAAAGGAATTGAGTGTTTTACCATAACTATGTGAAGCTTTTTGAGGTGGCAAGTATATTTAAACAGATTTAAATGTTATACCATAAATAAGTGCACCAAAATATTACAATATATCTCATAATAACTACAAGTTTTATAATTTTATGTGCCAGTATTTGTCTTAAAAACTGCATTTAACTTCAAATAGACTATGTTTAACTTTTTTAAAGGTCTAGAAATATAAAAATGAAATAAATTTCTACCTTGTTTTGTACCTCTTTTGCTTTCTCTACATTTTTTCTTTTGATTCAAGGAAAATGATTTAGTGTATATTTCATCTATACCGTGTCTCTTTTTCCTTAAGGGAAAAATTTTCCTCAGTAAGTTAACATTTCTATATGCATTTATTTTTATTAAAATGAATCATAGTTTTATTTTCTTAAAAGTAGGAAAACATGTGTTTATCTTTATGAGCCTACTAACAAGATAAACAGTTTAATCTGGTCTAAAAATTGGTCCAAGAAACCCTATTTTTTTTTTTTTCAGTTAACTATTGTACTGAGTCCTGACCAAATTCCATGTATATTTTCTAGAACTGCTGCATCAGAATATCTTTGACCAGGAAGGACCTGAGCAGGGTTGGAAAGCATGTGGCAGAGTCCCTTTGAGGAAGAGAAGCTGTCCTGGTTGGTGTGCTCAGGAGTGTATAAGGCTGTCACAGACGTGTCACAGTGTCTTGTGCATATGTGGAAGAAGTTAGCCAAGCACGGTCCCAGCTCCTATCTCACTGTAATGTGTCCATAAGCCACTATTATCTACAAGCAGTTTGAATGGCTAAAGATCAGATAAAGTAGGGGAAAATGCCCAGTTTCACAAACTTGGCGCTCAGTAATTTTGAGGATTTGTGCTTATGCCTGGCCTCTAAAGTTCGGTTAGGGTTAGACTAGCACAGTGAACAAGATTAATCCACTGTCCTATTGGTCCTAGATACATTTTTCTATGCATCCCAAATGACTAGTCTAAAGTTTCCAGGACCATAGGAGCCACATATTTTGAGCATCTGTTTTGGCAAGAAAAGAAATTAAAACTTGCAGTTTGGTCAATGTTCAGATGGCATTTTGGCATGAACCCAGGGGCGCAGGTTTGGATGGGATTTTTCGTGACTAATACTGAGAATGTTTTTTAAATTCAGTATTAAGTGCGCAGTTGAAGATTTTTGAACATTTGAAAATTTCTTCACCATCTTCTAACAGTTGATAAGGACAATTTGTGAGGAGCAGGGGTTGTTGATGAAGAGTCTGTGAAATGGTTAAGAGGGTCTGTGATTGGCTTTGCATAACTCAGACATGGGAGAGCTGAACCCTATGCTCAAGCCTCACATTTGTGTCATGTGGGACAGTGGGGGAGGTCTGGCTCCAGCCCTCCACTGTCTGAGTGACGCAACCATGGAGCCTGTTGGGACCTATGTTCTGGAGAGGTGGACAGTAGAGTTTTAATCAGGTACTTAGATAGTTCCCCTACCTAAAAGGTATGCTTCTCAAAGCCAGAATTCCTTTCTTGTAGATTGTATTCATTTTGTAATTTCACTTCTTGTAGAATGCACATGTTGTATCGAAAGGTATACAGGGAATACATTTATTCTGTGGCTGAATATCTTTTCTGCTTTCTTTATTGTTCTCAGAAATGTTTCCTTCCTGTGTTTGGAAGTTGTTATGCAGATCAGGCTAATCCTTCTTCCCTCTCTTGTGTTAGAAGAGTGTCTGATTCGAAGCTGTAGACAACAAAATGTTAAAAACCAGCATGCTCTGCCCACAGGAATTACTGGATCAGCAGAGAAGTGCCTCTTAGTTTATCATGCTCCGGGACTATTCACAGAAAGAGTTGAAGATGTTTTTCACAAGATGGATGCATTCAGGTCACTTTTCCTCTGAGGCTAAGGTTCTATCAGCCCCCTTTTTGACCTAGTAACCATCACCTGTCTCATCCCATCTTTGCTGGTTGGTGCCTTCATTCAGCCTCCTCTACCTTCACCCATGTTTTGAGGATTTGACTCCCCCTGGTGGCTCCTGGCATGAATCAGGGCTTCTTTTCACTTATTCTCTTAAAGAGGCTCAGAGAATAGGGTTTATGTTTCAAATGCTGCAGCAGTCTCTTGAGACTCAAGGTAGATTTTTCAAAGTTTTTAGGAAGTCATTTTCCCCCTAAGAGTTTGCCAAAGGAGACTAGAGTAGACCAATGCTAATTTAGTACATACAGAAGAGACAGTCTGAGTTTTTGAATACTAAATGTAATTGGTTTAATTACAAATCATTTGCTAAAAAAGTTAGGTTCTTATCCATAATTAAGAAAGTTTCTTTCATCCTCCTAAAATAGCAGTAATTGTGTTATAAAAAAGGATACCAAAATGTTTGCATCGAAGAAGAATCCATAAATGTTTGAAATTGGTAGTTTGATATGGCAAATACATTAAATGAGATGATTTCAAAATACATTTAATTTGACAGTACCAGAGACAGGAAGTACTCATCAGCATAGCTTCTTTGTGGCTGCTTCTACATAAAAGAATTTTGGTCATTTAGATCTCAAAAATTGTCACTTTCTATTTTAACTTTTATAGTCATGCATTTATTTGAAGTATCAACGTCTCTCATTTCTTTCTTTTCCTTTCTACCATTAACTTGAATTAAAGAATTGATGTGAATATCTTAGGAAGACCCCTTTCTTCAGATTGAAGAAAAGAGGAGTTTGTTCTTTCTTTTGTTATCATGAAAATGCCCTTTTCTTTACCCTAGAAATAGTACATTTGATAGACTCTTAAGAAATAGTCATATCTGAAGTAGTTAGAATATTGCTTCTTATTAGCCATAGTTAATGGAATTATTCCCCTACCTGCATTTGAAAAGGGCCTGCTAAGATTCATTAAAATCTCAGAACAAGAATAGTGTGAAGTTTCCCATGTTATCTTTGAACCCAGAGATAAGAGTTTGGGGGTTTTAGTTTATTTGTTTGTTCTGTTTTTTGTTTGTTTGTTTTTTGTGTGTATGTGTGTTTGTTTGTTTGTTTTTTGAGCCCCAAGTCATCCATTTGGCTTTGCTTGCTATTTTTCAAAGTCTCTACAATTTTTGATAATTGGTGGGCTGCTGTGGTTTACATGTGTCCCACCCCATAGGACATGGATCCTCCCAGTGGCTTTGGAGGAAGGAGTGGGATGTGGGATGCCTTAGGTCACAAGGTCGTACCTCCTAGAAGGTTGAGATTCCTCTGTCTCTCAGGCTTTCTGCTGTGCCCCTGTGTTTCCTGCAACACTCGCTCCTTGCATTCTGCTGCCACCCCCCCGCCCCCCCCGTGTTTCCTGCCATTCGGCTAACTCTCCATAGGCCCAGGAACTGGGGCTGATCTCTCTTAGGAACCCCAGAACTACTAGCTTTTTATAATTTGTCTTGGTTACTTTGTTATGACAATATATTGGACTAATATATGCGCATTCATGTTGGACTAATATATGGGCATTCTTGAGAGGGTCTTGTGACAGAACATAATGAGATTCCTCTAAGGAAAGGCATTTTTCTTTTTAACATCATACCATGGGCAGGAGTATTAAAAAAAAAAAATCCAACAAACAAAACCCACAGCTCTGATTTGTTCTCTGTATCATTCTGACTAAATGCTTTATGCTACTTCTTTATAGAGCAAACTTAACAGAGTAACTCACCATGTCAGTGTAGTGCCACCCAGGCCAGTCCTGGTTAATGGCACTACAGACTCTTTGCTCTACCCAACCACTGCCAGGATATACAGCTGTGAGTATTTTAAAAGCATATTTAAAAGTTTCCAAATGAAGAAGTTTCCTCTCTCTTCCCAGAAAGGAAAGGAAAATGAGCATGCACTGGTCACACTTTTTTTGCTGGGCTGCTAAGCAATAAAATATTAAGTAAAATGCTCTGATACTCTGAAAATCTGAACATGGCTTTTTAAGGATGCTTAGCAAGGTCGTTTTATAAGACTGTATAGGGATGTCTTGTCTTTAAGCACCCTCCCGTAGACATTCCACGAACTCACGGAATGGAGAAGTGAAAGGAAATGCAGTAGCTTCCATGTGAATTGTGCTTATTCTTATTCTGTTCAGAGAATCCTGGATCTAAAGCAGCCGTTCTCAACCTTTCCAGTGCTGCAACTTCCATACAATTCCTTATGTTGTGGTGACTCCCAACCACAGAATTATTTTTATTGTTCCTTCGTAACTATAATTTTATTGTTACTTTGTAACTATAATTTTGCTAGTTATGTACAATGTATGAGGTAGAATATATGATATGCAGATCCTGTGAACAATATTGCTTGCCCTCCCCCCGTAACAGGGTTGCAATCCACAGGTTGAGGACCACTAATCTACACAAAGCTGATTTCTTAAATTAGTCATTCACAGCCTTCTCTTTATGTGCTGTTGCATCAAACAAGATGATTCCTGGAGTGGTTTATGGTCTGTGTGCATAGCACTGCCTCTTGCTGTTTTGGGGTGTGTGTGGGTGTGTGTGTGTACAGGTGCACAACACTGCCCCTTGGTGGCTTATGTGTCTGTGTGCACAGTACTGATTTTTGCTTTCTATGTCTAAATGTACACAGCACTGCCCCTTGATTGTTTAAATCTTCTGTTCATAGTATTCAGTCTTGATGGTTTGTTTCCATGTACACCACACTGCCCGTTGTTGGATTACGTGTCCGTGTGCACAGCCTTGCCCCTCTCTAGCCCATGGTCTTTTGCACAATATTGTGTCTGCCCCTTGCTGGTTTATGTGTCTATGTACACAGTGCGGCTGTTGCTGGTAGTTTACATGTACTTGTGCACGGCACTCACCCTTGCTGGCTTACGTTTCCTTGTGTGCAGCATACCTTTTGCTGGTATTTCTGTCCATGTACCTAATACTGACCCTTGCTCATTTATGCATCCATGTGCACAGTAGTGATTCCTGCTCATTTATGTGTCCGTGTGCACAGCATTGCTCCTTTCTGGCCCTTGGTCTTTGTGCACAATATTGTCCCTGCCCCTTGTTGATTTATGTGTCCATGTGCACGGTAATGCCCTTGATGGGTTTTATGTCCATGTGAGCAATACTGACTCTTGCTAATTTATATGTCCATATGTACTTGTTGGCTCATGGTCTTCGTGAATAATACTGCCTGTGCCCCTTGCTGGTTTCTGGTCTATGTGCACAGTTCTTCACCTTGCTGGTTTATTTGTCCATGTGCACAGTCCTGCCTTTACTGGCTCATGGTATTTGTGCACAATATTGTTACTGACCCTTGTTTATTTATGTGTCTGCCCAGTATTGATTTGTGGGTTTATGTGCACAGTGCTGCCCTTTCTGGCTCATGATCTATGTGCACAGAACTGTCCCTGCCTCTCATTGCTTTTGTTGTCTATTGCAGTGTTCAGTAGCTAGTGTCACCTATGAGTTTTAAACTTTTTCTTGTTTCTACTATTTTAACACATGTTCTGAAATAGTGAGTTTATTTATGTTTTCTGCTGTATGGCCACTGCCAGTCACATAGCTTGAACTCAATAAATATTTGAATATTAAGCCTTGAATTAGGTGACATAATTTATATATTAGCAATTTTATAATTTTTATAGCATCAAAACTTTATATGTGATTTCCTGGTAATTCCTAATATTGTCTGTATCAACTATATTTGTAACCAAATTATTAACTCAAAAGTGTTTCGTTTGTACCAACAGGGATATCATTATGCAGAAGATAAAAAGTTTCTTTAAACAGAATATTTGGCATGAAACTGTTATTTATTTATTTATTTTTACTTTATGTGCATTAGTGTATGTGTGTCTGCGTGAGGGTAACAGATCCTGGAGTTACAGACAGCTGTGAGCTGCCATGCTGGGAATCGAACCCAGGTCCTCTGGAAGAACAGCCAGTGCCCTTAACCACTGAGCCATCTCTCCATTCCCCATGTTAAAAAAACACACAACTGTTTTTACAGATCATTTTCTCTCTAATAAGTCAGCCATTCATTATAAATGATGTGTGTAGCTCCCTTGGTCTTCTCTGAGATACTAGAGAATCATATGTGTGTGAGGATGAGTCTTAGAATGCAAATAAAGTGCCTCCTACATAGCAGGCCCGGCTATTATTACTTTGAACAGACACTATAGTATATACACGGGGTAATGTTCTTTCAATGGATTTCCCCCTTGCTATTATATTACCACTCTGCATTTTGCTTTTATGGCAAATTGGATTTATAAATGTCTGCAATTATAAAGCATATCTTTAATTCAGTGACTTCAGGGTGATTTCTTCCTTGTCTTTTTATTTCGTTGAATCTTATATCAAGTTAAAGCTGATTTGAGAAACAGGCTTGGGGAAAGTGCAATTTTGTGTAAAAGATGAATCTAGAAACCAATTGTGCAACATGTTTCCTACGTTTTTGTTAAGTAACTTTTAGAAGCTTGGTGCAAATGCCTCAGTGGTTTTTCTCTGTCTTCAGCTGGGCAGCCAGGGGTCTCAATCTCAATTAACCCTTTGCTTTCCTTTTGGTGTCTGTCTTTCTGAATGTTTTGTTTCTTTTCCTGCCTTTCTGCCTCCTGTTAAGCCACTTTGCAACATAATAAATTAGTGAGGTTTAAGGTGAGAATCATTTTGGAGATAAGGAGATGGCTCTTTATGCATGTGCTTTGAAGTGGGCATTTTGAGTATGTTCCACTGGGGGTGGGTGCATTCCAAAGCAAAAAAAAGGAAAAATCCAAGTTTCCCAGAAATAAAGGTCAAGAGACATGGAACAACTATTTTATTATTTGCTTTCAAAACAGAGAGAGTATGATTTATGTCAGCTAGAGGCTTATGTCATAGTTGTACAGGTGCTGCTGTGGAGTGTGACCCCCATCTAATCCCCATAACGACACCGGGCACTGACCACATTAGCTTTGTAGTTACCGACGACTGCCTTCCCAGGGGCCTTCTGGTTTCTGAATCCAGCCACCTGGCTAGCAGGCCAGCCAGTGCTCGATGCAAGAACATTGTTTTCTCAGTACAGCCTGAAATACATTTTGTAACCCATGGCTTTTATGTGACTTTTTATGATAGGACCTCTGTGGTTCCATTGGAAATCACCAGTGACATTGTCTTCCTCCTTCCTTTGTCGACAGATACATCATAACAATTACTAAAACTGTAAAACTGATATATGTGCAACATGTAAGTTCCTTAATATCTAAAGAGTTTCTTGATATCTGAGGGATACGTCTATGACTTACATGTTCATACAATTTATCTTTTCTGATCTTAAGAAGGATGTTAATATTTTGGTAGTTTTTATGTTTATGAATGTTTTGACTGCATGTACAAAATTTATTTATTTTTATATTATATGTATGAATGTTTTGATTATGTATGTATAAATATACTTTGTGATGCTTGGTGCCCATGGAGGTCAGAAGAGGGTACCCAGATTCTTTGGTACTAGTATTACAGATGTTTCTTAGCCACCACATGGATACTGGAAAACAAACTGGATCCACTTGAATAGCAACTACTGCGCTTAACTATGGAGCCACCATTTTTTGTTGTTTCTATGTTTTGCTGTTTTCTTCTAAACATTAATGAGACTAGATATTTTCTAATTATCACAACATTATTTTATAGTTTATTCCAATTTGCAGCATTTCTAAGGTCCATGGAAATTCTAATAATTTTGTGTGTTCTGGACTATAGAGACATAATCTAAATATTAATGTTATTTAAAATCTTGATAATGATCTTTATAGTTTTGTAGGCAGAGTATCTACCTATTTGTTAGCATATTAAGTTAAACTAAAAAAGCCAAGAAGTAAGACTCTGAAGTCAAATTGAATTTGGATCTGGGCTCCATCACATTCCAGTTCTGTGATCCTGAATTAACCTGTTTGTGACTCATTGGCACCAAAGGCAGGTGATGGTGACAGGATCACTGTCATAGATGTGATAATTGAATTAATATTTGCGAAGCCCTCCATATGGATTTGTCAACATTCAACTTTTCCAAGAGACTCTTCATTCATGAGTTAACTCAGTCCCACAGGCACAAAGCTGAGAAATCATCAGCTCTGTCTTAACTTCTTTCAGTTTGTAACTGATACTGAGTAACCGGAATTTACAAGCCCCCCCAAAACCATCCCTTGTTTGAGATGGCATGCAGGACAGAGCAGAAATGGGTTCCATATTGGAAGAGGAGGAAAGTTCAAGATAAGTTATGTTTTTCTCACAATAGCTGTGGGCACCCTTCAAATTTCAGTTAGGTGGTGACAACATAATTAGACAGTAAAATATTCTGTCTCTAGCTATCCTTTGTGTGCCTGCAAGTCATCTGTGAGGAGTCTCAGCTTGTAAAGGCTGCCTTTGGCTATGTGTTTAGTGTGATTTCTCTGTAAAATATGCATGAATAAACAAGGCTTCTGACAGAAATAATTAATATTTATCACTTAGTGAAAGCTGCAGCAAATATAACTTGTCGAGATGACACAAGACAGAAGACCTAAGACAAGGTGCTATGTGCTCAGAGCAGTGGGGCTGCCATGGATTTGCAGACCTGGGTTTTTAAGATGCAAGAGAAGGAAGTGAATCACGGTGAAGGCTATTGCCACACAGTCCTCTGGTCCCCCTGGCATTCATTGATTGTGAGTATTTGCCAAGGAGTCCCCTCTGGAGGGCAGTGCAGTACCACAGTTGTTGGAGCAGCTACTATCTCAAACCTCCCAGAAATTCACTTTAAAGATTCTTGGCTTTGTAAAATGTGAGTCACTCACTGCCTTAAATATTCCAAAGGGAATGTGACGATCAAAATCAAGGCTCTCATTGCAAGGCTTGATGTGCTGGGCTGGGGTGGAGGACTTCAGAACGCTGCTCAGGAATTGTATTATTGTAGCTGAGTGGCAAAGCTGGAAGACAGGTCTTTCCCTTCTTTGTTTAGTTACTTTGAAATTTCGACCTCACAATCTGTATTTTGGTATCTGTCTTCCTCCAAAAGACCCATCTGCCTGTTGTAGGAAGCTTGAGTGGTAGCCTATCCAGGGTCTCGCAGTATCTGGTTAGCCCTGTAGCCAGCAAAAATATATCCCTGCATCTTAACAGATCAAAAAAAAAAATGCTTTGAGAAATATTTCAGGTTTATGAGCAAATATCCTGATAGTTACCGGATTTCTCATAACATTTATCATTTCTTTCATAACCATACTGATCTTCTCATGCTATTGTATTACAAATCCAAGCCTCTATGTAATCAAACTGAAGGAATGATATTTAATTAGCAATATATGACCCTATGTGGCAGTATAAACATATAAAAGTTATTTTCCTTGATTTCATCCTACAAAAAAATGCCTTTATATAATTGTCCTGAGACAGCGATGTTTTAGGAGTAAAGCAGCAGTAGAATCCCCCCTGTTGCAGACCCCCAACGAGGAGAGAATTCAGCCAACCATAGAAAAGGTAGCTTCAAATCTCTCAGTTCTGAATGTCCTAACAGCAGAAGTTATGAAAGACCCTTTTTTTCCCTTTTGGTAAGCAAACCAAATGTGCTTTTCTGCTATAAATCATGATGCAGTCTTATTATACCTAAAAGAATTAAAGAATGTTGAGTATATGACCCTTTCCCCTCATCTGTGCCCTTGAGGATAAAGTTATTAACGCCCATGCTTGCTGCAGAGTGATCCTGAAGCTGTTGTCACAGCCTTCGTATTCCCTAAGAGCAAATTTATGAGGTAGTTGAAGGAAATTGATGACATTATTTGATGCATCTGGGGTATCAGCAGCATATAAATGAGACATACAACAGAAGGACTGGCCAGTGTTACTATATGATCAACACACATGGGTTAGAGAGTTCTATAACCTTTTCTTCCCCAGGAAATCCTGTACCTTTGTGCTTGATAGGAAAGGAGCAGGCACCCGTGAACTCAGGTGTTGGTTTTCCATCACCTAACATGGTGCACAGAGCATGCTTTAGATAGTGGCTCACTTTCCATTCTTGTCTTCTGATGTTAGTAGATATGCAAGCTTAATCAAGAATGGCTTTGGCCTTTAAGTTAAATTTCACATTTGCACATAGCAAAGCCTAGGATGTATATTTTAAGATGATAAAAAACACTGTAAAGAAAATACTTTAAAATTTTCCTATAAATCAGAGTTTAGATGAATTATTTAAATAGAAAATCCATTTTAAATCAGAACTAATCAACTAGTACTGTCTATACTCATTTACTTCCTGGCAAAAAAAGTCATGCTAAACATGGGCTCTGGTTAAGTTCTTTCTCATTTATTGTGTTCACCACTTCATTGTGACCTTACTATGCCCTTGTAGTTTATGGACTAAAGGCAACCATTTTGTAATAATGAAAATATGCAGACAAGCTTTACCACCTAGAAAAAAAATTTTGGTTTTAATATTTGGTTTAAATTAATACAAGTTGATGTTTATAAAACTGCTTCGTGATGCTTGAAAGAGAGGTGAAGTGTTAGCTGCCATGACTGTATGGATCTGGGCTTTTCCACGTTGTTTGTTAGTGGTGAATCAGGGGACCTAGTTATTAATTACAGTGGTTTTGATTCACAAAGATACACACTGTTCCCAAATTAATAATTGTTTAAAGTTTTAAAAAAGAGACCTGAAAGTCAAACCATTAAAATCTGTGCTATTGTTACTTTCTTGTTTAATTTGATTTGCTTTATTCTTTTAATCCAGATTCTAACTGGCTGCACCTCCGCCTTGCTGTGATTCAGAATCTAGCTTTCTTCTGTTACCTGTAGTCAGATCTAGCTGTCTGCTGCTCTCCTGGTAGTGTTCTTAAGGAACCAGAGAGCAACAGATCTCAGCACATCCAGGGAACAAAAGCTCTGATGCTGCTTTCTTATTTTTTCTTTGAGACCAACACTGGAAATCATTGTGCCTTGGTCCCTATGTTTGAAAACAAACTGGACCTCACATGGCCCCAGAGATTTGAGGAGCCCATGATACAAAAAAAAAAAAGTAAATTGATAAAAATCTCTGGTCTAGTCTGTTCTCAGACAGAAACAATGGTACTTGTCCTTGGAAAAATAACTCTTAGATCGTAAGGATTACAGACCGCCACAGTGGGCTGTGGTCCAAGCATGGCCCACACCACTCTCACACATGGTATGTCTCCTTCATGAAGAAGTCAGCTGTGTTGCAGTGAAATTGCCCCGAGTAACAACACTTTTCAGAGCCACTGTCCAGTTCCAGCAGAGAATTTGTAAGCTTTGCAGTTAATGTCACAAGAATCTGGGTTCCTAGGAGATCTCTGTTTTTAGTAGAGTATCTATGTCTAAGTAATATCTCTTGGACTCATATGATTATGACCAATTCAAGGTAGAGATTAGTTCATTAGTAGAGAAAGGGATTGTCTAGCATTGAAATGCATGGGTCTGCACCAGGTCCCTTGGATATGTTATGGCTGTTCGCTTGGTGGTTCTGTAGAACTTGTAACAGTGGGAGCAGGTGTATCTATCTCCTTTTGCCTGCTCTTGGGACTCTTTTCCTCCTACTGGGTTGCCTTGCCCAGCCTCAATATGAGGGCTTCCGCCTTGTCTTATTGTGTCTTGTTTTGTCCAGTCTGGCTGGACTCTCGTGGTGGCCTGTTCTTTTATGAAGAGGAAACGGAGGGGGAGTGAATCTGGGGAGAGGGGAGATGGTGAGGAGGTTGAAGAAGTGGAGGGAGGGGAAACTGTGATTGGGATATTTTATACAAGAGAAGAATCTAGTTTTAATTTAAAAATGGATTTCTTCATCATTCCTGATGAAGGTAAATACTAAATCCATGACTCCTTTTAAAGTTTTCCTTGCCTGGCAGCTTCTTCCTTTTATATAAATACATTTGGTCACTCTCATCCCACACTCTACTCTCCCTCTCCATCTTACTCTGAAATCCCTTTCCCCAACACTGTCCCACCCAACACTTGGATTTGTTATTTTGGTGTGTAGCTTACTGTGTTTAATTAGAGTTTCTTACTAAGTGTAGTGGATGGGAGGTTATTTGCTGGAGCAAGGACAATGTATAGACTGCTACAGCACTGTAGAAACGAACATCCCCTCTCTGAAGAAGGAGATAGCACAGTAGTCTCCTGGGCTCCTACCCCATCCTGGGTGAAATGTGGATACGCCCAGTCTTGTGTATGTCTTGTGCAGATTGCCTGTTTAAGGTGAGTTCGTGAATGGCTATGTTGTGGCCAGGGGATATCCTTTCTCTGTGGCACATCGCTCCATCCTTTGGCTCCTTTATTCTTTCCATCCCCTTTGGGAATGTTCTCTGTGCTTTGGAGAGGTGATCTAGAGGTCCAATTTACAGCACCTACCACGAATTCTTCACACTTGTTAACAAGTGAAGCTTTAGTTTGCTGTGGAATGTTGCAGATTTTTCTCAGAGTCACTGGCTACAGATACAATATGATCCCTGAATCTTCAGAAGGTTAAAATGTATCAGACCCTGGTAACTGGGTTTACAGGAACATCCCCAGAAGCTTGGTTCAGTAAGGGAGCTAAATCTCATTTAGTTATATTGATCACTTTAACAAAGAAAGACACTTTGAAGAAAAACACATCTTCATGGTGATATTTTGATTTCTTTGTTTCCAAGCTGTTGTATTTAAACATGAAATAGAAATCATATCTATAGAGGTACAAAATAGGTTTGTGGTTTTCAGGGCCAGAAGTTGGAATAGGGATTAGGCAGGAGAGATTTTACTGAAATATTTGAAATGTTTTAAATGTGGATTGTGGTGACAGTTACAAAGTCTGGTTTAAATATAAGATTTAATTAAGTTAACTTAATTAAAACATTTTAACTGGCTAAATTTATAAGCATATATCAATAAACTTTTAAAGTGCACATAAAATAACTAGGAAAGATCTGTAACTGTGTTTCCAGACAGTTATTGCTGGCATCAAGTTCAGAAATCCCTCCTAAGGTGTTTACTTACTTTTCAGTATAGCACTAAATGTGTAGGGTAAGTCAAAAAGCATTGAGGATAAGCCTTACCTTGGCTTGCTTCCCTTGTCACACTGTGTCGTTCTTCCCTGTAGCCTCTAGAGAGCAGCATGTGCATTTTACCAGGAAGGAGCATTATTGCATCTGAACCAGAAGCCCTAACTTGCAGACATCTGAGCACACCCCTGATTATTGGAGTCTACCCAGAGGCCCTTCTCAGTGAGGAGCTTCACTGAGAGACACACAGGGTGTGGTCCTCCCTCTTATTAGCTGCTCTCATTTGCTCTCATCTTCAAGCTCTGCAAATATCGTTTGGCCTCTGTGCATGCAGAAGTGGGGTATTTTTCCTGGGACAGCCACAACTTTATTTTCCTTTTGGGAAAGCTTGGTGCTTACGTCAAGACAGTAGCCAGTTAAAGCATTGGCTGTCGGGACACAGGGGAGATGTGAGTCTGGAGAAACTGTAATAAGCATCCCTGAAACCGTAAAAGTTTATAAAATTACATTGTGAGGTCTATACTCTGCCCAGAACAGGAAAGGGGCCAGAGTTCTTTACAACATGTGAATCTTCAGACATGAAGGCCTTGAAGAACTGTAAGAATTTCTCTCTCTCTCTCTCTCTCTCTCTCTCTCTCTCTCTCTCTTTCTTTCTTTCCTTCAGTCTTTTTTTTTTTTTTTTTTTTTTTAATAAGAAGATACTTTCCAGCCACAATCCACCATTAGGAGAATTCCTCAAAAGGGAACACATTCTGCTGATACATGATATTGGACTTTAGAATCACATTTACTTATTTGTAATACATTTTTGTAAAAATAAAATATATATGTACATCATATTGCCATTACCCTAGAGAAGAATTGAATGCAATTTTTTAAAAGTATAAAACAACACTAATCTTACATGCCTTATAATTCCAGAGGCTGGAACTACCAAGATTGAAGTACCAGGAAACTCACTGTCTGGTTTGGTCTTTATGGACCATAAACTATATCTCTGCTCTCACACTTATTAATGGAAGGAGAGATCTACTCCACCGGGGTCTCTGAGAAGGATGCTAATTGTGCTCATGAGAGCTTCACATGCACAGCCTCAGCATCTTCCAAAGGTCGCCATCTCCCTAAGACATTGCTTTGAGATTAGATTTCAGCATATCCACTTTTGCTTTCTGTAATATATTATTACACAATTATCAAAAAAGAGATTATCAGACAGAGGGAAAAGATCACATATTTATCACTATGAAATATTTGCAACATAAAACCTTTATATAATAAGCTTTCTTAATTATGCATCATAGTTCTTTTGGTTTGTCATACCAAAATATTATAGACTGATATCAAACTAATATCAGAATAATATCAAACTAATCTCTCAGAATCTTTGAAATGCTGGGTAGCGTTAGATTTGAGAAAGATAGAAAGGCTTAGGGAGGTTCTAGAGAAAGTTGCTGAGCTAAATTATTCTTCAAGGTAACATATTTATTATCAACACCGAGAATACAAAGTAGAGTTTTAAAGAATGAGAAGGAGAGGCTTCAGTTCCACAAGGCAAAGTGAGCTACCTGTTCTGAAAGTTTCTGAGGGAAGTTTCAGATCCCACCACACTAGGCATTGGTCTTCATTACGAAGTAAATATACTATGTGACTGCAGTCAGATTACCTTATCCCAGGCAACAGGATTAAAAGGTAGAGTTAAGTCCTTTGTTACTGCAAACTCACAGGGCTGCTGTGTTAGCTGTTTGCAGCAATACCTAGAGGTCAAAGTAAACTGAAGAAGGAGTGTAGCAAGGGGGATGAGGCTGCCTGATGGATTTAATGTCTGATGTGGCCTCATGACGAGGGACTGGTGGGAGCCTGCATATTGTCTTCCTAGCTACTAGTGGAGCAAGAGTGAACCCTTATCTGTGGCCATCAAAGATGTGAGCCAGCGAAGGCATCTGTGTACTGTTTCTCCTGTAGGTACTTCAGAATACTTTGGATTTGTTTCAGTAGACACCTTTACATTTGTAAAACTGAAGCCCATGAATTTAGATCTGCTTTGGGGAAGGGTGCCCCTGATTGGCAATGAGTGGCAATTGTTTTCAATCCTGTCAGTCTCAACCTCTGAAGCTCATACATGGAATGAGAGGTTTAGAAGTGACTTCTTTTGCAATGCCGAAGTCATGCTCAGGAAGCTAGCCTCGGCTCCTCTGTCACACTGTATAGCTAGTTACCCTCCCTGATTATCAGCTAGTAGCAAAGAATCCCTGCTGTAGAACCAGCAGACCTGGCTAGACGCTTGCCAGATGTGACTTGGGTTTATACATATGGCCTTTCACTGTTCCTCAAGAACAGGGAAATTAAGATCTAACACCATGCTTTAAGGATAGTGTGAAGATTGGAAAAAATAATATCTATAAAATTCATGTCAAGGAAAATTGTAATTGATTTTCCCAAAGATAGCAACGAATAAACTACAGTGTTGATATACCACTGTGCATCATGATTTTGTGGCTGTGATTAATGACTTCTCTTTACTTGGGGAGGTGAGGAGAACCGGAAGGACCAGTAACTTTTGTCCTAGACTAGACTGCCCCAAAGCAAAGTGGTAACGCCCTTATTTTTTCTAAGTCCTTGCATTTCTTCAGCTGTCCTTTGTGTTTTCTAAAACTTGTAAAAAAAATCAAAATCACAGGAAGATAGAGCAGTGGAAAGATGCTCAATATGAGCTTGCACCCAGCACCTGCTCTTTCTCTAGGGCGAACCAAGGGTCTCCTATGATTTCCTCTGTCCTGTTCTATGTCTCCAGTGGTGGACCACCTTCTGTACTGAGGATCTTGTGGGCAGGCCTCCTCCCATCCCCTTTGCATCTGGACACTGCAGTCTTTTTGTCACAGAGTTCTTTCTATTGCTTGCTTACTTACAGTGCTCTCATTTTATTAAATTGCTTGGGCTTAATTGTAACTCCAGCTTGGGAGTTAAATTTTTCTGAGCTCCTCTTCTACCCATCTTTCTACTTTTCCATGACTTTCCAGTATTTCAGAAGAAAACTCATCATCCTTTATCCTAAGTGGACCTTTTCAGCCTCTGGCTTCCTTACTTCCATGTTCTGAAGACTCACATCCCATCAGCTCCATGGTTGTCTTCAGTGATAATGTTTTAAGCTCTTTTTTTTCTTTCCATGCTATAGAAAACACATACTAAACACTTGTCTGTTATTCTTACTTGACTCTTCCCCCCCACACTTCTTAAAATATCTCTTTAGTTAAAACCTTCCAAAAGGTTCCCCATTTATAATAGAAAAAAGTAAATTGAAGAAGTAAATCAATTTTCCTTTACTGACACTTTAACATAATAAATTCTTTATATCTTCTAAGGTCTAATTAATGTCCTCTTCCTTTTGAAGGTCGTTATATTCTTTCCTCAAAGGTTAATTCTTCCTTCTCTTTCACTGTCTTCAGTTCCCATGACAGTTTAGCACTAATTTCAATTAATAGATAATGGCGAGCATTTCCATTTTTACCTCTTTCTGTAGCTGTGTTTATTGCTTCAGGGCAGGGGTAATTTAATTTAACAAGGCTTACTTATATACAGTCATGGCAGATCATGTCTTTGCTCATATTCCTCAGTGTGGGCTTTTTTTTCCATTTTCATGGGTAGTATGCATCTGTGCCTGTGTGTGCATGTTTGTGTTTGTGTGGGCACGTGTTCTTGGGTGTACACACATGGTAGCCCAAGACAGGTCTCTGAGGCCATCATCAGCTGTTCTTGCATCTTATTCATTGAGGCAGGGTCTCTCAAGCAAACCTAGAGCTCACTGACACAGGTAGCTGTACTGGTCAGCTTGTTCTGGGTATTGCTTCGTGTAAGATGACTTGACATTTTATTTATATTCTGGGGATACAAATTCCTGTCCAGTGCTTGTGAGGAAAAGGGCTTTAACCACTAAGACAACTCTCCAGCCCACTTTACTTAGACTTCCTCATTGGTAGAGTGACTTTTACACTAGAAATGTGGCAGTTGAATTGGCTCTTTTATAGCTCATTCCAAAATAGCCAATTTCCTATAAGAAAATAATGTTTTCCCTGGTAAACACAATGTTTTAGTTTGTAAGATCTCCCTTACATACTCCCTGGTTCCTGGTTCCCATGCTTCTCACTTTTTTAATATAATGCAATTTTACAGAATATACCAAAGTTTCTAAAACGGATTTATCCCCTCAAACTCGGTTTACAGGTAATGCTATTTCTTTTACCGACTCACAACCCCGATCAGATCTATCTGTGTCTTTCAAGCATCTCTCAGGCATGCTGGTTTCTGTTTGAGTAGCCTCACTGCCTTCTCCCATCAGGAAGAACTTCAAACTTTTAAATTCAATTTTAGCTTAAACGTTCACACTCTTATATTTGGTACATAATTACATTCAGTTTATTTCAGCAGAGAAACCAAAAGAAGTATTCACTTCTCCTATTTTAGAAACATGGACTCAGTACTCATATGATTCTATGACCGGCTCCTTCCTGCTGAAATGGTTAATTCTACCTTTTAAAGAAAGGCTTTGTCTTTAATTCCTGCAGCAATGCTATTCCCAATGTGTGATTTCCCATATTGTCCACACTGGACAAAACTCTTTAACGGACTGTTTCCTTTATTGTGGGGAGAGCAAGAGGAACCCTTTGGCAGAAAGCCAATTTAGTTCTGCTGTGCTCTAGAGACCAGCAGTCGGGGCATGAGCCACTTCATCCCTTGAGGTCTTCTCAGGCCTTCGCGGACAAGTGCTGACTCAGCACAGGCCACCGGCTAGGCTCAGGGTAACTTAGTGCTTTTGCAGCTCCTAAGGAGCTGCCTTGGGGAAGGTACTGAGGGAGCCCCACATTCTCCAAATCTCCTGTGAGCCATAGCTCTCCCCACGGAATATGAATTGTTTTCAGGAGAAGAGAATGAGCTGTTAGACTGCACATGATGTAGCATTTCATCCTCGACCCCGTGGAGTCTCAGCATTTAAGCATGTTTCAGGCATGCTTTTCCAATCTCACCCCAGAACTGCAGAAATGGAGGGAGTTCATTGTTACCAACATGTGCTGTTGGCCTACTTTCTCCGCATGTCTCAGAGGAAAGTGATGTATCTTAATAGTATGACTTTAAAAGAACCTTGATTTAAAAGAAAATGCCAATCTTGATATCTTGGGAAAATAGCCTCTTGGTAACCGATCATCAAAAATCATGATAGGCAGTTAAGTTTGGGAGAAGTTGGAGGACATTTTTTTTTTTTGAAAATCAATTCATTATTGATTGTACAGATATACATTATGACATTACGAGTATAAATGCTATTAATTTTTTTCCCCAAAAAAACATGAGCAAAAGTTGATGTAAAATTGGCTCCGCTTCTATTGTCATTAAATTTCACATGGGATATCGAGTTATTCTGCTGGATGTTTTAAATTTTATTTGTCATACTTATTCACTTCCTGCTGAATTTAAATTTTAGCCAGAATTTCTTCTAGATCTTAATTTTGAAGTCGGGAAAAATCTTGAAAGTAAATGTTCCAGCCTGTTTATTCAAGGTCAGAAAATATAATTTATGACATGTAGTTTGTATCTTTCTTGCAGTAAAAGTGTGTGCCTGAAAATTATCAAAAGTGTTGAATTCATGGGAAGAAAGCAAAAATGTATCCCAGATTGACTCATGTACCCAGAGGTACTTTCAGACACGTGCTGATAAAAGCTCATTAAAGCAATGAACTAGCTAATAAGCATATTTGTGTTTTGAATTGATTAAAGAATGTTTATGACAAGAGAAGCACATTATGAAAGTAATTACAACCATTAATTATAATTAATTCTATTTATCTCTGTTAAGGAAGTTTAGGATTTAATAAGGCAGTTTTCTTAAAGCCTCTGATTCAGGCCTTTATTTACAGCACAGAAGGTTTTCATATAATTTCCTTTCTTACATTTTTTTCTTAATGTCAAATGAAGTATACAATTTTTTTGTAATTTTCTAAACTCTGATTTCATGTACTTCTGGAGCTGATTGTATTAATGGGTAAGATTTCTGAGTAATTTTGTGTTTTAAAAGAAATTTAGTTATACAAGAAATACTGGCCCAATTTTACTCATTTTGTAGGATTTAATATGAATTACTCAAAAAAGGAAGGGAGGAAGAAAAGAAAAAATGTAGATATATGGTAGCTCACTTTCTTAAAAGGAACATCCCCCTCCAAAACCCAGGGTTTTCACTGGGGACTCTGAAGGCTGATAGATGAGTGATTTTGACTTAGGCTGCATTTTGAAATGGTGTTACTGGTTCACAAGAACCTCTAAGTCAGTCCGTCTGCTTCCTATTTACAAAATGGAGACATTTTCTGCTTCTAATTTACCCATCAAAAGTGCCGTGTTCCAAGGAGTAATTAAAGAAGACTAATAGATTCAGCAGCCAGGAAGGCATAAATGCAGCCAGAAGAGGGCATGTACAGGTGTCATCTCCTCTCTGTGCTTGGTGTCTGGCTAGTGCAGTGCTTCTCAACCTTCCTAATGCTGTGACCCTTTAACACACATTCCTCAGGTTGCGATGACCCCCAAGTATAAAATTATTTTTGTTGCTACTTCATAGCTGTAATTTTGTTACTATTATGAATCGTGGTATAAATATCTGTGTTTGGCAGTGGTCTTAGGTGACTCCTTTGAAAGGCTCATTCTACCTCCAGGTTGCGGTGAAGCATTGGTCTAGAGAATCTGACTTCTATAGTTTCATGCAAAAGGCATTATGTCCTACCAGCTGGCCCGCTGACTGACATAGTTCCCCAGTTGGCGTTTTGTGGTGAAGTGGCTTGAATATCTTCTTTAAGCTATAAATTTTTCCAAACATCTTCATGTCCAACAATTTTATTGGCTAGATGGCTGTATCAGCATGTTTTATAATACTTGTTTTACTTACTGACCCACATTTTATGTAAAGTACCAGCAGTACTCTATGACCCCTCTTTGTGCATTCTTTCCTTTGTCTTCGCCACATGTCTGCTTATTTCTTTTCAAAATGCAAGGTCAGGATCACTAATTCGATATGAGGGAGGATAGCCCAGGTCAAGGTATTAAGCTAAATTTCTTGGGGGGAGTTTCTACTGTAAGCTAGCTGTGCTTTGTTAATGATAAAACCATTGAATTCTCAATGGTGTCCAGTTAAGCTTAAGTAAGGTAATATGAGGTAAATAGCATGTGATAGATGATTAAAATAATAATATTACTTGCATGACTATTAAAAATTCTAAACAAATAGGTACAAAAGCAACATCAGTAAGAAGTAAGGAAAATCAGAAGATGTGTGATGTCATTAGACAGACTGAGGCAGGAGGATTGAGAGTTACAGGCCAGCCTGGACTGTTTATTAAGACCATTTCTCAAAAAGGAAAGGAAATGAAAACCAAAGAAGGAAGACAAGTCAAGGATGTAGGAGGGAAGATGGATGGAAGAGAATGGGGAAAACCAGGATGAGCTGTTAGGGAAATAAAAGAGAGAACTGGAGCCTTGCTGTTCCCAGTGTGGCCTGTGGGCAGCATGCCTGCCTCTCAGCAATTCCTGATCCCAAGCCCAGAAACCCTCAAGAAATCTAAATCCTTATTTGAAAAGATTCACATTCAAGCGTGATAAGCCCCGATCACTAGAGGAACAACAGAGTAGAAAACTTAGGCTGAGACTGGTTGAGTCCTCAGATTTTAAGTAGAGAACAGGAGCAAACAAGTGGTAGAGAGAAAAGAAGAAAGAGGGATTGGTGAGTCTTTGAGGAAACTGACAAGCTAGGGAAGGGAGGTTGGGGGTGGAAGAAGTCAGATGACAGTTGACAAAAATGTCACTGTGGTTGAAAGAGTACAAAGCATCAAGTATGAGGTATTAAGAGCTAAGAGGTGGGACAGGGAGTTCTCTAAAAATCCTGAGATCTGGCAAGTTTTAGAAGAACACATCTTAAGTAGTTGCTAAAAGGGAGCTTGTCGCCAGGGATGGCAAATGTGTACTAATACGAGGCCCTCTGGGCTTCAGGGCTACTTGCAAGGAGTGAACAACGTGGAGCCTTGCTGGAAATTGATGTTACAACTGCTAAGGCAAGAACTGTAGGACCTGAGTGGTAAACAATATAGACTTTGTGTCCAGTCAATTTAACTGTTGCCGTATAGAATACTGCATTGAGAGGAATTCTTAAGGCCACATGATCTAAGCCGGTGGTTCTCAACCTCCCTAATGCTGTGACCTTTTAATACAGTTCCTCAAGCATACAATTATTTTTGTTGCTACTTCATAACTGTAATTTTACTACTGAGCAGTGTCTCAGTTCTTAAGACCATTAGAAATAGATTTTTTGATGGTCGAAACCCACAGGTTAAGAACTGCTGATAGATAACAAAACTGTTCTTAGGCAGTTTCTGACATTGGAAACCAGGGAGGGATAGTGGTATAAGCCCCACATCTTCATCATCCAAAGTGGAAAAGGATGTGTGGTCATTGTATAAAATCCCTGGGTAGAAGTGAAGCTCTGAGAGTAGCATGAACTGGTAGCCAGTCATTTTTGCTACATGATTTGATCCTGTCTGAGTACACTTAGCTTAGGGATGTGGGATATGCTGTCAGAGAAAGAATGCCAATCAAGTTCAAGTTTTTTTTTGTATGCAGCTGTAAATAATGTCTGAGTTTGGACAATTTTATATTCTGGAAATTATGTGCTAATAGGAAGGAGACAGAGCTTGGGAGCTGAGTCAATGTTCTGCTACTTACTAGCTGTGTCACTGGGTAAGTTATAGCTGACTCTTCCCTCTGATCACAGCTTTACCTTTAACCTAGAAATAACCAAAGCCTTCTCCAAATCGAGTTAAAATGATGACTGCATAAATGTTACATAGTGGCTGGGGTACTAGCTGGTAGTTTTCTCTCCCTTTCATATTGTTTTGAGTGTTGTTTCCATTAACAAAACAAAAGAACCAATGTTTCTCTCGAAGCTCACTCCTTAAGCCTGGAGCACAATAGGCCAAGTGCGCCCCCCTCCATGCCCCTATAGTCCAGCTTTTATTCCTAACTGGGTAATGGAGGATTGCTACTTTACAGGGCCATTGTGAGTCTTATTCCAAAACTCGAGAAAGTCCTTTACCTGGTGACTCACAGAAGTGGACATCTCATCGCATATACAGCCTGTCCCTAGCTCAGAGCATCCTGCCTTCTTGAGAGGTAAACACTGGGAAGACAAAGCCAGCACTTTGGCAATCAAGGTCGTAACAATCAGCCTGGTATGGAAGACCTAGAATTCATTGCAATAGAAGATCCTGCCTCAAAGTAACCAATTAACCCTAGTGCCTGCTCTCCATGGGTCTAGTTGCTAGGTTACACTTAACCAGAGCTGCCTTCGGTGGCTTTCCATGGAGGTACTCAAAGGCAGGGCTTGTTTAACTCTTACCTCTTAGGACCACTATCACTTGGGACATTTTTGTACCACATTAACTTTTTAAGGGATATAAAATAGACCCACATCAAACACTTATTGATAATATATCGGGAAGAAATTATTTTAAAACAGTTCTTTATATGCATAAAATGTTCTTAATTAATTAAGGGCTACAGGAAATTTGCACACTATTGTTATGGGTATAATATTACACAAAGAATTAAATCTTGGATATTTGCTATTGCCCTACTTGTGGTCAGTGCTGAGCACATGGCTTCATGCAAATCAATATACAAAACGGCAGAGGTATATTTACAACCATTCTGGAAACTGATACAAATCTTGTCGGAATCCCAGGTCAAGTATTGTTTAATGATTTTTAAAATGAAACTTAAAGTCAATAACTCAAACATCAGTTTTTAAAAGCAGGCAAAAATAGAACAATTTTCACTGCACTAATTTGATACTTCAATGCAGAGGAATCACAGGAGGGAAGTGTTAAAAGTCTTTGTTTCCTATAACTAAACAAGTATGATCTCCAAGAGCAGATTCATTTGTATGTACAGTAAAAACACTGCATTTTCTAGTACCTTCTCTTTACACCTGAGCCAGGGTGCTTCAGTAGCATTATGTATAGAAATGGCATGAGCCATACAAAATGGGCGTGTTGTGTTTGGTGAAGAAGGGGACAGACTCCTCTGGGTTCTTGTGATTTCAAATTTATCTTTGGTCCCTATGCATTCAGAACTTTATTGTTGCCCGTTTTTGTTTTTTGCAGCTCCCACATTGAGTGACTTGACTCCCATGTGGGCCCACTTCCTCCAGCAGAGCTGAGCTCTCAAAGAGCCTGGCTGGGGTACATAGGATGCATCAATTTCACAAGCACTATTTTCTCTTTGTCTTTTAGGAATCTCAAGAATAGACCTGGCATCACGTCTCTATAGGACTAGGCACAAGGACTAGGCACATCCTCTCCCACTGGGGCCAGACAAGGCAGTCAGTTCTCTGCTTGATGCCCCAGAGAAGGGGGATACTGGGGGTTAGAGGGGAGCATCCTCTTAGAAGTGAAGGGGAGGAGGGATGGAGTGGGTAACTCAGGGACCGAGGTGGGAGGGGGGCAACTTTTGGGATGTAAATAAATAAATGTAATAATTAATTAAAAACTGTATACATACAAAAAAGAAAAGAAAAGAGAGAGAGAGAAAACAAGCAAACAAACAAAAGAATGGAGATGGCCAGATGACCTGACCTTAGTTCCTTCCCCAGAACCTACATGGTAGAAGGAAAAAACCCACAAGTTGTCCCGTGACCTCCACACACCCTGCCAAATTCACCTTTGTACACACATCCACACTCAATAAATAAATGCTTAAAAATGTTAAAAGAAGAAAATCCCAGGATATATGATGCTGACAAATGATAATGTCTGATGATTGGGTATATGACGCTGACACATGGCAATGTCTGATGATTGGGTATATGACGCTGACACATGGCAATGTCTGATGATTGGGTATATGACGCTGACACATGGCAATGTCTGATTGGGTATATGACGCTGACACATGGTAATGTCTGATTGGGTATATGACGCTGACACATGGCACTGTCTGATGATTGGGTATATGACGCTGACACATGGCAATGTCTGATGTTTGGGTATATGATGCTGACAAGTGGTAATGTCTGAGTGGATATTTGGGCCCTTACTACACAACAGCTTTCCATTTTCCTACTTGCCAAGTTGTGACTTAATTACAAAAGAAGAGTCATAGCTATTCACCAAGATCATTTTCTATTTGAAGCTTGCAGCTTTAATTCAACACTCTATTTTTTGTTTAAAACAATGCTCATAGGAATCCACACCTACATAATAGGCACTTCATCCATTTTAGTATAAAATGCATACAAAATAGTTTGCACTAGGCATGCTATTAGGGAATAGCCTAAAATTGGCTAGTTTTATAAATACACAATTCATAACATTGATCACTGAATATCGTTTTTAGAAGCAAAGTAAAATGCTTAGAGACGCTAAGGCCATAACACACATTAAGGGACCAAACTGCTTAGGGGCCACCACGCTGGAAAGAAAGGCCTCATGTAGTCTCAGTGATGTCCACAGTAAGGAACAATGTGACCCAGATTGCCAATTCTATCTTTCAGGAGAAGGATACTATATTTTTAATAATATATCTCACTGAAAGGTGAAAAACATAAAGGCTAGTAAGAAAGCGTTGAATCCTGTAAATAGTAGATATGCATATTCTTATCTGTATATATAATGTGTAATATTAGAAATTATGATTGCGTTTAAAGTTTTGGTTTTGCTTGCTTGTGAGGACCATTGCTACGGCATGGTAAATCATGCCCTTTTCTGCAGCTTGCTTTTCTCACTGACTGTCCTGTTTCTAAATCTAATCAGAGCATTTTATGGAATTTATTCGCATTTATTGCACCTTGCTATTTTATTACTTGAATAAGTCATATTTCTTCATGATGTTTTCTCTTGTGCATACTGGCATCACTTTAGGTTGTTGCTATTAGGTCAGTACTCTTTTGAGCATAATGAGATTTTTCTAGGCTACCTCAGAAATGAAACTAGGAATCATAGAGTGTGTACATTTTCCATATGATGACTCAAAGTTATTTTCAAAAGTTAAACAAATTTCCCTCCCTGCCAGCAGTGTATGTGAACTTCATTGGCCCTTATCTACTTCAACACCTACACATTCATATCTCTTGCATTTTTTAATCTACAAGACATTCCTATAATCTTAATTTGCACCTCTTCAGTGTGAGTTTGGGTTTCTTTTTATGTTTATTCTCAGAATATCTTTTTTTATAAGGGTTGCTACTGTCTGGTTTTCTCTGGGACTCCTTCACTTACAGAAGCTATTGAATAATCTGATGTTAGCCTGTGAATTTTATATCACCAATATCTTTACCCAAATTATAAATGATTTTCATTCTTTATCTTTTTATAGGTGAAAATTTTAAAATTTGCAAGTTTAATTTTTTTTTTTTTTTTTTTTGCTACACAGTTAATGTTCTTAGAGTCTTGGTGAAAGAACATGAAAATTTCCTTATTTTTAAGATGGGAACAGTCTAGCGTTCTTCACTTCTTGTCCAGCTGGGATTTCTTTGTGTAGAGCACAATCTGGGGAATCTCTTTTTAATTTTTGCGTTCCATCAATCACATGCCAGTGACTAGCCAGTGATCTCTATCACCTCCCATACCATATGTCAGACTGTCTTATGCTGGACACCCGTGTGTGGACTCGGGCGGTCCCAGAGATGAATATTTTGCTGTTCACATACGCTTCTTATTTATGAAACAAAGCACAATGTTTTATTAAACAGTGCTTTATTATTAGGGGAAATTTTACTTTCCAATTTGCTTGTGAATGAACAGACATCAGTTTAATGTCACATCTTTGTCTTTTATTCCACTGTAACAACATATAGATTTACTCTTTCCCCCATGTTTCCTGAGCGGCCGCTGAATTCCCATGAGAAAAGAAATGAGCATGTTTAGATTTCATATACTCACTCAGGGCCACA
The DNA here is from genome assembly GCA_028551405.1 of Uromys caudimaculatus. Taxonomy (NCBI): domain Eukaryota; kingdom Metazoa; phylum Chordata; class Mammalia; order Rodentia; family Muridae; genus Uromys; species Uromys caudimaculatus. Next base: position 44,818,196 of record CM052705.1, on the reverse strand, counting down.
AAACTGATGACAGATTTTTTTTGCATAACTAGTGGCCAACCCAAATAGCAAATTGCCTCTTCCGTGTCATCCCCAAGCAGAGAAGGACCTATGGGATTCATGAACTTGCTGTAGAGTGCGCGAAAATCCTCACAGGTCTCCGGACACTGATTATAAATGGCCCTTCGACTCCATCTGCTGTTACTTTGAAAATCTGCTAACGCCGTTTGTCATCCCCAGAAAGCCTACCACCTGACGAAGTGCTTTCACACGATTTATATGTGGGGGCATTTGGGGCTTTAAAGCATCTCCCTCCTTGTTATGCACCAGCATCCTTTGGTTTCAATGTTAAAAGTCCTCTCCCATGGTTCGTTGATCATACAGACGAGCTAGATCATGCTGGATCTCCCTTGGACTTCCCAAATTAGAAGTGTAGTCAAAACCCGAGTTGCTAGAGAATCCTTTAGGAGTATGCTCTGCTTTTGTGACAGTAGAACATTGCACTGCTTGTGGTATAAACACATTTTACCCTTTGAAAGTTCTCTTTTAGTAAATCCCATCAAAAGGCGATCATCACCCTGTCATTATTTTCTACAGCAGTGTTTTAAATACTGTATTTACAACATACCGTAAGCTGAGTGCATTCTGCTCCCCACGGCTGAGTCTCTTCTCTATGCCTTCTACCTGCTTCTCGCTCTCCAGTTGCCTTTTTACATTTTTTCTTATTTCTTGAATATTTGCAAATGAGTATCCTGACATAGGAAGTGCTTCATTGTGCACTGTCTACCTGTTGCTTACAGACTCACTCCTTTCATGGTGTTTCTAGTTATATGTGAAACACCTTGAGTTCCGTCAGCTCCGGGAAGCTGGCATGGTTTTGGTAAACATCTTCACAGAATGGTGTGCAGCAACTCACAGAAGAGTCCTGTGTTCCCTGAAGGAGCAGGAAGAGGTTGTGCACTCTTTCTGCCTTCCCCCATGCCATCAGGAATGAGACTGCAGCAGGGTAATTGCTGTTTCACATTGGCAATTTAGAACCTTCTAGAATTGGAAGGAATTCTTTGGTGAATTTTGGCCAATTATTAAGGCAAAACTATTAGGAAATAGTGTGTGTTTTTAATGTTTAAAGCATATTCAAGAAGGTTATTTTTTTTTAGAATTTTTAAAAGAGTGATTTAATTTTTCAGTTATTATTTTTTTTACTAAACATAACTTGTCAATGGAGATAATGATTCTCTAAGGGGAGTATGACTTTTGTTAGATGGGAGTATAAGTTATTACAAATACATTTATTCCTGAAAACCATTGTGCATATATTCCCTATAGTTTCTTCCAGCCCCAAGTAGTTTACCTTCTTCTAGGAGTCACTAGCAAGCCAGTCAGTGTGGTTCTTGTTAGAATCCCATAAATCTAGAATATAATTAATTGCATATCCCTTCAAGCTAGCAGTGAAAGGAGTAACGTTGACCAGGATTTTGATGTTTTGCCATACTCTAAAACCAACATGATGGTGTACGACACTGCTGAAAACATTAATTTAGAGAGTGGCTGGAAACTGCTGAAAATACTGAACTGCAGCTCATGAACCTAAACAGTTTCATATTTTTTATATATATTCTTAGATCAGAGCAGTCTGTGTAGTTAGAGCTTCACTCCTAATCTGATTCTGTAGCTCAAGTGCACTGTATTGTTTTGTTTAGCTGAGCTCTGCTGCTTGTAACGTGTCTTTAAATCCTAAGTGTGCAGCAGTTGGATCACGTGCTCCTAAGAGGTGCATTCCACAACACCCCGTTTATTTTATTTGACTTTTATCTAGCCCTTGCTGACTGTATTCTGGATTTTGTTTGACACATTTTGCATAAGGCTTCTATTTGGTCTGGGATGTTGTGCACAATGAACTATTTGTCCCTCTCTAGATGACATCCAGTTGCTTAAAGCCGATAATGAGATGTCAGGTGAATTGCACTGATTGGCATATGGTCTTGTTGAAATATTACAGGGTCTCCTGATGGGGTCCAGGGGAGAGTGGCTGCTCCGTGGTTAGGATCTCCAAAGCATTGGAACTGTAATCACATAAACAGAACCTCTTGTGCAGGACTGAGGTGTCACCATGAATTTTCTGGCTAATCCATCCATTCATCTCAATGGTCCTGAACTTGTGCTTCGTGTCACTTTTCCCCTTTGTTCTACACTTTGATCTTTTAAAATGTCTGTCAGAAGAAAAGTGTTTATATTGAATTATGTGTGGAAAGGGGTAGGGTGAATACTTCAGAAGCTCGGCATGAAATTTCCTAAATAAACCTTGCCCACTGCTCTCCAGGAAGAATCCAGGCATGGGTTTCCCCCCAGTGATATGTAGGCATGGGAGTGATTTTCCCTCCACAAACTCTAATGTGGATGTTTTAGCATGGGGGTTATATTTTGTTTTGTTTAGTTTTTCTTATAGAATGTATCTATTATGCTTGCTCGCTTCTAAAGTTAATATTCATAGGAAGAACATTAAATAAATTTAAAAATCTATTTTTTCTTAAAAATCTTATTAATGGAGTTAACGAAATTAATGCGTGTGATGAAGTACATGTGTGTGTGAGTATGTGTATGTGTGTGTGTGTGAGTGTGTGTGAGTGTGTGTGTGTGAGTGTGTGTGTGAGTGTGTGTGAGTGTGTGTGTGTGAGTGTGTGTGTGAGTGTGTGTGTGTGTGTGTGTAAGTATGTGTATGTGTGAGTGTGTGTGTGTGTGTATGTGTGTGTGTGGGGGGGGAGTGTGTGTGTGAGTATGTGTGTGAGTGTGTGTGTGAGTGTGTGTGAGTGTGAGTGTGTGTGTGTGAGTGTGTGTGAGTGTGTATGTGTGTATGTGTGAGTGTGTGTATGTGTGTGAGTGTGTGTGTGTGTGTGTGTGCATGATTTCTCTCATTGATTCTAGTTTTATACTATAAGCTAGTAAATCTATTTTTGGTATTTTTGCATGCCTGTTATAATCCGTACATTAGAACAAATTACAGATTCAACAACAAACAATAGAAACTAATCATACTGAATGTTTATACAGACATAGCAGCAGAAAATAGATGTATTATTAATTGCTATATTCTGTCACAGTTATCTCTTCTCTCATTTTCTCAAATCTTTTAAAAATAATTATGGCATCACATGGTTTTCTTTGTCCTATGAAGTATATGAAAGAGTTTAGGAACTCAGAATCGGTTTTCACTCACAGGATGTTATGAACTGTGAGTTCCCTATTCCATCTTGATTTACCTTGTAATAGCAAAAACAGAATTCATCTCGGTTTTGACATTAGCTGTAAGCCTCCCCTCATTAGGCAGACTTGAGTCAATGTTCTCTCTGTTGCTACCTCTGAGTTTCTGGAGAGAAGAGCAGATCCTGTGTATGCCTGGGGACCCTTTGACTTGAATGTGTGCCACAGCCAGCAGTAGCTCCAATTATTGAATAATTGTCGAATAATTGTTTTCTTTCTGCAAGCCATGCGTTTGTGGAATCCAAATGAGCTCAGGCAGACCAGTGAAGTAAGTCACATTCAACAAATTCTGCTGTGGCCTTTGAGGCAGTCTGAGAGTGAGGTGTTTTTAAAGTTTCACTGGTGAGCCCAGTATCACAAATGGGAAGAATTGAAAGACGCCCAGCACGCCCGAGGAGCGGAACAGTGATTTCAACTGTGGGGATATCAGCTTTCTAGACAGAAGGAATTGTGTCAACACTAATGATCTATCCATAGAGAGAAACAGTTTGAAAACTGAGACAGGCATGGTAGGGTGATGGGCCACAGCAGAGCTTGGGAGGCAAAGCAGCCTGATTTCAGGTCTGGGTTTCCTCTTAGCTTTAGAGCACCACATTAATGATGGTTTTGATTAGAATTTGACTGGCTTAATGTCGACACCTTAGTCCTGAATGCATGTTGATGCTGTGATAGAAATTTAAGGGAGTATATTGCTTAGGTTTTTTTCTTTCTTTCTATTTTATGCAGGAGGGACACTCAGTTGAGGCATGGTGCCCATCAGCTTGTCCTGTGCCCATGTCTGTAGGGAATTTTCTTAATTTCTAATTTATAAAGGAGGGCTCAGACCACTGTGGGCAGTGCCATCTCTAGTCTTTATGCAAATAGGCCTGGGCTGTATAAGAAAAGCGCCTGAGTAAGCCAGCAGGCTAATAGGCAGTAGCATAGCTCCATGCTCTCTGCCACAGGGCCTGTCTCCAGGTGCCTGCCTTGATCTTCTGCTTTGGCTTATCTCCATGATGTATCATAACAGTAAGCCAAATAAACTGTTTCCTCCACATGTTGCTTTTGTCAGTATTTTATAACAGCAACGGGAGGAAATCCAGGACAGAGAGGCCTTGCCATAATTATTTTCTAGACATTGAAAACATGAGCCCGTTCTGGTTCTGGGGCAGATCTGGTCTAGTCTACAACCAGCCAACACTGGCAGGAAAACTCTTCCTTGACATATTAAGCTGTTATAGGAGGCTTAAGATATTTCAAAGAGACGATAGCTGTTAGCTGCTGCAGACTATAAGATGACAACCATCATATAGGAAAGTCATTAGAAAGAAGCCTTATTGTGTCTATCCAGTAATCTTAATCAACTTGGAATTTTCTATTGACACCATCATTTATAGTATACTGGTTCAAAACCTAGATAGCTCAAGTGTCATGTTTTGTTTTGTTTTGTTTTTTTCTTTTTAACCTGGTGCTGTATGACTTCTGAGCACTTACAAAGACAATACATTTGGTAGAATAGTGTGAAGATGTTTGTTCCTTTATTGAATTTGAATTTCTATGACTTATGCAAATCATCTATAGTTTCAGCCTATAATATTCTTATATGTAAATGTACATTTGCATGGAATGTGCATTTATTTGTGGTGCGAGTGCGTATGTGTGCACGTCTGCATAGGCCAGAGGTTGACTTCCAGTGTTTCCTTCAGTCATGCTCCACATTAGTTTAGGAGACAAGATCTCTCACTGAACCCGGAGCTCACTGGTTTGGCTAAATTGACTGGATAGTGAGGGCCAGGGATCCTCAGATCTGTTTCCTCCAGGCCTGGGACGACAGACACATGCTGGTACCTAGGTTTTATGTGGGTGCTGAGACCTCAACTCAAGTCTTCATACGTATATTGCAGGCCCTTTAAAACTGTCCCATCTCTGTGCTACCCCCTTGTATGTTTTATACAAAATGATAGCTTGTAAATGATGAGTAAACTGTGCCTCAGTTTATTCGTGTGTAAGCTGAGAGATAGTAATAGTGTTTACTTTCCAGTTTATTGGTAGAAGATACATGGAGGGTCTTAGCAGTGAAATTTATACTTTTTAATGCTAAACTCTCTTTCCATATTGTGTAGAAATATGGGTAAATTTCTTTTGACCACTGAGGACATTTCCAAAATGTAAGGGCATCTCATAGTATCTCAGAGTTTCCATCTCAGGAAACAAGGTACAGAAGCTACAACCAGGTTTCTGCTTTGCTGTATATCCACATGACACTGAAGGAAATTTGAAGGGAGCATACCTCAGCCTGAATTCTCAGGAAATCCTTCTTTTCTAATTAGAAACATTTCCAGCCTTCCTTGAAATTTATTTGTTTTGTAACAAAAGTTGATAATATATTTTTCTAGCCTTTAAGTTGCTCAGACTAAAACTACAGACTGTTATTATTTGTCAATCACACTTTTTCTAGTTGACATATGATATTTTTTAAATATGAAAAGTGCTATATACGTATTTATATTGTATTCAAGGCAAAGGGACCCTTGGCCTACACAGGATCTTCTCTTCTCTCCAGAAACTCGGGTGTAGCCACAGAGATGTTAAAATGCTGTAAAAATATTGAACTTGAGTACTTATGAAATAAGTGGAGGTCAAAATTATTGATAAAATAAAATTTTAGAATAATGTGAATTTATATTATATATAATAACTATTATATGCAAATTATATTTAAAATAATTATATATAATTGTATAATAGACAGAATAGTACTAATATGTGCTAAATTCCCTATCGTAGTTCTTTCTTTTATTTTGAACAAATGTTCATTTATTAAGTGTATATACATATACATATATAAACTGTATGCAGAGTATGCATGTATGTACATGACTTTATCATATTTTGTCTATTACTATTACAAAATATATATGTATACAATTATATATGTATAATATGTCACATACATATATGGCAGTGAGATGTATGTGTGCACATCCACCCTGCCCCTTTCTGTAGCATATGTAGATGCAGGGGAGATCAGTGTTGTCAAGGAGACAGGTGTTCAAGTTCAGACAGGTGTCCTTGTTGAGCTATCGTCTGCACAGGCTATTTAACCTTTTAGAAGTTAATTTTTTCCTTCTGGAAAAAAACAGCATAATAGAACCCTGTTTCATAAAATTGTTTTAAAGAATATGTGAGAGAACTTATATAGTGTTCTTGGGACACCGCAGGTATTTTAATGAGGTTTCTGTCTGTCCTCACTTTCCCCTGGATGGCTGATCTTGAAGTGACTCCGCATGGTGGGCTCTGGCTAAGGACTAAATAGGATGCAGCTCTTCTCCCCTTTGAGCCCTGGCTCACACCTTGTCTTGGAACTACACTCTCATTAGGTCTACTCCTAAGAGCCCGGAAGCTCAGGTGCAGGTCTTGGCTGCTCCTACCTAGCTCCGTGGCTTCATTCACCTTACCCAACAACCTGACATATAGGCATTTATATGTAAATACATAATTTCCCTGATTTTTAAGAGAGGAAACTATTTTAGTGTTATTGCTGTGAAGAGACACCATGACCAAGGAAATTCTTATAAAACAAAGCATTTAGTTGGGGACTTGCTTACAGTTTCAGAGTCAGTCCATTATCATCACGATGGGGAGCATGGCGGCACATGTGGCCCTAGAACAGTAGCTGGGAGCTACATCCTGATCCGTGAGCAGAGAGAGAAACTGAGCCTGACATGGGCCTTTGAAATCTCAAAGCCCACATCCAGTAACGCACTTCCTCCACAAGGCCACACCTTCTTTTACAAGGCCATATTTATATGAGGCCATGGGGCTTTTCTTATTCAAACCACCAAAGAAATGAAATACTGTCTATGGAAAAATAAATAAAATTATTGTATTATTCCACTTCCTGTATAATAGCTTTATTTGTAAATGTTGAATAAGGAAGATTTAAACATTAGTTTTAATTATTGGTACTGTTTATAGGCTGTGTTTTTTAATTGGAAGGAGACTGCAAGACCTTTCTGACTCTGCTGAAGATAGACTTGTGTGGTTGTGTGTGCACTGCAAGCAAGAACTAGGAATAAGCCAGAGAAGTAGGTGGTGCTTGAGGGAGTGCACAGTATAAGAAGACACAGAATGGCAAGTTTAGAGTGTGACACTCCTGGCTCGGGGCTTCAGACACCATGGAAGGAAAGAAATAAATACTATGCTTACTTATTAAATTAATCAATATATTATTAATTTTGAAAAAATAAAAGCAAGCTAGAAGAAGTAATCTTTTCTCTAAATTAGTTTTGAAATGTATGCATTTGTAATAGTTCAGTGTACAAGACAGAAATATTCTAAGATATCAGAAATCTTTTCTGAGCCATACTTTTAATTCCATAGAAAGCATGCACACATTTTCGTGATTCTTGTTCACAATATTTTAACTTCTCATCTTTCCTATATCAGGCTCCCCAAGTTAATACATATTTCCATTTTCTGTTGTTATTGAATTTGGTTTATTTATATTGCTTTCAGAACCTGGCATTTATGAAACCATCCTGCCGCTATGTTAACATTGACTTTCAGTCCTAACCAAAACAGCTGCATGGTGCTTCTTTGTCTTTGTGTTAAGTAGGGGCAACTGTCAGATGCTAGGGCTAAGGGCCAGTTGAAAAAATGTGAGCATCCCGACCTCTACTTCAGAATCACTTTTAATTCATCATTAAGCATATGCTTTCTCACTTAGAAAACTAGTGTCCTAGCCCAGGCTCATCTAACTGAACAGTGTAAATTGTGTTTCTTACATACTGAAGGAATCTACTTACAGTGTTAGGGTGAGGGCGTAACGAAGACCTGCTTCCTGGCACATAGGCAGAGGCAACCTTTTATTAACAGTATTGGGGTCAGGCTGTCAACATATGGACATTTGGGGGACACAAATCTGTAGTTTATAGTAACCATAACAACCAGAATGGAGCTTCTTTTAAAAATGAGCACTTGCTTTTGCTCACAAAGTGCTGTAGAAATCTTATCAGCAGGTCAGTGTTTACTGACCACAGTGGTTGTATGTGCATTTGGGGGCATTCGTACCTTTTCCCTTGAGACATTGTAAGTATCCTCTGTGTCACATTTACATCTGGCTACTGATTCGTTGAAGCTGAAGTACAGTAAAGAGGATGTCTCAGTGCAAGCCTTAAGCTCTCCTTAGCCGAGCTAGCTGGTATGCTGAGTAGGATTTGAAATTTAAGAATCAGCCCCGGAAACCAAGCATAGTCTATTCTTTCCTATAAATTCTGGAGACGTGTATCAAACAGCTATGTTGATCTGTCTCTTGTGTTTTGTGTTGTAAAGATTATAACAATGTAATAATCACCTATTAAAGATGGATCCCACTTAATGACTTAAAAGCCCAGAGTCAGTTATTCAAAGATAAAGGTTTTAAAATTATTTTCCCTTTTGTTCTTTAGAGATAAGGTCCTTTCTCTTATTTGTTGTTTATTATTATTATTATTATTATTATTATTATTATTATTATTATTTAATCTTTTTTTTTTTTTTTACAAAGGAACATGAAAGTAGAGTAGTGTTACACCTTGAAAATGACTTCACTTTCCTTCCAGAACACCATTCTCAGATTCCTCAGTAGGTGGAACAAAACTAGTAAATCTGGGGAGCTGGAAATTCGATGAGGCTTTAAATGATTTGTCAGCAAAGTGGAAAGGTCAGGGGGTTTTGAGGCAACAGAGAACTAAAGCGTGTTTGAGAGCACAGAGCTGAATTAGGTGTCACTCTGTGGAGGTGACCCCAAGTGACAGCAACAGGACTAGCAAGATGGCTGACAATTGTTCTGTTACTTAGGGAAGTGCAAACAATTAAAGTCACTAGCAGGTGACAAGTCAGAAGAGATTTGACTATCAAGATCAAAGCAAACAGAAGTTTTCTGTCTGCATAAAAAATTCCAAAGCTTAGCTTTCAAGAGATTGAAGCATTGGGTGTATTTTTATATTTCTGTTTATATGTTTCTACATACATTTTCTCTTCAGCAAATCATGTGTTTATTTATCGTGTTTATGTACATGCTTAAAAATAACTATTTGGTTTTAATTCATTGCTGATAAGCTTATGGTGTGGTTATTTGATAATAATGGTTTGTAAAAGTAGCTGAGAATGGATCAAATATATATTGAAGATAATCAGTGTGTGTACGTGTGTGTGTGTGTGTGTGTGTGTGTAATCATCCAAATACAATTTTAGTAATTTAATTGTTCTCTGTTTACTGTAGTAAAGCATACATATATAGAGGCCTGGAGAACTAGCTTACTGCTTAAGAATGAATTCTGTTCTTATCAAAAACCTGAGTGCGATTCCATTTTCCCTTGTTTGAAGGCTCACAACTGCCTGTGACTCCAGTGTTTCTGATGCCCTCTTCTGACCCCTGTGGGCACTTCATTCACATGCAGCACTACACACACACACACACACACACACACACACACACACACACACACACACACGTAATTAAAAAAGAGAAAGACAAACTGTATTTAAGAAGTGTGCACACACACTTAATAGCAAATGTGCTTTTATTTCTGCTCACATGCTTACATGTGCATACGTACTTATATATAAACATATTTGCTGTTTTGAAGCAAATATTTATGTTTTATAAAAGCATAACCCAGAGCCAAACAGAACAAAATGGCTCCCCAACTTTATCTAAAGCTACCGGTGGGGGTATCCACTAGGTCTATCAATTCTATTGAAATCCTACTTAGTAATTCAGAGCTTGTGCACTGAATTTATATCTCAAGACCCTTATGTTTACCAAAAACACAGGGCTCTCCAGTCCCAACTGAGTTGCAAATGTTGAAATTTGAGATTTTATGATTTATAAATGATTCGGTAACAGTAATTCTTTAGAGAGTCTACTGTGCAGTGCTCGATGGTATGAGAAGAAAATCTGTTTAACAGAATAACTACAAAAGCTGCATTGCTTTTACAATAATCCTAGTCTAAAATCATTCTTATGTAGATAAAAACTGTGGCCACTTTTCCTTAGGTGAGTGTTAGTTTTGTTTCTATTAGTTGGTAGAAGAACAAACATTTAATTTGGCAGTAGAGCAAATGGCTCTCAGATTCATGTGGGGAAGCCACTCTTTGTCTTAATGAAAAAAGTTTACTCTGCATGCACCAAAAAAGTACTTTCAAGAGTGTTTCACGCACATGTAAGCTTGTGACCTAGGCAGTGCCTGGAACCCAGGGAGGCAGAACTGGCACGGGATTCCGTGAGACTAAGAGATACAGATGATGGAAAGCAAGATGTGAAAGAGCAGACGATGCTCTTAACCACTGACCATCTCTATTAGCCCCTGGAAATGGCTTCAAGGTAAACCAGTACTAGAGTTTCATAGGACTTTGCACATGTTATGATGTTCTGGCCTTCTGACCTGTATAAAACCTGAACTGAGGTAGAAACTGGTTGCCCATAGGTTATGTTATACTAACACACAAACACCTTTGTAAGGTCACAGGCAGGTCTTCAAGCTCAGCCTTCAGGTCACCATTGTCTTTCTGTCGGAATCTCTGGCCTATTAAGAGAGCTGTGACTTTTCCCCTGTCATATCTGTCTGTTTCATGCCGAGGATCATGTCTTCCTTGTGCTTTTCCAGAGCTTCTATCACATCCTGGCTAAGTACCAATGGGAGCTCTGCTCTTGACGTCCATGGCAAATGTAAGTGAAGGGATCACAACCCAGTTCCACAAGCACCTTGCTGTGTTCTTGGTGGGTCCATTTAAACGCCTTGAAATTTCCACCTGGTGCGAGCAAATTCCCTCCTGTATCCCTTTGTCTGGCATAAAATGAATGAGCCACACCATTTTAGTCTTACTCTGAGGCAGCAATGCTAAGTTAAGTAATGGGTTTTCAAGTATATATTAAATGATACATGGTCAGTAGGTTAAAATGAGATAGTTCAGATTATAAAGCAAAGAAAGTGCTAAGAAAAAAAATGTTCTTTTTATAAATTATTTGAAGAAACATCTGTGGGATGCACCAAAAGTCAAATAAAGAAAGAGCATCAACTTCTGCAGCATCGAGGTTCAATTGCAGGGAACACACTGGGTGGCTGGTCCTTTGCTCCTGATGCAGCTGTCCCGAAGGTCCTAGCACCAGTAAGTTCTTCCCAGGGTTGCAGGGAGCTAAGGACCTCAGCTTGGTGCTGTATGTGTGTAGTCCTAGCAAAACAGAGACAGAGGTAGGAAGATGGGGAGTTTGAGGCTAGCTTGGGCTGCAGAGTGAGTTAAAGGCTAGCCTCAGCTATGTAGTGGTGCATATTGTCTGAGTTTATGTTGGAAACTTTGGAATCTTTATTCATGAGCTTACATCAGGATCTGGGAAACACACTGTGACAGATATTAGGCTTCTCTTAAAATTTTCATTCTTTCTGTTTTCTGATTCTTCCTCTTTAACAATTATTTATAGAACTGAGTTTGGTATCATAATCTGTGAGGGAGGGAGGGAGAGAGGGAGGGAGGGAGAGAGAGAGAGAGAGAGAGAGAGAGAGAGAGAGAGAGAGAGAGAGAGAGCGCAGTTGATTTCCAGGGGAAGGAGTCCAAATTCTTCTGCTTCTAGCATCCCCCAAGTTCTGGGAAGCTGCCTCTTTGTATTTATAAAGTATAGCTTTTACAAAAGAAGATTAATTGTGTTGGGACCATAATTATTCTATGTCTTTGACAAATGACATGGGGAAAATTGGAGGACATAGTTGTGTGGTTAAATAATCATTTTAGGCTAATAAGGCCATAGTTTGTAGTATCTGACCACAAAGCACTATGGTGAAAATTAATAACGAAGCTTTAAATCAGGAAATTATCAGAGACATAGAACGAAAACCACTTCTCTAAATTTTGGATCAAAAGGAAATCAAAACTGTAATTACTGACAATTAAGGAAATAGCGGTGGTGACGGGATTAAAGTGTTATAATGTGTGGCACATGACAGAAGCATAATTAATAGGAAAGCTTCAGACTAGCGTTCTTCTAATAAGGGGAAGAGAAAACTAGAGTACGCTGAAATAATGTACCTGAGGGACAATGAAGAAGGCAGTTTCTAAAATCAAAAATGTAGATATAAATTAGTAAGTTACACAAAAGAGGCTGCAGACTGCGTTTTAGGGAAATGCATGTGCATGATAAGCTTTTGCTAGATTTGATACTGTGTTAAATTAGAAATACATCAGTGTTTTGCATGTTATTTTTCATGTATATTTCCATATCTGGTGCATGGATTCTAAGATAGTCATGAAGGGACTTAATCCAGGGGATCCCCGAGGTTAACTCCAAACTTGTGGGTGAATGTAGCTTTCTCTGAAGAGTGTTGCTGTTAGCATCTTGATATGGTCTAGAATCCCCGTAAACCTGGTTATCATTTCCCTCGATTGCAATCTTTATTCGGGGATTTTTTTCAAATCATATTTTATGTTAGAATACATAAAAAGATACAATAGAAGTAAAAATTGTCAGAGAACATAGTTTTAGAAGTAACAAGTTATTCCTGGATTAAAAACAATCAATCAAATATTATGAACTAGTATTACCATTAATAAATGCAGTTTAAAAGGGTGAGGGAGAAAAAGGAAACACGTTCTATTCCATCACAGTATAAAGGGAGAATACAGAAATTTGGAACATAAACTCTTAAAAATATGAAGAGGATGTTGCCATTATTTTTGGAAGATCTCATTTTAAGCCAGAGAGCCACTTGTCAGTTATTGACTGGACATCTGCCATGTGGGAAGCACTATCCTAGGCCCTGGAGCTCCAATGACATGCTCCTGTGGAATGTGTCATTCAGAGTGGGTCGAGTAGAGAACGACAATATGAAAACTAGTCGACAGGATTGTGTTAGAAACTGTTATAGAGATATTGTTAGAACATGGCCGACATAGTGTCATAGAAATGGCGTGAATGTAGTCTTGCTAGGAGTATATGAAATATAGCTGAAAGGTAATAGTCTTGAAATAAACATTTTGAAAATGTGATCATCAAGTCTCTATGTTCACGATAGCAGAAAATAAAATATATGGGAACAAGTGTAACAAAATACATTGATATACAATGAAAATTATATGACCATCTGTCTATCATCTATCTAGTATACACACACACACACACACACACACACATGCATAACAATGCATAGAAACACAAATAACTATTTTAAAGAAATTGTGACCAAATTAAGAAATTTCCATGTCTGGTCCCAAATGCTCATTACTGATAGGGTGACATTTCTTTTAATATTTTAAATATATACATTCACTGTTATTAAGCAATTGTAGCAATTTTTAAAGAAACTTGTAAAGTAAATATAGTCTTCTTCTGCAACAATAAATATTAGGGAATGGTCAAAAATATTTTTAAGAAAAGGAATAAAAAGGCATCTTGTTGGCTAATAAAATAGATACCCTATGACTACTAAAAAGCCCAGAGACTGGACGGTGGTGGCACATTTGTTACCTGCCCCTATCACCTCTTCATGGCAGACATTTATTGCTGAATAGTTTGGCAAGCTTCCCTCCCAGCCTGGACATCTTCACCAACTCCACCGGGTCCTGTTCACTATCACGGTTGGCATAGGGCTCAAGCATCTTGGCACTCTACTCAGGTGTGTGACAGAAGTGGCATTTCAATTAGAGATGAAGCAAAGGACCGTGTCAGAGATGGTTATGGAAAAGCTGGCTAAATTTGAGGAAAATTGACTTTATTCTTTACCTTGTATTGCATACTAAAATAAATTCCCAGTGTATCCTGGGATTGGATGTGAATACAGTGAGCAGGGAAGAGCTAGCGTAGCGTCTGCTTAGCTGACTTGAGTCTGGAGGGGTTCTTACCATTATGCTGCAGAAGAACTCAGTAGGAGAAGGGCTGAGAGATGAAATAACATTTTAGGACTCCAGACTTTTTTGTTATAATAATTTGTAAAGTATTTAAAAATATATGTGTGTATATAAGGCATACATAAATACCAAATAGATTAAATTAAAATATTTATAATCATTTATTAAAATATAGAAATTATGGGTTAATTTTTTCTGTAATGAAGACTTTATCTTAAAAAGGAATATGTATCAGGATTCTGGAAGAAACGTAGAAAGTAATATGTATTTTGAATTTCATCAATAGTCTTCTGAGCCATGTAATAAAATTCTCCTTTCAGTTATTAGGGATTTGGGGTTCAGTGAGACTAAGTAATGGTCTAGAGATCATCTGTTGGAAGTGTCCCAGTTGTGACTGGAAGCAAAAGGCGGTACCATCTCATAGGCTATTGGTCAGCATCAGGCATGGACTTAAGTCTCTGTGGACGCGGACTTGGAGGAGGTCCTGGCCAACTCCCAGTCCAAGGCCATGTCTCAGTATCTATGTTTGTTCCCAGTTCTTTCCCAGTACCTTCCACTCAGCTCTGTTTTTTAAAAAACGTGATTAAATCTCTGCTGATGATTTCAGACTTTCAGAGCTTGCTTTGTTTGTATTTACCTTTGGCAAATAGGAGCCCAACCTTGGACATAATTCTTCCAGCTTTTTTCTGACCCAGCAACTTGTAAAGCTTGTATTTGAGTTCCTGTGGTTGGAAAGAGTATTAATGTTGAAAAACAAAACAAAACAAAAGAAGCTTCCTTCTGTATTCTGATATTAAAGACATCCTGAATCCTCCGCTCTGCTCTGTGTCTCAGGCACCTCACTGCTGAAGGGAGACAGGGTGATACAATCGAATGCGCACAGTCCATCTCCAGGTAAGAACCATGCAGAAGAGCTTCAGGCTGTTAATGATCCCAGATAGTTGTCAGTCACTCTTCTCTCAGGCCAGTGTTTTCCTTTTGGATAGTAGCACCATGAGAGCAGACTGTGTTTATGGCAGTATGCTGTTGTATGCAGTCAGCTACGTTCATCAGTTTAGCCAACTGAAATAAGCTTGCATGTATTTTGGGTTGCTACAGTACTACTGATAGGGTGTATTGTTCATTGTCTAAGTTTGGGAGGTTTCCCTGCTCCTGTTCATGGGAGAGCTTACTAGAAAATACTCAACTAGAAAAAATCAAATAGAATGAAGGTCCATAGCTTTATTTAGGACATTACTGCAGCATAACTGTTTGCTTATAGTTTTATTGTAATTACCTTAAAATTCCCCCTGAGCTGGGTGGTGGTCCGTGAAACCCGACCCCTGAAAGCCTCTGATCCTTGCAATGGTCAGGACTGGAGGTGCTGTCTAGTGTGATGTCATTGTATATACCTCAAAGCTGGGGAAGGAAATATCTGTATACAGGGGTGCTAAGCAGGCTTGAGCTCAGGTAACATTTACCGCATTGAAGCCTTTTCTGCTTTCTAAGTCTGCAGGTTTATCCTCAGAGTTCTTCAGAACAAATTATACTCTATGTATCCCAAGACCACCTTTGAAGCCCAACTGTTTAATGTGCCCATTGTTACAGTAAAATGATAGCATTTTTTATTCAGATAAAGATAGCTGTTATGTTGCCACTGATTACCATGGGTCTGGTTTCCTCGAATATCTGCCTTTCACTCTCCCAGCTTCATGAAACTTTCTGCCTGAATAGCCAACTCAGATTGTCCAGGAAGCTTTCCTGTATGCCAAACCTGTACTCCATAGCTCGCATCCTTGTGTAGTACCAGGTGCCCTGTGTAGTTTCTTGCTCCCCGCCAGTATCAGCTAGTCTCATGTGCCTGCAGTTTCCCGACTTGAGCCCTTACATCCCTGTAGATAATTCTTCATTTCTCATCTCGCTTGATTTCTATTTATCATCAACTCTGGTTTGACACCTTTCATTACTGTCTGAGTTTTACTCACCTTGCATAGAATTTTTTTTTTAAAAATTTTGCATGAGCTCTTTTGCTCTTCTGTTTGTTGGTTAATACATTTGAAGTGACAAGGACTTTGAGGCCAAGTCCTAACTGAGATCCAAGTCAGTTTCACTTTGAACTTATTCAGCTGCCAGATGAATGGAATTAAACAGCAGGGTGTCACATTTAACATTGCACTCTATTTGGTGGTCTTCACAGTCGCTTCTGTGCTGCCCAGTTATAAGATCATTAAAAACAACTGATTAGAGCTCGTGGGTGAAGGGCGTTCTGTGCAGGCCTGGGGATCTGAGTTTGGATCCCCGGAACCCACATAAAACCTGGACATACTAGTATAAATACCTGTGATCCCAGCAGAGCTCTACTAGGAGACAAGAAGCACAAATAAGAGAAGCTTGTGGGACAGCTACCCTGGCATGCATATCAGTGAGCAAGAGAGACTCTATCTCAAACAAGGTAGAAGGAGAGAGCTGACACTTCAGGTTTTACTGTTACATCTACGGAAACACTGTGTCCTGGACAAAGCTACACATACACACATACTGCAGATACATGTGCACACATTATATGCACATGTATACTACACGTGTGTACATATACATGTACATGCACAAACATGCCACACATACGCTATACTACACATATGTACAATACACACCATACACACAACTGTACGCATATTGCACACACACCACACATACGCAGGTACATACGTATGTGCACATACAGGTAGTACATAAGCATGCACACACTATATTCACATGCATATGTGTATACACGTTACCTGTACACTACACACATGTATAATACACAAACACACATGCACAAACATGTCCATGAACACACTCTACACAATATACAATATACACTATACAGACACATGTACCCATATTAGACACGCACACTACATGTACATACATGTGTGCATAAACTATACACATGCACATACTATACACATGCACACACATACCACATGCACAATACACACATGTACCATACACATTATACCCATACAATCCACACATACTACACACATACAATCCACACAGATAACACACACGCTCCTGCACACGCAACACATATACATACATGAACACACACACACACACACACACACACACACACACACACACACACACACACACACACACACACACAGAGTTCCTGAATCACCTAGTATAGTCAAGTCACAGTTGGAAAGGAGCATGCCCATTCTCTTCCAGTTTAATCAGCCTGTCTTTGCTCTTCTACAACCTCTGTAGGTCTTCAGCCAGGCTGAAGGAAACTCTCTGATGCCTTTCAAAGTTGGTTTTGTTTGTTTGCTTGCTTGCTTGCTTGCTTGCTTGCTTTTTCACTGTGCTTTAGTTAGGAAATATGGGGCTGTGTCTTGGAATCCATGACATGGCCCAATGCATTCTGGGTCATGCCCAGGCGTTTTCCTCCTGGCTCCACTCTCTTCTTCCTGCTTCTCTTGTCTTTCTTTTCCAAGCATAGCAGCATGGCAGAATGTTAGGTCACTGCATCTCTCTTGTGCCTAGCTTTTCATGCATCTTTTAAATCTCAGATCTGACTAGTTCTGCCGATGGATCATGAGGGGTGTATGAAGCTTCTGTGGATAAAAGAAACCCTAAGAAAAAAAGCATCTCTTGCTCTAAAGACTGTCTCTGTCTTTGCTTTAAACAGTCCCCATTTTAAATACTGCCAGCCCTGCTCTGTGTTTGCACATGAGACCGTGGGGCGGTGGCAGCCTCTTCACATCCTTACTGTTCAGAACTGTACTGCCTTTATTTGTTTCTATGGGAGCCAAAGGGAGGCCGTGCATAGAATGCACTCAATTAAATATGGGCTTTATAGCCTTGCCCATTTAAAAAAAATGTCATGCATTTTATTCTTTTCTCCTGTTACGGAATCCGCGTACAATTAAAGCTCTCTCCAAGTTGCTGCCCATGTTTTATTTCTCAGTCAGAAGCTTGCAAAGAATATTTCCAACAGTTGTCGTGTGGGCTTTCCTGAAATGCCATGTCACTCCAAAGTGATACTCTGCTATTTTGACTACGCACAGAAAGTGAAGAGGGAGGTGGGCTGCATGCAGGGACACGTCAATGACATCATCCTCGTGCCAGGCCAGGGATAGAGGAGCATTGCTTGTCTTTAGAATTTTAGAAGTAACAAAGGCAGTATGAACTTTGAAAAAAAAGCTTTCATTAGCAAAATAATGATTAAACAGTAATTGTTGCTATGGTGTGGGTCATGGAATACAACATTTTCTTGCTGCTTTAGATATTAATTCCAGCAATCTGTATCATTATTTGCTTTCCTAAGTGTTATGTAGGTGCAAATAGTGCATTAACTTATTTGTAATTAATGAATCATTTCATTATTCTAAAGCGACTAACAACTTACTTTTTTTTTTTTTATCAAAATAGGCCATAGGTAACAAGGTAAGAAAATGGCTTTTTCTCACATTAGATTTTAGTAACACAATGGTTTTTGGTATTCAAATCGTTTGCAAAATTTTAGTTTCAAATTTTAGTAGAAATCTTTGAAGATATTCCAGGATATGTGTGGATTCATCTTGTTCAGGAGAGCAGTTTGTATCACATGACTGTATGATTTTTCTAACTAAAACAATGTAATATATTGTCTACAAACAGCCTGCTGCATTTTTTCTGATAGTACATCATCTATAAAAACACATTTAGCCTCAATTGTTCCTAGAATTTTTTTTGATGTTCTCGGTGCTCAACATCATGATGTCTGAGAAAGTCTCTCATCACCAGCATCCTCTCTGGAGAATCAGAAATGGGTGGGGAAGGCCTACCTTGGGGGTACCTAGCTTCAAGAACCTCCAGTGTACCAGTGTACGGGAATGCTAGGGAGGGAAGATGGGAGTGGATTGGTGGGTAGGGGAGCACCCTCATAGAGGCAGGGGGGAGAGGATAGGGGGTTTCCAAATGAAATGTTAATAAAGTAAATATCCAAAAAAAAAAAAAATCAACCTGAAAAAAAATTGAACCTGAAAAGAAATTGACACTTAGAGTGAAAAAAAAAAGAAAAGAAAAAAGACAAAGGAAAGAGCCTCCTCTCAGAGAAGGTCAGGATCTCCAGTGTTGTTTAGCCTGCTGAGGACTAAGGGATGGAAAGGAAGGACCCAGGCAACATCCAGATGAGGTAGCTTGCTTCTGACATGGTATCCTGGTTTCTTATAGTTTCAACTTCTCAGATTTTCAGTATGGTCTAATATATTAGCAAGGTCCATGAAAATTCTAACCACAGTTCTTAAATGTTCTATGTTTTCATTCTGCCTTCCTTGGTCTTTCTTTTGGTGTTGGTCTTCTTGGTTCCATCTCAAACAGGAGGCTATGGGAAGGGCCAGAGCTGTACCTTCTCTGGTACTTTCTTTCTTTTTATGGACCTAAGGCTTTTTGTTTATCCAGGGAATTTCTAATAGGTTTATGCTGTTTAAGGCCTTTTATAATTTTATTTGTTTTTGCTGTTTAGTAATCAGGTATGGGCTGCCAAATTCCAGTGCTTTTGGACTTGTCTTACATTCTTATATTTCATTTGGTGAACTACTTGAATTTTCTCTAGAATCATCTATTTTTAATGTCATCTCTTGTAAAAGGCAGTAAGGGACCGGCAGTACACAAGAGTGTCATGCTTTTTGTGTATTTTCCTTGGAGCTGGAGTGTGGCTAGGCACTTAAATTGTTCTTTAAATAATTTTTGGTTTCAGTTGTACAAAATTTTTTCACTTCCAGCTTGAAGTGTCTGTGTTCTTGCTGCCAGGTTCTGATCACTCAGCCAACATTATAAATCACCTCGGCCTTTGTTGTGGTCCCACCCATCTGACACTGTCAGTGCAGGTTTTTGGTTAGGCTGAGCTGGCTGGGACAGTGGAACGCAGACTAGTCAGTGTATCATCCCAGTGAAATATTTTCTTTCATTTGTGTAAAGCTGCTGGCACTGTATGAATTGAGGACAGCGCCCCAGCTCTTTTCTGTTCTGTCCTTCAGGGACCCATCTTGATGATAGGTAATAAGTCTTTATCATGTGGCTTCAAAGCAGCAGGAGGGAGGCAGCATCCGGAGGAGTAGTGGGTCCTTCTGCATGGGGGATCTGGAATGACAGATATTCTTGCTGTCCACGGTCCTTTGGAGAGGACTCTTCCTCAACCTCACCCTAAGGGAGACAATAATCAGTATAGCAGAGGAGAAGAACTTGTATGTTAGAGACATGCAAAACCCAGGAAGCAAGTGCCTTGTAGTCAAATGGACATAATGATTAGGCAGTAAGGGACCAAAAGATGAACAAGGCAATATGATCTTGTCACTAATGTCACATTATGTTATGAAAGACACAAGTACTTCAGGTTTTATAAATAAAAGAACAGATGGGGTTAATAAAAATTGATCTTTATGGCTGAGTATCTTAAAGAGTTTAAAGGGGTTGTCCAGAAGGTTTCGTGATTGACAGCACTTACTGCTCTTGCAGAGGCTCTGAGTTCATTTTCCAGAACTTATATGGTGTGACTCACAGCCACTCATGACACCAGCTCCAGGGATCCTATGTCTATGGCCTCAGAGGACACCTGCAGTCACAGGCACATGTGCATGCCCATGTATAATTAAAATTAAAAATAAGATCTTAGAAACCACAATTCTTGGTCAAAGAGAATTAGAAAGCCTTTTGCCCTGTGTCCTGGTCTTAATACTCTACAATTGGATAATGATACATTTCAAAATTTCCAGAAGGCCCTGCCACAAATTAGAACTGTTTATCCAGATTTAATCCCCACAGTTTGGCGATGTAGTCTTTTTCTTCCTAGACTACATTAATGCTCTCAACATACCATCCCCCAGAAGCTGCACTTGCAGACAACGGGCTACACTTAGTTACCTCAAGGAGCTCCCAAACTGCCTTGTAGTTTTTAATAGTCTCCCCTATCGGCAATAGCAGCCCTGATATGATACTACTTGACTAAAATCCAGCATCTGACATCCATTGCATGCATCGCCTTGGGCAAGTTTCTTAACTTCTCTCCTCTCAATCAAACGCAGGTAGTATGTAATCTTTCTGTATGAGTTTTATTTTTAGTATGCTAGGAGTTCACAAGTCAGAGTACAGCTGATATAAAGCTAGTCACTAATAGATGCCAACTGTTGTCATTTGTCACTGTCTCTGCTGCGTACCTTCCCATTCCCACATTTTCATCCTGATTCATACTTTTCCCTCAACATCAAGTGACGTTCTTATTCTCATGACTAAACTAATATGTTTTAGAGCAAGGTCAGCCAAATGCAATGAATAAAGAATGGTTTTTATAGTTGCCTGGCTTTACACTTAGATCTTAGAACCCCAACTTGCAAGCTATGCCACCGGTGAACTATGGTCTACTTTGACAATGGAGTCCCTGGCATGCTGGGGGTGTTATGATGACTCGCAAATGTGCTTCTGTGAATATCCAGAGACCGTTGTTCTCTAGATAGATATCTGTCTCTTTCTCCTTACCCATTCTCGCCCCGTATTTGAATTCTGTGTGTCATGCTAGCTTTGGTTAAACACATGCCAGTACTTGGCAAATTAATAGCTTAAGCCCTTCGCTCACATGTTATCTCCTCGGATTCCTACGGTCCAGATGATATAATTTTCTCATAGAACATAAGGGTCAATTCCCTTTGTCACTTTGTTGTTGACATTTGAGGATTTTGTCTCATTATCAGCAGCTTCTTTCTTCTTTTCTTTTTATAAAGGACCTGGTGTCTCACTTCTTACCTGACAGGAGCTCAGCCAGATATAATTGAGTCTGGAAAGAACAAAATGATGACCAGGGAAGCACTGAATGTATGTTCCTGCTAACTTGGATTATTTGTTGGGATTGGACATAACAGATCACTAGGAGGTTCCCCAAATTTAATATAGCTCTGAGTATGATTGGCAGAGTGATTGAAAACATTAATAAAGTACCCCCAGTTCTCCCAAGATTTATTTAAAAAGCCAGGAAGTATAGAGGCACATACAAATATCATTAGAGATGGGATTAAAAATAAGAGCCACTTAGAAAAATATTAAAATAGCACACTATAATATTTAAATCCGGGCAGGTAAAGTCTTGTTTTGTTCTTGTTGTTCTTGTTGTTTTGGGTTTTTGTTTATTTTGTGGTCTTTTTTGGGGGAGTAAGGAAAATGTTGCCTGAAGATGACATAAAAACAAACAAACAAACAAACACCTAAAAGTGATTGAGTTGCAAGGGAGTAACTCAACAAAGGATAGAGGAAAATCCATAAGAACCAGAGCAGGAATAAAATGTGAGACTGATCCACGTGGGAACCAGAGCAGTGGTGCTGCAGAAGTGAGTTTGGCCTGTATGTGAAGTGGAGGTTCCAGAAGCAGCGTGAGACCTGGATAGTAAAGACGACAGAACAGAGATTTGAAGCAAAGGCGACACACTGCTAAGGACTTATTTCAGCAGGGCTGTTCCTCTTACTTTGCTAATCTTTCGATATTTAAAAGACTCCTAAGCTTAAAATTAGGTTCTTGAAAGAATGAGGTAAGGTTGGTGAGGGGGTGTTCAGGACTGTGGGTCACACACTTTGTAGTAAATTCTTGCTTAGGGCAGAGTAGAGAGAGAAAAGGCATAGCCCCCATCTTGGAGGCTCCTATGGCACCGTGCCTACTCCAACCACTTTGACAGAGCAATGTTAACTCCTAAATGCTGCAAGCTTGCTTTCTTCTTTTATGTGAATTTCTTTGGCCTGCCTTTTCTTGGCCATGGGAAATTATTTCAGTGAAATTTTCCTGCAGGCTAAGTAGGAGCAGTTCATGGAACAATAGGCCCTGGACAAGCAGAGTGCAGAGAATGCTTAGAATTTAATGTGAGTTATTTTTGTGTCTATTCAAACCTGTGTCTCAGTGAAGTTCAAATTACCCGTTGGACAGGAGAAGGCTATCTGTTCATTTAAAGCCAGCATTCTTTGGTTCCATGAAGCCAAATTTAGGGTGGATTTTAAAAACTAAATAAACAATAGTCTCCCACTACATTAAAAATGGATGTGTCAGGTTTCTGTGTGCTTTAGCTTTTAAATAATCTCCATTTTTCCTTCTATAAGGGACCTTAAATATTTATGGCATGGCTGTCCATCTCAAGCATACCTGTTTTGCTAAAGGAAGACGCAGAAGTGGGGGCCTCCAGTCTTATAAATATTCTATGTGCGTCTTGTTGCTTTCAACAAATTAAAGTGGAGTGTGGAAATGTGCTTACTGGTAATGGTGTGATCATGAAAGAGGGAATGAAGACCATAATGGATAGAGATACTGTTCAGTGATATTTTATACAATGTAATAAAATATGATTTTTAAGTGTCTGGAGAGATAGACCAGCAGTTAAAGGCATTTACTGCACTTGCAGAGAACTGGGTTTGGTTCCCAGCACTCAGTTGATATTTCACAACTGTTCCAGGGGATCCGATGCCCTCTTCTGGCCTCTGCAGACACCACTCACTCACATGATACGCATACAAAAATACAGACAAACAAACATTCATGCAAATAAATAAGCCTGAAATTATTTTTAAAACAGCATCTGAAGAAACAATATTTTAAAATATTATAATAAATTAATTAATATAAATAAAATTTCATAGCAATGACCTAATCTTGACCACACTATTTGTGGGATTAACAGTACAAATATTGGGACCCAGTTTTGAGAATTCAGATTCATTTAGTTCCATAGGCCTTGGCCTATGGGAGTGCATGGGTTTATGTATGTTGCTGTGTGCATGTGTACGTATCTGTGGAAAATAACACAAGTCATTCTAAAGTTGATCCAAGGACAGTTCTATTACAACTCATTAAATTTCCTTTAAAACTTTATTGTTCAGGGCCAGTGAGATGGCTTAGGTTAAGACACTGTTTCCAGGTCTGGTGCCCTGAATTCAATCCCCTGAACCTATATGGTATAGAAAATGAAATGACCTCAGCAAATTGTACTCTTACCTCTATAAATATACAATGGCAACACACACACACACACACACACACACACACACACACACCCCACAGGGAGACTTACACAATAAGTAAATAAACATAATAAAAAAACTATTTAAAAAATTTCTTGTTTAGGAACTCTATCCTCTGGGTCTCCTGTATGCAAGGTGTAGCAAGGATGCACTATTTATTTTATCCAAGGACACTTGGTAAGCCAGCAACAAGGCTTATTAATATAGTTATTACTTGAGTGTGAAGCTTGTTTTTACTTAACATAATTTCAAAACAAAACTTTTAAGTGGGTTAAGTAATAAATATTAAAAGTTTTAACATTATTCTGGCAAACATGATGGTAGACATAATTTATAGAATTTTTTTGCAAATGTGATAATGATATTATAATGTATACTTAAACTGACAGTCATCCTGTACTTACCACTCAGCCAAATGAAGAATAATATTCAGCTGTATTACATGGAGACAAGTATGATAAAAGTGTATTTATTTGATTTGAAGACAGTTGTGATAAATCAAACAGTTCAGAATCTCAGTTCTACCATTAGCAATGTGTTTTTGCAAACCTGAAGCTTATTAGCCTATGAGGCTTTAAGACTTCAAGGAGCTAGTGTGTGAGAATACTTCACAAACAGCAAGTGGTGCCGTTTCCTTGTTTGTTCTGAATTTAAGCAGTGATTTTCATTGGGAAGGTAATGCATATTATAATGTTGGTGATATGTTGAGTCAGTGGATTCAGATATTTTCAGATTTCTGTTTTAACACCCCAAAGTTTCAAAAGATAATACAATCCCTGTAATCTTCTAACAGAGGGAATTATTAGATCTGGCCTCCTAAAATATGATTGGTTTTTTTTTTTTTTTTTTTCAAGAAACTGGGTTTCTTCAGATGTATTAGAAACTTGACATGGCTAACACAGACTAGAATCTTTTAACCACTTATTTTTTTAAGCTTTTAACTATCTCTTTTCTAACCAGTACTCTACTGCAGAAATAAATCCTGATGTTTAAGTCTGCCTAAACAACTCTCACCATCACAGTTAATATAGGTTTTCTTCTGTGAGGTTTGGCCAGTGTTTCTTCTCAAAAGTTAGGTATTTGTCTAGTAGTTGATTCTACCATAATGATAAATTGTAATGTTTTAAAAAAATCACTTTGTATCATATTAAGAACATAGGGACAATCAGATTTTCATACAATTTCTAATTGTGTAGTTTATCCTGCTTCAGACACTCACTGTTAACATTTCTCTCAAATCTCTCTTCTTGTCTTTCCTCACCTGCCTCCCACTCCTTCCTCTCTCACCATTTCTCAATCTCTCTCTCTCTCTCTCTCTCTCTCTCTCTTCCCCTCCCTTTCCTTGATTGCTTCCTTGTTTTTACTAAGAGACACTGTGTGGTGTCAGGCAATATGCAGGCTGTAACACTGAGTAGCTTAGAGGACAGACACAGTCCTCGCTTATGTAGAATTACACTCCAGGGATGGAGACAGGTGAATGTTTACACACACACGCACACACACACATGCACACACACACACACACACACACATACACACACACACATGCACACACACACACACTCACATATACACATACATGCACCCATTCTAAGGACTCTGAAGCAATTAGAAGGTACTGTGCAGGGGAAACAAGAGGTCACATGAGTGGAATCACTGCCCTGATTATAATGCAGGAGGCTCATTGATAAGTAAGTTATTAATACAGCCAGCACCTTGGCAACAAAGAAAAAGTGTTTTGTGTCCTGTACTTGCTATCTTTCTCGTTTACCTCTATATTTTTACTTACCCTTTTCAGTTACCCCTGCTTTTCTATTTGAAGCCTATGCTTCCCCTCATAAATTGTCTCAAAAGATAGGGTTTAAGGTTTTGATGTTAACTCTCAGCTGGCCTTTTTCAGAGACAGTGTTTTTATTTTTAACATTCTTTTATAAAAATTAAGCATTAGAATTACAGTGATCCAGGCCCAGGAGAGATAGCTTAGTGGTAAAGAGTATGTACTACTGTTGCAGAGGAAGTCCCCATAATCTTTCTTGGGGTGTCTACAACTGCCTGGGACTCCAGCTCCAGGGCATCCAACACGATCGTCTCGACTTAATGTGCATATAACCACCTACATGTGCATATTTAATTTTTAAAAATATTTATTTTACTTTACAGTTTCTGTGTATATGTGCCTGAGTGTGTGTGTGTGTGTGTGTGTGTGTGTGTGTGTGTGTGTGTGTGTGTGTGTGTGTGTTGCGATGCCTGAAAAGGCTTGTGGAGATGATAGGAGGTAATCCCATAACTTGGAACTGAAGTTCAAGATAGTTGTGTGAAATTCCATACAGACAGCGGAAACTGAACTCAGCCCTCACAAGAGCAGCAAGTGCAATTTACCTACAGAATCATCTCTCCAGCCCCAAATTATATCTTAAAATAAAACAAAATCTAGGCATTTGATTAGTGGTGATAATTATGCTCATTCAGTACATTAAAGCATGCTACATATTTGGAATTTTAACTGGCAAAAGGACTAAGTGGGACCTGGGGAGGCTCCTGACATTCATGACTATAGCTTCATCTACTCTGGTGAGGAGCCTGAAATCAGCTCTGGGTCCCTGATTGTTTTTACAAGATTACAATAAACATCTTAAATTCTAGGTTTACAATAAAGAAAATCTGTAGTCCAGATTGGCACACTTCATTCCTAAGCCTTGTCCTGGAAGACATCCCCAAGTTGCTTCAATCTAGAACTGTTCTCTCAAGCTGCTTTCTCACACTGCTGCTTTCTGCCTCTTTCTCTCTACGCAAAGTATTTCAACATTAGCAAAAACTATCTACAACAGTCCTCCAAAATGACACAGGTTAGCATAAGGCAATAATGACTCCTGGCTATAGTTTGTATTGATTCAGATTTATTTTCATATTTTCCAAGATTAAAAAAAGCAGGTATTCTCAGTGTTCACATTGATAAAGCAATATTTTGTTCTTGGAAAACACTTTACTTGAAACCTCAGAAAGGGCTGCCTTTCCATATAATTTTCCTCATTATATAAAAAATGTAACGTGTTGGTCATATTCTTTACCTAAAAATATTTGTGGACTTTATAAATCCCTAGGTTACTTATGGGAAGACATAGAACTGTGGGTGTGGGTCTTAGCTCCACAAAATATTTGACATGGGTTAGCTCACCAGACTGTAAGATCTGTTTCAGTCACTGTGTCATTTAAATGTCACTAAACTGTTTACGCAATCCTGATACATTTTTGCAGGGAACATGCTGCTAAGATCAGACTCTATATGTTCCATTCAGCCCCAAGCAGATTTTTATGACAAGGTAATAAACCCCTGGAGACAGGTTTATAATGGAAAATGCAACTTGACCCCAGCTAGAGGAGCCCAAACGCACCTTACAAAAGGCTCATTTCTCCACCATACAAATCCCTTTCTCCCAGGGGTGGTGTCACCGGGAAAGGTGTACAATAATAGTTGTATTTACCATAAATGCCTAACATACTTTATGATGATTTGATTGTATTAAAAATTTCACCTTATAGATTTTAATAAAACTGCCTGCGGGCAACATTATTGCAGTTGGATTTGTTTTCCTTTGCCCACTGCTCTTGGTGGAAAGAAGTGAGCAACCCCTATAAAAGGCTTTACTTTTTAGTACCTGGTTAATAAAAAGTAATTTCCTCTTCTTTGGACCTGTTCATGAAGCTGAAAAATGACTCCGTAGGTCAGTGGTGTGTGGCAAAGCTAATTTTTATAAGCTTTTTATCAGGTGGTACTTAACCAAACAATAAGGGGACACTGAATACTCTATCATACCAAATATACTAGGCAGAGTATAATCCCCAGTTGGCACAGAGGAAATCATGAAACATTTTGTTCTTGTTGATTTCGAGTATGACAAAACCTTCTGAAATATGAGAAATTAAAGCACATGAACATTTCTAGCGACATTTATATTTATAAGTTTTGATAGAAATGATACTCGTTATTTAGAACACAATAAAATGTAACTTCCATTTGTTGTTGACGAGGGTGCCCCATTGGAATCAGTGTGTGCGTGAGGTAACGCACATCACTGCAACAGGGAGAGTGGGTGTCATTCACAGATGTGCAAGTCTTAGCAAGCTCCTTTCCCTAAGCATCCCATTACCAAGGAGAGTTAGGCGAACATGCTAATCCTGAAAACTCAGGTATCTTCCCTTGAGGTTTATTGACCTGTTTGCTGGGTGCCTTGAAGAACAAAACAGAATTTACACACCCTTCCTATTTCTGATGTTGACAGACCAACCTCCAGGACTGGAACTGGGAGCAAGGCTGCATCAAGTGCCAGAGTACCTAGGTAGCTGGCCACTTTGCTCCCAGCCAGCACACAGATATTTCTTTCTCTGCTGCCTGGATAATTGCAAGTATGGAGAATGTGAATATATATATATATATATATATATATATATATATATATATATATATATATATATATATATATAAAAGGTCCCAGATCACAGGTAATAGGTTCTCTTCCTACTGTCTTTTTAAAAGGTACCGCAAGCATTCACAGAGGCTTTGTTCCATCCAGAGCTCCCAGGAACACCTTAGGAATTTGGAAAGTTGATAATTGAGCATGAAGAATGGTATGAGATTGAAGAAGGAAACCTTGTCTTAGTTGAAGTTGGAGTGGGTAACAATTATAAGGTCTTTGAAGGGAATAGCCAAAACTCTTCCCCCCCCTTTTATTTCAGTTTTAGTTTTAAGAGGCTAAGACCTGCACTGTATAGATGTGGGAGGGACTTCTGCATTCTCCAGTTAGAAATATATAAAATCACCTACAGCTTTGTTCTTGGTTATGGTAGCAATAGACAAAGAGAGGGACATACCCTACTTCTGACCCAGAAGATGGGTATTACGGAGGGATGTGGATTCAGAGAGCCATGGTGCTGGAGAAACTGTGGATGTGCAAAACCCACCCTCCCCTCAGAAGGCTACTTAGTTTCCATGTAAAGTTAGACAGGTGATAATTCTCTGAACACCTGTCTAGTAACCGAATCCGAATGGCAACTGTAAGAGTAGCAAGAGTGTAACAAGCAGATTATGACATGGGCGGGACGCTGACAGGCAACAGGGAAAATGGAAAGCCTCGCTAAGATTTGAGAAAGAAATTATGAGTCATGTTGCAAAGATGGAGTTGAACAAAGACTCCACTCACTGATGACTGAGGAAGAGCAAGAAGTACAAGGGAAGCCATTCATTCCAGGCCTGGGAAAGGAAGGAAGCTCATCGCTGATGATGCTTCTCACGAACCAAAGATTATGTTGTCCAAACAAAGTCGGCATTACCTTCTAGGTGTTCTTTTTCCTGGAGTAGTGGAGCTGTCAGTTCATATAGTAGTGTATCAGTGCTTAGGGCAAGTTATCAGGTTTTGAAGAAGCACAACTCCAACGGAGCATCCTCAAGATGATTCGCAATCCCAGTTGCTCCAAACTCTAAAGTATAATGAATGCCAATAGGAGATCCAATATAGAAAATTCAATACCTGGAGTAAGAATACAGGTGCACTAAAATATCATATAAATCACCTTCAAGCTTTATATACAAATTACATATAAAATACAAATGAATTTCATGATTATGTGTGGGCCTCATCATCATGCTATCTCAATATGCAAATATTCTAAAAGATGAAAGCAAAATTTGAAATCTGGAATATATCTAAGCATGTCAGATGAAAACTTTATGTGGCTATGCCCAACCACATGCATAGTTTACATAAGCTAGGCTCACATACATTTGTTGTGGTATGAAAATTATGGAGAACTTTCAGCACAATATGTTTTTTTCTGGAGTCTTAAAGGACACACAGCAAAGACATTATGGAGAATATCAGAGACATACCTCTTGAAAACTCTGTAAAACTGTATTTGTGTGAAGTATTGAATGTTTAAGATGTGCAAGGTTTGTCATAGCACCCTAATAGGAAACTGAATGACATGTTGATCCCCAGAGCTCTGTGAAACTCACGGGACGTCGGCTTCTCCTGAGCTGTGCATTTCTCCTGAGGATCCCTTCTGCACTTAATCAGTTTTACAGAATTCTAGGGCATATGTCTAACTATGTGGACACCTAACTAGGGAGGAGAGGAAGGACAAGCTGTACTAAGGTTTGGGAGCTATGTTCAATGAGAGCACTCTGTAACTGAGGGCTTTAATCTTGAATATTTTACTTACTGTCCTCAAATTAATATTA
Organism: Uromys caudimaculatus; assembly: GCA_028551405.1. Classification (NCBI taxonomy): domain Eukaryota; kingdom Metazoa; phylum Chordata; class Mammalia; order Rodentia; family Muridae; genus Uromys; species Uromys caudimaculatus. The sequence goes on along the minus strand of CM052705.1, from coordinate 44,787,865 downwards.
CCCTTATTTATTGATTCATTGACTGTGCCGCTGGTGGAGAAGGTGGGCTTGATTCTTTACTTGTATCTGTGTTATGAGTGACAGAGTTAGGATCTAATGGAGGGATTAAGTTGGAGAATGATCCTAATGCCTCAAGCAAGAACTTATATACTGTTTATATATTTTTCCTAAAATTGTCTGATCAATTTATTTGTCAAATGTTCTCTTGAGAAATAAAATATCTAGACATTATTAAGCCCCAACGTTTCACTAAATTCTGTGATAGAGCTAAAAGAGTAGATTCCATAGATAAGCAAGACTTTCCCATTCTTCTGTTCCTAAGGGTCTCTCAGCCTAATCAGAAATACTACAGGTAAGCAGGTTATATTGATATTATGTAGCAGGCAAAACAAAACAGATTCAAATTATCCTAAACAGAAACCTGCTCAGGATGGAGAGTTGAGAGAAAGATTCATTTTAAAATACTTTGCATTTATTCATTGAGAACGTCCTATTTGTACACGTTTTGATCACATACACCCCGAATTCTTGCCCTGCCATTTCTCCAGCCACTCCGCACCATCTCCTCCCACTCATTCTTTGTTCTTTAAACCTGTTGAGTTCGATAAGTAGTTCCTGGATGTGCATGGGCTTAGCGCCATCCGCTGGAGCACTGTGCTCCAATCAGAATGATGTAGACAAAAGGGAACCATCTTTCACTGTTGTGAGAATCTAAGTTAGTGTAGCCACTATGGAAATCAGCATGAAGGTTCCCCATAACACTATAAATAGCACTACCATAGGACCCAGCTGTACCACTTGTGGGCATATACCTAAATGATTTTATATGTTCCTGCAGAAATACCAACTCATCTGTATTTGTTGCTGCTTTACTCCCAAAGGCTAGGAAATGGAACCAAACCAGATAACTATCAAGTAATGAATAAATAATAAAAATGTACATTTACACAACAGAACTCTATTCATCTATAGAGAGTAATGAGATTTGTAAATACATGGGTGGAACTAGAGATACTCATAGTGGACGAGGTAACCTGAGCCCAGAAGACAAATGTTGCATCTTCTCTCTCATGTATAGATGTTAGCTTTGGACCTTTAGACTTGTATGTTTAACTTGGGGTTCCTGGGGAAGCTCTATATACTGGTTAATTTTTTTAACAACTTGATACAAATTAGAGTCATCCTGGAGGAAGTAACTTAAGCTGGGGAGTTTCTGCATCAGATTGGCCTATGAATATGTCTGTGGGGTATTTTCTTCTTTAATAATTGATGTGGCCCAGCCCTGCCTACTGTGGACAGTGATAATCCTGGGGAGGTGGCTCTTGGTTGTAGCCGAGGAGGAAGGCAACGCTCTAGGAGGACCAGCAGTCTCAATTAACCTGGACTTCCGAAATCTCTCAGACCATGAATCACCAACCAGGCAGCATATACCAGTTGATATGAGGCCCCCAACACATAGACAGCAGAGGACTGCCGGGTCTGGGTTCAGTCAGAGAAGATGCACCTAACCTCAAGATCCTGGAGGCCACAGGGAGTTTAGAGGTCTGGTGGGGAGGGTGGTGGGGGGTGGGGACATCCTTGTGGAGACAGGGGGCAGGGAGGAGGTATGGGAGATGGAACAGTCGGAGGGTGGATGGGGTGGGGGGGGGGAATCTGAAGTGTAAAAAAAAAAAAAAAGGGAAAAATAATTTAAAAAGGAAAGCAGACCAAGCATGCAATAGAGAGCAAAGGCAGTAAGCAGAGTTCTTCATGGTTCCTGCTTCAGTTCCTGCCTCTGGTTTCCTGTCTTGACTTCCCTTGTTGGTCTGTGAAGTGTAAGATGAAGTAAAACCTTTCTTCTTTAAGTTGTTTTATCCTGCTCACTACCTCTGAAAGCAAACAAGAATACTGTGAACTAGAAAGGGGACACTAGGTGTGGACTTTAAGGGATGGAGGAAATAGAAAGTAGAAGGTATGGAGAGAGAAAGAGAGAGAGAGAGAGAGAGAGAGAGAGAGAGAGAGAGAGAGAAATCAGTGAGTGAGAAGAGAGACAGGATACCAGAAAACATTGCTTAGACAAGAGACAAGGAAAGGCTAGGGGTGGAAATGAATCCCAGGCAGGTGGAGGAAGAGTCTGGACTAGGAAAGAGGTGGGAAACAGCACTGTGGAATAAGAGGACAGTGTGGTGAGTAGAGATAGCTTGAATTCTCAGCACAAACTCCGAAATCGGCTTGGGTGGAGGATGAGCTGGACTGGAGAAGGGCCAGTTCGTTGAGAGTTTCGATGTGAAGCACACACCTTTAAATGACATTTTCTGTGAACGCACAGGGATGCCATCAGCAGCATTCAGATACTGTTCAGCACGGTAAGGGTAAGAGTGTTAGTTTAGAGAGCATACTCTCCTGTTGTAGCGCTATGAATAGCAAATCCAGGCACGACAAGCTGTTTAATATCGTGTGTTTCTGATGCATGGACTGGAATTTGTACTTTGCACACACAACAGATAGGCTATTCAATGCCCTCCTCAGTAAAGCTGCTCTTCCAAGAATAAAGTTAATAAAAAGTCATATATGTTATTTTACTCTTTAGAGGGAAAATTCAGGGTATAGCAAGTCTAAAGACATCTACAGGAAATCTGACATTTTAAACAGAGTGATTATGTAAAATGCTGGCTTGTGGCTTTAGCAAATACAAACAGGATTTCATAGATGCTCGTCAGCAGAGTTGCCCCTTGAAGTCGTTGCTTCATAGTAAATTAGTGGATTGGGGAAATACGTTTATATTTCAATTCCTATTTTACATAGGATTTCACTTTGAGAAGTAGATAGAATTTTTTTTTTTATTTACGAGTTTGGAGCAGTAAATGATATTGAAACTATGTACATACACATTTCAAATTCCCACTCAAGTGTATAAACAGAGTGAGCTATATACTTATATTGTAAGACATTGATACATTTGTAATCTTATTTAAATGAAAAGCATATCCAACATAGTAAAGACATTAAATGAGTTTTCTGGTAAAAGGTTAATATGGCTATAGATTGCCAAGTAAACTCTTATGATTTCATCAGTAATAATTCATTGACAGAAGGAAGAACAGATTTAGTCATTTTAACATTCTGTATGTTCCCACAGTTCCTTTTATCATAAAATTTAAACGTCTATTATATGTGTGGTTTGGGCAGGTGCACAGTGCTATGGCTAACATTGTTGAGTTAATTGTACTTTACTTTGCATGCTTGCAGTGAAGGTGCCAACTAGCAGTGCTCAATGACATAAATTACACACACAGCCTTGCTTGAAGGTCTGATTCTGGAACTTCCCCAGCTCTCTGAAATAGCTGCTTCAGGCTTGTTCTCACTCTGATTCTCACCTACCCATACATTAGCGTACTTCCAGTTTGCCAGCTCCTCCTCTATCATGTTTAATTGTCACCATTGATTCCTGTTTGGGGTCTTTCCATAGATATTTCTTCTCAGACATACCCCCCATGTTCTCAAAGGAAAATTAGAATTCAAGTGACTAGGACACCCTGATCTTTCCTCTCCTCCCCACATTGGCATCCCTAGCCATCTTCTTGGAAACACAATATCTGGTTTCTTTGGGTATCTCCCTAGAACATTAATGGAAGTTTTAGGACTGAAAGAAGTAAGAAAAAAATTGAAATTGCCAAACACTTATTCATGTGAGAAAAAATAGAGAAAGACATATGGCAAAATTGCTTGCATATACACACTGGAATTGTTCATTTATGATTTCAAAAGTAATGTAATCCCACCTCCAAATTTAATTCCTGAACTAAAGCATTTTTTTCTTTAGCCCTTTAACTTTGGGTATAAGCAGAAAACAGAAGAGCCATTGCATTGAGTTGGACACTGCCCAATTGTCCGTGGATAATTTGCATAGTGTATACTTCAAGTTTGGTCAAACACAGGTGATTAGCCTACTCGTGTGCTATGACAGAGTCCAAGTCACTTACCTCTCCTCTTCAGGGCTTTCTCAGTTTTCATAAAAGCCACTCTCAGACAGTTGTAAATAAATTTTAAAATAGGAAATAGGAACATGATGATACCTAAAGATTTAGGAAATGGTTTTTAAGAAAATTTTCTTTAAAGTGCTGATAATTTTGCACCCTGACATAGCAAGAGGATCATTTTAATTGAAAACAATCATTTTTTCGGAGTTTGTGACTTGCAGTCTATAATTGTTAGCATATTGAACAAGATGCCTAATTTAGATCTAGAAATTCAACATATTATATATTACATTTCTCTTACGACTAAACGTTTTGATTCTTTGTCGTTCTCTGTTTATTTACAAGTCTATTAAATATCAAATTAAAGGGTGCTGGAAACATTGATCAGTGATAAAGAGTACTTTTTCCTCTGCAGATTACGTGGGTTTGGTTCCCAGCACCCTCATGACACCTCACAGCCACGTGTCCCCCAGTTCCAGGGGATGCAATGCCCTCTTCTGTACGAAGTCTGTACATAATGCACATGCATACACAAGCAGGCAAACATTCATATACACAAAATATTATTGCCTAAGTATTAAAAAGTAGAACCATATAAGCACATAACAATAAATTAATATCCATAATGTGCCTCCTAAATCAGTTACCCAAAAGTTCTTGCAACAAAAACATCAAGTAAATGTTGGACGAAAGAAATAATCTGGTTATATGCAATAAATGTAGTCATACAACTGTATTAACTAAGGCTGGAGATACAGTTAAGTAGCAGAGTACTTGCCTAAGCATGCAGCTGCGAGGCCCAGGGTTCATTCAATCCCTAGTACTGTGAGTAAGCAAATGTACAAACCACATACCTGTGAGTAGTTAAAGGTACGTCATTTTGTGTGGTCTCTTTACTCAAATATTTTAATCTTACTATATTTGGTTCTTTCTATATGTCCCAATGTCTAAGGTTGGGCGTGTGTTTATTCTTTTACTCTAGACCCCCTTTCTCTTTTTGTCTGTTGGATGCTCATCAGCTTTCCAAAACCTCTGGTTTAACTATTTGAATTCAATTTTTCCTTTGAAGAATCATTTCTACTCTGCCAAAGAAAGTTATACCTTGAGTATTCTCATAGTAGTAATTGTTCACCATGGCCAGATCACATTGCACTGAAACTTCCTCTCACCAGTGACACTCTAGAGATGTTATGGATAACAAAGTGAAGTGGTGTTTTGGAGAAATAAAGCAAGAGTGTCTAAATGACCATTAGGATCAGGATATTGGTGAGTTTGTGAGGGAAATTCTCTGACAAAATAAACAAACAACAAAGCTTCTTGCTGTGCATCCGCTCACAGTGTGTAGTTATCTGGGACATTACATGTCCTTAGGATCCTCAAAAACTGTCAAAGCATTTATGAACTCAGTGCTTATGCACTGGGATGTGCCTGCTGATAGTACAATAGTAAGTCTGCAAAACCATTCTGCAACTCAATGCAGAATGTGTTCCCAAGACCAGTAAGAAAGAGACAGCTGTTACCCCAGTTGTTAAAGGAAATCCAGTTGTGTTTCCTTCTGCCAATATTTCTAGGTTCTGTCTAGGTAGGATTGAGATTCTTTCAGACTGGAATACTTCTTTGGATACAGATAAAGAAAAGTCATAGAAAAGCAAATGCTTTGCAGCCTGACAGAGTGGATTTGAGTTCTGGCCGCTCTCAATTGCCAATGGACAAATCACTTAACCTTGTGATTTTTTATTCCTTTTATATTATTTTATATATGTGCTTTTATATTCCTTTTGTCTGATTGAGGAGATTAAAGGAGATGATATATGTAGAAGCAATAAAATTATACTCAGTACAATGCTGGCACTCAATGTGCATAAATTATTATTAGTTCACAAATATGATGCTAAATACATTATATCAAAATCAGTAAATATTGAAGACCCAGCCTTATTTTTTCCCATGGGATTATCAGATGCATGGGCCCAGCGTTTGTGTTCTTTTCTGTATAATCTATAGTTATTGAGTTACAGAGTCACGGTCAATCAGGTAGGCGTGAATGAATACTTAGACATTCTTTGCCGTATCCAAAGCAGTTATCATACAATTATACTCCCACTGCTCTTCTGGCATAAAAGTTTAATTACCTCCTGGGAGACTAGTTCATGTAAAGGAAGCACTGGGAAAAGCAAATATCTCCACCTAGTACTGTAAGTTCAGAAAAAAAAAAAATAACTGGTTTTTTAACATGGCAGTAACTCCTCGTATGACTAGCTGGGCTGGTCATGAGCCTTGACACTAATAGGCCATTTATGAAACTTACTACCCTGAGGTCATCCTATTGGAATGTCCTTAGTAGACATTACCATTGTTACAAAAAATAATTAGGAAGCCTTTTCTTGCTTGCACTGGTTCCTTTACATTGCTGTGCTTTTATGGATCTCACCTCTGGGATTGTAGATATGGATATTTACATATGATCCTAATAAAGTTGTAATTTCTAATTCAAGCTCTTGCTAAAAAGAAGCTAGCACAGATACAGATCACAGCTCCGAGAGAGGGACAGGCTGAAGCCAAAGAAAGAGCACCTGCTACACACAAAACGTTTCAGGTCGCAGCTTTGCGGAGATAATCATATCCATTTTTAGACTTCCACATTTTCATTAACTTCACATCCGCCATACGGACATAATTTTCAGCAGCATTATCAGCTTTTGCTTCCTACAGATTTCTAAAGTATCAGTGCTGGAATACCACTAGATTGAAAAAAAAAAAAGAATTCAAGAAAAAATTTTAAAGTTCTGTTGTGTCTTGAAAGCAAAGGAATTATAGCACAGGGCTGGAACTTTACCTACTTGTTAATTGGCAGGTTAAACTTTACGAATTTCTGGTACCCTGGTGATACATGACTATTAAAATTTGCAGGTGGTTCAAGGCGGAGAGATATACGTTCCTATACTAGTAATATATCATAAAACTGTGTATTTCATGTGCCTGTTGTGAAAATGGAGACTTTAATACTCTTGGACAATATAAGCTGATGAGGGAATCTTTATGGATCTCAAGTATGGGTCTCTTTTTCATAGAAATTGGGAAAGTATAATATTTATAGACAGAAGCATAAAAAAATAATTGGCCCAGTGTTACCTCTTTGAGACTAAGCGTTTAGTGACCATCTGCATATACCTTCTGACTCGCACAAACTGCCTTTTATAAACAGTGCTTCTGCCACATAAACTGCTGTAAATCTGACATTTTTATGCTTTCCTCAGAAGACAGAATTTGCTTAATTATACCTATGTCGTATTTAAATGTTAGCACATTTCCTTTTTGGAGTTTATCTTTTCATCAGGAAATGGAAATTCATACTGTGGCTAGTGGTGTGTACCACATAAGTAACTCAATTTAGTGGGAAAAAAGTGATATGATTGCCGCTCATTAGAAGCTGTATTTTCCTATGTTTTACAAGTGGTTTTCAGAAAAAAAAAAAAAACCTCTCTCAGATGTTGACAAAGTTACCCATCCCGCCTTCTGAGAAGTCACTCTTTGTAATTAGGGCTATGGCCAATTTTAATGTAGAGAGACATTAAAATCAATTAGTTTTAATTAAGAGTAGGAAAATAAATAATTGCTTTTTCTTTATAACTTTAAAATCAGCATTCTTTTTAGCTTTTTCCTTTATGGGAGAAAGCATCTATTCTCTTCGCTTAGCGTTAAGTAAGCTTAAAATAGGACCATTAAACACATTACAATTTTGCTTATTCTCTTGGTAACCATATGATGTTTTAGTGTGAAGGTAATATATCCATTTTACCTGTTGGTGAGAAAGTAAACAATCTTCAAATTCATTGCTTAATTTTCTTTTTAAATTGGCTGTCTGTAATGGGACTGAGGAAGCATCCAGGCTGTAGGAGCTCAGGAGCCAGGATGAAGAGGTGGAAGGACGGGCAACATGCCATGAGGAAGCTGAGGCCCTGGCCAGTGAGGCTGAGCACTGCTAGCAAGGAGTGAGTGAGTGGACCTGGGCAGACAGTGCTACTGTCTCCGTACAGACCCTCTCCGTACAGAAACACACAGAATTCAAAGTATCTTCCTGAGTGTTACAATTGTATACAAACACACACACACACACACACACACACACACACACACACACACACACACCACACACATCAGTATATATATGTCTGTTACTATGCATACAGATACACACCATTGAAACATATGTATGAATGTTACAATATAGCCAAACATGCATCATTTATAAATAAGTACACATCAATATTCACGTGTTTGTATTAATGTATAGTAATAGTAATATATACACATACTCTATATACATGTTATCCATGTGTTAGTACATTTATACATGTGTTACTACACATACATATACACACCATTTATGCAAACATACATTGTAGTATATATGTGCATATACACTATTTAAACACGTATTTAAATTAATATACATAGCATTTGCAGATATGTATCTATTAATAAACATATATACAGTATACACACATATGGGTTAAAATACATATACTCAACATTTGTACATATGGCCATGTTCACCATTTACACATTTATACATATGTTTCCATTAACATGCATGCCTATGCTATTTATCATAAATTCTAATATACATATATACATGGTATCTAAGGTATCATATTGTAACAAGGACTCATGAGTCAATTTATGACTTTTAAAATTTAATTTATCTTAAATATCTCATTTTCAGATGAGTGACATCTGTATACAATCCTGTATAGGAACGGTCTTTGAATGTTACCTCTACTTTACTTTCTTCTTTTTTATGAATTAATATTTTATTTAAACAATAAAATTAACAGCCAAATCAAATGAAAAATAAAGGTAAAGGATCTGCTTTCCCATCTACAATGATGGTGCTTGCATTGGGGTGAAAGTCCTCCGTGTCTGTAGCTTTTACTTTCTTCTTTAAGGATATATTGTTTCCGCAATTGCCAATTGCTCCTTAAAGAACTAATTTCAAAATTGTAGACAAAAAATATTGATTCATCAATGAATGACAGATTATTTTGCCTCATAAAATGCAACAGATTGGAAATAGAAATATTTATCAAGGTTCCCACCTGAGTTTTCCATAAAATATTCTTCGCAAAAATATTATCTTAGGAAAATGGAATAAATAATAAGCTCCACAAAAGACTCACAGTTTGGGTGAAGATAATGTGACAGTAATTTCATTTTTTAGATATTATGTTAAAAAAAAAAAAGAGTAACTGGCTTTAGAATATTATAATCCAGTCAAGGATCAGAGTATACTTTTGGGCCACCATTTCATGACAAATGGAAGGGCGCTTAGCTGCTGATCAAGGGAGCAGTCTGTAGTACAGGCTTGGCCCTCAGTGTTTCAGAGGTGCTAATAATAATCCAGCCTGAGTCGATATGTGTGAGCTGTGACGCCTTACCTTAGGGGATGATGCAGGCTGCACATACATCTTATGGGACCTCTTTTTTTCATATTGATCTTAGGCCTCTAGCTAAATAAAAAAATACTTAAAAATATGCAGTGTGTATATATCTTCCCATGCAAATGGCAAAGAGTATTCACTGCCTCAGTTTTACCAAGAACCTGCTAACCTAAATAGTCGGAAGAACAGGTGGACTGTCTGCCTGGCTACAGCAGGTGACAGGTAAGGGTTCCGAAAGGGAAGGTGTTGTGTCTTGCTGTATTAGAAATGATGGTGAGTCCTCCCACTGTGGTGTCTGGCTTTGTACTCCGTGCTTTAAAATCATGTATTTCCACCAATTACTCTTACAGGAATCTAATATCCTACTTTCTTAAAATTTAGGTTATGACCTCATATGGGTTGTGTATAGTTGAATGAAAAAATTGTCAAGACTAAAGCTTTCTGAGTCAACAACTAAAATTTTATTCATAACTTAATGCAGAGTGAATCCTAGGTGTTTCTTGCAGTGTTCGGCCAAGTCACACTGCACATCTGTACTGCAGACTTGGTTCAGAAAATGCAACATGATTGCACACTGCCATTGCACACCAACCAAAACCAGCAACACCACCTGCAACACTTGCTCCAAGTTAAGACAGTAGCAAATACAAATTACAAGGTGATTTTCTTTTTTACAGTGTATACTATTTACTACTTTTATAGAAAAAATAATGATTTGATTAAAGAAAAGACGCATTTTAATTTTATTTTGGGGTTAATTTTTTCTTTTATTGACAATAGCATTTTTTTCTCACATAATATATCCTGATATTCCTCCCACTTCCTCCCAACCTCCCCTCCAATCTGGAACTACTATATACAACCCCCTTCTCATTAGAAAACAAACAGGCTTCTGAGGATAATAGAAATATAATATAATAAGATACAATAAAAATAATACATTGGAATAGGGTAAAACAAACAAACAGAAGGAAAAGATCTCAAGAAAAGGCACAAGAAACAGATACAGCCACAGAGACCCATTGATTAGCACACACAGGAATCCCATAAATACCCTAAAATAGAAACAATAGTATATATGAAAAGGACCTGTAGGTTAAAAGAGAGAGTAAATATATATAAATAAAAATAAAATAATGTTTTTGAAAAGCCCTGATATAACATTATGATACAAGGAACCCCCAAAGGTGCCACTGTTGTTCATGTACTTCTGGGCATGAAGCCTGCCCTTAAGAGAAGTTGGTTCGGACTATTAGAAAACAGTAGCAACCTCCCTGCCAGTGTTGTATGTGGCTTTTAGCTCAGCTGCGCATGCTTCAGGAACTGGTCTCTCTCCTAGAATATTAGATATGTAACTGTGATAACTGAAAGGCTAGTAAATCCCTTCACACTAAGACCTCACAGGAGAGCCTGCAACTCAAGCAGAGGGACCAAAGGGAAGAAATTACCAGGAAATGAGTGATGTTTTAAAACTAAGTCACCATAGCCAAAATTCTGTGATAAAGATAATAAAAGGCTGAGACATTTGTGAGACATGGTTAATTGGCCTTTATGTTTTAAATGCATTTCAAGTGAAAATTGAAATGTATTTGTCCTAAGCAAAAATTTCTTTCATTTTTTGTTTTGTTAAAGGAAATATCTTACAAGTATTTAATATAATTCAGTGACAACATTGATCTTTATAGTACATGCTATCAATAAAAGAACAAAAAGGAAAATAATAACTTGTTTTCCTTGCTATCTTTGCCATGTCTTTCTCATTCTCCACTTTTTTTGTTTTCAATACAAAATTCATTTTAGTGTTCAAGAAACAGTTAATCTCAGTCAACTTCAATGTTGTATATGCCATTATGTATTTCTTATATTTTAAATTACACAATAGCATTATTATTTATATGTACCCGAAATGAAGGTTATTTGTGACAAATTACAAGTTAAAGAATGGCCCGTGAGATATATATATATATATATATTTGCATCTTGTTTTTTTATTTTACTTTATCTGCTCTTTATTGAATACATTAATGTTATAACTAACAGTATATTATATTAAAACATCATCATTTTCAGAAAGAAAGACTTTGTAAATGTAGGGAAAGATCTCTTGGGGAGGAAAACAAGGTAGCTAAGGAAAATGTGTATCTTACACAAAGACCAAATGGATATTAGCAAAAGCTGAACTCAGCATTCTCTTATGAGAGTCAATTGTTTCTTTAATCATTGTTACAAGAATGGAACAAATCAAAGAAAAACCTGTGTCAGCCAGTGTGGCTCTGTGTGAAATTCCAGAAGTCTTTTATTGCAGTTGTCCTCTTGGCTTTGATTGCTTCAGAGCCAACATGTAAGGGCAGTGCAGCCTGGGGATTAGGGCCCAAGAGATTTAAGGGGGCTGCTGGAGTAAAGGGGGTTACAGTTGCTAAATAGTAGTTTCCTTTTAAGGTAGAAATATCTCATTGTTTTCATATGTTGAATCTTCTTAAAATGGACCCAAGAAGAATTATGTGAATATCAGCCCAATAGGCATCCTAGTTGACAAGAAAACTTGCACTAAGCAACCAAGGATGGCAAGAGCCTTTCAACTGCACTTGGCAACGGCAGCCTATCAACTGAATCTGGCGACAGACAATGGCCTATCATCAACTGAGCATGGCAACCTCACACTTGAAATCCACAAGTCACATATAAATATTTGAAGCTGTTCCAGAATTAAAACTTGAAGTGATCTTGAAAAGGAACACAGTCACAAAATTTGAATGGATATGCATGCTAGAATATCTAACACCTCATAACTTTCTTGTGTAATAATGGTGGTGGTGAATATGCTAATCATTGATATAAGAAATGTGTTATTCAAAAAAACTCCTGTTATTTATTATTCATAAAGAAACCGAGTCTCAAAGAGGTTAGTAAGGACTCACTGTGCCCAGTGAAGTCACCTTAAGGTTGACATTTGAGGTTTGTGTCAGGTCGACTGTGTGTGGATGCCTTCAAGTGGATTAGTGTTTCTCACTTTGAGCACTGTCAGCATTCAGGATTTCCAAAGTGCAGGAAAAACTACGATCTATGCACTGCATATTGCTCCTGTTATTTCCTTAAGCTTTTAGTTAGAGAAGATGACAAATTACACTCTCCTTGGAATGAGTCTTTCAGAACATTAAGGAAGGTTGGGAATCAAAAGAAGCAAACAGTTCACCAGAACGCTATGACCTATTTTCTTTAATGAATCTTTTATTTTGCTAAGATCTTCTAAAATATTTCCATTTTTTATTGAAGTGTTCTGATTTCTATGTGAAATAGCTGCAAGGATATGCCAGTGGGTGTGTTAATTTAAAATTGCAAGCATACACCACTGCTTTAAAAGGTTTCTGAGACCTGTTTCCTGCACCGGGGAAGGAGACAGCCTCCAAATGATGATTGATGGTGAATCTTGGTACCTGCATGTTACAGCCTTGGACATAAGGCACCATGACAATAGACTATTCTGTAACAGTGAAACTTTCTGCTCTTGTACAGAATTCTTGGGACAGAGAAAAGGCCTTACTGAGATAAAGAAAACTCATAAACCATTGAGATTAGCTAAGTGGCTGCAGTTGTTTCGAAAACCAGGCAAGAACAGATGATTCTCGTCCTAAATGCATTTTCCTGTGCTTGAGACTCACACAGGATCTGATTACCTGAAATGATTTGTTTGTTTTCTAGACTGTAGACATGGAGTCTGAGTTTGGGGGGCCAGGACTAGGTATGCTTCATGCAGTTGCTGTGATTGCAGAAGTTGCAGACTTCTCTTTGGTTACCCTTTGTGATTTCCAGAGCTAATGGTATCAAAGCTTCGTGAGCTCACCTTATCTTTAAGAGGAAAGTGTGTGTAAAACATTTGGGGTTTAATATATAGGCCCTGACATAATCTAACAATAAACAGAGTATCTGCTTTGTTTATGGTTTGAGTTATAGCCTTGCATTGGCAATAGTTCAATTTCTGCTTGATAAAGACTGGTAATACTAATAACTCATAAAATTCATGCCCCAGGGTAAGTGAGCACTTCTCAGGGTGTTCACTGATTTACATTTTTTTTTTTAAAAAATGTTTTCACTGACTCCACAAATTGTTATTAAGTACCCATCCTCTGTAAATGTGCACATGATCTTGGAGACCCATGGATGAGAAGAAAGAGAAGGTTCCTGCTGGTTTAGATCTCAGGCATTAGATGGAGAGAGGTTAAATACCGGGTGAGTAATATAAATAAGAACATGTCAGCTAGTATGAGTACTCGGAAGACAGACACATGGGATGGAGAAGGAAGCGTGCTTTCTGTTGAGTAGCCCAAGATGGCTGTCATAGGAAGATCACTGTAGCCAGAGCCCACAGCTAGTAAGAAGAGAGATTGACAATGAGGATGTGGATACATGTGAAGCAGATCACCTAGACCTAGACCTTGGTTTGTCTTCTCTTTCTATTCTAAATTCCTCTCTGTCCTCAGTTTCCACATGCCCTTCCACATCAACTGCATTTTGAATGAAATCTTTGCAATTAGGCAACTATATGAAGGTTTGCTTCAGCTACTTGATGAGCTGATCATAGTTCATATTTAGAATAATTTCACTAAACAATTTCATTTGAAACTTGTTACTTAAGAAACAATGTAAATTTCAAAACGATTTCTTCCTAATCGTTGATCTTAAAAACGTGCATTAAAATGAGAAATTATCACATTTCTTTCAAAGACTAAGAAAGAAGAAAGAAAAAAAACCCTTTTTCCTTGTTAGCAGAGAGGCAGAACAGCAGTAGCAGGGAAGAAAGTGAGAGAGGAGGGAGGAGGAAGGCAGATAGAGAAATAGAGAGATGGAGAGACTGAGAGGCAGAGAAGGCAAGAGAGAGAGAGAGAGAGAGAGGAGATGCAGAGAGCAAGAGGGTGGACAGAATAATTTTTAGGTCTGGAAATGTACAGGGCCTCTTCCCCCGTGAAGTAGCTTGGAAACCAGGAGACCAATTGAGACATCTGTAGAGTGAAACTCGGGTGTAATTTCCCTAGTGATTTCTTCACTGAGTTCTTGATAGTTCAGCTTCATGGGTGAGAGTGCTTACCTCACAAGTAAGCAGTTAGCTCCCAAAGAACAGACTCTTAACCCTAGCTTGCTGCTTGATTAGATGCAGGGTGAATGCACAAGATTAATGAGGGCCCTGAGTGAAAACAGCCTCCTGTGAGGACAACACTAAATCTTGAAAGGCTGGCTACTGTTGTTTTCGGAGATTGAGTCTTCCTAAGCCTAGAGCCTCGCAGAGATTCTGCTCTTTGTGGCTCCTGATCTAGGCCTATCGTCAATACTTTAGCTCTGCTTCCTGTGACTGACAGCATGCCTTTATCTGTTTGTCTCTATTTTTAGTGGCTACTGATATCTGTGTTTCTTCTCGCCGTATCTAAATGTAGACATCATTTTTCTTCTTACTCTGCTCACTTTTCCACGTTCTCACATCTGTGAGTTAATGTTTCATTTAGATTTTTCTCCCTTCACAAGATGGCGAACTCTTTGTATTCTTATCAGTTTTCCTATGTTGCTTAGGATTTTTTTCTTTGTTTGCTTGATTGATTTTTGTTTTGTTTTTCTAATCCTGCACTACTTGAGGAAAGGAACTGTGGGTTGTGATCTTTGTGGAGAAAGGCTAGAAAAATAAGCTATTGGGAAATAAATAGCAGCTAGCAAAGTTTTAGTGACAGGAGATGGTGCTGGCCAGTCAGATAGGCCGGATGGACAAGGAGTATACAAATTATACATATAAGTAAATAAGAATACACATCAGAAAAATAAGAGTTTCTTTGCTCTGCCCAGTTTTTATCAATGGGCTTCTAATGGTGGTCTCCAAAGAGCACTCTGGCAAGCAAGAATGAAACATTGATTTAATAGAACAGAATCTTCAAAGGAGCAAGAAATCAGGCCTGTGGGTAAAGAAAGCAGAAGTCTGGCAATAGGTCATGGGAAAGGAAGGGATCCCTGTGGGGTTTGGACTTGAGGAGAGATTGAAGTAGCAGTGGGCCACAGTCCAAGCTGCCATTAGCTTGAAAAGAAAGGAAGAAAAGGAAGCACACACACAAACACACACACACACACACACACACACACACACACACACACACACACACGCACACACACACAGACCTTAGAATGGAGTAGCACAAAGGTTAATTTTCACCTCTCCCTACTCATTTCCTATCGTACATTTATGATCATAATTTCTCTGTTTCTCCACAGCCCTAAGCTTGAGGATGGAGTTTGGAGGTTAGCCCTTGGATATGGCCCGTAAATGTTACGTGGGAACACGTGTGTGGAACTCAAAGCTCCGAAGAGCAGTGTCTAGTAGAAGTCATTTTATTATATATAGATAGATTTTGGTGAGAGAATTTCGTTTTTTATATTCTAGTAACCTGGAACAATGCAGTATATTTAGAATATGCATATTTTCTTTTCATTTAAACTATACTGAGCATGTGTATGCTTGTGTATTCATGTGGGTACAGGTAAAAATGTGGACATATCGATGTGGAGGATGGGGTCCTTGGGATTGATTCCTCAGGCACTGTTTAACTCCTCCCCTCCCCTCCCCTCCCCTCCCCTCCCCTCCCCTCCCCTCCCCTCTCCTCTCCTCACTTCTTCTCCCTTATTCTACACTACCTGACACACTCTTCCTCCTTCCCTGTCTTCCTTTCATTTTAGGACAGTATTTTTTTTCTCTGGCCTATAACTCACCAAGTAGCCTGGGCTAGCTAAGAATCCCAAGGGATTCTGTTTTCACCTTTTCAGCACTTGACTTTCTGCAAATTCCAGTTCTGAGGACTTCATTTAGGTCATTACAATCCCCTGACTTTTACACAGAATATTTTAATTGATATTTAAATTTTAATATCTCAGTATCCTTTTGCATAGTCAAATTTCAGTGAGTCCTGGTTTTCATTTTCTTCTAGAAATATATGTATGACACCTTTTTATACAATGACTAGTCATTCATTTTTTGGTATACATGTGGGGGGTGTCCTGATTATGTTTTTTTCTTGGACAACATTAAGAAAGTTTACACTCTAGAATCTACATATATGAAAAGAGTACATTTTTCTTAAAATATTGTAAGCTTCTTAAAGTTGTGCCTTAAATACCCTGGCCAGTATTTCATTTTTGTTAAATTTGTAAAAGTCTGCCCCCAAAATGTAATGTCTTTTAAAAGGCAATTGTTTGTTTATGGTTCTGCATTTTAACATGGCAGTGTGATTTTTCCCTCGTGGCTCTGCACCAAAGCTGGTGGCATGTACATGGTGGCCTCTAGTTCTCCAATGCCCTTCCCCTACTCCTTATCATTCATCATTCCTCATCATACAAAGAGAATGAGCCCTACAGCAGTGAAGGCAGAGGTTCTAGAAGGCTAAATGTGCCTAGTAATTTCACTCCAAATAAAAGTCCCACTTATACCATTCATGTGAGCCAAAGGATGTCACAGGCCAGATTCAAAGTGAGAGAGACAAGGCCACTCACTGGCCGGGGAGAACTGTGAACACTTACGGGGAGAGAAAGGAGCTTTTGTAGACTAGAGCACAGCTCTTTTATAAACACTTTTATAAATCCCTGAAGAGAATAAGAAAACTTAGTATCTTAGATATGAAGATTTTTGATACAGCCTTTCATAACCTATAAGTATCATGTGCTGGCTTTGTGTATACTTTATGGTGATTGCAATATGTGTTTGTGTTTTCTTAATATGGAGTTAATAATATTCTGTGCTTTAATTTTTTAATTTAATAATAAAAACTTCAATTCTCAGGTGAGTCAGCCAATTTCCAAATGATTATACTTTCTTGATAATCATTTTTTCTTTTATTCTGTAAAATTTTTTTTTCTCTGTGATATAGTTTTTTGAACCTGAAGATCACTGAATTTGGATTCAGATAGCAATCAGCTGCTTCCTTAATGTGGGCATTGGGCAATTTATTTACATTCTTTAGGTCTCATTTTCTTCATTTGTGCAATGAGAATAATTACACTTTTTCACCAGGTTGGCATGATAATTAAATGCAGTCGCTAGACACATCTCATCACAGTGACTGGAAAAATGCTCTGAAACATAGTTGATTTTCCATTCCTTTGCATTTTAAAAAATAGTAATTTTTTTTACAAAATATTTTTAAATGTTTTGGGAAATATGAACTTTTCAGTTTTGCATTTTATTATTGCGGTCATATCTTAAAATCACAAAAGTTATAATCCTCCTTTCTTATGTAAATATTTGTAAGAGAAAAATGAAGAGAAATTCAAAGGCTGACCTGAAAGTGAGAGGTTTTAGGTTTTGTTCATCTTGTTGATATGGAAGTTTTGCTTTTCAGAGTTCCTTTCCTCTCTCCCTTCCAATGACAGTGCCCTTAGAAGTGGAAAGCATGTGGCAGTTTTATTTTTCCTTCCTAGATATGTTTTTGCTATTTTTGTAATAAACCATCAAAAAAAAATCTTCTGAGATGTTTCCCCCTCCCTGAGTATTTAAGAATGAAGTGAAGCAATGGCAGCACATCTGATGGCTTTTATAATTCAGAGTGTTCGATTTTTGTGTCTTGGTTTCAAATTGCTTTTTCAGTATTCGTTTTGTAGCAACACTATTTCTGCTTTGTCTAAGGAAGTTCCTGAGAATATTTTTATGAGGAATTTTATCTCCAACTGTAGCAGTTCTTTTCTTGTCATAAGATAGTCTCATAAAGTTGAGCCTTGAGCTTCACTTGAATAATTTGGGCAAGAGATTGTAGACCAACTGCAGGATTGTGTACATAAATATATTTCAAGTTCTATTCAAGCAGAGAAATAGTTGTGAGATGCCAAGAGACATTACAATGGCTCTATTTTTGAAAGCTGGGCAGGAGCTAAGATTATTCACCAAATATTTGTGTAACTTTGAGGAAAAAAAAAGAAACCTTCAGAGCTGAAGAAGGTGTCTTTACCCTTTCTGCTCTCAGAGCCCAGCAGGCAGGTAAAGTGTTAGAGACTAGCAGCTTTCTCTTTTCCTTTGATGAAGGCTATCGATTGAATTTGGGGTTTTCAAAATATCAGCATGGCATATTTTGGCCATATAGTTGACACATGGCTACAGAGGAGGACCTCCCTTTTCCCAGTTAATGCTAAATTATTAGTACTTGGCAGAAAGTAGAAAGTACCATGTGGTTGTGTTTCTGCACAGTTAACATTGAAAAATTTCATTGTACATCACATTTGTAGAAAACATTGAAAAGAAATTGCTCCCTGGCAGGCTCTGTCAAGGTTTGTTTCTTTCTGGAATAGACTGCAAGTCTTTAAACACTATATTTGTTGTATCTTTGGGTATAGCTGAGATTGTCATATGCCTTAAAACAGTTCAGATTTAAATTAGACGAATTATATCCCATGTGATGAATTCAAACATAAACTTCTGTAGAGCTTGCTTGTGTTTTAAAATTGAGGAGGGGCCAACAACAGGAAAAAAATGTTTCCCTGTTTCCACGATGGAGTCGTTGCTGTCAGTGTTGAGACTCATCCATGTAGTAGCACAATGGTGTATAGAAAGACAGTTGCAGAACTGCAGACTCATTATTTCTATTCAGTTTTATATCTCATGTTTCTGTCAAATAAAATGGGTCTAATTATAAGCCACACATATCTGAATAAGGTGGGATAATTCTGGAGAAATGATTGGTATGCATCAAGAGTTTTACAATAGAAGTCTTGGTGTTGTATATATATTACCTTTCACATGGGGATTTCTGAAGTTAACTATTATGCAGAACTCATTTGTCATTCTTTTTTTCCTCTAAAGGTCAGTGTTTGACAAGTATATTTCTTCATAAGTGGAAATTACACATATGTTAGTCCAACTTTTAAATATTAACAAGAAGCAGAGAAACCGGAGTATCATACACCCAATTACAATGTTGCCATTCTCTGTGTGTATCTACATAATTTATGCTTGATTGGACATAAAGTATTTATGATCCTTGGGTGTATTGAATTCGACCATAATCTGCATGTTCACTTATCCTATAGGAATATACTAAAAGCAACGTGATATTTTCATTACCATCTTTCCAAATAGAAAATTGCCACTTTAGGCACAAAATAACAAAGTTTAGTAACCTTTACATACACAGTCTTGAAATTCAGTTTATTTACCCTCTCATCCTTCTTCTAGTCCAGTTGTATACTTTATGAATCCACAAATGATTGCCTCTATTGAAAAGTTTGTGTTATTCAAGATGACTTGTAAAGTTTACTCAATCGTCCCTACCAAGGGAAACAGGAAATTCCAGAGAACACTAGACTCAGAAAACCTATAAAATCTGAGTGAACAGACCATTATTTCTGGAGACATTTCACATAACACTTTGGGAAGCAATGACTAATTAGTTTTTGGTCTTAACAATAGCACTTTCAGGACTGTTTCCCCTCCCTTTTATAGCTTTCATATTAGGAAAAGAAGGAAAGTACCTCTCAGTGATGAAATATTGGCAGCATAGGCACCTGCTTCTCTGTAGGGGCTCAACTCTTTGATCTTTCATACAATTACCTTTACTCCTGGCTGACATTAGTTGGCTGGAGAGTAACAACCAATTGTTGCAGGCAGGAACATCCTAATATGCTATGCCTTTAATGACTGACTTATTGTTTCAAATTGAAGGCTCAGTTCTTCCTATTTCAGAATTCATGATGCAAATTGAATCGTTAAAGAAACATGGGACCTTACTCATACCCAGAATCCCATCTTATTCACAGAAGCTCCTTGTTGAGCCTTTCCAGAGAATACTAAATCATAATAGAACAATATGTACTCTATGTTCTTTAAACGTGAATGTTTGCATGTTAAGTCTTCTTGCTTGCTTTATTTATTTGCTTTATTACCTACTAACTTGCTCTTGCTTTTGGAATTTGACTTTTTTATATCTACTAGTGTGGGCCACCTCACCTGATTCTCTTTTCTTCTTCCATCCTACAATTAACCTATCACCAAGTCTGTGTGCTCAAACTCAGCTAGCACCCACCGGGCTCTGATATTGCTGGATTGCTGCTAGACTCTAGTTTATCTCATATTTGTAAACTTTCTCTCTTACCCAGCCTTCCCCATTTCTCCCTCCTTCTGTCCCTCCTTCCCTCCCTCCCTCCCTTCCTTCCTCTTTCTCTCTTTTCTCCCTCCCTCTTGCTTTTCTTTCTTCCTTCCCTTTTTCTCTCTGTTCCTCCCCTCCCTCCATTTTGATCTCTCTCCCTCCTTCCCTCTTTCTCTCCCTCTCCCTCCTTCACTCCCTTCCTCCCTCCTTCTTTCTCTCCTTCCTTCTCTCCCTCACTTCCTCCCTCTTTTTCTCCCTCCCTCTCCCCCTCTTTTGCATCTCTCTCTCTCTCTCTCTCTCTCTCTCTCTCTCTCTCTCTCTCTCTCTCTCTCTCCCTCTCTCCCTCTCTTTCCCTCTTTCTCTCCCTCCCTTCCTCCCTCCCTCCCTCCTTCCCTCCCTCCTTCTTTCTCTCCTTTCTTCTCTTCCTCTTGGTCTTCCTCCCTCACTTCCTCCCTCTTTTTCTCCCTCCCTCTCCCCCTCTTTTGCATCTCTCTCTCTCTCTTTCTCTCCCTCTCTCCCTCTTTCCCTCTCTCCCTCTCTTTCCCTCTTTCTCTCCCTCATTCCCTTCAGATTTTGTAAGTGTGTGAAAATGGATAGAGTGCAGTACAAAAGTTCTCTGGAAATGATTCCTTTTTTTTTTTATGGCTGAATTTTATTACCAGTTTCCCATCTTTTCTCCTTTCCTATTTGAACAAAGATATGACTATTTTGATTCTTGCTCTTGTCTTTGACTAATTAAGATGAATTTTGTAAATAAAAACACACAGTATTTATCTTTCTGTGATTTTTTAATTTTACTTTAGGTATTGCTGTGTTTTCCATGTTGTTTGTTGCCTGTGGCAGGATTTTCTAAAAGCTGAGTTAATTCCTTTGCATGTAGAAACCACATTTCAAATCTGTTCATATGTCAGTGGACATTTGGATTCTTAATTCTTTTAGTTAAATGCTCACACATGGATTTTCTGAGTCTTTTGATAAATTTTAAGAAAACTATAACATGTAACTGTGACAGTTGTTTTCCTTCCTGACAACAGTGTTCAGCAACCTGAGACACTTCTGTACATCAGAGAAAACAACAGTTTGAACAATGTAGCCCACAGAACAGAAAGATAGCATACTTGTAAAACCTATACTGGTAGATAAGAGGTTAATATCTCAAATATATAAGACTCTTTCATGATACAGTAGTAAAACAAAACAGCAACAACTGTAACAATTTAAAAAAGAACTTCTATAAACAGAAATGCCAAAGAGTAACAGTGTTTTAAAAAGATGCTCAGTGACACTTACAATCATGCAGATACAAATTACAAGTTGGTAGTCCTTCATATTTGTGGAATAACAGAAACAAAATGCAAGTATTTATAAGAACATGGAGTAATTGATGACCAGGTTCATTCCAAACTTTGACGGTAGACTGAGCACTGAGAAGCCACACCATGTCTATCCTCTATTCAGAATTCTTAGGACACTGTTTTCAACCTGTGAGTCACAGCTCTTTTGGTATTTGAATAACCCTTTTCATGGGGGTTGCCTGACACCATCAGAAAACGTAGATATTTACATGACTCATGACAGTAACAAAATTACAATTATGAAATAGCAATGAAAATAACCTTATGGTTGTGGTCACCACAACATAAGGAACATGGTTAAAGGTCACAGCATTAGGAAGGTTGAGAACCACTGCTCTAGGAGTTACCAATCTCCCTTAGAGCAAAGGCAGAAATAGCTCCTAGAGCCAACCAGATTCTCCGTGTGTCTGAACCCTGGTTCATAGCTAATACTGTTGTCATGCCAAAAATAGAGACCTAGGGCTTGCCTGGGCTTCCAGGACTTCAGGGCTTAACCTACCAGATGTTTCTGTGGCTTTATGCCACCTGTCTTTAGATATATACTCAATGATGTCCATATTTTTAAGGACTTCATGATACCTTGTATAAAATACCAAATTTTGCCCACCCACATTCCTGCTTAGTTTCTTCTGCTTTCTTCATAGCCCTTCTTAGAAACTCTTAAAGTATATATTTGTTTAGTTACTCACAGATTTTCCCCCTGTTAGCTCATGAGTGTCAGGGAGGCAGAGACATTGTTTTGGACCTAGTGCTAGAACATTGCCTGCTGAGAAGTAGGAATTCCCTAAGTACTTTGCATTGTCTAGAAAAAAATTAATGAATGGATGATTAAGAATCCCCCCATGCATTCTTCTTTATTGTTTAGCATGAAGTCTCAAAAATAAAGTTTTTAATGTCTTGTTAATTATAAATGTGTTACCATACATCTATTCGTTTTGTAGTAAAATTACTCTCCACCAGATACTGGGGCTTTTTTTAATGTCCTTTATTGCAGATGGCTAGGAAACATTTGGCAATGTGTGTGGATATGAATTTTAGACTTGTCTTTAGCCTGTAATGTTGGCAATGAAAGCAGAGAGGAATATGAATTATAAGACTTTGCTATAATGTTCCCATGTTGTTGCAAGTCAGTCAAAAATGGATGCAAAGTGAAATGTTTAAACTTGGTAGATAGATTAGACATCTCTTTGACCTGAATCATGGAATTCCTATGCTGTTTAGATACATTTCCAGTTGAGTCAGATGGCTGATGCATAATATAAAATCTTCTTGAGAGACTGGATTCTTTTTCATTTTTTTCAGCATTTAATTAAAGTATGAAAAACCAATTCATATCAGTTACATATAGTTAACATTTACTGAGGGGCAACAATTATAAAAATAATATTAATTGCTTTTTAATGCTGCATGGGTGTCAGAAAGTTGTATAGACTCCTAATATTTCACACATTAGTTAAGTTAAAATCTAAAATTTATGAGTTTTATAAGGTGGAGCATATTGAAGATTCTGGGAGGTTAGTTTGCCAAAGTACACAAAGCCAGGTTGAGCTTGGAAACTGATCCAATCTGAATTCAGAAACATAACGTGTTCTCCTATATGTGTTTCTTATACTGTAGCCCACAGTCTATATTTTTTGAAAAAGTAATTAAAGTAATTATAAATTATGACTATTTGCATATTCACATGCAAATATTCATTATAAACTATCCATACTAATATACTCCATTACATCCTAGCTTTAGTTTACCATGCCGTGCCAGATCATTCTCTGTAACGCTGTGCCATGCCCTCCTATCTCTCTAATTCTGCCCTTTACTGTCCTGTGTTATCCTGTCCAGTCCCATCTCATCCTTTCCTCAATAAACTGACTTTCTGATTGTAGTAGTTTGAATGTGAAAGGCCCACATAGGCTCATATATTTGAAAGCTTGGTCTGTAGTTACTGGAACTGTTTGGGAAGGATTAGGAGGCATAGTCTTGTAGAAGATCTTGTTGGAAAAGATGTATCAGTGAGGCATGGCTTTGAGCTTACAAAAGCCCATGCCTCTCTCTCTCTCTCTCTCTCTCTCTCTCTCTCTCTCTCTCTCTCTCTGTATGTGTGTATGTGTGTTGTGTGTGTTTGTCTGCTGTCTCTCTCCATCTTTGTCTCTGTCTCTTTCTCTCTCTGCCTGTGTATCTCTTCCCTGCCCTGTCTCTAAATCTCTCTCTAAATCTCTCTAAAATTTTCTCTCTGCCTGAAACTTTTGGTTCAGGTGTGAACTCTAAGCTACTGCTCCAGCCCATGCCAACCTGCTTGCTGGCCACCATGGCACCCGCCATGATATTCTAGATACCATAGTTGTGTATCACCTTTTAAACAAGAGGTTTAAACGTCATCAATGGATCATTGCTGCTGCACTTTAACATTATCGCTAACCCATGATGCTTGAAAAAGTATGTCTGTTTCCTGTATGGTGAACAAAGGAATTAGATACTGGTGTTAGCTCTGTATAGTACTAGCAATTGTGACTGGGCACTGAATTGCCTGCCAGTGTCTTCACACTACAGCGTTATTTCCTCTGTTTTGAGAAAAGTCATCCAGTCGATTTGTTCAACAAGCATATATTGAGAATTGGTAAATGTAGAAAGAACACTTTGCCAATACACCGTCTCTCCTGCACATATATTAAACTTGGAATTTCTCAGTGTGTCGTTTTTAACTGTTCATCCTTATCTTCTCTTAGCCACTCTTTGTAAGTTCTTTTTGAACAATTTTGAATGAAACACACATGCATGCCCGTGTATCTTAGCTCAGCTGCTTAGTCATTGGTATGGGACATCTTACTCTGTCTTTCTAAACTCACCAGTTCTTGTTTCCTTTGTCTAACGGGGAAGTTCAAGCATCTCTCACTTTCTCAGTCAAGGAGCACTGAGCACTTACTATGCTTCAGTTTTGAGCTGGCAGGGGTTTCAGCCCACGAGCCCAGTAAGTTTTCTTTAGTTTTGGAAAGTTCTGAAGACCACTGTCTGCTTCCTCATTTCTTCCTGTTAGATCAGAGTCCCAGTGTTTTACAGCCATCACACTTGTCTGTCATTTTTGAAGATTTGAACCAATGAGAGAACAAGCTGTGTATTTTGAATTATTTATCTCTTGATTTTCAGAGTCCAAAATGAGGGTCTTACACTTGGCATTTATTGAACATACATTTTGCATTACTAGCCTGGTGAGGCATGTATTTTAAGTTTGGACACTTTGTTAAAGTGCCTTTGTGTGGCAACAAGAACTAGAACTTTATCTTCACCTACAACTGGGAAATGTGACCTAGCTGACTTTCAGAACACCTTCTGTGCCTGAAAGATCAATGAAGGGAACTTTAGAGAGAACCGAAGTGTGTGGTTATAGCAATCACAATAACTAGAGTCAAATAAGAATATTTTGACTATACTAATAGTAATAGATGTATAATACTTATATTGATTGATCTTGTATGTTTTCTTAGAAGCTTTCTGAAAAGGTACATGAGAAAAGTAAGTATTATAAAGTCTATTAGAACTAAATCTCTAGAGGTTGTTCATCACAATATTATTTTAGTGCTATTTTTGAAGATATTTACACCTCAAATAAAATTATGTAGACAAAGGACATTGTTTTGGTGCACTGTCTCTAGGCTTTGTGCAGTCATCTAAATTGAAAGAATCTGTTATTTACAAGAGGTGAATCCATAGTATGAACACTTGTAATAATAAGATAAGTGAGAGACAGTTCCTTAGTTCTATTGGTATTTCACCTAATATGCACACAAGGTTTGGTTTTCACTCTAATTTCTGCTAGATTGATTTTTACAAGCGCATCTGTCTGAATGGTTTTAACTGGTGGATTGTCCTGGAGGGCTTTTCAGTGTTTCACATTTGTATTACATTCAGTTTAACTTTCTTGCAAAGGAAAGTGAGTAAAACATTTAGCATCTGCTATGAATGATTTTAACTCTTAAATGGAAAATTTGGTAGATTTCCCCCCCTAAAAGTTGCTTTAAATAATAGGCTTGTATTGAAAACACAATTTATAGTTAAATTATTATGTGATCTAGAGGCCAGATGCTGTGTGACATATCACTGTTTACTTATAAGGGAAAATTGTAGATAGATAGGTACTAGATTTGAAGTGGTATAAACATTGGGTTTTTGACCCTGTGATTTGGGCTGTGTTCAGTGTCAATGACAGATGCATAAAGCTGAATATATTGATACAGCTAGCATGCATTTTAGGAACTCACTCTCTAGAGCATGCAGCCATTGTGGCGTGGGATTGTACTAGGTCTGAAGAGCTTGCTTATGACATAGAGCTCTGAATCTCTAACACACAGTATCAGATTCCAATTAATGTTGATTTTCAGCTCAATTTCACATCATTTGAGCTGAAATGGTTGGTAGAAACTAGTATTTTATGTATAATGGTAAGAGCGTTTTAAAATTGTATATGTACATGTAGCATGTGTGCATTTATATTCATGTGATATATTCAAGAACACTAAGATAAAATCTGTCAAAAATATGATAAGTCACATTTGCTGCTATGGTTTTTTGCACTATAGCTAGAGGAATTGAAACCTATGGAAGTCACCAGAGTCCATCTATGTGACCATGAACAACTCAGTTTGGATCTCTGCATCTTGGGTTACTTATTTGTCATCTGTTTTATAGAAATTGCTACCATCCAAATATACACAAATACATAAAAAGGAAAGCACATTAATTTTACCTGGTATAGATAGACAGATAGGAAGAAAGCACACATACAAATTAATATTAGCTTCTGGGTAAGTATGCCAATATGTATTATATGTCTATGATAATTTGTTGAGTTCCCATAAGTCACTGTATTTAATATAAATATAGACAAGATATGCAAACACACTCCGTAGGAGAAGAAAGTCAAGTGGATACATAAACATATGGCATACCATTCTTTTAATGTAATCAAGAAAAACATGAAGCTTGATGTTTCACTTACCATCAGAACTAGGAAAATTTTCAAGATTGATGGGATCAAGTATTGGTGATGGACAATCAATTTGAGGACATTGGTATGCTAGTCGGATCGATTTTCATTAAAAATGTATAAATATCCTTCTTTGTTCTAGTTTTGACTCTTTAGAGCACTGGTTCTCACCTTCTAGTGTTGTGAATGTATAATACAGTCCTCATGTTGTGGTGAACCCTTACCATAAAAGTATTTTGTTGCTACTTTATAACTTTTTGATACTGTTATGAATTGTAGAGTAAATATCCGATATGAAGGATATCTAATATGTGACCCCTGAAACGGTTGTGACCCACAGGTTGAGAACCACTGGTTTAGAATTAAGCTATTATAGGAAATATTTTGTTGCTTTTGTATAAATACATACATGTAGGCTTTTACTTATAATCACAAAAAATTAGAGAAAGGTTAAATTATGTTTACCTCCACTTTCCAATGGATAAAATGTGTCTAGGCATGAAATATGTTCAGGACATATAGTTAAGTGAAATGGCAAGCTACATGATACATTTGCTACATATAATAACATGGACTATCTCATAAAATATATGTTACATAAACTATCAGTAAGTATATATGTGATATATGAATATACATTCCTTGCATAAAGTGTCAGAAAAAAATCTTTAAAATTGTTAATTTTATATAGAGAACATTTTACTTTATAACTTATTGTGATTATTTTAGTTTAACACTTAATCTCGTAATATTTTAAAATTCTATAGAAATTCCACATTATCACTGTTTGTATCACATAGATCTTATTAATCCAAGTCAAATAGTGAACTGAAAACTTCTTTCGAATATACTCCACAGTGTCAAATCATGTAAGCTTGTGCCATGCTGTGCCCCACCTAGTGTCTGTAGTTATGTTTACTAAGGGTACTTTTTAACTTTTGATGAGTTTAAATAACCTGGATATAGCAAAAATTTATTCTTCCCGAAGAACTCACTGTTCACTGGGTCCAGTGGTTTTGAATAATGCTAAATATTTCTTTCTTATTACCTTAAAATATCAAAATAGGATGGTTGGCATCCTTGAAAGTTTTCAGCCCTCTTTCGGACTCCACGGGACCTATTCCCCTCATTCCACCATTTTTCTTCATATCTTCTTGGGTCTCTCAAATTCCAAAAGTAGCTCCATATAAATATTAGAAGCAAGTTCTAATGCAATTTCCTAATAGCAACATAAAGGTTTAAACTATTTGAAACCGGTAACACTGGATGATGGCTCTGCCTGGATGCTAGTCTTAGTAGGGCTCCCTGCTTACATCAAGACCCCAGAACTAACACTGCATTTCTCCTATCCTGTGTCAAGAGCTTGGACATGCATGCTGTTGACAAACCATGACTGGCTTTACCCTCATTTCATGATAAAATCCCATGAACTTTCAGACTAATTTTTTCAGAAGTCATTTCTCCTAATGTGTAATATATAGTGAGAGAAGGAACATCTGTTGTGGGGAACTTAGACCTGGACTTTATGGTCTTGTTGTAAATGTCTTACTTGGACATTTGCATGTCTTTACATTTTTACTATTTTTTAATGAACTTTCAATGTTTTATTACTTGTGGAACAATGCTAAAGTGTTACTCTTATGAATAAATGTGAAGTTTCTGGATGAGGCACAATGCATACACATATATTTAAAATCTCTAGTTTTGCTTACAGGGAGTATAAGCCTTTGTTGGATGTTGGAAGTCATATTTTGTGATTCATTTTATTTATTGTTTTAGCTTTCATTTAATTTCTATTAATTTTATTATTTATTATTTTTATTATATATTTTCATTGTATTATTTAGCTTTCATTTTCTACATGCTGCATATGTATCGGTTGAAATTTATGCTAAGTTCTGAAAACAATCTTCAATATTTACCTGTTTTGTGATTAAAATACGGAGATATATTTCAGAAATACAAACATATGAGAGATAATTATATAGGAGTCTCTCCTCTCCTGTCTGTCTTCCTTGTAGAGAAGAACTTAAAGAGAAGAGCGATTGAGATGTGGAAACAAATTGAAGGTCCCAGATTTTCAAGTCCAAATATAAAGACCCATCATAGTCAGAACAATCTCAAGATCACACATAACCATAACTGATGCCCATAATGCTAACATTCATTCTACACATGGTCTTTTTCCTGCTAACATTTAACATTCTTTATGTCTATACCGATTTTTGGGTTAACACACAATGGGAATGTAGAATTACACTTTTTCCCCCATTTGACTCACTTTCCATTCCGACAAGATACATGACTTCTTACAGGTTTAAGATTTGCCATAATGTTTGGAAATAAGTGATTTGGGACAATAGATAAACTAAATTATCTCAGTACTCTAAATTCTTTCTTGGGAACCTGAAATTTGTACTCCATAATACTCTGTAACACCACACTCATTCTTTCTCTCCTTTGCTTCATATATCTATATATTAATTTTCTCTTTAGAGGGCTCAGAACTAGATTTTCAATGGAAACCCAAGAGCCTGCATCATCTGAAACACAGGAAACTCTTCTTTAGAAATTTGAACTGAACTCTGAAATAGAATTTACCCTTTAGAGTTTATACCACCCTCCTATGCAGCATCTATTTATAATGCTTTCAGCCATGGAACCATGGGGAAGCTACATCTTTTAATTTCTCTCTAGGGTATTCAGTGCTCTGACAGGGAAGACAGTGCCTGGATAATTAGCCTCTGGTTCATCCACATTCCCAGAGCAGTCAGCCCGGCCCAGCCAAATATGCATAGCTCCCAGTAAGCGAAGGTGGCTGTGGGGTACTGTGAAGCTGGATGTGGGGATGTGTCTGGGGAGTTTGCTCCAGTGGAAGGGCCAGATATCCAGGCTGTTAGCTGATGAATTCCTAGTATCTGAATTGTCTTTCCTGAACAAACAAATCTCAGCACAGTCTCCTGGCCTAATGGGATGCTAAATTCATAACAGGTTCTACCTAATACAAAACATGTTCCACAGACTTGAGACAGAATCTCAGCGATGACAGATAGGCCTGGCGCAGTAAAATGATACACATCTCGATGTAGTTTATCAACTTGAGTTTTTATTTTATTTTTTTTTATTTTTGATACTTTATGTACATTTCCAATGTTTCCCCTTTTCTGGGTCTCCTCTTTGGATAGCCCCTGTCCCCTCCCCAACCCGCCTTTAGGAGGGAATTCCACCTCCCACCCACCCGCCCACCCATCCCCATATTCCCGCCTTGACATTCCCCTTTACTGAGGCCTCTAACATCCTCAGGCCCAAGGGCCTCTCCTTTCTCCCTGATGGCCATCGAGGTGATTCTTCTGCCACATCTGTAGTCCAAACCATGGGTCAATAGATGTGTATACTTTGGTTAGTGGTCTGAACTCCAGGACGACCAGGGGGAGGGTCAGGCCCATTGATGCTCTTGCTCCCTCCATGGGGCTACCAATTCCCTCCACTCCTTCAGACCTTCCTCCAACTCCTCCATCTGGGACCTCACTCTCAGTCCAGCGGTTACTGTTAAGTGAAACTTGGGCATTCTGAACTTGTGGGCTAATATCTGCTTATCAGTGAGTACATACCATGTTCCTTCTTTTGTGACTGAGTTACCTCGCTCAGGATGATAGAGTTTTTTTTTTTTTTTTTCTTGACATAAAACCGTGAGTATCATGGTGCATGCTGTGATCCTACTACCTGCTAGCTAATAAGGCCTGAGGTATGATTTGAGTCCAGACTGGGCAAGAAAGAGAGACTGCCTCAAAAAACCAAAGGAAAAGACAGCTCCACCAAAACACCAACACCACCAGCACCACCACCACCACAAAAAGCAACATGCACACGCACACACATAGGCATGCATGCACATACGTGCATACATAGGCACATGCATGCATATACATTAATACATATGCACATGCATGCACACAGGGATTGGTCTTCTTGCTTTAGATTATCAACCCATTCCTATGGGCAGAAGCTAAGTTATGCTGTTCTGTGCACCATTATGATGTAATCTGGGAAAATAATTTCATGATATGCTACAGCTCTGCTTTTCATGACAGAAAGCTAAAAAAAGAAGACCAATGAGTCAGTAGCCTTCTATCTCTCAAGTTCCAGATTGGAAACTGGTCACATTTGTTAGGACAGGTACATATACTCTTTGTTGGAGAGAGGACTAAGTAGACAGAAAATGAGCAACAGATGTGCTTTATTCTCTCATTCTTGGATTTGTGTGTGTTAAACATGGAGCAACATGTACACATATTTCTGCAAAGGTATATTCTACTCTTGTAATTACAGCTTTGCAGGTAATGATTAATTAATCTCCCAACACCCAACACTGCATATATACTAGTGTACGCAGACACACACACACACACATACACACACACACACACACACAAACACACACACACAGAGACAGACACTATGCATATGTGGGGGTATACAAGTGTATGTGTCCACATACTCATTTGTATTAAAGCTAGGTGTTTTAATTCATTGCGTTAACTTGTGGAGCAAAATGCTTCATTTATAAAATGGAACTCTGAAGTTTGACCATGTTTTGAGAAACAATAGAACTGAGCTTATTGTACAGTAGAAGTGTATATATTCCCATACAGAAATACTATGGCTTTGTGCACATGTGTGTATAGATGCATTAAATATTTAAATAGCTATCTGTATCTATCTGTAGGAAAAGTTATATGCCCCCACTTCTAATAGATTGTGAATTACTATTCATAGCAATAATAAATAAAATTTCTGAATAGATATCTGCATACGTATTTACTATCTACTGAGTGGCATGTCTTACAAATAAAATAAGAAAGCCAGAAGATATACTGTATCTTCCAGACATCATATAGCCCAATTGTGTTTCCAAGCATGTTCTCTTCTCCAGCATATGGGATGAGATTATGGTATCCTAGTTACAAAGGAGTCTGGTATTTGATGTTGCCAGAGTCTGTTTTTTCCTTGCAGGTTTATAGTTCTTGAGGCTTTGCCATGCCAAAGGAGGCATTTGTACACAGAGGGATTAGTGCCGCTGTGATATGAATTATTTGGTCCCACAATCTACGTTTTACACATGAGGAACTGATGGCACAATTCTATTGTCATTTTTCTAACAAGTGTTTTGCTAATTCCATTTTGCTCATTAGCATCAAGTCCTATTTATCATAATATGATTTCCATCCTTTTAATTTGTATGAACTAAGAATAGAAAACATTATCTTCCTGTTCCCTTCCATTTAATGACTAAATTTCTCCTAGAATACATAACTAATTAATACTCAGTGCTGGATGTGCCAGTTACACACGTGTTTCGCAAATTTAAAGTATGCCAAGATCACTTAATCACTTCTAACCTGACACGGTCTCATCTGTTGCTTAGTTATGTACTGTAGGAAGGCGGGAGACTTATTTGACCTATCAATGGTAGAGGAATTCGCAGGAGCAGAAAAGAAAATTATTCATTTTATCCGAGGCTAATAATCATGCAGCAGATTATGCATTCAATCAGCCTTAATCAGATTTCACTAATCATGAAAGTAAAATTAGTTTCCTTAGTTCAGCCCACCTCTAAGTGTGCTATAAATCCAATTCCATTGACCTACTCTACCCTTTTTTAAATGAGTGCCTCATTCTTTTCTACTGCAGGTTATCTCTGAATGAATTGTGTTCTTTGTTTGTATGTTTACATCATTTTCTATATGATAGTGTTATTCAACAATGCATTTTGAAGGTATTCTCCTTTCTGCTCACTGAACAATTTGTGCAAATTCTCAGGGTACACATAATTAGCTCTAACATGTATAGAGAACAGGGAGCTCCTGGGACTGGGCCATATTGCTTCTGCCATTGACAGAAGCACTACATGATAATCATTAATGTTCTCAGAGCTCCTGTGACTATTTTTCATGAAAAATTCAATCTGATGTTTATAAGCACCAGCACTTGCTTTCCTTTGAGCTTTAGTTGGGCCCTTCTCTCCAATGCCCAGAAGCAAGGCTATCTTCTATAAGCAATGGAAAACATTGTTGAGACACTTTTGCTTGCTGGGATATATACCTCTTGTATACATGGTTACTTAAATCAGGAGGTAACGGTTGATAGCAACATATGGAAGCATCTTC
This sequence comes from Uromys caudimaculatus, assembly GCA_028551405.1. Lineage (NCBI taxonomy): Eukaryota > Metazoa > Chordata > Mammalia > Rodentia > Muridae > Uromys > Uromys caudimaculatus. The sequence goes on along the minus strand of CM052705.1, from coordinate 44,754,869 downwards.
TATTTGCTTTGACATTTTCATTAAGCCCTAGAAAGAAATGCAAAGAAGAAAGAAATTTTAATTTGACCTTTTGAACAAAACTCTACAATGGAATCCATCTTGTTGTGTGCCTGAGCTCTTGAGGGTAGAGAGACTCATTTACTTCATAAAGATCACATTTGCTGAGCACTAGCAAAGAAAACCATTCTGCAGAACAAGTGAACTCTATTTAAAAAGCATACATTTCTATTTAAGGAGATCATGGCTGGCAAAGTCCTCTGTTATCTGGCTAGCCAAGAGGATGATGGTTAGAGACATTGAAACTCTGTTGGATGGATCTTTCTCTTTGTTGGCTCCCAGCCCCAGACACAAAGTTCTACTAACATTAGAGAATTGTGTCTAATTAGAACCGAGAATAGGATTAAAAATAGCCAGTTGATTGTCATCTTCTGATTATGATCTTGTTTTGCTAGGTTGATGTGTATGATGTCACCTCTTTAAGCTAGCCATTTATCAACACTGGGCACTATTCTTTCATATGCCCAGAGGGAGTAGGCTTAAATAAGGAAAGAAAGAATGCATTTAGCAAGGATTGCACAAACCTCCTAACAAGAAAAAATGTCAGGAATATATTTTGGACTTAAATTTTCTTTTTGACTATTTGCCCATTCCTCATGAAAACTGTACATAAATATTCTGGATTTTTAAATTACAAAATAATATATGTTGTTTTCATGAGTAAATTTATAAGATTTAAAGCTCTCTTTTGTTTCTATTTACACTTTTGGGGAAAAGCACTGTTTAAAATTTCTCTAAACTTTTTCATCGTGCTTGCAGATATACAAATTTGCTTAACTATATTGGGATAGTAGCTATGTATATATCATATACATGGATCTTTATGCAAGATGGTTTATCAGTAAAACATTCAGGAAAGCCTTTAAAACTAAAAATACAAATGTTAGAAATATATTTTAACAATTACACATTATCCACAATGTAGGTACAATCCTAATATCATATTTTTACCTGTCCGTACCCACTCTATTACCCACACTTTCGCAAAAACTCAAGAAATATAATAGCATATATATTTCTTGTGGTCATGTCAACTTTGCTTTCTTAATAGTTCTAAATATTTGAGTAAGTGTTAAATTGACATGATAGTAAATTGTTTTCAACCATTTCAATTTTATATATATATATATATTCATTCTTTGGGATGCAGAAATCACTTTTATTTAAAAAATGTAGATTCGTTTTTACAAAAACATTTTTAGGTGTCAGTACATCTCATCACAAACCATTCCAAACTCTAATTGTCATCTTAATATCATTTCTGACTGATATATCAAATTTAATTCTTAAAACTCCACCAATGCCAGAGACATACTAGGATCAGAAAATATCCCCATCACTTTAAATATAAAAGTATATTATGGATGTGTTAAACCTTGTTTTTATGTTTGATGTGACTCTGCCATCTCCATGGCTTATTATGATATTTTGTTTCACAAATTAATGACTAATCATTACATATTTATTATATAATATATTATAAAGTGTATATTTATTATAGTTACATATTATTATATACTATAATGAATGGTGTTAGCTCTTCTGATCAGAATTTCCCTTGGTAACTTCACAAACACTGCAAGTTGCACTGAGGCTCTATGTTTAGCTCAGGTCATTCTGGCTTTTAGGAATTGTTCACATTGTGTTATTTCTTATAATTGTAAACAACTTCAAAGTACGATAATGGTACTTACACAAAGGTCAGCATGGATAAAAAAATAAAACTAGTAATTCTGGAACTAAAATCCAACTAATCAATCCACTGGGAACATGTCCTATAGGCTGATATAAGTATGACGATCTAAGACATAGATAGGCAGATATTTTCTTCTATGAATGTCAAATCCCCAATGCTGGGTAGCAGTTGTCTGTAGGGATAGGTTAAGAATGGGGGTGTGGATAAAGGGAAAGACATGGGCAATGGGGGAGGGAGAGAAAGATAAAATGTCCCATGTGTTATATCACATGTAAAATCTAACAGTTAAGCAGCATGGAGAGGAAGCCAATAAAGAAGACATGAAGGAGGGAAAAGGCAGGGTAGAAAGAATAGATACAGAGCATAGTAGTGTGTGGGCAGAGCACACACATGCAGCGAATCTCATCTTCTATATTAACTAAAAATGTCAATTAAAATTGAAGTTGTATTTAGAAAGCAGAAGGGGTACTGGAAGTTGGTGGAGAGAGCATGATGATCCTGATCTGGGGACTAAGGACAGTGCAGATGGCTCTCAGAGCCCTCTTCAGACTGGCTTTCAGCAGACCCATATAGTCTTCGGTGATGGGACAAAATTGTTCCTTCTCAATCCAGTTACAAGAATACTTAGCAAGTATGCAATTGTTCTTGGAGTTACACACTGAGAGCCTCATCATCTAATCTGAAAATGCCATTCAGAAAGTATAACAGATTGCATCAATGATTACAGATTTGGTACAGTTTCCTAAAGAACAATTATGAAGTTATTAAAAGAGAGTGTCAACATAGTAACAACTATCTAAGGTTTGTCTGTTAACGTGATTAATCATATGGAAAATATAGACATTTTTTAAATTTTCAGATCAAAATGTCATGAAAATTAATACTTTGATGAATTATAACTCTGTATGGGCATTGTAGTTAACCTTCTAGTTTTAGGGTACATCACTCTAATTTTGTCTCTAGGAAATTTTATAGTACCAGTATTTTATATTTGAATAATACCACACACAATTTGCAAACTGTTAAACTTGCAGATCATTTGCATGGTAATATAATGGATGAAGAATTTTGCAGCCCCATGGAGGGAGCAACAGTGTCAACTGGCCTGACCCACCCCCCCAGTCCTCCTGAAGGCTGGACCACCAACCAAAGAATACACATTGAGGGACCCATGGCTTGGACCACATATGTGGCAGAAGAGGGCCTTGTTGGCCATTGGGGGAGGAGAGGCCTGAGGGTGTTAGAGGCCCCAGTAAAGGGGAATGTCAAGGAGGGAATGTGGGAGTGGGTGGGCGGGTGGGTGGGAGGTTGAATACCCTCATAGAGGCGGGGGGTGGGAAGAGGATAGGGGGTTTCCAAAGAAGAGACCTGGAAAGGGGGAAACATTGGAAATGTAAATAAAGTATCAAAAATAAATAAATAATTAAAAAAAAAAAAAAAAGAATCTCCTCCATTATCCATGTATGGTTAATGCTGCTGCAGTATTTTAAATTGATGAAATTTGAAAAGTCAATGATATTGGTCATCAAATACAGGTATTTATTGTTTTTATCCCAAATCTTTTTGTTGTTTTGTTGCAGTAAATTTAGCATTGTACATCCCAGAAAACAATCGGCTGAAATATAATTATAAGAAAAATTAAGTTTTATTCATTTCTTTGTGTCTCACTAAATTAAGAACCTGTGGATAACAGGAAACTTGCTTTATTAATTTCCCAATGAAACAAAATCTTCTTCTACTTTATGACATAGCTGTTATTTTCAACATTTATCCTGAAATAGTGGCATGTGATAATTAACTATTATACAGATTTTATTTAACAATTCTACTATGTCATTACTGGGTTATCACTTCTCTATAACTGTAGGGAGCAGAATATCATAGATTAATTTTCACTCTGGAACTTGCTTTGTGTTGAGAACACACATTCAAACCAAGGTTTTCTTTCACCTGGAAATGGAAACAGATAGCAGAAGTGTCTTCACAGCTGGTGTCTAACAAGGCTCCCTGAGCATACACATCACCCATATTTCACTGTCTGTGCTCTGGATTTGTTCTCACCTCTGACTGTTGTGCTAAGCTGAGTGTTTATTTGCTTCATCCAAAGCCCTGGATCTAGATAATAAACTGAATTAAGAACATGGGAATTAAATGCATGTTAAAAAAAAAAAAAAAAAAAAAAAAACCCTGAATGATCTTGTTTTAAGAAATAAAATTCTGCCCTTCAAGTATTGTCAGATAAATAAAATGAAGAAGTGACCTTTTAAAACTTTATATTCAAGATAATATTTACCTAATACATTAGACCCTGTAAAACTTGAACCACAAACATATTTCTCCCCATTTCCATTTGTGTTAATTTTACTCAGGTCTTCCATTTCAATACACAGTGAAAAATCACCCAGTGCAGTTAAAACATTAAATGCATGGGGGAAAACCAAAAACTTTCATTGCTGCTTATTTATTCTCCAAACTAAAGAAGAAAATAGAAACGTCTCATGAAGATCTGACAATTTTCTTTCCATAATATATAAAAATTAAAACTATATGTTATAGATGATTGTTTTGTCTTATTCGGTTTCCCTAAAGATGGTTCTACTGGCAGATTCTAGTCTAGCCTAAAGAGCACAAGGAGCCTTGGACTGGGCTGGCGATGGAGGCAGCCACCTGATTACACACACAAAGTCACAGCACAGTTGGGTCACAAATTAAACTTCTGAACTTGGGCAATGAATCTATACCATAAATCATCGAAAAGCACTCTGGGAGCCCCCTCTCTCCTTCCACTTATTAGGCTGCTGAGAATCCTACAGCACTTGTACAAAGTGTTCTCTGGCTGTTTCATAACTTCCTGCCATCATCAATTAGTGTCAGAGTTCTGAACATCAAAACTGAGAGGAAAATAAAGAGCCAATTTGTTGTTGCTGTTGTTCTAAAATGAACAGATTGAACTTACTAATGAAATATACAGAAATACTCCATATTTCATATCTCCTCAGAATAAAAAGTAGTATAACACTGCGTAAACAAAGCTTGCATTTCTTCTGCATTATCATGGGTTGTCGTTAGAGTTTAATCAGAACATGCTTTGTGGTGCTGGTTTCAGTCTACCTTAACATACTTATGCTGTTTCAAATTTAGGTTTTATGTTTTTAAATATTTACTATTTTCATTCAGGAGATTTTTGGCCCTGATGAACATGATGGGCGATTTGACAAAATGACTTTATGAAGAGTATTTCACTACATTTAAGATTTGGCTCCTGTGCTCTCCTTACCGGGTTGTCTACACATTCTCCCTTACCGTGTCTACACAACCACAGAGTGATCTGCAGTATTAAGTATACCTAAGGAAGCGGGATGGAGAATAACAGGCTTTTGTTGGCAAGATTTTATAATTTTCAAAACTATATTAGATTCGTATTTGAATGTGGAGCACTCATTCAGAACTGTGGTTCAGAGTTTTTAAATGATGACCTAATGATACCTAATGAGAAGGGACAGACTCACAGAAATGGAGGCCCAAGGTCACAGCAACTTCCGATTCAGCAACATTCAGGAAGTGCAGAAAGTTTTGTCTCTCCTCAGGTGTGCTGTGAGATTACAGCACCTGTTGAGCAGGCACAAGTGCACACACAAAGCCTAGTAGGAAATGTAAGACTGCCCTTCTCAGAATCCCTCTCACAAGCTCACTGAATCTCAGGTTCTAATTAGCTTATACGTCTGTCCCTCGGCCTCTTCTAAAGAGCAAGAAGAGAGTACAATCTCTTTTTAGCCCCTACAGGCTACTTTCTCATTTTCTCTACCTGGTTCTGAGTATTCTTAACATTTTCCTTGTCAGTCTTTCCTGCCCTAGTCCTTAATTTAGGATAACTTGAAGTTGTTAATAACTGAAAGGCAGTATGCTTTGCCATAAACATATCAGCTATGAAATAGAATAATGAATATATGTCAATCATACACTTTTAATGAAGTATTTCTTTCTGGTTAATTCTTTCTTGTCTCTGTGTGAATGACCCATCATATTTACAGACTGGTTGTTTTCTTCATATGGATATTAGTAGTGTTATATGTCATAAAATCTGCTCTAATTATTATTATTTTTAATCCACTGAATGTGACATCTCTGTTGAGGCATTAGTGAGTTTTTTAAAAGAAAGTTTGAATAGAGCTCTGTGTTTTAATTGATCAAAAGAATTGCTAAGTTAGTTTCATTATATTTGAAATAAGATTTTTTTTCAGGTGGGAAGCATCTTAAAATAGTGTTTTCTTGCCACTGCATAGATTTTATTCTGCCACACAGATTCTACATATCTGCCCTTGAATGCCATCTTGAATGTGTAGCTTAACTGGTCACATGTGTGTTCAAATGTACATCCTGGTACTGAGAAATTTGCTAGGCATGTTCTTCTTGTTGCTTATAAGTCAGAGCTGAACCACACATCATCAAAGAGCAGGTACCATTGTGTAGACAACATGTTGGCAATTTGCCCCAGACAAGCATTGTACTTTCCAAAGAGGCAGTCACCCTGACAGTGTCTATGTACTGGTAATTAAGAGGTGGGCATTTGACCACAATTCCTGCACTAAACATGAAGTGATGAATGTACTGTAATGAAAATCTAAAGTAGGCAAAAATCATCTATAAAAAGCGAAGAAGAGCCCATTTAGGCTTGGTAACTTAGATGAGCATATGTGAAATATGCCTAATGTTTATGAAAGAAAATGGTTACTAGGAAACTGAAAAAGCACCCTAATTATGTGACCTCCCAGCTATACCAATAAATATAGAATTCAGATCGTTTCTTGTTGAAACCAGAGATAAGTGAGCCATGTTTATTCTTAGCAGTTGTTTTCAAAAGAAGTGAGGCATACTGTCCTTTTAAGGCTTAGACTGTGACTCACAAAGATCAGATTTACTTCGAAGTTCATAGCTGGTGTTATTGTGCTTTGGTGATTGAGCTTTGGTTAAAGGTCACAGGAAAACACCTCTGTGTAAAACCATTCTTTGTCGTTTGGCTAGCCATGACCTTCAATTAATGTGTTGAGCTCATGAATTCTGCGACAGCAGTAACAAAAACAGACCTGAATGTGGTGACTCTTGTGTCATTTCTGCTCCTACGGAGGAGTCTTTTTCTCTTTCATCTTGGCTTTTTCACTTGAACAATCCCCATTTGGACTCTCAGATCATAATGGTTGCTGCCCTGTGACCACTGTAGTCTCAACTGCAGAACCAGATCTCTGTTTCTTCAGAGTCTTTGGCATTGAACTGAACTGGAGTGGACTGACTCCTTTTCCAAGCTACTGGGCAGAGCTGTGGTTAGCATCGATGTTTTGCAATGCATGCTTGACCTAATTTTGCCATGGGAAATAGACCAGTAAGTAGTTATGAAGAGCTAGCTGTCCTGAACAGAAGCAGCGTTACCAAGCATGCAAGCCTAGCAGATGACTTAAATGTATCCTTCGGTCTCTGTGATTCTATCTCTGCTCTCTCTTATTCTCCAAAGTCAGTTCCCTAGATTTCTTTTTCCTTTTAGCCCAAATTACCTGAAACATGATACTTCCTCTAACATTTTACTTGCCAAGTCAGACAGTAAAAATTAACTCTTTTCTTCCCCAATGTATTTTATTTTTAAAAGGTACAGGGATTGAATAGCAAAGAAAGGCAAAACTGTGTTACAGTAAAACGAATGAAAAAACTTAGCTGTGAAAATGTGTAAATAAATGAAACAGAAATTTGTAGCACAAATGCGCAAATGGTTTATCTTTCCATTATTATTTCTGTGGGAGCCTTTTCCTTGGGGAGGTCATTTGTTAACAGGTAGAAGAAGCTCATTTACTGACTATAATTAACTAATTAGCAACCAGAGAAAACAGCTCTCAGCCTCCAATGTTTGCTACTTGCCAGGGGCTGGGGTGATGATTCCACTTTACTAGTAGTCGTTACAGTTTAACATTTGTGAATGTATGTTTGAAGGAGGCAGTAGCTAAAGCCTAGGTCGGTTCTCCAAGGAGGTGTGCTTTGGGGGTTTTTGTTTTCTCAGCACATTCTCTGTCCTTTCAGTGTGAGAAGGGCATACCTCTGTGCGACTTCCCATTTCAACATCTTCCAGACCTGGCTTTCACACTGCTATAGATGAAGGTAATGTGAAGTGATTTGGAAAGTCAGCCTCTGTTTTCTTCTGATGTCAACTTGTCCGAAAGCACAAAGTGTGATTCTGACCCAGCGGCATGTGGACGATGGTTATAGTAGCATCTGAGTTTTTGCTGTGGTTTAACCTTTATTGAATGGTAAAAGAAACCAGAGTTTTTGGTAGTAGATGAAATTGGTCTTAGGGTAGGGTAAAGAATTGTTTGTTCAGTCATGTTAAATGTTGCAGAGTGATGGTCTACAGCAGCCACATTGGTTGGCCTCACTGATTTGTGTACTTTATGGTTTTGCACATTAATCCAAAAAAGGGATTTTCTTTCTTTTTTCTTCCTTCCTTCCTTCCTTCCTTCCTTCCTTCCTTCCTTCCTTCCTTCCTTCCTTCCTTCCTTTCTTTCTTTCTTCCTTGGAATCTAAATAGAAAATATTGGGAGGGAAAGATTAATAATGTTTCCCCTTAAGGTAAGTTAAATAGAAAAATTTATAAGAACAAAGAGCTGTTCTGTGACTAACATTTGTGACTGTGCCTGTCCCACAGAGTGGGAAAAGCCTACAGTGGTGCCAAGGGAAGAGGGCAAATGGAGAAAGTGCAAATTAAATTAAATTCTTTCTGTGGAGAAGCATTTGCTGTGGAAAGAATAACAAAGTCAAGTGAAATGGAGCCAGACCATTTCTGTGTGCATGTGTGTATCGACATACATATACTTCCCTCAGCTGCTCATGGATTGTGTAATCAGCAACATTTCAACCCCACCACATCTCTCCAACTGCTGGGAACTGAGCCTGAAGTGAGTTTTAGAATTTTAGCCAGTTTTTGACATAAATTGATCTGACTATGTAATTATAAAATTTATGAAATTTAGCATAGATATGTGTTATGGAATACAGAAGTGAATGCTAGTAATTACCAATTAAGTTAAGGCGACAAAATGGGATTTCAAAGAAAATGCTTTGTATAAAATTAGAAAACTTTAAAGTATTCTGTTCATAGTTTTTAAAAACTCAGGAAACTCTCCATAAGGTTTTGCTTAAATACAATTTTTTTTCCAAAATGTTTATAAAATTGTAAACTACTGGCAAACATCTATACATGTTTTTATTTGCAGCAGTATTATGCTATTTCTTTTCTATAAATTGGGCTCCTATTTTTAAATTATATAAAATGAACACCTATCTTGGCATTAAACATAGCACCTGCCTTTAAAAGTCTATCATATTTCGGCTGCTAAGTTTGTACTGACGTCACTGCTTTGTCAGCATTAGTATTGTCTGTCTGCGTCTCCACAGCAGATCGTCCTGATGGTCATTAAATGAATAATGTATTTATTTTAACATATTTGCCTTTTGTAATTATATGCGTGTGTTTGCTTGTGCATGTATGTGCAGGCAGAGGCTAGAGACATCTGATTTCATGAGCTGGAGTGACAGGCAGTTTTGAGCCTTCTGATGTGGATGCTGGGAACTGAAGTCAAGTCCTCTGCAAGAACAGGGAGGACTCTAACCACTGAGCCATCACACCGATGCCTTAATTGGTAATTTAATGTTGTGAAACTTCTCTTCTTAGCCTGAGGTTGAAGTGTGTAGTGTTAACTTTTTTTTTTTTTTTAAAGAATGGGCTGGAGATAATAAGTTGCTCATAGATGAGTGTGTTTAACCTTTGAGGTAATGCAGAGAGCCATCCTATTTCAGGAGGCATCTCTCAATATTTGCCTCTGATAAATTAGTTATTGATCATTGAAGTCACTATTTTCTTTCTCAACTCTAGGCTTCCTGTTCTCATCTGCTGTTGATAAAACTCTATATGTTACTCACGTGTAGGTTCACAATATTTTTTTTAATAAAAATGTTTTTAAACTCAGAACCCCCCTTCTTTTTCTTTTTAATCCATAAATGTCATATAGTTAATATAGCCTTGAGGTTTCTCTTCATTTGGCTTTCGCTCTTTCTCTCCAGTGATGATCTGTGCAATCTCAGCAGGGACTACAATTAATGGTATTTTATTCTATGAATTTTTTGACTATATTTGTGTGTATGTGTGTGGGTTGTGGCCCTGTTTCTTTCTCCCCACTGCTCTGTGTATATGCGTGAGTGGTAATGGCAGGCTGTAGAAGCCAAAACACTATATCATATTCCCATAGAGTAGGGCATTAGGTACCTGTTACCTACCCAGTAAGATGGATACTGGGAAACAATGGGTACTCCTCAAGAGCAGTGAGCATTTTTCTCCAGCCCCCGTCACATTTTGCCCACTGTAATACTACACATGAATGTCACTCAGTCATATACATTGTTCTGTCTTTGGCCATTCACTCCAAGGTGTGTTTGTTGGATTGAGCCACAGTGCTGGTGATAAGCTTAGCCTGTTTGTTCCCACTGCTGCACAATATCTGAGCCATAACCATGTCACTTGGTCGCTTGCTGACTAAGAGCCCCACCAACACTATGTGAGGACCACATTACCCAGTCTGCCCAGTCTTTGTAATATAACCACACTAGTATAGGTATCGTTTTGTTTTTAATTAAGAATTTCCTTAGAAGTTCTATAATTAAAAGAAATGTACTGTGTCCTTCATAGTTATTTTTTGTATGATTGCTTACATTAGTTAGCATTTAGAGTATGTTTACAAGAGGAATCAATTTGCACATCAATCACAGGAGAGGCTCCTGTGTCCTTCCTTCTTCTAGGAAGCACTTAGTGTCCCATCTCCCTCTCTGCTTGGGTAGTTTACTCACGACATCATCTGGACCATGGGGACGTTTGTTTCTCATGAATTCACATGAGTTGGCTGCAGGGCTCCTCAGATGTCTATTTGCCACCATTAGCTCTTCTCAGAAATTTTTACTTTTATTTAAAATTTCCATTTTTCTTTTAAAACAGGGAACACTTTTCTTTGCATATTCCTTTGGTTTTGCTGATCAGCTTTGCTGTCTATTTATGTTTCCCATTTAAGTTTCTGGATTTATCTATTTTACTTGCTTAAAATTTTTCTAAGGTTTGACTTTTATTTGGTAGTGACTGATTCCTGGTTGATTTTCATCCTCCATGTCTTAAAGACTTCCGTTTTTCATCCTAGTTTGTTAATCTCCTCTGAAGTATCTATCTTTTAAACTTGTAGTATTTCATCTTCTCACCTTTATTATAATCATAGCTATGTTTAGTTTTTAAACTACCATTGTATTTTTCTTTCAGTGAAATGCTGGCACCTGTAAGAAATCAGTATTGCATAAAAATCAATGTGTGTGTGTGTGTGTGTGTGTGTGTGTGTGTGTGTGTGTGTGTGTGTGTGCAGGCATTGTGTGCAGGCATGAACAGAACCCAGAAAGATAAGAAAACAGCATGGTTATACTTTCGTATTGAATGATTTCTGAATTGCCTTTAATTTCCAAACATATAATCCTTCTCCATGTTCTTTGAACCTTCCAATTCCTGTGTAGAATACAACCAGGTAATATAAAAGTAAATTTAAAACAAAAATATCTCTGTGTTTTCAGACCTGTGTTTAAAAGATGAAACAAATAACCTTAGACTTCTGTCTGGTACCAAACTTTTGTATATGTCCCGTAGCCATCGTTCCATCCCATTCTGTCATATGCTCAGAATCTGCACAGGATTCAGATCCAAGCATAGCAGAGATTGCCTCTGAGATTTACCATAGACTGCCAACAGTCTTTTAAACTTCATTTTTCTTCAGCGGTCAATGTGACTCAGTAAGACTACATGAGACTGAGCTGAGCTTTCTGTTCCAAGCTCACTTACCTGCCTATGCTGTTTTTCTTTGTATGGCTGGAGTTACAAGGGATACATTGGGAGTTTATTTGTAGCATTTTGCCCCTTTCTATCTGGGAAGCAACTCTGCATTTTCTTGTTCAAATTTGGAAACTTCTCAGTGTTGCTCACTATCAAATACCAATCTCATCAATCAAAGAGCAGTGTTAAATGTCGTATTTATATATGCTATTTCTGGGAAACAGAAATATGTGTTATTTTTGGAAACAGTGGGTTGACCTTGCAAAGCTCACATTAGGAAACAAAGGAAAAAAGGAAGGAGTACATTTTAAACAGTGACACATGTAACTAAAGCTTAAAAGAGCCAGAGAAAGTGTGTAGGTGTTCAATAGTAACAACTCACATAGCCAGGGTTTCTTTTGTGAATGGAACAATTCACAAAGTTCCCACAAATAAGACTTCAAGTAAGAACATTGCTAATACTTCTTGCTCATTTAATCTATCAGCATCCTAAGAGTCCCTACTAATTAGTAGGTAGGATCTTGGTTTCTGTGACTATAACCTGAATGCCTTATAATTCCTTGCCATACCTAGTTCAGTTTAGTGTGTGTCATTCAGGTTTTAATGGTACATCATTTTATTCTTAATCATAAAAGTAATGGACTCAGATAATATCAACTTTGAGAACAAAGTCATTTAACTAAGCATATGCCTTCTTGTATTTAGTAATTGTGTACAGAGAGGACTGTAAAGACGCATGTCAGATCTAAAGCCCATGGCTTCTGAAAGAGCATCTATTTCTTTATATTTAAGAAAGAAAAAGGGCTGTTTATTTTAAGCTACTATCATTTACAATGATAATCCAGTTTTCCTTGTATGTACTTCCATATGCTTATTGAATTGTGGGATTTTCTTTTTTCTAAATATTGAATAAAACTCGCCTATCTTATATCATTAAAATGCAAAGGTAAAGAAAACTTCCATTATAGACATTAGCCAGCTTGCATGAAAATCAATTAAAGCAGATGTTGACCAAATTTTATTTAAATTGCCAGAGTAAATATTTTGCGTGTATAAGGCCATATGGTCTCTGTCACCACAGTGATTCGACTGTTTTTCAGCTGAGTACAACCATACACAGAATGTAAACAATGGGTGTGGCTGTATTCCAATTACATTGTATATAGAAAAGTATACAGAGTATTGAATTTGCTGCAGTGTGCCCAAATGTAACTTACGGCATGCAGTGAAACTAGAAACGCATTTTGCTCCTTCCCAATCAGATCTAGAGATAAGTTTTTGGCATTCCCACACTGTGCCTACTCTTACCCACACTCAAGCTTGGGGACTTCTGCACCTTATATCTGCAGGGATAACCCAGGCAGATATTTGTTTGGTACTATCCTGAGGGCACTCTGCCTAGCTTGAGTTCGTACTTTGAAGTCGTGATGATACTCTTATCAGACAGAACTTTTATTCAAATAGCAGACAGAGAAAACCTGAAGGGAACATTTGTCTTGAGTTAAAGTTGAAAATGAAAACTGAGAGAGCATGAAACTTTCTTCCCAAGGTTATTCATACATATCCAGTATAAAGGACCAGGTGCAACTAGAGTGGGTATTTGGGAAAACATTCTGTAATGAATAAAAGCACTTTCCCATATTATTATTCTCAGAAAACTATGATGCTCTGAATCTAAATGGACCGATTATCCTTGAAATTGATCTCCAGACCACCAAATCTTAGATACAGCAACCTTGCCTTACCTCTTAACTTTAGCCTTTCATCTTGTTTTCCAGTATTTAAATAATTTGGGTTTATGTATCCTGCTGTTATTTGTATTGTTATACCATTTCTGGATCAAAAGCAATTTAAGAAAAATTGATGATTATATTGCTAAGGATCTGTCTTAGATTGGGTTTCCATTGCTCTGAAGAGACACCATGACCAATGGAAATCTTACAAGGGACAACATCTAATTGGGGCTGGCTTATAGGTCCTAAGGTTCAGTACATTACCGTCAAGGCAGGAGCATGACAGCATTCAGGCCGACATGGGTTTTGAGGAGCCGAAGGTCCTACATCTTCATCCAAAGGAAGCCAGGAACAGACTGTCTTCAGGCAGCTAGGAGGAGAGTGTGAAAGCCCACCCTGAAAGTGACTCACTTCCTCTAACAAGGCCACACCTACTCCAACAAGGACACACCTCCTAATAGTGGCCTCCCTGGGCCAAGCATATTCACATCTCCACAGTATCTTTGGGGTGTTATCAACAGAAATCAAAGTAGCCATCTTAAAGTGTGTCTTTTAGTAAAGTGTATCGGGGACATCTTAGCTTCAGGAGACGTGAGTAGGCTACTAGGATGCTGCCACCTTCCCACCCATGTGCCTTTGTACAGTCTGTGCAATCTGCCAGGTTTTAATTTCTGGAAAAGGATTGACCAGCAAAGAGTGAAAGCTTTAATTACTTACAAGATCAAGCATGTCATCATGTAATCATGTAATCAAGCCTGTGAAAAGAAAACATGAGGTTCTTATCAGGCTAGGAAGAAGACTCGGCCAGCTTAACCATGCTAACTGGTTGGTATTTATGACTCTAGAAATGATGGTTTATGTATTGGTTTTTCAAAACCATTTTACATTTAAATTCTACCATTAATATATACTAGACTGCTGGACACCAGGAAGCCCTTGCAAAAATCTCTTTTCATAGCAGGTTCTTGGGCTGTGTCTGCACTATAATCAATACAGACCTTCTCTAAACTTGACACATCCATTGTCCTGATTTAGCTGATAGGAGCTGGAAGATTTTATTTGAATACCCTTTTTTCCTTAGTTTATATTTCTATCTAATATATTTATCCTTTCATACTTCTAAGAAAAGATAATCACTGGCAGGTTTCAAATCCAATCCAATGGTAAAGACCATGTTTAGGATATTCCTTCAAGTCAACTCACCTCAGGTTCATGCCTTAATTCACTGCCAGCTTAATATGCACTGTCAACCATGGCACTGGGCCTGTTCCTTCAGGATCAGGGCCCTTAGAAAGAGATAATGGAGCTTTTTGCCCATTTATGGTCCCATCCCATATCTAAGACCCCGGAGATGTCAGCTTTTTCCTGACTTATGGTCTGCGAGCCTGGCAGGTTCTGACTTCTGTCTCTTCTGAAAAGCCTTTGCAGCTTTCTTTTGCTGTTGTCTCAGATGGAGTCTGTTGGCCTGCTTTAGGCTGCAGATGTCACATGGTTGGGTGCTCTGCATCCTGTGAATGGGCTTTCTCTTTCTGGAAGGCTGAGTCCCCCACACCTTTCAGATATTATGCAATTCCTTCAGCACTACCCTTTCTGAATGGTTCTTACCACTGTTCTAAAAGGAACTTTCTTCATAGCTATACAATAACCAAGGTTCTTGAGCAAGTTTATGGTGTCCATGAGCATTATTTAAAATATGGAAATAAAATCATTAGTTCTTCACTTTTCAAGCCCTTATAATTCTACATGTTTGTCTGTATGAAGGCCATCCATGGAGAAATGGAGGAGGTAGCATCACCTAATATCTCTATAGTTGGCTCTTTATGTGTCCTTGTATGCCTATCCCTGAATATACTTGGTATTTGCTTCATTAAATAAAATCTAAAACAAGAAATATAGTGTAGTGTGATGGTTTGTATATACTCAGCCCAGGGAGTGGCACTATTAGAAGGTGTGGCTCTGTTGGAATAGGTGTGTTACTGTGCATGTGGGATTTAATACCCTCGTCCTAGCTGCCTGGAAGTCAGTCTTCCACTAGCAGCCTTCAGATGAAGATGTAGACCTCTCAGCTTCTCCACCATGCCTGCCTAGATGCCACCATGATCCCACCTTGATGGTAATGGACTAAACCTTTGAACCTGTAAGCCAGCTCCAATGAAATGTTTTCCTTTATAAGACTTACATTGGTCATGGTGTCTGTGCACAGCAGTAAAACCCTAAGTAAGACATGTAGCAAAGTATTAAAGGCTAAATGTAGCAGATGGTTAGATGTAGCTTCTTTGCACTAACATTGAGTCATTCATGTTTTAAATTAGGTAACAAAATCCTATATCATCTAAGGAAACCTGCCTTCTGATTTTATATATTTCTATATTTCTATAAGTATCTTCTATCTGCCCCTGCGGCTTCTTTTTCTCCCTGCGAGACTCATCCATACCTCCAGGGTACTCTTCATCAGCTGGAGAAATGAAAGCCTTAAAAAAATTAGGTGGAAGCCATAAAGCTCATATATGACTTTGAATGTACAAAAAGCACTTTAAAACCCATTTATTTTAATATATTCCCTTATTTGTATATCTTATTATCTTAGAACTATCATTTCTTTCGTTGGGGAATAGGGCCGATTCATTACCACATTTTAATAAACCTTAACATTCTTAGACAATATAAAAGCATGTTTGAGATAGATAATGATTATTTTATGTGTTTATCTCAAATTGAAATTCATATTCTTTGTTTTCAGGATATTAGGGGACTGATTCTTAATAAATGCAGTGGTAAAAACCTGAAAGTCAAAGGCATAATAACACTGAAATTTAAAATTACCTATGGAAACAGTCTGGAATACGTAGAGGAGAAAAATTAATTTAGAAACTACTCAGGAGAAAAGGCAGGGAGAGTGGAAAGGGTAGGAGATAGAGGGGGGAAAAGATGGGGAAGAGAGAGAAGGAAGAGGGGACAAGAAGGACGGAAGAAGAGAAGGAATGTGGAAGGGAGGAATGAGGAAGAAGGAGAGGAGAGGAAAGAGATGCCTGGAAGACGTGCTGTGTGGGCATTGCCTTCTTCACTTTCTGGCGCTGGATTCTATGGCTGAAGACAGTCACTATGGACTCACAGTTTAAAGTGCTTCATTAGAGGGCATGCGCTTTATGTCCTGTGTGTGTTTTCAGTTCTCAAGCAGGACATGAGACCAGAGGTGCTCAGCGAGACCTCTTCCCCAACGAAACTAGGAGGATCTGGGAGTTCTAATGGCCAGGCCTGATAAACAAAGAGGTTACTGCTTTAGCTGAAATCTCAGACAATGGAAGAGTTCCATTGCATGCAGTTTTCTGGCCATGGAGATAGACTCATCTAACCAAAGTGCCATAACTCCAAATACTCTGTTTCTTAAAGTGGTGAGAACTGCTCATCTATGGGATGAGTGGATATGGTTTAGAGTCACATATTCCTGAAGATATTTTAATTGTTTTTAAACTTTTTGAGATCAAAGTAGAATTACATACTCTTCTCCTTTCCTTTCCTTTCCTCCCCAGACCCTTTCAATATAACCTGTTGTTCTCTCTCTGAAATCCATAGGCTCCACTTCTTTAGTATTATTCTGAGTATTTAAGAGACCGGAATACAGAGGAATTCTTCGAAACAAGAATGCGCATGCATGTTTCGCTGTTGCTACTGTTTACCTAACTTCTCTGTCCCTAAAGATATCCTGTTCTCGTTGTCAAACATTTATTGTTAAGGAAACAAGCTTGTTCTGTAGCCCCAAGCCATGTGAACGCGGTGTCAGGACAGTGAATCAGTGATCTGGCGCGGAGATGCTTTTGACTTTCCTTCTAATTTTACTAACGCTCCAGTCAGTCGCCGTGCCTGGGCAGTCCATGCAGCTGCATAGTTATACATCACATCTACAAAATGAATTAGTTTATTTTTAAAACAGCTAATTGTCTGCATGTACTCATGTTTTTACCAGCAGCAAAAAGGCACTTTGTTCACTGCAGGGGGATTTTCTTTTGGAAGGACTATTAGCCTGTAGCTTCTGTGAATGTCAGTCACAAACAGCCAAATATCAGCAGAATCCACTAGGGTAGCTCATATCCCAGAGCACCCCAAAGCCCTTTTAGAGTTCTTTACTGATAACTCTGTAGCTCTGTGTGATCTTACATTTAAAATGACATTTTTAGGATGTTCTGTGGCACAATGGCAATTATTTGGGCCCATTTTTCTGTGTATTTTCCTATAGCCCAGCTTAGATACTTTCCCTTAAAACAGTTATGGTTTTACAAGTAAAAAAAAAAAAAACAAAAACTCTTGTTATATGTTTAGCCTTCTTTAGTTAGTCCAATTCTTGGAATCAAGACTTATCTCCAGTAGAGGATTGAACTTTTGAACTTTGATTTTGCATGTTATCTTGGCATGAATGCCTTCTGCTTCTGTAACCCAACATTGAAGATTGGATAATTTACAAAATGTAAAGGTTTATTTGACTTACAGCTTCAGAGCCTAAGTCTAAGAGCAAACTGCTGGCACCTGACACCTTTGTCCTGTGTTATTAAATGGCAATCAAGACCGAGGCTATCATCAGGATGAACTCACCATTATTATTAGGAACCCATTCTCGTGATGGCTTATCCACTGCCCCAGTAACAACATCCACTCTTTCAGGACCACAGAGCCTTCATGACGTTTGAAGGAAGGTCCATCCACAGAGGTCTATTTCACTGGCAAACCTCAACGTGATTTTTGAATGCCAAACAACATTCAAACTGTGCTTATTTTATCTTTGTCAAATTGGGAGGTGTGATATAATGATGTTGAAAATCATGAATAAAGATTCATGTATTCCCTATAACGTGGCATTGCCTTGACCAATTGAAATCAGCAATTCCCAGAATGACTGAGTCAAACCAAATACAAGAGGAATGAAAAGTGTCACTCTAAGAGACCACATCTTCATGACCTCTGAGCAGTCAATGCAGATTAGAATTGGAAGAATATTGACATAAACCTGATGCATAGCCATACTTGTTAACTAGATGGTTTGACAGGTCAGTAGCAGAAGACTAAGATCTGATAAATGTTATAAATATGTCTCCAGACTCTGATGTTACATGACTACCACAGATACTCTCAAATGGGGAGCTTTGTTTACATTTCCAAACTTTGTTTCATTTCTCAATGGCAAATTAACTGCTTAGTCATTGGTGAGCATTTGAGAGTAAGGAAGCCATGGGAAGAGAAGCAAATGGCAGGCACGCAGTAAAGCTCAATGTGGAAGCCCACCCGCATGCCTTCCTTCTTTCCCTGTGCTCTTTCTACACAACAATGATCTCTGTTTTGCTTTGTTTTTCATTATCTGACCACACAGAAATTTAAAAAAAACAAACAAACAAATGCATCTTGATGATCACTTAAGTACTGTATTCAAGTTTGTGTTCTCACCCAGAAACGCAGTATCTATAGTGAGCTAAATTGTATTATTTGTAAAGTTTTGGTTTTTGAGTTCAGTTTCAGAACAGCACATGTATAATGCCAATTAAATTTCAAAGGATTCACCTAATAATACCTTGAAAAGCAGTGTGCTTTTTGAAAATGAGAATGCCAGTTTATAATTACAGAAATTTACCTGCCTCTCCTGCTACATACTGAATGATGGGTGCATCTTGGGTACTACACTTTTCCTGGCTTCAAGCTCAGTGATACCTCTTGGATGGACATATCATTCAAAAGATTAATCTCCATAATTATAACACAGTCAAGTAAGACAAATCTGAAATCTATTATATGATTCCTCACTCAGTTTAGTCCTGAAGAACTAAGAGAAAGAAAATGCAGATAGTCTCCAAGACCTAACTTGACCTCTAAGCACTGTCAGATTAATAAATGACTATGGATAGCTTAAAGACCTTCCAAGGAAGCCTATTATCCAAGAGTAGATATTACCAAGTCAAAGCTGACAGAAAAGGGAAATAGCGTGTGTGTGTGTGTGTGTGTGTGTATGTGTGTGTATGTGTGTGTAGTAGTGTACTTATATACTTAAGATATATCTGTGTATTTATTTTAGAAAACACCAAAATATTGACAAATTATAGCTGAAATGGAAAAATTTAGTAAATTGTAAATTTTAAGTTCAAATTGTGTCTATAGCAATAAAATTCTTCTTTATTAGTAAAACACATTTTTATAACTTAAAGCACTTAAAGATAGTCTCAAAATTTATTTTGGATTAAATTTTCTAGAATGTCTGAGTCTTTGAAACTGTGAACATATGAAGAGCCCCCTACCTGATATGTTATACAAGTGAAGTTCCTGGAATCCTGTTTTGTTCAATTTGTAAATGTCACATAATTCGAAAATTAGGTATATTGTATATGCTTTCAAAAATCAAGAGAACTTTAGAGGATCCGTAGATTTCCTTTGATCTAATACTAGCACTCCACAAGCTATAGCTACTTTTTGGCCTGTATGCCAATATTGCATGTTGCTTATTAAGATGTTGTAGAATTGTTCCATTAGTTTCCATTTTAGGTGAAAAGGCATTTGCCTCTCATGACTGTGGTTGAGTCTTACAAGTCTTGCTTTTGACACCAGAACATAAAGATCCGTCCACACTCTAATTGCCAGAGGGCTATATACAGACACAAAGCATTTCTTAAAGCAATAATCATCTTTAGAAAAGAAGCCGTGCTTTTAAGTGCAATTTGTGCATTTGCTAATTCTGCGCAGCATTATTGAGATGAAGGGGTGCTCATTAGAGCCTTCCTTTTATGTTACATTATTTAATTTTAAAGTCAACTTTTATTTCCAGTTCCATAGTAATTTTTCATTGTCGGTAGCAGAATCACAATGAGAAACTCTTGAAAAGAATACATTTAGTTTAAATTAAGCCGAAAAGAAAAAAGGAAGATGAGGTTAGCCAGGGCTCTGTTTAGTATTTTACACAGACTATTTAGCTGTTTTAGAAAATGCAAAATGTTTTTTTCTTCAAATGCTACTTTAAATGAAAACTTCTTGAGAAGAGCCAGCATTTGTATAAAACTTATAAAAGACCTTATTAGTCAACATTTTTACAAATACTTGGTACTGTATCATTACTTTGAACTTTTACTTCCCTATACATATAAAACGGTATCTCATTTTAGCTGAATTCCTTTCTTTCTTAATGACTAGTTTGCCTGAACCTATTTGAAGTCTGATATGGATATTGCAGTTTCCTTGCCAGTACACAATTAGATATTTTGACCACTTTGATACTGGGCTGTATTTTGTCTTGCATACTTTGCAGGTATCATGATTAATTTGTATTCTGAATGGTAATTATTGATTGTATAAATGGACTTGATAACATTATTATTAATAAATATTTTGTATGTTAATTATTGATTGTATAAATGTGATATAAACATTTCCCCCTAATTTATAATTAGTTATTTTGTATTTTCAAAGATGTCTTCATATAAAAATGTATGCTTATGCCATCTTTACCGATCTATTCTCTGATAAATTGTGCTCTCTATTATTTAAAACTGTCTGAAGGTGTAAGTATATTTCTCTGTAGATTCTTCAATAAAACTTTTAAAAGTTGTTATTTGGATATAGTTGTTTAATCCATATTTGAGTTGTTTAATCCATATTGGCTATAGATCTAGTTTAACACAAAAATGGGTTATACATAGAACCCATCATCCTATCATCCTTTATAACGAGACCCACAGTATCATAATAGTTCTGTTCTATGCGAAGCATCCATAGGTGTGTTTGCCAAACTTTTGTTGGTCTACCCTGCCTTCTTACCTGTGTGTTTCTGTGTGAGTCAGAATACCTTCTTTGTATCTATTAATTTCATTGCAATCTCCTAAAATCTGATAGGATATATGACCTCATCTTTTGCTTCACATTTGTCTTGTCATTGCTTGGCAATTTCCTGTTCACTGCAAAATTTTGATTTGGCTTTTGAGGTAAGTAGGATGGAAATATTCAGTATTTGTCTATTCTGTATCCATCCACAAATTTTTAATACTTTCTTTCCTTTTGACTTTTAAATGGAGGTCTCCTTTTAATAATCCATTAGTTCTCTTTATTAATAGTTTAATATTATATTATATCATATTAAGGACTTATTGTTATAGCACTGAATTGTGAAGGTAGGACTTTGTGTGCCAACATTCAGTTATCCTAGAGTACATGCAAGACTCCAAGAGATTAAATCTGTTATTTTTAGCTTTTCTTTTTCCTTATTTTATCTCTGATTTTTTTCCTGGAAGATTGCTTGTTTCTAGCAACATACTTTTTTCTCCTTGCTGTTTTCACTACTTTATTGACAGCTAACATTTTATGATTTTGTCTGAAATAAAAGCAAATTGATATGAGTGTAAATTTCAACCATGCTAGTTAAATAGTTCTAGACAGTCCTCAACTCAAGACAATGGGACTTATTGTTTTACTTCATGACAGTGTGAAAATAGTATGTATTTAATAGAAAGTGTACTTTGAACGCTGAATATTTGTCCTTTCCTGGGCTAGCAATATGTAGAAGATGCTTTCGCAGTCTCAGACTCACAGCTCCTAATCAGTCATATGAATGCTAAAATATCAAAGTTCCATAGTGTCTTTAACAGAAGTTCAATAGTTTTCAGTTTATGATAGGCTTTTCAGGAAGGAACCCCATACAAGGCAATGAGAATCTGCATTTCTGGATCTAGTACCATGGAACAAAGAGTTTGTTTTAAGCATTCTAAGTTATTACAGCAATCCTGGTATTAATGTTTTTACAGGCAAACTGAAAGAGGCTGACTTTGCAGATGAGACAGTTGGGGTGCCCTATCATCAGAGCTGAGGCCACTACTTGGTTTCTTCCTGTCAGACACTGTCCTCTCTTTAACATGTAAGAAGTAGAAATTCATATGTAATCTGAGTCAATAGGATGGACAATCCATACAACCTGATCCCAAGGCGAAATCTCCAACTTTTTCTGACTTTTCCCCATTAACTCCTGAATTTCCGGTCACTTTTGGGAAAGGATAGTTGTCTGGTCATAAAGACAGACATTTATTAGCTGGACCTGGAGGGGGAGTTTAATAGTATGGTGAGCTAAGTTGAATACCTGCCACTTGTCCTAGCTGGGAAAGGAGGAAAGGAAACAAAGGAAGTTTTCAGAAACTCGGTTCAATTTGCTATAATATATGTTCTGGAACAAAATTAAAATCAACTGCCATCTCTAAATAGGAAATATAAGTTGTATAAATTAATGTTGGTTTATATGTTACAAAAAACAGAAGGTTAAAAATATAGGTACAACCTTCAGTAAGAACAGGAAAAAAGAGATCCTTCATTGTGTTACCATAGTGCCATCCAGAGCTAGTTAGTGTACATTTAGTACAATATAACCCCTCACCTTTACCCACATGAGCTCATGCTGAGGCTCTTCCTTTAAAGCCACATGAGATGCAACCTCCCTGCTGCAAAGCTAATCTCCCTCAGTGTTGTGTCAGCTCCCAGTGCACTCTTACTGCATAGTATATGAGTCCACCATGGGAGCCTCTGGCCAAGCTCAACTATTGATTGTGGTTTTTGCATTGAGTGTATGTAGTAGGTTAGGGATGAGGAAAAGTAACTTATTTCTCTAAGTAACAATGTAGATATTAATAATGCTCTACTCATATGGTTATTGTGGCGATGACACTGGGATGGTCACAAGGAAATATAGATTTGAACAGTGTATTAGTTATCCTATGGTCCCCTGAAACTGTTACCCGAAGTACAGGTTTCACCACCTATGAATTTTGACTGGAATATAATTGTTATTTTAGCTACCTACATTTATTTCATGGTCCTATTCTTTCCTTCATGGTGCTCAGAAACTTTAATTAATAGACTTGAGTTACTTAGATATTACTTTGGGGATACAAAATAAATTTTAACTACATTGAATGTTGTGGAGAAGTTCCATAAATTATATACTAGGTTTACTTTGAAGAGCGGAGACTTGGTCTTCTATGACCTAAATGTGCCACTTAGTGCCCAGTACTGTACCTAGAGTTTTCTTTTGAACTCAAATACTTGGAGAAAAGGTGACAAATTTAATTTAATGTGAGTTAATAAGCCATGAGATGGTTTATCTTTCAGCATAGTTAGAGGAAAAGTGATCCATGACAAATAATGGATTTGATGTAATCTTTAATTCCCACCTCACTGTAGATCCATCGTCTGCTTTCTGATCCTTTCCCTTGCATGGTTCGAAGGTTAGAGTTTGTCCTAAGAAGAGTCAAACCCTACATGATATCTGTATGGGACATTTGCACAAAATGTAGGTTAAGGACCAGTCGGTGAATGAGCTCCAAGTAAGTGTGAAGGCCTGTTATGATATCATGAGTTGGTATAGACTATACAAACAATATACATTCACACTGAATGCATAGATAACATTATCAAATACTGTCTATTCTTTATCAATACCACAAACATATGAGTAATGTATTATGCTACAGTATTACTAAAGCAATAGAAATGAGGTGTTGGGTGAGTTTTGATGATCACTTATAACTATGTCTCCTACATCACTGTCGGTATGATCACAGTCTGAGAGATGAATATACCTGGACCTGTGACCAGCTACTATGTCAAAGTGGTTGCTTCTTCCCATGTGAAGGAGCTTGACTCTAGAAAATTTAATGTCGCTTCTGGACACACATAGCAAATTCTAGGACACAAGAAAAATATAACTATAAATATTTTTAATAAGTCAAGTAGACTCTGCCCTTAGAGCTCAAATCTTCTGAAGCATATTCTACATTGCTACCACTATGAAGGTTTAAAGGGATCAGATTTTTGTTCTCTGAAAGTCAAGTCTAATGGCTGCCTATATATTTATATTAGTGGCACAGCTTCAAAGATTTGCGTATTGACTTAATCTTGCTTCTTCTAGTTAACTGATTTGAGTCCTATATATTTGAATGTCTGGAAGCCAATATGTGTTATTTCATGACTCTCTTTTGTGAAATGTTATAATGACTCATGATTGATTTGAATGTTGCAAAATGAGTACTTTAGTTTTCCCCAGCATATTAACAATATGGTTATATTTTTATATCTGTTAATATGGTTATATTCACAGTATTAGACTATGAAAAAATCAAAGACTGAGCCATTATTGGATACTCTGAAGGTCTTAATGGGTTCTCATTTCTCAGCATCCAAATTGAATTAAAATTTCAGTGTCTTCATATAATGCTGGGCATATGGTTGCTCTTCCTTTTGAGTGGAGTGCACACTTGAATGAAATCAAGTCCCTGTGGCTTCTGAATGTTCTTTTCGACCAGTGGGTTTTTTCCTGTTTATAAATGTGATGGCATCCATTTAGTTTTGTAGGATTGTAAATTCTCAAACAGCACTTAATCTTTTTTTATTTCATTTTTTATTGGAATTTTATTTATTTACATTTCAAATGTTATCCCCTTTCCAGGTTTCCCCTCCGGAAACCCCCTATCCTATCCTTCCTCCCTCTGCCTCTATGAGGGTGCTCTCCCAACCCACCCACCCACTCCTTCCTCCCTGCCCTGGCATTTCCCTACACTGGGGAATCAAGCCTTCCCAGGACCAAGGACCTCTTGTTTCATTTTAGTTTTGTTGTTATTAGTTTGTTTGTTTTTATCTAGGTTGAGGTTTCTCAAGCCACTACATCAATATAATTTAAATAGTGAACAAGTACTAAATTTTATTCTAGCTAAGGTTTGGAATTTAAAATGATTACATTTGATGAGGGAATGAAAGCTACATTTATCTGTGAGTATAAGGATAAATATTTTATCTCTCCCTCATTAAAGAAGCATTTTGAAACAGATGGAGACTATTACAGAGAACCACAGTTGGTCAAAATGCAATAACAGCTGACCATGGGGTGCTCAGCCCCAGCACATACATCTGCAATGCCACCTCTATTCCTAAGACCCAGTAAAGTCATGCAAAGGGGTTGCGTAGGAGCCAGAGGACCAGGACATTTGCTCTTTAAGAGTGTCTTCTGGACACAGCAGGGAAGCTGTACCTATGATAACTTATAACATGCGAGGGCGGGGCGGGGTGTGTGTTAAGACCCCACCCATAGATGGAGAGATATAGACAATGAGTGGCTGCTGGAAGAGAAAAAAGAAGTCGGTTTTCTCCAGAGACAAGCTCCTTCACAGGTTCGTCAGTCCCAAGTGGTCAGCTTTAAACACACACATAAGAGCAACAGGAAAAGGTTCAGTAATGTAGGTGTGTGTGTGCGTGTGTGTGTGCGTGTGTGTGCGTGTGTGAAACAATATTTAAACGGGAGGTCAAAAATTGAGAGGGAGTTGAGGTACACAACAAGAGTTGGATTGGGGAGAGAGAAGGGTAAAAAATAAAATAACTAGAGTACTGGTATATGAAATACTCAATAAAATAAAACATGCTAAAGGAAATACAAAACAAACAGCTCCTCCCACTGTTTGTGTCCTTCTGTTTAAAACAGCACTGCTGTGACTCCCCTGCAGGTGTGAACTGAAGAAAAAGACAATCTCTAGTTCCTTACAAACCAAATCCTTACAACTTTGGGCACAATGGTTAATGTTAGCATATTGACTTTTAAATTGTGTCCCTGCTCTCTGGGATAAAACAAATATTACCTGGGGGAACATGTTGTGTACTGAGATTTTCCTAGGCTGTGATTACATGGCAAACACAGATGTACTTTAGTGTCTCCTGTGGAAGTTCTATTCCATGTCTGGATTGTTATCAGTCTCTCTTGCTCACTCAGATATCAGGTTGACTTTACAAAGATACTGTAGCTCACGGCCTCTTCTCTAGGTAGGTGTAGCGTTGCTCTGCACCCAGAGCTTGCTCAGCAGCCTGGGAGTAATACAAACATTGGAAGGCCACAATGCTTTATACTTTCTGTTTATTTTTCTAAAGGAAAGGAATGAAATTGGTGATCTTCAGATACCGCTTTGTGGTGCTTCAAGCTGACCTTTAAAATTAGAACTTACCTCATGTAGGACCCCAGCCACACAGATGCTTAAACTTTTATTTTTGTGAGTGTACAGGCAGTGTGTGTCCAGGAGGGTGGGTGTCCGCGAAGGGTAGAGCCCTGGCTTGTCCTGCAGCTTGAGTTACAGGCAGCTGTGAGCTGCCTGACATGGGTTCTGGGGACCAGAACTCAGATCCTCTCAGAGCAGTCTGTGCTCTTAAGCAAGGAGCCATATCTCCATCCTCAGTCATGCAGTTCTTAGTTTGTGTATTAATACTATTAAAATAGAAACAGCAGTGCATTGAGGACTATCATATACTTGTCACAACGGAGGACTTTATAGCATCTCTAAATGTCATTACTACACTGTATACCCAATGGTAACACTCCTATTTATAAGATGACAGAGTTATGACTCAGAAATGTTAAGGAATTCATTCTAGTTGTACATCTCAAAACTAACTTACTGAGATAACAAGCATAACTCAAATAAAAGTGTATTTCTCCCGCCACCCATGGCATGGGATGAATAATTATGCGACTGTCAAAGCAGAAGGGGCAAAGTACGTAAGTCCTCAACCCTCCAGAAAGAACTACAGGCAACTAAAGAATGCTGAGAGCAGGAGAAATGGCCTTCTTCGGGGACAGTTCAATACCAAATAGTCAGGCCTAAAACCATCCATACAAATACCATCATACAAACTGAGCAGACTCTATTTAGAAATATATGTATGCATATAAAGCCATACACCCATTTCATCTGATGAAAAAAAAGGGCATGAATTTGAAAGAGATCAAAAAGGGCTTATGGGAGTATTTGGAGAGAGGAAAGGGAAAGGGAGATGTAATTATCATCTCAAACAAAACAGAAAAGTTGGAAAAACATTTAAAGGAAATGAAGTGGTTCTCATGAATCAACTTTCCGTTCATCTCTAAAGCCAAGGCTCCTACAGCTTTCAGAATACATCCTTGTGATCTAGAAGATGCATGAGCACATGCCCTCTCTTTGAAAATGCTTTGTCCAAGTAGGGTTTCTTTAAACCAGAAAAATCAAGGGGCTTCTAAGTTAGAACTCTATTTTATCATGGCTTTTATGTGTTAGGTGAACCACATCAGTGTGTCCCTAGAAGAATGGAGATGGAGCTGATCTTGCCTGCTACAGATCCCTGAGAACACAGGGAGAATTCTTTGAATCTCCAAAAATCCATTTTAAAAAGACGTTTCAATATATAAATGTAAATATTTTAAATAATAAAATATCTTAAACAATAAATCCCTTGGGATATATTTCTGAGAAAAGTTTTATGTTTTACAGAGTTTATATTCCTCTGCCAGTCTGTTCTGAAAAGAAGTGTATGTTATGGAACCATCACATTGATGGCCAGGTAAAGGTGGTGTTAGTGTGGAACATGAACTTTTCAGAGAAGGTAAAAGCCATGTCTGAGATGAAATTAGGGGAGAAGTTATGTAAGGTGGGGTGGAAACAGCAGATGCAGAAGGTGCTGGGTGAATATTGTTCTCTAAGCAATATATAAGGGGTACATTAATGAATGTCATTACTCTATTCTTGTCTTCTTGATGACCTGCGCAGAATCATATGCAACTAAACTGTCGAGATTCCCTGATTTTGTCACAGTTGGACAGTGAACTTGGGTATGTTTATTCATGACCACTCATGTCCTAGAAGCTTTTGCAGTTAAGAAGATCATTAACAAGATCTGGTCTCATTTTGTAGTTCATCAAGTAGAAGAGAAAGTTTTCAACATAATGAAACGAAGAAGTCATCCAGAAGTATGTAGAGAACGTTTACTGAGTAAATATAAACAGAAATTGATTACTGTGAACACAAAGTGTTCACCAAATAGGAAAAACGTGGAAGAGTATCATAGATGACAATAGCAATATTTGAAAATACTGAAGAATGAAGAATTGGCACAGGGTACACCAACATACTGTATCTTGTGTACAGCATTTGAAAAGAAGTGGACCTTGCTGTCAGGTCACACTGTGGTCTGAACATGAGTGATATTTGAAGTCATTTGTCTCTATTCTAAAATACCTCATATCCATGGTTCCTTAGCACTTAGTGATATGGTCAGTTGTCCATATTTATACTTTATGGGTTATGGCTGTAACATTTTTAATCTGTCAAAAGTAAGTAAAATATGTTTTAGATCCTTCCTCTTTCTTAAATTTGGTAGTTGACATACAACTCAGTTGGATTCATAAGTTAGAATTTAATCGTAACTAGAAAATACTACTATTTTTAGAGGTAAGCACTCTAGAACTCTTTTGATATAATTTGATAATAGGTTGTGGTGTGAGGAGATGAATAGCAGCTTTTCCTTCATGCTCAGCAATGATACAAAGCTGTGGATTGAGTTTGTGATGTCTGCTATCCTTGTATTAGCTGCAAAGAAGAGTTTGATCACAGTTCTCAACTGTAGCACTTCTCTGGATTCTATACATGACTGAATTAGTTTCCTAAGCTGGTAAGCATTAAAAACATAGCTACATATATGCATTCAATAACAGTTGATGAAAAAAGAGGCCATGAACCTGAAGGAGAACAGGGAGGGCTGGGTAGGAGGGTTTGGACAGAGGTTAGTGAAGGAAGAGATATGATTATATTATAATCTCAAAAACTATTAGTAAAAAGTATATATTGTATGAGAAAGCCCCAAATGACAAACTAATTCTTTGTAAAAAAAACAAACACACAACAACAAAACAAACAAACACAGCTACATTAGGGGCAGACTTATTTGGCAGGATTAATCGCACTTTTAGCGCATATCAACAATTGACGACCAGAATGTAAATGACACTTGAATAGATTTCTAGAATTTTTTTTCATAACTCTGTCTGTGTTAAACCTGGGATTCCTATTGACTGCTTATTATGTCATAACTACCTTGTTCATCTGGAGTTCAGACAACATGAGCTAGTTTATTCATGCTATTTTTGTATTTCAAAGTAAATGCTGTTCCTTAGAGATGCTCATTTATTCGAAAGAGGCTTTCTGTTTCCGGCAGCTGCGATCAAACACTGATGAAAGCAACTTAGGGAAGAAAGAGCCTATTTTAGCTCATAATTCCAGGTTACAGCTCATCACTGTAGGAGAGTCAAGGCAGCAGGAACTTGGAGTAGCTGGTCACATCCACAGTTAAGAGCAGAGGAATAAATGCATGGGTGCGTGCTTCCGCGTGGCTCTTCACCATCCTCAGACAGTTCATGGCCCAGCCCACAAACGTGTGCTGCCCACATTCATGATGGACTGTTTCGACTCAGTCAACTCCACTAAAAGATCCAATACAGGCATGTCAGCAAGTCAACCGTATTTATATAGTTCCTCATTGTGACTCACTTCCCAAGTGATTCTAGATTGTATCAGGTTTGCAATTAAGGCTAACTATCACCCGTGTAAAACAAAAGCAATGTTTCCTGGCTGATAGGTATTGATATATTTGTTCAAGCATGTCTTAGTTAGGGCTCTACTGCTGTGAATAGACACCATGACCAAGGCAAGTCTTATAAAGGACAACATATAATTGGGGCTGGCTTACAGATTCAGAGGTTCAGTCCATTATCATCAAGGTGGGAGCATAGCAGCATCCAGGCAGGCATGGTACAGGAGTAGCTGAGAGTTCATCTGAAGCCTGCTAGTAGGATGCTGACTTCCAGGCAGCTAGGATGAGAGTCTTATAACCCACACCACAGTGACACACCTACTCCAACAGGGCCACAACTTCTTATTGTGCCACTCCCTGGACCAAACATATGCAAACCATCACAAAGCATTAATAGATAATGGAGTTAACTAGTTTAGTGTTCTCATGTGTGGTGTTTAT
This sequence comes from Uromys caudimaculatus, assembly GCA_028551405.1. Taxonomy (NCBI): domain Eukaryota; kingdom Metazoa; phylum Chordata; class Mammalia; order Rodentia; family Muridae; genus Uromys; species Uromys caudimaculatus. The sequence continues at coordinate 44,724,664 of CM052705.1, read as the reverse complement.
TTTAGAGTCAAATGATACAAGCAATTGTGGTTGTATTCCCTCATGTTGAAAGGAAAAAAAGTTTGTAAAGCATTTCTCTCAGACTCTTGAGATGTGAGTTTCAGCAGAATCCACCAATTAGAGTGAAGTACATGAGTCAGATACCATGACGTGGCACTACAGAGGCAAGAGAATAATAGATGCATGTAGTACTAACCAATGCAATTGGTGACAAGAGTTTTCTGAATATCTCTGTCATAGAGACAGTTATTAATTATTATAATCCAGTATTGTAAGCTGGGAGCCACTGATGCATTTTATGTTAATATCTTAGTGTTGGTATCTTTCAAATACAAGAAGGACATGGTATTGCTTTGTTCACTCAAGTTCTATTAGATCTCATAGAAGATCACATAGGGACATTTCTAATATTTTATGGATGATGGTAAGCCAAGAAAAATGAGTCTGGGAAAAGCATGATAACCTTGAACTGAATTAATGAGATTATAATTATTATAATGATATACAGCTATGAATTTAGATTTTGATTATGATTTATTTATTGCTAAATTGATGTTTTAGTAAGAAACTATGGCAAAATTTATAGCAGTGCAATAGTATAAGTTGTATAATAGGGGAATTATTCCAGATCAGCCATCATTTATTCGTTGCAGTAATACTTCTTGGGTAGAAAGCTGTGTGCAAACATTGTGCTCAAATCTAGTCATGCGGCAGGCAGCAAAATTGACAACCTTTTCAAGCTTATAGGTGGAAGTTAATAACCACAATTGAACACTTAAGCACTGAGTCAACTCTACAGCTTTCTTTAAGAATTTCCACAGTGTGTTAGGAACATAGATTGATAATAGCTTTTCAAATATTTGAATACCTCGAATGTGAATTGCTTAGAAGACCATTTGTGGCATTATTGCAGTAATAGCTATCTCTTATTGAATGTCCATCAGTCTGATATTATATGATTTTTTATAATTTCTATAATCCTCTAAGGTTTCTTATTAAGAATTAAATGGTATTAAAACTAACAGAAAATTGAAATGAGATCAAAAGGACTTTTATTTGTTTCTTTTTGTTTTAAGCCAGGCTAGCCTGGAATCTTTTTTTCTACAAAGACTGGGCTAGCCTCAAACATTTGGTGATCTTTCTGTCTCTGTATCCCAATTACAGATTATGTGTCACCATGCTTGCACAAAAATCAAGTATTTTTTTTAATTAAACTGTATTAGTAACTGTCTTTCTCCTAAAACTGAAAATTCTATGGACGTATAGGCTGTCATTCCTATGTGCATCCATGATTATTCATATCTGAATGAATGAGTTTTGTATTTAACATTACGTTTTACGTGCCTCATTAATTCCAGGCCTTGCATGGCCACATCCTCCTGTGTTGGACATTTAAAGCTGAATAAAACCAGACAGTTGGAACTGGAACTCATTCTTTCCAGTGCAATTGGAAGGTGCTCCTCACCAGAAGTGGGGAGTGCTGGCTTCATGTTCCAGCAACAAACGCCATTTCTGAGCACTCTTCCCAGCCTTTCCATGTTGAATATTCAGGACACTGCTTCCTAGTATCTGAGCTATTTTAATTATTTTCATTTAAAAATTATTTTGTAATAATACTCGCTAATTTGATATTGTAATAAAAAGATATTTTATCCATCTATATTTTTAGCAATGTAATTACTGCTTTGGGAAGAAGATCCAATCTCTTGAGTCTCATGCTTTATTGAGCTTCAGAATCAGTAGAAAAGCTACTGAAAAGATACATTTTTTTTCTATAGTCAATAAGTTGATTTTCTAGCAAGTTGATCCTGACCCTCTGTAAACTCCTAAAATCAGACGAAGCCATAGCTCAATCTGCTCTGACTCCTAAAACCAGACTAAGTCATAACTCAATGCACTGTATTTTGAAAGAAAATATTGGGAGGGGGGATAGCAAATCAAGACCCTGTGATCCTACATATTTTATTATTGTTGATTTTAAAAAAAAAAAAAAAAAACTTGTTTCATATAAAACAGTCTCTCTCTATAATTTTATTGCTGATGAGTTTTCCTAACCTCTCTACCTGCTGTTGGATCCAGGTATACAGTGGCTGTTGGTAAGCAGCTTCTCTGAGTTGGGAGGCATTTATGAAAATGACTGTGCCTTGTTGACTAACAGCCGATGCTATTCTTCTAAAAGAGGAAATTCAGATAAATAAGCGAGTTCATGAACAAAACTGACTACATAGGCCATCCCCCCTCCACACTGCTCCTGAGAAAGCTGAGAGCACAAACCCGTTGATCACAATGGAATTAAACTGCATTAGTAACTCTATTTCTTCTAAGACTGAACATTCTGTGGAAGTGCAAGCTATCATTCCTATGTACGTCTATGATTAGTCAGTATCTGAATGAATGAGTTTCGTATTTAAGCCTACGTTTTACTTGCTGTTGTTGTTGGCAGCAGTTTGAGACATATGAAGCTGCAATGGAGGGCAATGCTGTGAATGGCTGAGTAGAGGGGGGATAGCAAACATCACCCAGTAATTTATGAAATTCTTATAAAGCGCACCTTAATATTTTAGTGAACCGAGTTTTAAGGCTTAGAATCTGAGATGAAATGTAAAGTCTGCTTGCCTGACGCTTCTGTCACTCTGCCTCTAGAAAAGGGATTGTACTGCCCTTGCTTAGGGTGAGAACTTCAGCCATCAGTAAGACAGATTTGAGAAAGATGAGCAGGAGGTCTGAGGGTATGTCTGTAATAGGTTACTTTTACTCATATTTACAGTGCTGGCTATAGAACCTAGGCCCTTGAGCACTGAGCACTGTCTTCAGCATTGGACTAGCTTTGGAAAGACACTTTATCATTTTTCCCAGGTATTTTTGTCAGTTGTTTTATAATTGTCATAATTTTTGAAAAACAATTGAGAATACGATTCAATACCTACTTTTCACTAATTTGGGAACCTGCACTTGTGCTCTGGTTGTCTCCCATAATTTTATCTATCTGAAGGTAAAATATGATAATTCAATTGCAAAAGTTCTTATTAAATTGAATTAAATTTATTATATTGAGACCTTTTTTTAAAAAATCCCCTTTAGCTTTGATGTTTACTCTACTTAACATTATTGTAAAAGTAAATGCTCCCCAACAAGATCCATAAAACTGATGTCAAAAATTGCTCGAAAAAACTTAGTTGCATTTCTTTGCCAACATGACTGAGATGGTGGGAGACATTCAGCTTCTTACTGTTGAGTTTTCTGGATGCGAAATGCTGGCAGTTAATGTCCATGTTGGTTGTTTTCATGATGCTCATATTTCTTCCACAAGACAAACTTCAATTGTCATAGGAAGGGCCTAATATATTTTCATATTATCTTTTTGTTGTCAACACTTAAATGGTAGGCAGAAATGCTAATGAAAAAGAAGATGAGTAAATCTATCCTGTTAGAGGTGAGACTTACAACACAGTCAAAGCGAAGACGCGTTGGACAGCGGTTTCCTGGAACCTCAGAGAAGTAGGATAATTACTTGCTATTCTGGGGTTTTATTCTATTTTTGCTTCTAAAAGCTTAGGGATCATTTTTGTCAATTGTGTTCTGTGGGTGTAATTAAGCATGAAGTGACGAAAGATGTGTAGGCATCTATTATGCCAATATTATGATTGTGTTATTTGTCTTACATATTTTCACAATTTTTGTATATTCTGTTAAAAACACTCTGAAACAAGTAGACAATTATTTACTTTTATCAGTTTTTCATTTGACACTTTATTCTGAAGATCTAAAGTAACATATTTGCATAATTTTGGTAAGCGGTAAGGCAGTGTGACTGGAGAGCATGAATACTAGCGATACACAGTTAATTACCTTGGTTGTCATAAACAAGCCTCTTTAGACCTGACATTTTTATTATAGAGACATAAAAACAATGAAAGAAAGCAGTGGTGGTGGATGGAGAGGGAGCCTGAGGTTTTCCTTAAAAAAAAAAAAAAATGGTGATGTAAATATCGCAAATATCGCAAATATTGGTTCACAGAGAAATGCATTTCATCGTCATATTTTTACACATTCCGTTATAATTTCCTCATTGTTGCTTTCATTAATTATGTATTTACTTTTCATCCGACTGCAGTTCCTCTGCTCTCCAGTTAGTTTACCCCTCACAGTATCCCTTCACCTCAGAGAATGGGGCGGTCCCTCCCAAGGAACCAACCAATCCTGGCACCTCTAGTCACTTCAGGACTAGGTGCATCTTCTCCTACATAGGCCAGACGTGACTCATCATTTCCTCTTATTCTCTCCCTTGAACTCCCTTTACCCTTTGGTGTTTTCCTTCTTTGTCCCAATTTTTCCCCTTCTGCTTTTATGAAATTCAGGATATATAACATGTATCCTCTTAGGCTTTCTCTCTCTGCCCCTGGGTTGTTTAGATCTCCTCTTCTTGTCTCACAGTTCCCTTTCTATTTTGATGTCCTACATATACATACGCATATGTGTATGCCCTACATAGAAACATACATACATATACATACACGTACATACATACATTCAAATCAGCATTCTGCACATGAGAAATATTTTCCCGAGTCTGGCTTGTTTTATTTAAGATGATTATACCTAGGTCCATAATTTTCCAGGAAGTGTCATGATTTCATTCTTTAATAGCTGAATACATTCCACTGTACATATATACCCACCGTCTTTTAATCCATTCATGTGTTGATGTGCATCTGGGCCTGGCCCTATATCCAGATAATGCCCTAGTGAGCACGGCTGTGCCCTGGGCTGGCCTGTGGTCCTCTGGGTAAATGTAAGAGTGGTGGAGGCATGGAAGTGATTGCTCTGGTTTCAGTGTTTTGAGGGAACTCCATACCGATCTCCATAGTGGCTGCAGTAGCACTAATTTCAATTCACATCTGAGGTATGTGAGGTCTCCTCAGTGGGAACATGCTCATTAGCATTGGGTTACCTTGTCATCTACATGCGCTACATCTTGATTGAAATAAGGCGGAGTCAAAGCAATTTTAGCTTGTCTTTTCCTGATGCCTAGGATGTTGACTACCTTTCAACCAGTGAATGAAATCTGGGACAGATATATAATAGAGTACTATTCATCTGTAAAGAAAAGTAAGCACAAAATTTCAGGACAGCAGTTGGGCTTCGAATGTATTAATTGATATTAATTGAGGTCACATAATATCAGAAAGAAAAATAACATTTTTCCTCTCATGCACATCTAGTCTATTACAGATATGTAAAATGTAAACAAGTATTCATGTGGTTAAAATATAGCACTTAAAAAGAAGAGAATAAAAGATAAACCATAGGTGATAAGGAAAAATTAAATACAGGTGTGCACATTAAATCATGGACAGTGAATAATGAAAACTGACATAATGCTAATTAATTGGATTTTTTTAGGTTTAACTCTGTCAGTATTTTTTCAGAGTTTGTTTGTTTGGTTGGCTGATTGGTTGTTTTTTTTTGCTGTTGTTGTTGTTTTTGGTGTTCTTTTGTGGTGGATGACTACATGAAAATATAATTAACAGTGGAAATACAAGATCCATTGTGAAGCTCCACAGGTTCAGAATGGCTATTCTAACTACGTAAAGGTGCATTAAAATGTATACACTTAAGAGGTGACTAATCTCATGTGTGATGTTTTCTATTTATAAGTTCTCTACAAAGAAATATAAATAAAAAATTATTTTACAAGCTCTGCGGGTGGATGTCTAAAAGCTTTTCTGACAGGACCCTAATGCGCTAGGCAGAGTGCACTAAATGGAACAATAAATGGAGACATGTCTTATTGTGCTAACATTATAGGGTAGATATAAAAATGAAACTATAATAAGGGAAGAAACATTGCATCTCTGAATAAAAAATTAAGAATGAAGCTGCCCTGCTTGAAGGAGCAGCTCATGTGAAAGAAACTGAGGCAGATTCCTATAAAAAAGTGCTAAAGTGCTGTGTATGGTAACCACACAAAGACGACTTTCCCTATTAGAGGACAGTGTTTCCGTCCCTTGAATTTTATACATCCATTTAAAAAAAAAGTCCTATTCTCCAGGGATAGAAACGTTAAGGTTTTGTTGTTTTGCTTAAATACAATTGAATTTAGACTACTGCTTTAAAAAGTTTAGTGAGTTGGCTGTTCAGATAATGCCTGTTCCAAAAGAGGAGAAATCTACACAAGGAGAAGAATCCAGCCTTTGTTGCCCATCTTCTCTTTGCCAGAATTCTGTGCACTCTTCTCTTCCTGGTTCCCACAGCCTGGGTGTGGGGAGCGTCCTCTTCCATCTGCTTGGTCTAAGCACTTTGCAACAGGAGCTCTTCCTCTTTTCTTTCCATCACTGGTGCTGATGCTGAGTGGTTTAGACTTAGAAGAACTGGCAGAATGAGGGGTTTCAATTTCCTATATGTCCCTGGAACTGGTTAGATGCCGGTGTCCCATTTGGGGATGCTGAATTCATTGCTCGCAGATAAATGTATGTATGTATGCCGGAGACTACAGAACCTTTCTGAGAGGCTGTACATTCTTATAGGTGAATTCTAGAACTATAATGTGTGTTGGCCTAAAACTGTTGACATTTTTATACTAAATTGAGGTTTATATTTCAGCCATCCAAGGTTTAAATAGGCACTGGCCATTTGTACTTGGGTAGTGGGCATAGTGATTGATTTCTGATTTCTGATTGATTTTTGATGCTCACTGATCTCATACCTGTAAGAAAGTATCAACACTTTTACAGGTGAAGTGGACCTGGCCTGAGGCACTGAGACAGAGGAAAATATTGCACAGTTTGGTTTTTTTTTGGTTTTAAGTGTAGTAGGAACGGGATGCAATACAATTGATAGGTGGTCTAAGATCACATTAGGATCAGTGAGATGGACAAATAGCAAGTAAACAACAACAACAACAGCAGCAGCAACAACAGAACCAATCCAAACCTTCATAAAGTTTTTATTCTGGGGTGTGCTTGTTTTTCCAAAAACTACCTCTGCTAAATCTCCTGTCAGTGCTGAAGCTCGAAGGCAGAATTCTCGTCCTACAGCCAACTGCAGTGTAGCCAGAGAAACAGGCAACAAAAATAGAACACCAGGATTGCTGTGCGTGGGTGAGGCAGAAACCACATTATGAGCAAAAGCTTCCAGTATTATTTTAGAACCAATACAGCTCTGCACTTCTCTGCTCTCTCTTCCAAAAACACATACTACAGAAATAAAATGAAATGAAGTGTGTGCACCCTCCCTCCTTGAGTTAGGATTCTGCTTCTTTTCATTCCCTTTCCTTGGAGGTGAGATACCAGTATGAAAAGCCAATATGTAAAGCAAGCCGAGGGAGGAAAGAGTTAATTGCTTTTAAGGCCCTGCAATAGAGAATTATGGTTTGAAAGATAGAGGCTGGACAGCTGGCTTTGCTGGGGTATTTTTAAATGCATTAATGCAGGCTGCAATCACTCGGCCGGGCTTGACCTATTTTTGGCTCAGGCCGACCATTGTTCTATTTCTGTGCCTGTGGGCCATGCTGTTGTTGATTCATATGCAAATGGATTATCACTAGCTTTAGCCAACTTGAGCTGAGAGAGACTGAGAAAGGGAAGAGAGAGACGCACAGACAGATAGGAGGACACCCTCTGGAGCCACTTGCAGGCTGAGGATCTCGCCTTGATACCCCAGCAGTCCAGGGAGCTAGACGCCAGGTTTAATTGTTTCCTTTCTTTTTGATCCTCATGGGTCGAGTTAACATTTTTCTACTTGTTCTTAAAAAGAAATAACCCCCGAAGCACATTCCTTTTGCCCACCTGCTCTTAGTTTCCAGGATAACCTAAAACTTCAGCCAGCTGTAGCATCCACACTGCTCTTTCTGCTTTGCACACAGGTTGGTAATTGGAGGGGTCGGGGGGGGGGGGGGATGCCCAGGTCTTTTTTAAAGGGTATGTCCATCTAAGCAGAAAGGAAATTATTGTGGAAGTTGATCCTCCACTTGCTTTTCTCCTTGGAGAGGAGGGAGGACCAGTCGGGGTAGCTCTTGGGACCAGAGAGCACTGAGCAGTGATGAATCTTTCATGGAACTGAAAGAGTGACTGGAGTATGCTGCAGACAATTTACGAGACTGACTCCTGTGTTTCCTCAGATGGAGTGGCCGGACGGGAGCAGCTCTTGGCTCAGCAAAGAATGCACAGTATGATCAGCTCAGGTAGGATCTCTTTTAGAGCTGGGATGTTTATGTTTGAGAAGGCTGAAGGGGAGGCGGGTAGGGAAATGAAAGAAAGCAGCTTGCTTAAGGAATTGCTTTTTCGTCTTGATGTTGATGTTATGTCTTTTTCTTGGTGCCATTGAAGTGTTTAACTTAGATCCTTCCATTACCCTTTGCCTGCACATTCCGAGTGTGTTCAGAGAAGGCTGTTTCTTAATGAAATTGCAAAGTATTGCTTCTGATGCCAAGGGACACTAATACAAGTAAAAGGAAGGTGTTTGCCTTACTGTGCAACTACAGAAAGAACTGTATTGTGATTGTTAACACATGCTAGTGGGACTTTAAGTTCAGCTTGGGGCTTCAGTTTAAATCACAGCTTCAGCCAGCCAGATGACTGTATGTTTACAGTGTTCATACACAAGCATAACTATTTATAGACCTACCTTCTGAAGGATGTGTCTGAGGGGTTCTCAGGTAGTTTTATTCTTTTCCCAAATGTGGCTTTTTCTCTGAAGCTCAAAGTGAATTTGTTTTAGATGAGACAGAATTATTACCAGATGCTTATTTTAATTTCCCCCCAAACACTTGGGAAGTCTAGCAGTGCCAGGCAGGTATGTGCACACACGTGCATGCACACACACAAAGAAAGAAATGTGTTAAAAGCAGGTGCAATGCTTTGTCAGATTTTGACAGGAACATGTTCTAGTTTATAGTTTTTCTGTACATGCTTGGGCTCTCAGAGATCTGCTGATGGGTGATGGAGCTTGTCCACCTTACCAGTTTATATCTATTAAAAGTTCCAACTCTCCAGGCTGTCTGATTTACTTTAATTACAGCTGTTTGTTATTTGTTTCCTATAACCAGTTCATAAAGCTTTTATTACTTTGTTTCTGCCATCTTCTGAATGCTACAGCCAAAATTGGTTTAAAGTTCTTCTTTGGAGCTTCCGAGTTCCCCTGTGGGCTTCCTCTCAGTTATAGCTCACTGCCTATATCCCCGACAAGAGTATCACACGAAACAGCTTTTACTTAGTAGACTTAAGTAGGAAAGGAATATTCCACAGGTTGGCATGAAGTCGGCTTTGGTGCCTGTACATACTCCCATCTGTGGATCCCGTTTAAAGCCAGTTCTCTTTAAAGCTCTGTTCAGTGTGATGGTTTTCAGATCCTCTGATTACCCCATCTTTTTATAGAATCATAATGAAATGTCAGTTTTGTAAAATTTGGTATTCTACACCAATGCCATAGTAATTATATTCATGAGTGATGTCTGTTTAGCAAAAGGGAACATACTAGAACATCCATGGCTTGTTACCATTGTGGCTGAAAGCTGACAAGGGCTCCGGGAAGAAGCGAGCAGGTGTGGCTGGGCTGGAATTGGACACTTAGCATTGCAGTTTTGAAAAATCAATGAACACTAGACATAACTATTTTATCTCTCTTCAGTACCGTGATAACTTTTTGGTCTTTGTCTCTGGGTACAACTGTTAAATTTTTTAGAGGATAGAAACAGCCATGTCTCGAAAGTAACAACTGTTAGCTAACACTGGGCTAGCCACAAGTGTGTTAGCAAGCTTTGCCTTTTACCCATGATCTTGATAGCCATTCAGCTCGACTCAAATCCCAATAGAGATTGTCATTTAGCTGGCATTGAAAGATTAATATGCAGCATAATAAGATTTTGAAACTGGAAAGCCTATGATTGGATAGCTGCCAGCAAAGCACCTGCAGCTACATACATGTAGCATACAGGAAGCATACATACAGGTAGCATACTATGCTAGAAAATGAAGAGAAGTGTTGTAGTCAGTGTCTGCCCAGGCTGTTACACAGCCCAGTCTGCCTGCTGCAAACAGGGAAGGTCTAAATTGTACTTGTTTTTAAAAGTTAGAACCTTAATTAAATCCTTCCTATGATACCCTATGTTATTTGATTTTGTTTCATAAATATGACCTTAGATTTCTTTCACCCTATCTTTGTGTGTGTGTGTGTGTGTGTGTGTGTGTGTGCGTGCGTGCGTGTGTGTGTGTGTGTGTGTGTGTGTGTGTGTGTGTGTGTGTGTGTGTGTTTCTGAGGCTCCGGTTCAGGATCACAGAGACACCAAGTACACTTTCCAATATATGTTGCTTGGATTCCACCCTGAAGTTTCTCTTCTAATTTTAAATGAGTATTGTAGAGAGCAGGTTTGCAAATCTCCTCAGCCACTGTATTCTTAGAAAACTTAGACCCGCAGTGGTGGAGTTAGGGACTCTATAGTTGGTTCTGGTGGACCTTCACCAGATTATTATTTTTTCCTTCTCGACTTGTTACTAAATTAGAAATGTGCTTGTCTTGGTCGAGTTACAGATCTTGCTTTCATCTTTCCTTCTGACCTGTTTTGAGTTCAGAATAAGAAGTGTAGAGTGACTGGCTGATAGAACAGACATATGTGATAGTCCTAGGAGGTAGAAATGCTGTCTGTAGGCTCACATGTTGATGAGCCTGCTGCCAGCTAGTTGTGGAGTTGATTTGCTCATCTTCAAATGATGATGCGTACCTACTGATCTGTCAGCATCCCCGTGACAGTCACATGGATAGGAACATCTGTAAAGTATATATGGCCATATTTTTCCAAGGAGAAGAACTGGCTCTCCAATCTTGCTGAACATTCCAGAGGAGTTGGATTGTCCATGAGAAAATTGGTTTTTAGTTAATAGTCCTGTCTTGTTAATTTTTCTTATAAATTTGCTATTTCCCTGGGTATCTTGTTTTCATATGAACAAAGTCATTTCCTTATGTGAATAATGACTATGTATCAGGGTAGGTTCACATGTGTGTGTTCTGTGAAACATATCATGATATAATAATCAAAGACAAAGAAGCAGATGAGTATGTGTTTAAATTGCACTAGATATTTAATGAGATTAGTTATTTTTAAAAGTTAGTTTTATCATACAATTGTGATTAGCAATGTGTCAAGATAACATTTGTTGCTGATGTTATGTGTTAGGTCTTACATGTTACAGTATATTATTTTTGTGCAGAGATTTTTATATTGGATTGCAATCATTATATATACTTACATGTTTTCTTAAATGATGATGGTCAGGCTAGATATCTGGCAGGATAAAGATGGTCTACATGAATAACAAGGTCTGCTAATGTCTTAGTTTAAAATGTTGTACAATATTGAATTTTGAAATCCATTAAAAGTGATAAATTTTGCCAGGTACATTTCCACATTTGTGGCTTGTGTGGACTACGTACAAATATTGACTCAAGTCTGTCAGCAGGAGCAGGCAGAATGAGGCATAGTTTTCTGTTGCCAGGCTTGTTGGACAGCAGAAATATTCACTCAGTGTTGAGCAAGTTATGAAGGTATTACCTCACGTTTATACCAAATTGCTGTCAGATATAATTAAAATGAAAAATCATATTCATTATTTATTCTTACTTTTAATGATAAAAACATTTAAGGCTAAATTCTGACTTTTTATTAAGATATGTCTTTACCTATCTAGAATTTATTGAGAGAAATGGATCATTCTGGATTCAGTAGTCAATTGTATCTACTTGAAAGGTAGAATGTAATTGGGAAGTAGTCTGTGAAAGCTTATATTGTATAAGAATCACTTCTTGTCTGACCTATAATTGCTATTTTCCTTCTTTTCTAACTCATGTTATCTTCACCTTAAAACTTATTATCAGTCAGAATATTCATAGGACTAAATATAAAACTATTCAGAAGTAAGTCTGTTGGGAATAGGGACATATGAGTGTGTCCGATGGCGGAGGGCCACACGGGTGCAGTAATTAGTAGCATATCCATTCACAAAGGCCAGCCTGTAAAGCCTTCCGATGTTTAAAGGAGTTCTGACAATTTGGAATTTGGAGAAGAAGATATGCAGACACTACTTCCTCACTACTGATAGTTACTGAAGTGGGTCTCATAAAGATATAAGATAACAAGCAAACACAGTGCCCCTGACAAGGCATGCAACAGGAAGTGCAGAGAAAATTATATGTGCCATGCTTCCACATCACAGCCACAGAAAAATCTTAGAATGTTATTGACCTACTGACAGGTTCCTAAGAATTCCAGTATTCCCAAATCTGGAGAGCACAGACTGGATCAGATTCCCTGCATTAGGCTGTCCCTTTTCTCCCACATTGCAGAAATACAGAAGGACTTAAGAATACAAGGCTAGTAAAATGAAGGAAAGAGTTCAAAACTGGCCCCGTAGGGAAATACAAGCATACAAGGAATGCCCTACGTGAGCTTTAGAACAGGCTGTTCCAGCCCAGATAGTCTTACGGTTTTACGAAAAAGAAAACTTTCAAGTTTTTTGGACCAATGGTATTGTCTAAAAATTGCTTCCCAGAAAATAGCACCCTGTAGGAAACACATACATTCCACAAAACAATACAGCAACGATGAGCATGGTGAGCCTGTAGGATGCGCTGAAAGGGGACATGGTTGTTAATGGGACCACCTGAGAATGACAACCTCATGATCATCGCAGAGCCAGATTCATCACTGGAAAGAGCAAGAAACTGACAAATGGGGGAAGGTTTGAAAAAGGAAAGTGGCTTAATGTAAACAGAGAAAAGTTAACACAGTTGAGTAACAAGGATCAACAAACAAAATGGTCATTTGCATCCCAGAAATTAATGTTTCAAAACTGTCAATGAAGATAAAAATGTATACAAAGTATATATATACGTATATATATAAAGAAAAAACGCACATAGATAGATGATAGACATAATGAAAATATGTATGGTAAAAAACGAAGAAAGTTAATTCTTTGAAAAAAAAAAAAAAACAGAAAGGAAAACGTGGCAGGTTGAGTTTCTTATCTTTTGGAAAAATTTTATGTAACTGTTGCAGACCGTCATTCCCTCAATGGGCTACTGAAACATATAAACTTCTTCAGGGTTTTCACACGGGCCACTGCAGGCTGTAAGGTCACATGGGAAGGATGTAAGGTCTCATGGGAAGGAAAACCTCCACAAGATGGAGAAGAAGCTGGGTGTAGTAACACACATCTTTAATCCCAGCATTTGGGAGGCAGAGGGAGATGCAGGCAGATCTCTGTGAGTTTGAGGCCAGTAAGATCTACACAGTGAGTTCCAGGACCACCGGAGCTGCCTAGAAGAAAAATCTTTTGAGCTATGAGAGAAGTACCTTCAATGTCAGTAGGGATATTCTTAAGATGAGGCGAGAACTGATCGACAATGTAAATTCCTCAAATTGATAGAGACGGACTAATGGTGGAACCCAGTGAATGAACAGAACTTAAAATCATATGCAGAAGGAGAAAACTTAGTAAAATTAACAGGGGTGTTGTTGTTAGTGGTGGATTTAGTTGATTTGAACATGGATCTTGCTTGTGAAAAATAAAAAAAGCACGTCTCATCCCCATAGGACACTTAATAATATTAATTGGACTAAGCAGTGTGAGGAGCTGTGAGTGCTGAGACGGAGAGACATGAGTGCCTGCTACCATCCTTCGCTTCTGTTAACAGGGACAGAATCGCTGATGCTTTAAATAGAAATGTGGTGTTTTTTTGTTTTTTTTTTTTAAGTTTCCAAACACTAATTATTTTTGATAGTTTATTTAACCATAGAGAGACCTTTTGGAAATAGTATCTTATATTGAAGAAGCATTTAGTGTGTTTGTAGTTTCTTCAAATACACTTTTAAATCTGCTAGGTTCAGTTACATTTAAGGTTATTTTTTTTTTTTTAGGTACAAACAACACCAATAATATAATCTTATTTTTATGAAAATGTTTTTTTTTTTAAATCTACTCATGCCAGGAAATAATTCATACATAGATAAAAAGTTAAGAAAGAAATTGCATTTGGTGAAATATCGTCACAACTTTTCTTTTGTGCATTTATATTTATTTAACTTTTTATTTATGGCGTGGGTTTTGTGTGTGGGTATGAGTGCAGTGTATGTGTCTATGAGCTCATGAAGGCCGGCCGAGGATGCTGAGTCCTGCTCCAACAATCCTTGCCTCATCCGGTTTAGACAGGTTCCCTCACCAACCCCGGAAGTAGGCTGTTGTCAGCAAGCCCTCTCATCTCTTTCCAGCACTGGGGTAGCAGTCTTTGGCAGGACCACACATGGGTACTGGTATCCACTCTCTGAGCTATCATCTCTCCATCTCCTGCAGGAGTAAACTGATTATAAGAAATTATTGCCTTAGTTTTTTTTTTCCTAATACTTACACATACAAAGGTTTTCTGCCAAAATTTTGATGGTTAATAGCATGTCTATAAGTTGTTTTGTTTTCTACTTCCAGTAAATGAAAACTTGGGGGTTTACAGTAAGTTAAATAGCTGGTGGCCAGGCTCAACAGGGGCTGAACAATGTCAGCTGCATTCAAACCCTGTATATAGTTCTTCTCCACGGTTGTGTTTTGAGTGGTGCCCTTACGTTTGAACTGCCACGTGACTCAGAGGTCATGATTTCACAGGTTTGTTTCCAACTCCTGGCCTTGATGCATGACAGATTGCAGAGACAAAGGGGAGAATCTGATTCTTTAGGCTGTCTTTCTCTGTTTATATTAATCTCTCCCTCTCTGTGTCTCAGCACTCCCTTCTGTCCCCCCTCCCACCGCCATATTGCCTTTCACTTTTGTAGGGTTTTTTTTGTTTTGTTTTGTTTTGTTTTTTTTGTTTTTGTTTTTGTTTTTGTTTTTTTGAGACAGGGTTTCTCTGTGTAGCCCTGGTTGTCCTGTAACTCACTCTGTAGACCAGGCTGGCCTGGAACTCAGAAATCCTCCTGCCTCTGCCTCTCAAGTGCTGGGATTAAAGGCATGCGCCACCAATTCCCTGGCTTCCTTTTCAGTTTTAAGACAAATTCTTGTTATATAGCTAGACAGGAATAGAATCGAGTGCCAGACTCCTCATCCTCTTGTGTGTTGGTATTACCTGTATGAACCCTTCTCATGTCTGACTTTTATTTAACTTAATGAATCTTACCAAAAACTTCTCCAATTATCATCCTTTATAATTTATTGGCCATGTGGCAGCATCTGTGTATTTTTCATCCAGTTGTTGAGTAGAATATGGGCTAAGCATAAACCCTGAAGGAAGCGGACTTGAACCTGATCAAGCTTTCTCCTGGGAGGAAAAAGGCACAAGAATCCTAGGGATTAGGTACATCTTCTCCCACTGTTGCCAAGTTAATATAAATAAATAATAAATAAATCGCTGTCTAATATTTAAAAAAAAAAAGAAGAAGAGGGATTAGTTGAGTTGTACCAATTTTTGCCATGGTGATAAAAATTTCTTCCTTGAAAATTTAGCTTTAGGTTTAGAAATATAAACATTTTAGTAACATGAATGAACTAGGCTTTTTACTTATCTCACTGAATTTTAGTACAGTTTAATGTTCATGAAATAATGTTTGTTTAAACACCAATTGGACTTTTTACTGGCATCAATTAGATTGACTGATACTACCCATTGTTAGAAAGAGCCTAGTAGTGGAAGACAGAAGCACACAACTGTGGAGGAGGACTGCCTCTTCATTGATTGTAAATCACTTTTTTTTTAAGTGAGAAAGACAACAGTATTATCTGCTTCATTATAAGTCCATATTTACAAACTTGAGTAGTGTATGCCTTCTCATGGAAAGCAGAAAATTTCAGAGAAATTTAGACAAAAATGCATGGGATATAGTTTAATGGTGGAGTTTCAAGAGAGAGAGAGGGAGGGGGAAGAGAAACAGAAAAGGATTAAGGGTTGATTTAGAGTATAAAAGATGATCTTTAATGAATATAGTAACTTTTCCAACAGACCGTCATAATTACTGCATTTTGAGAGTAATGAGCATTTTTGTGTTATAGAATAACTAGATTTTCTTCTGAGTTGTGATGCATTGAAAACAATTTAATTGAGATAAAATCCCATGGATATGTCCTTAAAACTCTTAAGAAAAATTCAGCTCATGCCTAGAGATAAAGGCCCTTGGAGAGTTGAGGCAGGAGCATTGCCATGTGTTTAAGGCCAACCTGGCCTTTATAGGGAGTTCCAGAGCTAGAGTGAGATCCAGTCTCAAAACAAAAAAGATGAAAGTTACAGCTAAGTCTGCACACACGCCATTGGCTGTGGCTATGTCATGCTTTCACTTCGTCTTGCAGGGATACCAGAGTGCTGCAGGTTACGTGGGGCCCAGGAAACCCTTGCTGCTGACAGTGCTGGCTTTCGAAGTCCAGGAGGTTTGCAGTACGGGTGGGAAAGGACAAGAAACACCCATGCTCTTATCTGAGCTTATCACCTAAGACACTTGCATCAAACAAATTTAATTTAAACACTAAACCTCTGTCTGTTTTTGTTTTGTTTTTCTCATAATTTAAGCTCCAAGGGTTCATGAATAAAAACGTGGGCAATTCTCTGGGTTTTTTGTTTGTTTGTTTGTTCGTTTGTTTGTTTTGCAAGAATATATTTTCCATTCATTATGATAATTTTAATTTTTCCATAGTAATGTAAATTGTGGGTCTTATGCATATCTTTTTAAATACTCAATGACCACAACAAAAACCACTTTTTTGAGGAATAAAGAAATTTGCTAAACATCAGAGCATACCTAGTCATCTGGATATGACTGAACGCTTTGATAAGTTTGGAAACACCCACAACTTTATTTTCTCTTGGCCTATTGTTTCTTTGAGAAACTTCTAACTTGGTAATTTCTGTTCTTGACTGACCCAGTTACCACCGTGAGGAAGCTTTTTAAAGTTTCCTTTAGGTAAAGATGGTTGAGTGTGTAAAGCATGGCATTTCCAAACATGGTTCAGAAACAACGGCAGGAAGTCGATTAAAAATTTAAAACTTGAAATTAAAATTCAAATAAATGAAATTCAAAGGCCAAACCCACACAAAGTTAAAAAAAGAAAACATTGATTTAAAAAAAATAAATTGGTTCTTTTAATTGGTGAATTCTTACTTTCCTAAATTATGTATTTTCCAAGAAAGCTTTTAGGGAGACTCTCCACACATGAAGTGAACTACCAAATTCAATGGTTTGGACTTTAGTTAGTTTTCACAAGTATCTGATTACTGATAGAATTCCAATTGGTTTCTGTGTGTGTGTGTGTGTGTGTGTGTGTGTGTGTGTGTGTGTACATGTGCCATGACACAAGTGTGCTGATCAGAAGACAACACTTGGAATTCCCCATTACTGTGAGATCTAGGGATGGGACAGGGCTTGTACTTGTGCACAGCAAAGAACTTCAGCTGCTGAGCCATCTTGCTAGCTCTCAAGCATTTATTTGGATCCCAAACTTGTTCTTTCCAGTTCCTGTGCTCAACCTTATGCTCGGTGCTCACAATCCACCCTGATTTTCTAGTGTTGCTGCAACTCAGGGCTTAGTGATATATTTTTCATCACATTTGAGTGCTATGGCTGTCACAGCTAGGGTTTGGAGAGTGTCTTTGTACTAGGGGTTTCTTTGTCATTTACCCCACGTTTTAATGAAATGTGCAGAACTTCTCCTACTCTTCGAAGTTTATATCTGAGGAAATCTGTTTAGAGGGAAGGCACCCATGGTCTCTTGTGGAGAAAATGGCAGAGTTCGGTCTCCACTCTCAAAAAAGAAGAGAAATATCTATTAGAGTGTAATTTTATTTCTATCAGCTTGATACTAAAAATGGAGCCTTAGTCCTGTTTATAAGTAAACATGTTAGACAGACTTCTTAATCTTGAGGTACAAATAGGCAAACTATTAGAAGCCTTGCTGGAAGCTCCATGCCTTCCATTCTCACGGCCCTACAGGTAAAAGTGGAAGGAGTTAACATGATTTGTCTCTGTAGAGATAAGGAAGGAAACCTTCAGCGTTCTGTGGCAGTGGTCTTCGTCCTAGAACAGATACTGAGGACAGAACCAGCATCCTGGTGAATTTGCATCTGTTGCTCAGGATTTCATACATGCAAGTCTGAGAGAAAATTAGCCCTCCTGCTACTGGTGTCCAAGGAAGATCTTTTTGGAAATATGAACATTATTGGATTCATTTTCTTTTACTAAAGCATCTAAATTATGCTCATCTTTATTTTTACCTGGAAAGATACGGTCTTTTCAAGTCCTGATTTTAATTTGTACCAAGAAATTGTTGAGCTAAAATAAAGATCTGGCTAACAAAATTCGTTCTTCATTTAATATTTCTATCCATTCATCTATGTATCTATGGATCTATATATCGGTCTATCTATCTACCTACCTATCTTTCTATGTACATATAGATGCAGATATATGTTTCTAATTTAGGCTCCTTCAATGAAACTGAATAGCATTTTCACACAATCATGATAATATAATTCACTTTCCTTGAGTTAAATTTTATTTTATTAAATGTTACTGGGTTATATCGATGGTTTAACCTTAAAACTTAGAAATCAACTACTAATCAAATTGTGAAAAAGATAAATGTTTCTTTCTAATAACTTTTAAAACATCTCACTTGCTATGAGAATCTTGAGTGACTTTTCTGAATCAATAAATTTTGAAAGCATTATTGATTATCATGTTAATAACCAGCATAGTTTATTGCCTTCCTGGAGAAAGAGGCTTTCAGGAGTTCATTAAATGCATAGAACCTGCAGATGCCTGCATGTCTGTGCCTCTCCTTCACAGGCTGAGTCCTTTGGGTCAGTTATTCTTAGCCTCGGTATTTCTCTCTTATGGCATTGCAGGTCTAAGATTAGCTTGTTAGGCGTTATCATACCATCTGAGTTACCTCCTAATATAACTCTACACTGGAGTGATTATTTATAGAAAGAGCATTCTGTCATTTTTGGGTTATTTCTAGTAGTTTAAATAAAGAAGAATAACATTCAAGTGAAACCACATATCCCTTCCTGCTGTCAAACAACATGATATCTGGTTAAGGAGCAATGGTGCTGCAGGAATGAGACCTTCTATGGCTGCAGCCTTCTTTTATCTCGCCACCTCGGGGTAAGGGGACAGCTCTGGGTAGCAATGTATAACGCTTGTAGCAAGCCAGAGAGACAGCCTTGATGCTTTCCGTCACAGAGCACACAAGCCTCTGTTGGATGATGACAACAAGAAACATGGTGTATTTTTAGAAACAGGCATTGCTAAGCTCTCTGGTGTTAATATCACTCATAAACAGAGCTCTCCAGGGCTCTTGACCCTTCCTGTGAACGTAGCATCACAAATGCGCACACACACACACACACACACACACACACACACACACACACACACGAATACATATGCACACATGCATTCATTACCTTTGCTAGAATGATTCTATTGTTAAAGAATTAATCCATTTGAATTATATAGTCTAAAATTCTCTTCAGTTTCTGTACTATATTAATTACTAAAACTCATGAAGTCTGGGTTTAAGAAGTAAAGTATAATAGAATATTATGTTTAAGGCATAATGAATATAAATAAAAATGTATTTGTATTATTAAATAATAAATTATGGTGCCTATAAAATAATGTTATCTGTGATTCCAGCTTTATTGCAACAATATATAAAGTAGAACTATAGGATATATGCTGTATTGATTTAAATTGCTTGTTTAAGAGGATGAGGTATGAACAACATGAGTATAAATTTTTACTTGTTCTGGTATAACTTTTGTTGAAGTCAGTAAGTTTCAGATACAATTAAGTGAGTAGTTTTGCATTTGAGAAATTTCTTAATTTATTTCAACTATGTGCTTAATTCAGATCTGAGTAATTGATACTTTGTTCTCAAATTAGAAATGTGATTTTCATCTATTAAATTTGCATTTTATGTTCTTAATTTAAGCTAACTCGTTGCTAAATGATGAGGATATTAAAATGATATGTTAATATGTTTCATGAGTCACAGAGCTTAAGAATAGGTAACTTAAGGAATCTTTAGGAATATACATAATTTTATCATTACTTATGACTTTAGGGAGGAAAAGGTTTATTGGTTTACAGGTTAAAGTCCATCATCTTGGGAAGCCAGGGCAGGATCTCAAGGCACAAATGTGAAAGTACCAACAGAAGCACAGACCAGGGGAAAAAAATCTTCTTCTGGCTTCTTTCCCTTGGATTCTTCAGCTAACTTTCTTATGCAGCCTAGGCCCACCTGCCTAGAAACACTTGTACCCTGAGAGGTGAGCTTTCCTGCAATTAACAATCAAGAAAATATGACACAGACGTGTCCACAGGCCACTCAGATGGAGACGGTTTCTTAGTTGAGGTTCCCTCTTCTCGTGTGCAGAAAGGTGGCAACCGAGCTTACCACCAAACTTTTAAGTTGAATACCAACTTGTTTTCTTGAAAGACATTTGCAATTGTGTCCAATATGGAAGTATCTACTGACCAATATGCAAAGTAAAAAACAAAACAATAGGAAAGATACAGGAATGAAAATATATTAAAAGAAACTGACACTAAGCACAGGAGATATCTCAAGTGGGTATAGGTGCATTCCACCAAGCTAGACAACCTGCATTCTAACTTTAAGGTTCACAGGGTAGAAGGGATTAGTTGTTGTCCTCTGAACTCTACATGAGTGCTATGATACCCAGTGCCTTTATGTGCATGTGCATTTACACACACACACACACACACACACAGAGAGAGAGAGAGAGAGAGAGAGAGAGAGAGAGAGAGAGAGAGAGAGAGAGAGAGAGAGAGAAATAGAAATTTAAAAGAATCTGTTCCTGCAGACTAGAACTAGAAGCAACTGGAAGAACATGGCAAGTTGCACTTACATTCTGAGTTAATTACCAGGTTGAATGTTTTGAAAGGTGACAAAATTGAAACTTTAAGAGCCCATAATAAAATAGTCATTTATCAGACTTTCCACAAAATTCTCTGAAAGACGTCTATCTGCCCGTTATCATTCTCACCACAGAGGACATAACTGCGGAATGAGACACACACCATGTTCATCTCCAGTTGCCTCTGCTGTTGGAGGGATGGCGAAGCTGAGTTGTAGGTAGGTCAGAGGCCAAGCAACCCTAGTATCTGAGGTTCTCTCTGTTCACCAAGATAGCATGTGAGACTAGGACAAAGGCTGTGCTCTGAAAGTGATAACCACTTGCTGAGCCCTCACCTTGTCTTGTGTTTTAGTTTTTCCTTTCCCTTTGCTCTCTGAGAGTGTTATACAATGGGTTTTGATTAACTTAACTCCCTCCCCCAGCTCTTCCCAGATCTCCCTCCCTTTCCCAACCAATTCTGGGTCTTCTTTCCCTCCATCAAGGTCAATTTTGCTGTTTTTAGATGTATAGGTTTCCACTGGAATATGGTCAACAACTTCTCAGGGGCCACCCTCTTAGAGAAGGTGGAAAAAAAGAGAGATTCCTTTTCCCCCCTTAGGAGCTAACAGTTTCTGATGGTTCCTTGGATAGGGGTGGAATTTCATGCCTCAGTCCCCTCCCTGTGCTGGGATTTGGTCTTGCTTGGGCTTCCACAGATCTTGTGCATGCTTGCATAACAACTGTGAGTTCCTTTGTGCAGCTACCCTGTTGTGTCCAGAAGATACCACTTCTTGTAGTCATCCACCACGTGTGGCTTAGCCTTTGCCATTTCTCTTCCACAGTGATCCCTGAGACTGTGGGAAGAGAGGGTGCAGTATATATGTCCGCTTTAGTGGTAAACATTCTGTATTCTCTTGTTGTTTGTACCATGGCCAGCTGTGCATCTCTGAGTTAAATGTTCATCCTTTTTCTTTTTAGCTGTAATCTTATCTCAGCATAACCTTTTTGTCTAAACAGTATGAAGTATAGCTAGTAGTTTTGTAAAGCCAGGAGTCCTTCCTTCCTGGAGCCCCCAAAGAGAAGCAGCAGTGTGTTTTTAGTGGCTAAACCAGAAGTCTCAAAATATGCTCTCGTAAGCATAATGTTTCATGCTTTCTAAAGGGTCTAAAGTACAGAACTCATCACAGAGGCATTTATTTATGTACCTGCTTTGTACCAGGTGTTTTATTCAGGTAAATGACGGGTCACATAGCATCTCTGACAGATGAAGTGTAATTTCAAAACTAAATGTTTAGAACACACAGTCTTCATTCTGTTGGCAAACACCTAAGTTTGTGACAAATTGTTACTACAGTTGACTAGGAAATATTTAATGGAGGTGACAGATCTATTTAAAAGATAGGGTGGGCAGCAGTGAATGCAAAAAGTTTCCCTTACACATTACCGTTTCTTGAGAAGGGGGAGCAGTGGCCTAGACTGGACACACACTTCTCTGGGACTGATGCACTAGCTCATATGCTTGATGCCTTATGGGGTTTCCCCCCCAAACATTCCCTTTGGCTCAAGTCAGAGGGAATGAAAGCAGTTTGTACAGAGCAGGGAGAGTTTACTTCTGCCTTGGAGGAGTTGGGGAAGCCTTCATTAGCATGTAGATGAGAACCATGGGAAGGTTCTCAGCTATAATATTCCCCAGCCTGGAGACTGGGACTGAGCTAAACTCCTGGGCATCACTGCTTGGGGATTCACAGAGTAGCTTAAGGAAACCAGTTCCTGGTAACTTGATTTACCCCTAAACACGCATCTCATTCGATTAGTATTTATTAGTACTTTGCAGTTCTATTTGAAAGGGTGTCGTTGTTGCTAATGATGTGTTATTATTGGTCAGTAGATAGAGACACACTAACCACTCCTCCTCACACACACAAGGGATGTTTCCTTTTTCTGAAATGCTTTCTTTTCAGTCTCAGCTGTAACTATTCTTTTCATTGGGCAAAACTTTACTCCTTACAAATCTTATTAAATAACTACCTAACACAGCTACCACGTCCTCCCTGTGACCCTGATTATGGCTTTATGTAGATTTCCTGCTCTTTCCACCCCCACAGGTCTTTATCAGCAGCTTAGAATACTCCTGCTCTGCCTTACACTATAACATTTTAATTTACATCTGTCCCCATACCCCTTAGTCTTATTATAAGCTCTGAAAAGAAGAAGGTCATGTTTTGCTCTATTTTAGACCTATAGTGCGTAGCATGTAACACTCCTCTGGCCTGATTTTGTGTGAGTGGATGAGTTTGAAGAGAATAATGCTATTGTAAGTCTCTTGTGATACATAGTGTAATTTTAAAGAAATGACTCCTTAGTTTGTGTCTAAAGTAATTCCTCAGTGTCCTTGTAAATTTGAAAAATACAGATGTTTGGGCAGTTGGCTTTTTCATTATTTATTGTAAAATATCAATCAAGAATACCTTTGGTTAAGGTGCAATAGTACATGGCTTTAATTGTAGACATAGGGAGACACAGCAGGCAGATCTCTGAATTCTGGGTCTAGGCTGTAGCCAGATCCGTAACATCCAGGACTACATAATGAGAGCCTATTAAAAAAAAAAAAGAAAAAGAAAAGTAAAAGAAAAAAATGTTCCAATGTTTAAACACACACACATACACACACACACACACACACACACACCCCATTTATATGTTTCAGTTCTGAACAAAATGAAATTGGGAATATGCTCATTTAATTTGATTTTCCAATAAATAATGCCAATCGAATTTCCTAAGATATGCTTCAGCATTCAAAATGTAAAATGTGAAATAGCTAATTTAAGAATGCCTGAATATGAATGTATACTTTTTTATTTAAGTAAAAGAATAAATTTTATGATGAAAATGGTTACAGGTATATGTTTATGTTATTAAAATATTAAAGCATACTTAATATCCTTTTTTCTTCAACATTTTTATGTAGAAATGCTTAGAGGATAATGGATTTTTCTGTTAATGGTATCAATTTCAATAATTCTCCATTGGCAGTGCTGTTTAGCGCAGAGATCATCCACATTTAGTAAGTTAGATTTAATTGGCCCCATTCTTAACAATCAGGCAGGAAAAGAAATTTAGTAAGCAAACATAAGATAGCAAGGGTGTCAGTCATTTTAAAATATATTCTAAAGCAAAATCAGAAGGAATTCACATCATGGGGTATTAAGGAAAAACAGATGGAAGGGGAATCAGTTTCTAAGAGAAGCAATTCAAAGAGAGAAAAGAAGTAAGAATAGTTATGTCTGAGAGAGAAGAGAGCCGAAGGTAAGAAGTAATATCCGTAGGAAAGATACAACATTTATTGTAATCTGTCTGCTCTTATGTAGTCTTAAATCTCAGTCAAGGTCACATAAGTACATAAAATAATTAAGTCAGTTTATTAAGTGTAGACCAAGGAGGGAGTTTGTAATAGTTTTACAACAAGTGCTGAGGTCTGCTGACTAGACTAAAGGTAAAGATATAAGTCCTAGACATCCTCTGAGTGACTTTATGAACACTACCGTTGTGCTTTACCACCTTGTGAGTCCAAGCGAGGGATCTGACATAATGATTGTATTGAGATGAGGGAAATCAGGGTCTATGTGCCATTTGATTTGGAATATTCTCATATCTTTACTAAAACATAAATAGAAAAATAAAGTTTGCTTTAATCAGCTTCCCAGAGCCTTTTAATTTGCAGTTCATAAGCATTGCCCTTTTGTTTTCTGAAAGATGGATGGATGTAAAATGTTAGAAAAAATATCTTTAGAAAAGCCTCAAACATCTGGTACTTAAATATAATGAAACAGTGCTTTGTGGGTCGCTATCCATGATCCCATACTAAATGGGAAATTTTCCACATCGTTGACCTGTAAGGATCAATTATCCTTTGAGAATTCAATTTTAGATGACTAGAAAACATACTGTTGTTTTGGTGACATGGAGACATCTTTCAATTGATTATCCAATGTTCAGCCAACTTCCCTGGGCACTGAACCAGCATAAAGTAGAAAGTATCTTTGTGGTTAAGTAGTCATGTATGTGAGATTAGCTTCCCTCACCTCCTTGCCAGTGTTGGAGAGCATCATATTTTAGATAGTTTGCCAAATTGAGTGATAAAAAATGGTACAGCACTACTATTTTTATATGAATTTCTCTAACTAGTGGTGTCCTTGACCAGTTTTACACGGTCTCTGCCACTTAGGTTTTTCTGGGGAGAGACAATTCCAGGAATATAAAGACAGCTAAAGGAAAGGACTACTACTGAAAGTGGCTCCTTTTCTATCTTGGGCAAAAAATAAAATCTCATGATCACCTCATGAGATATATAAAAACAGTCAACAAAATTCAGTACCTTGCCATAGCCAAACTTGTCATTAAAATAAAAATAGAAGAGGAACGTAAGGAAGACTGAAACTCCACTTGATCCTGTGCATCTCATGGTAACATGAAAGCACACTGGCAGGATGGAGGGATGGCTCAGCTGTTAGGAGCCTGGACTGCTTCTGCAGAGGACCTGGGTTTGATCCCCAGCACCAGGTGATGGCTTCTCACCATCTGTAACTAGAGTTCAGAGGACCTGACACACACTTCTGGCCTCTGTGGACAAGAGGCACACAAGGATAAACAGATATACATGCTGAAAATAATACCCATATACATAAACACAAATGAACAACAACAACAAAAGAAAAACCAAAACCCCTTTAACATAAGCACTTTTACTTTGGGAGTAGTCCCTGTCAACATTCTAAGACATGTATATTTGATTAA
Organism: Uromys caudimaculatus; assembly: GCA_028551405.1. Taxonomy (NCBI): domain Eukaryota; kingdom Metazoa; phylum Chordata; class Mammalia; order Rodentia; family Muridae; genus Uromys; species Uromys caudimaculatus. Next base: position 44,698,978 of record CM052705.1, on the reverse strand, counting down.
CAACTAAAAGAATGAGAAAAGGAGACAAACTAATGGAACTAATGAGGAGGTGAACTATACTGCTTGGTACGAGGTCAGAAATACACTACATAAAAAAAAAAAAAAAAAGGAATGATTGCTTTATACCAGAAACAAAACAAAGCAAAACAAACAATAACCACAATCAGTACCACAACAAAATGTAAAACACCAGAAACACAAAGAGCAATGCCGCAATAATAGAAACCTTTAAAGGACAAACAAAATTATTGAGAGGCCACATAAGAAAGCATGACAATTTTGAGAGATATTGTGTTTATGAATAGAAAGGTTGTATATTAAACCCCACTTATTCAAAAATTAATTTTCTAATCTTATTGTCTATAACATGGCTAATTTGAAAACATGAATGTTTGATGTATAATAACATAACAGTCATGGTGAGTGATTTAGACAATAGAAAGTGGATAAGGCTTCTACAGTAACTCTCCAGGCCATTAGATTCTTCAGCTTATAAATAGCCTGGTATCAATTTCTTCTGTGCATTTTGGAAGTATGTCAGTACAGTCTCAATCTAACTCTAACAATATCTATTAGGGATGTTGGTTTTCAAACTCAGCATGCTAGTTAGTATGGACAAATGATGGTGTTTAAAATGGTAAAATGATAGGCTATATTTCAAGTGATATCAAAGCATATTAATAATTATTGGTTTTAAGTGGGGGCATGGTTAAATGGATTACAGGAAATAGAGGGGGTTATTTTAGTGATTATATGTGACAACGTTTATAGCACATATAAAGCAGACAGGGTAGACTCAATAAAATGGTTTGGGGTGATTACTATTTTGTTTGTAAATTTATAATCATTGATGTATTCACATGTTTATTTTTTAAATACAACATCTGTCCAGTTGGACAAATTATAACTTAAAACTATAACAAAATTCGTGTCATTTCAGTACATTATTCTTAAGTTTTTGAAGGCTTGGGAAGAAAGGGAGCAATTCTAGCTAAGTGGAACTAAAATAGGTTAGAGAAGCACACAGTATTTATTATGCTTGCCCGGTTACAAATGATACTGTAAGACTCACAGGAAAGAGTCAGATTCATAAATGTCATCAAGTGAAATATAAGACTAGTCATGGATGCCAGGAAGAAAACCAGGTGTGTCTGCCCTAAAGTCTCACCAGTGTTAGTCACTGAATAGTATCCATAGATAGCAAAGTAGACATGGCATCTGAGCAAGGTCCAGAGGCCCAATCCATGCAAATGTGAAAGAAAAACCATCCCTCATCAGGGAAAGAGCCAGAACCAAGGCCCCATATCTATATGTAGGTGTTCTCAGAGTCCAGGCCAGTGTGGCAGCATTTTCAACAAAAGTGAAGGGGCTTCTTCTAAGGGGTTTGCGGTTGGCATTTGATCTTGTCTGTGAGATGGCAAGTCATAAATAAAGATTTTTAAGTCTCTTGACATCTGTAAACAATGATTTCTCATTTGGTCTCTGATACCTATAAACATGTCAACAATTTGGAGTACGTGTCTGTGTGCATTACATGCTTGTGTGTGTGTACACTTGTTATGTGTGTGTCCGTCTGTATCTGGAAGACAGATGTTGACACTGGGTGTCTTCTTTAATTCCTCTTCTTCTTCCTTTTGGTTCTGTGTCTTTCACTGAACATGGCCCTGACTGCTAGACTGGCTGGCTAGCAAAGCCCCGGGGTCCTTCTGTTCTCACTTGCCCAGTGCTGGAGTCACAGACCTCCATGATGGCCAGTGGCTTTTTCACATGGAGTTTGGAGGATCAAATATGGATCCTTGTACTTACAAGACAAGCATTACCAACTGAACTACCTCCCTAGCCTCAGCAGGTTAAGAGACAAGGCTATGTACGTCTTCGTGTACATTGACAGTAACCCTGAGTCAAAATGCAGAGAGTCCCATGGGTGTGTGTACATGAGTCCTTTGATTTTTAATAACACAGGTTTTACATCTAAAACCTGACTAACTCTAGTTTATCTGCAAGTTATTGAAATTCAGAAGCCTGTTCTTTGTCTAACTTGGATTTTGAACATATTACATTTTCTCAAAAGCTTTGTAGTCACACGTGTATACAAAGAGCTTTTCAGCAGTTGTTACAGCTTACCCAGTTTAGTTGATAGCAATCAAAATAGACTTCCTCCCATATGTAAAGTCTCATGTCACAGAAAAGACAGCTACTGAGGAAGGTGTCCCTAGGTGATGGCGGGTGTCTTGGCATACCAGAGCACACCTACACAAACCGAGGTAGTGTCGATGCTACACACCTAGGTTTTGCTTCTTCACCACAAGCCTGGACACTGTGCTTCTGCACTGTAACAACAGCGGCGTGATGATCGGTCCTTTTGCATCTAAATCTTTCTGCTTTCAAAAGAGAATATAGTAAAATGCTAGATGACAGGAATTCCTCAGTTCTAACATGGGTTTATGAGCCTGTTTTCACGTTTGTTGCTTATAATTGATGGAAAATCAGGTTAAATGGAACCTGGCTGTGCGTTATGTTATTGTGACTACATCTAGGTACATCTATCGTTCTTATGATTTTTATCTTTATAGCAAAAGCATGCAATTCTAAACCATAATTGTAAGTAGAAGACCTATGTGCTAAACTTCTTATAGCTTGCAGTTAATTATTCTCTTCTCATTTTAATAGTGAGGATTAGTATTTGATTTTTACAAATTCAGCAGCTTTCTTCCTATCTGTGCTTGAGAAAATATCTAATGGCTATATTTGAACCTTTCCTTTGCACAGAGGATTCCTTTTCAGTACTAAGCATCAAAACTCAGTTTGGACCTACAAGGACAGAAGAACTTTTAGTTTATTAGCACCATAATAGACATTATTGTAAGAAATATGTCAAATAAAGTCTGATACTGAATATAACATAAATGATAACAAATCAGTTGCTTAATAGATGAGGAATTGTTTTTAGCTAACTTGTCTGCCCCAAACTGTTTTATTTAATTAATTTTTATAACAACGGAATTTTAAGATAAGTGTGACACAGTCCCTTAGAAATACTTTATTCATTACTAAATCCCAGCTTATCGTTAAATCTTTAAAATTTAAAATAGTAAGAGCTTATATTTGTCTGAAAGTCATTTTTATTGGGCTTTACAAGAACTATGCATGGTATTTAGATCATGCCAAAGCTGCTACATGTTGCAATCAAGATAACAAGAGTTTTCTGGTTTTTTTTTTCCTTTCTTCTTTTCCTTTCCAATCTTTTGAAATGTAATGCATGAAAATTTTTCTTTCATATGTTAAGTGTAGCTCATTGCTGAATATAGTGTGCTTCAGTGAAGTATTCATTTCTTTGCCAAAAGCACATCCGTCATTCACAAATATTCAGTATTCTGAGAATGAAAAAATCTTTTAGCTGCTTGGGTAGCCAGTTTGCAAAGATTTCTAACTCCCAGAATGTGAGATGTGATATGGATCCAGGGCTGAATGTTAGCTTCCAGCACAGAAACTGGAGACGGAGATGATTGAACATTGCACACTCCAGTATCCTAGAGCAGGATTTGTAGCCAGTTATCAGAATGGCAGTTATTTCTGAGATTTTTTGTTTGTGTGTACATAGTTTGTGTTGCATGTTTGTACGGGTCCATGTGTGTGCATATGCTTATGGAGACCGGAGGTCAGCCTCAGCTGTCACTTCTCAGGCATTGCCCGGTTTGTATTTTGAGACAGGGTCTCTCACTGAGGTATAGCTTGCTTAGCAGACTTGGTTGGGAAATTCCTGTCCCTGCCTCCCTACCTGGCCTGGCCTGGCTTGTTTTTTTGTTTTTTGTTTTTGTTTGTTTGTTTTTGTTGGTTTTTTTATTTAACATGGGTTCTTGGCATCAGATTCAGGCCAAATTATCTTGATTGCACGGCAAGTATTTTACTGATTGTATGAACTCTTTCCTAACCCTTAGTGAGATAAATTTTAGGAAAAGATGAGGATGACTTTTTCAAGAATACAGTAACATGAAATGTAACGTTTTAATATTAACCAAACTACTCACAATCCAACCAAGGAAGCCTAAGATCTAAAAGGTTGACCAAAACCTAATAAATGGCCAGAAAGTATTAAATAGGTGGGTGAATGAATGAATGAGCAAACGATTCAAGAAATATCTGTTTGTTGTAACATTTCAGCTATTCATATGCTTTTGGCACTTAAATGGCCGAGGCCTTTTATGCTGCATTTTCTGTGCACAGAATATATAAAGGATATATTTTAAGCACTATCTTTTAATTTAAAATCGAAGTGTTTTTTGACCTTCCTGGTAGGTTGTTTTATGACTCATAATTCTTTGTATGAATATTAACTAAGCCATATTCAAACATCAAGCTTCTCCAGTGATACTTAAAGGGGTTTTTTTTCTGTTTCTTTTTGATAAAAATGTTTCTGCTGTTCTACTTTGAAACTCTTCATCTTACTTGCAGTCCTCTTGGTAGTGGGCCACAGCCTTCCATCCTAATTTGTTATACATAGTACAGTTAAAACATAAAGTGAGTAATTAGTTTATCCCTTTATTTCATAAAATTTGAGTTAAAAGAACCTTAAAAGGGATTTTTTTTTCTGGTTAAAATAAATTCAGTTAAGTTCACATCCATTAAAAATATAGTCTGGTCAATATCCAGCCAAATTCCCAGTCTTTGATATATTCTGGATATCTGAGGTCATTAGTGATCTCCATTCAGAGTTGTTACCTTACAGTCCTACTCAGTCTTCCTAGATACACTTGGACAGAAAGCCCTCCCCTCCCACCCCCTTCCTTTCAGAAGAGACGCCTAGAAGAATGTTGTGATGTTCCAATTCTGAGAAAATAAGACATGTGTCCTCCTTAACTGAATTATCAGACATCTGGCAGAGCAGTAGAAGGAATAACCTGGAAAGATTTAAAGATTGATTTCTGATCTGAAGTTTCTTTTGTGAAAAACAAAACAGTTGGCATTCTTTTTGCACACTCTAAACCATTAATATTTGGTTTGAAGTCTGGTTTCTTGGCTCACAACATGTAACCACACATATAGAAATATGGCTTGCTAGTGTGTGAAAACGCACACAATCAAAAAGGTTATTCTATGAAGATACAAGAGCCTATAAACACTGAGACCTTTAACAGGATTTGCCTTCATTTCTACCTTCTACAACTGTCTGCTTGACTGTTTCTACAGACCATGAGGATGCTTTATTTACTTGTTACTTTCTACCTGGCATTCATGGAATGCCTATTCCCTTGCTCTGGACTGAGAATGAGAAAAGGAAAGGGCCAGCTTGGGAGAGGCACATATGGCTTGGACTTATCTCTTCCCCCTCCTGCCTCATCCTTTATTTCTCAGAGTCTAGCCTGGCTGTCAACACATTTTTTTTATATATCTATTCTACCAAATGAGCTGGGAGGTGTTACATAACCTATTATATAAGCTATCCCCCTTAGCTCCCGCTTTCTGCCCTATCTTCTTCCTCATCCTCTTTTGATCAGGACTCTGTCACTCATGATGGATGAGTGCAAGGTGGGCTATATACCATAAGCAAGAGGAGGGCCTTAAGGCTCTCTACATTTTTCACCCCGGTGCTTCTGCCAGGATGAACAGTAGACTTTCAGTATAGAGTTGAGGAGAAACAGTGAACAAGAGTCTTAGATGCTGGGCAATTCTTACTATACTTCTGAAGTAGAGGATAAAAAGGCAGCTCTTCTGGCTAACATACAGTTGTTGTGGTTGTTGTTGTTGTTTTGGTTTGCATGTTTTTCCCTTTGAAACACAACTGTTGTTACATTTATTTTTTACCTAGTTCATGTACTCCCATGCACACACAATTAATCTTATGAGGATTTTATTTTCATCAAAGACAAATCATCACATATTCTATATAATTTTAAACCAAGTATTTGAAAGGCCATTATCTGTCATGATTTTGACACCTCAGCCCGTCTTAATCATGTACCTTCCATGATGGAAACAGTTTAACAGTTCTTCTATCTGCTCCGAACTCTTCCTTGGGAAGATTTTTTCTTTTGTTTCTTTCCTGTTTTTTAAACTTAATCTTAGTTCGTGTACATATATGTGTGAATGTTTTTCTTGTTTGTGCATGGTCTATGTATCATGTTGTGCCTGGTGCTGCAGAGATCAGAAGAGACCATCAGAAGGTCTGGAGGTTCAGATAGTTGTAAGCTGCTATGTGAGTACAGGGAATCAAGTCTAAGTCCTTTGGAAGACCAGCCAGTGCTCTTATCTACTGAGCCATCTCTCCAGCCCCAAGAATCTCTTATATAAAATAAGTCAGAAAGCAATTCAGAGTTCACATGTCCCTGTGTTGAATTTCTAGGCAGTCCCTGAATCCTCTGTTTTAGTCTGCAAGTGCATTTTTTCGAATGTCCATCAATTCTGTGAAGTTCTCAAAGAAAATTTTGAACATGGTAAATGCAAGTGACTCCCTTTATGGCCATGTTGATGTTCAATGTCTGTGTTATCACCAAAGGCCATGTGGGTGTCCATGGGCTGTGCTGCCACCTAAGACCATATTGGAGTCTGTGGCCCATGCTAATACCAAGGGCCAATGATGGTGTCTATGGCCTGTGCTGTGATAGAGGACTGTGTTGATGTCTGTGGTCTATACTGCCACCAGAGACCACTCTGAGGGTCATGTCATATGCTGTCACCAGAAAGCATGTGGATGGCCATGATCTGTGATCCTGCTGACTATAAACGTCAAGGAAGCTACTTCTGCAGTTGTATCAATGACTATAGACTCAGAGTTGAGAGAGTAATAGAAGGTTTCTGTAACAACCCCCAACCCTGCCCTCCTTTCCTGTCTGCCAAATAACAGCCCAGACAGGAAGCCATTAAAAAAGAACTCTTATAAATTGTGATAAGGATGCTAAAATGTAGCTCTCCACAACTAATGGCTTCTGGCTGGGGTGCAGGTTGGGGAAGGACTCAGTTTTCTCTAAGGGACTGGTCACTGGGAGTTTGACCATGCCCCAGTGAATGTATGGGCAATACAAATTGGACTTTTTTTATTCTGTTATTTTTCTTTTTTTTGTGTTTTGTGTTTTCTGACTTCTTGGGGGAGGGATGATGATGAGGACGTGGAGCAGACCTGGGAGGAGTTGGAAGTGAGTGGGATCAGGGTACATCACCTGAGATCCCCAAATTTTAATGAGAGAGATTACAAACAGAAGAGGGAGCTGGAATTAGTTTCTTGAGATAGATAATATCAAGTAAAACAAAACAAAATCTACATCCCTTTAACAGTAACAAAAATGTTGATAGAGACAGAAGAACAATAATAACAACCACAAAAACCTGTCTAAACCCAGAAGAGGTAATTGTCAGGCATAGAAGACTCTGAAGGAACTGTTGCGCCACAGTGCCATAACCGGTGTGTGCAGCGGTGGTCTTTCATGCTTCACAATGCACCCCTCTCTTCTCCTAGCTTTCTTTTTGATCCTTCCTGAGTCCTGGGTATTGAACCTAGGTCCACATGCAGGACAGGCCAGCACTCTATCACATTTTTAGCTATGGGCATCATTAGAAACAGTGGTGTTTCTAACCTAGCTTAGAAAATTCCCCTAAAATAGCGTGATGAGTACAGCATGCTGTCATGCCCAGAAGAGACGTTTCATTACAGAATTCATTGAACTCTGGCTCTCAATGTCTTTTTGTCTCCTCTTCAGCTATGTTCTCAGACCCTTGTGGGTGGTGTGTGATGTAAATATCCCATTTGTGGCTGAACACACAACACTGACACTTATTCTGTGCATCCGACCTCTTGTGAATTTCTGTGGTAACCACCATCCACTTCATAAAAGAACTTTTCTGATTGGGTCAAAGAGTTGAATTCATCTATGGGAACAATATGTACTAAATTACAGAAAGATATGAATTCAGAGAATAGTTTTATACTATGTCTATTTATCAGGATAATAGTTGTATGTTCACCCTTGGGGTATGAGAGTCCCATCAATGGCTTCTTGGCTAGATTTACAGTACCCGGCATGATTTTCTTCCTGTGGAGCAGGCAGTTGGTTACCCAATAACATTCATGCTGCATATACAGAAGGACATATCTTTCTATACAGTCATTATTATAGTTTACAGGGTACATAACTGGGTAAAACTAGTGATGATTCTTCCCTCCCAGTATCCTACATAGAACCTTCCAGTGCTATGAATGCTAACCTGAAGAAAGGAAACTTAATGGCCAGTACCAACTTGATTTTTACATGTCACATGACTTTATGTAGTATCTTTAGCAATAGGGTCTTATACTGAAAAATGAATTATTACATGAATAAGCTCTGTGACATCATCTATATTGATTTTGCCAATATCTGTAGGTTCTGATAAGTGACCAGTAAACTCTTTGTATAGAATGAATCAAAATCTTGAATTAAAGACTCTGCATCTAAGATAAATACTAAAAATATGCTCCATGAAGACTGGCCCAAAGGAAGGTATGTAGATGTAGGCTGGGGAAATTCCACAAGAGATGAATCTTCAAATCCAAGCAGAAGGCCAGAGCTGACCCAGGATCTGTGTCACTCTCAGCCTTGCTCAGAGAGCTTCTTTTGCAGTGGACAACATTCAGTGGAGATCATTATAGCCAGTGAACTGTTGAATGCAAGTGACTGTGAGTTGTCATCTCTCAATGGGATATCTGTTACACCTCTTACCCTCACAGCTCAGGAAACATTATAGAGGAAGAAACAGAAAAAAAGTATATGAACCAGAAGATAAGGAGCAGTACTATGAAATACTCTATTCTAGATATGGCATGGTGACTGTACTCATGAAATCATAGTCGCTGAATATACATTTACAAAACTGGTGTAAGATCAAGCCAGTTAACATCATAGCATGATTAGTCGAGACACCCACAAAGGATCCTTGACAAGCTGAAGAGCTATTAGCAGCTGATAGCTGCTGGTGAGAAAAGGAGCCATTTTTTACTGGGATGTGGGTACTGATAATTTGCCCGTGGATGGCCCCATACCCATGTTCACATGGGCAGCATTAATTAGATCAGCAGGATATAAAACAAGATAACTAAAAGTGAAGAGGATATACAGTTGAGATGCTGATATGCTGGGGTAGTATCTGAGCTGAATTGATGGTGGTGGGTTAAATGTGATCAAATTACATGTGTGTGTGTGTGTGTGTGTGAGAGAGAGAGAGAGAGAGAGAGAGAAATTCTCAAAGGCTAAATCAAAACTACTACTAAAATTCTAAAATAGAACAAAACATATCGTTACAAATTTTGTAAATGTGCTCAATGAAACATAAGTTTAGATATTATGCCTTAGGAAAGTATTTTCTATTTCTTCTAACAAACTTATGGATTCGATTATCACAACCTTCTTTAGCAAAGCCCTGGGCAAGTATAATTCCATATAAAGAAACTGGGAAAAGGATAATGATTTGTTTGGCTTTGTAAGCCAGAATTCAAGTGAAAAATCATGCTTCTATTTTCTACTACCTGACTGACATGAAACGCTCACGAAGTGAGTGTATCTGTGAGGCACAGGTGTGAGAACTACTGGTAACCTAGTTAAAAAAAAAAAAAAAACAAAAACAAAAACAAAAAAAAAACACTCAAAGGCTGCGGAAGGTCAAAGAGGAAACTGAGACCAGGGGTAAACAACCAGGGTCTGGGATCACAAGAATGTGAGTAAGGTGTCCTTTTTATCAGATTAGTGACGGAAAATAGCATCCAACTCTGTCCATTTTAGCTTGTATGGGAGGGCACCTTTTCACCAGGGAAAGACCATGATGGAGACACTTTGGAGGAATAAAATTTGGAGGTACTATGAAAATTCAGGAGGTGTGTATCCCATAGTCTCATGATGCCATTTAATTGCTATGCAGACGTACTTGCAAGGATGCGTAAGGATTTGTATATCAGCAGTTTTATCTTAAGTATTATGCAGAATAATAAAAAAGTAATAATAAGTATTGGTAGTAGAGACACAAGGTTCCAAAAGCCATACTCTGTAATGTTGGTCATTAAGATTAATAAGCAATGTTCATAATCGTTAACTTCACCATTAAAGGAGACATCTACCTGGGCCTTTTGGATGGAGATCAAATCACTAAAGTAATGTTACTATATTTTCCCCCTCATTCCCCCTCACTTTTTGCAGATAACTTTAGTATAGTTCACAAGTATAGAAAAAATGAATTGCCTGTTGCTTTCAGAGCTCACTGTTAATATTACATTGAAGCACGGGGGATGGGGGGGTCAGCATAATTAGAGGCAACCAGCTTGTTTAAGTAGAACTGGTTAATTAAGTCACGAAATTCTAAGGGCGGATGATGAAATAGGCAGACATATGCAGTTAGAGCTTTCTGTTCTGCTTTTTTATTTTTCTTTTAATCAAATGGTTCTAGCACCTGGGCTTTTTCAAATGTCCTTCTGTTGAATATTGCTTTCAAGTGGAAGTTAGTAAGGACAGTGCTCCCTGGGTAAATGAGCTCCTCCTTAGAGAGTAATAGCATGCCCACACACATTCTCCAAAAGCACAGCCACACTATCTTCATATCTTGGAGAGAGTTACTGGATATGCAGAAGGGGCTGTAGCCAGCCTACAGTCTCCCTCTGACCCAGGGCGAGAGGGTTTCTGAAAGAAGATAGCCCAGGAAGCTGGAGCCTTGCTCTGCTGTGTCGACATGTCTAGAGCTCAGAATAAAATTGAGTTTCCTGCTTTAGCCATAGCCAGTTCCTAAAATAACCTGAAGAAATTATAGTTCTGATTACATAGAAAGTGAAGGACTCAGAACATTCTCCTAATAAAGCCAGGAGAATGACACACAGCTTAGTCATTGCAGGCCTCTAACGGGAGTTTTAGAGAGGAAAAATAGAGCTTTGAAATTGGATAATTTGATTTGAAATCTTGCCTAATTATTTTAAGAATGCAGAAAACCTTTCGTTTTGGCCAAAAAAATAATGATCTGGAATCCAATTATGAAAAAACAGGCTTTTAAAGTGCTAGCTATCTCCAGTAATGGAGAAAAGAAAAAAGAAAAAAAATGTGTCTTTTAAATCTCACTCTGCTGCAAATCTCATTCTTGGATGTCTTGCTTTTTGCATTTTGAATGGACAAATGTAATATAATTTCCTTCTGGAAACATAGCATTGTAAAAGTTAGATGAGATGTTTAAGTCCTTTTTGGATCAGATCTAGCAGAGTACAGATTTTTAAGAACAAAAACACTTCTTGTTTCATTTTAATTCCCCAAGGGAGATATCTGACATAACCAGATGCCTTGGTATTTGTCACAGCATCGACCGTTTACTGAGAATCTGTGCCCAGCATCCTTTTGATTAGCACACCATGAATAAAGTAGGCAAAGTTGAGAGCGCCTCTGATGATCCCAATTAAAAATTATTAGTGTCTATCATGTTTCTTTGTCCATGTGTGATCCCAAATGGCGTTTCTTCCTCTGCTAGCTTTACATGTTTATTTGTATGCAGTTAATTTCTCAGGATACTTAATGACTCATATACTGTTTGAATGGCAGTCACAGAAATGTGGCCAAAACAATAGTCCAGGATGCCCAATTATTAGAACAAAGAGAATGAAGCAAATTGGAGGTGATCTTTATTAAGGTATTCATATTTTACTTGTAAACTAAGAAATTATTCAATGAAAGCTTTGACTAACATTCCGAAATGGCCCTGGTTATGTTTAATATAAAGCTAGTTGGATCTTTATAGAGTTTTTCTGTTTTTACATGAGAGTTAAATTTGACTAACCCTCAGCACAGTGTGGTGAAACAGGCGCTTCAGTGAACATTTGTTAAAAAAAAAATCAGTTATTGAAACATTGTATCTTGTGTTATAGTTCTTGAGAAGTGGTGGTGAGACAACTTGGTAGAAGTGACTAACAACCACATATACACAGAAGGCAGGATGTAAGTCTCCAAGGTAATCAAGACCATCAGGAGGATGTTAGACCAAAATTAACACCGCAAGAAAATGTGTTATGCATATATTACAGCCTACGTGTGGGAATCTGTTCATTTATAGAGAGATTGCCTCTCTGTGAATGGCTGTGTTGGTAGTGCCAAGTACAAAAAAACCCACTTGGGGCCATTCAGAAGTAACAGCCACACATTCTGAAAGACTTTAAAGTCAAAAGATACCTTATTAGTAAATGCATCTTTAGATAAGTGTTTGAAAGGTATAGCAGCCAAAGACAAAGCAATGGAGGATTCTAGGAATATAGCACCATGCCAAGAACCTCTGACGATCCAAGACCTTCCACACTGTGCTGTAATCCATCGTAGCTACCACCACAGTTTAAATCCTCTTGATAGTGAAGGTGATGGTCAGTTCTTCCTATGCCTATGCCTGAACAGGGTATAGTATCTTAGTTTCTTTTCAATTCATTCCAAAGCATTAGCTCATACTGAAAAGAGAAACAGGAAAGAGATATTTTTAAATCATCTCATAAACAAAGAATACCTCTGTTCATCTTAATCCTGTAATTTTGATTGGGAGCTCATAGGCATGATAACTGTAGCCAAGGGGTATGTCCTCAGAAGGAAGAGAAATGTGAATTAAGAATATGTTATTTGCTATGAATTTGAAGTGTATGAGATTTCACCTGTATCTCCTGAGGACCTTTTTTATAGGTGGTATTATCATGTGACAAGTGAAGAAAGAGGGTCCAAACAGTCTCAGCCACTTCATTAACCAGCAGTGATAAAAAGCCATCTTAGTTGGTCAAATTAACTGGTACAGTATCTTGCTTCCCTCCAGAAGTACATAGTCTAGGGTTGAGAAGAAAAGCAATGTGGACTTAATGCAACAGCTGTCACCTGTAGAAGAGACATGGTTGAAAAGTTCTGTGAGGCTGTTCAAAGGAGATGAAGAAAGCGAAGTTCAATGAGCTTGAGGCCATTTGGAAGGCAGTCTATAATGTCGGCCAGTCAGGCTCTGAAGCTGAAAACCAGGCAGGAGACAAACAATTTAGGACCTTTAAATCCACAGAGGCATGGTGGTTGGGAACCTCTGAGGAATCTTCAGCAGGGGAGCTGTGTGCTCAGAAATGCTCCTTGGAAATGGAACTGGGGATATAGTGTTAAAGATGGAAGACACCTTAAAATAGGTTATGCAATTATCACTTAGAATTAACTGATAACTATAAATGCCCGAGGTGCAGGAACAGTGAGAGCTTAATGAGAGGGGAAAATGGGAAGGACCAGAAATAGAAAAAACAACAAAAAACAGGAATTGAGGCAAGAGGTAAAGAATGAACCTAGAATAACTTCAAGAAGCCTTGTATTAGGGTTGGGAGAGATTGTTCATCCATTCAGCAAAGGTCTTTGGGTGTATGTTTTATGCCAGATATAGATTTTAAATGAGGAAACAGGACAGCCTTGTGTCTCTGCTCTCCTGGAACATAAAATCTATTGTATTTTCCTCTGTGTGAGTTGGGGCCGGGAGTACTTTTGTGGAATGTAAATAACTATAATGTGTAGTTGGTTAATGACAAGTGGTCCAAACAGATCTTTTTGTGGAGCTAAGATTATTAGCAAAGGCTAGAGGAGTTACTTAGATGAGTAATTGCAGAGGAAACAGATTGGATTATTACTCACTTAATGCTTTTGAGATTAAATCTTTTTTCTTCCTTTGATTGTTTTGCCATCCATATGGTGTTGGAGAGGTAGAGGTAGAGCTTCGTGGGAACCCTCAGCTAATTTTCACAAAAAGCTAGATAGAGAAAGAAAGCAGAAAAAAAACATCTGCAACAAAAGCATAGAGGGTCAAGAGAGTCTCCAGCATAGCCCAAGTTAGCTGCTCTCAGAGTGGATACACTCAGGGATGAATGCTTCTGCAAAGACCAAGTTAGCTGCTCTCAAAATGGATACACTTAAGTCTGAAGTCTGAATGCTTCCTCACAGACCAAGTTAGCTACTCTCAGAGTGGGTACACTCAGGCATGAATGCTTCCTCAAATGCTGCCCACCTGATACACCGGCACACAGATGTACTAAATGCTAGGAAGCTGATCACACAGCTAACTGCTATTTTTCTTTCAGTGCTGAAGGGGAACAGTTTTGTCAACTTGAAAATAATTTTGTATTCTCAAGCATAAATTGCAGGGCTCAAATGTAGAATTACTAGTCAGTTGCAAATTTCGATGTACTTTTTCCTCACTTAGCGGAGTGAAATTGTTATATCTGTCCATTTTGTGATGTGGTCTGCTATTAGATCTGCGTTGGTGGGACTTGTCTGAGGTTACTGGTAGCTTGCCCAAGTATAGGCCAGCTTGCAGCCAGAATAAAGGTTGGATTCTGGGTAGGACCATATTCTGTGTTGTGAGTTCTTGGTATTAAGCATAAAGCTATGATTATAAAATTAGTAAATGTCATTCTCAAAGCAGAAAATGATATTCAAACTTGGAGGAGATAGAAAATTAAGAGAATAAGGATACATACTTTCTCTTGTAGCTCATTTCTATACATTGAAAGAGACAGTTGGGGCGAGGAGATGTAAGCTATACCAGTGCTCGATAGGATATTGTTACCTTACAGGTCAACTGAAGTATAAAAGAGATGTATGTACAAAGGGAAAGGAGATGGTAATAACGTAGTCCCTCTGGTACATGAGAACAAATGACATGTAAAATACACAGAAAGGAAGGCATACAGCAGGAGAGCTGCCCTTAAATGTACTGTCATGATTTAAGAACAGCACCCAAGATGTCTAAGGTGACTCTATCATCTTCAGACTTTAATGGTTGTACACATCTAACATATTTAACATATAATTGATTACAAACTAGAAAAATGTTACTAATTCAGCCTGAATCAATAAAGCTTCATAGTAGTGGGCTCCCTTAATCATTAGCAGAAGATAAATCTAATTATTTAAAAAAAAATAATTTCAGAGGAAATGTGTTGACAACTGAAAAAACACATAATGCTTCAGGCAGAGACCAGATGGAACACTAAAACAAATAATATCAGTGACTTTTAAAAATAATCACTGATGACAAAAATCTTATTGAGATAAACATAATTTAAAGTAACTAAAATACTAGAACGACTGTTTTCTTGCTCCCTCTTCTACATGAAATTTCTTGACTTTTTTGTTATCTTATAGCACAAATATTTAAAATTGTGGGTTTGAGTTGTCTTTGAGTGGTTTTATTTATTTAATTTACCTGTGGTTGTTAGTAACATTTAAAAGCCCGTTTAGGTATAAGTTGTAATGTTCATTTTAAAGATTTGCAAACTGAGTTGCTTTGTTTCTTAAGCTACCCCTTATGAATTTCTTTTTTACTCTTCTTTATGTAGAATAAAATACCTTTATAATTAGAAATGCTAGTGAAGCTTGACGTGTAATGACTGTTTTGATGACGACAGTGTCCCTCTGAATATAAGCCTTAGGCTTCGTACAAACTTCAGTCTGGTTCTGCTGAGGAGAGGATTCCTACTGACTTTTCATCCATTGCCCTTCTATTCATGGCACATTGGGGGGATATAATTCCTAAATTTTCTTTTGATTTGTAATCACCAGGAAACGAACATTTAGACATGTTTGTATCAGATTACCTAGATTAGGTTAATATAAGAACAACCCAAAATACGGCTAGTACCTTTCCATGAGCTGAGATCCTCAACTGAGTAGAAAGATGACAGTGAGTTGTGCCTCAGAATTCATCTCCCTCTGCGGCCTGGCTGCTAATACAATGTGACCAGGTACCTCAAGTTCCTGCCGCTGTGATCTTCCTACCATGATGAACTGAATCTTGGAACTGTGAGCCTAAATAACTCCTTTCTTCTGATATTGATTTGATCTGAGTATTTTGTCATAACAAGATACATAACTATCATAGGTACTATTTGGAGGGTGTAAGAATAGCATCCCTCAAGTAGCAATCTACATGGGAAAGTTTCATGATTAATTTTGGGGTGAATTCATAAGCATATAGAACTTGTTGATCTACTATCATATCTGTGAAGTTGCGTCCTCTGGGAATGGTGTCTGGAATTGTTGGGTTTATAAGTCCTACTACTCGTCAGACCTAACACTAAAAGAAGCATAGTTTGAACACTCCATGATGTCCTGTTAAGTCATCACCGCCACACTTGCCATTTCTGAACTATTAAAAAAGCATATTGTTTTGAAAAACAGAGCTTTTTGTGGCCATATGTGAACTGACATTGTATGAGTATTCTGTTACCCACATCTAAAGATTCAGACTCTGGTGGTTGTGATATAAGAGGTGGGAAAATCCAATTGATGTCACTATGTCACCAAACATATTATCACAGTTAATCTCATAAGACTGTCAAAGGAAATTAAAGTTGCCTTTGGCTCCACATTGTAAGAACTGACTGAAATTTCACCTGCCTCTGTAGCTCACTCCATGCAGCAGCGGGAAACCTTCAATTAACTGGACTGATTCTATTTGTAGTACAAAGGATCCATGGCTTAGGATTGCCTATATGACTTAAAAGACAAAAATCCTCAACTGGGTCTTAACAATATCCTGAAGTTCAGCCCAAGAGAACAGGATACTCAGGGTCAGCCCGGAGCAGGGAGGGTAGTAACTAACTCAAAGGCAATGGGGTCTTAGGTTGAACTTTAAAAAACCCCACATGTTCTGTCTAGTCAATATGAAACGCTCTGAAGGTTCCTTTGAAAGAGAGGCAGGCCAGACTGTAGAGCAAGGTTCCACATTCTAGAGATTGTAACAATAAAAAGTGCAACATAAAATGATTTAATAATAAAAAGGAGAGAGTTTTAGAAGAATAGGAAATTTGAAAAGGTTTTGGGGGTTAAATACACATTACGACAAGTGTAATAATGAAATATCATTTTCTTATCATCCTTGATCTGGTCCCGTGTCTTGGACTAAAAATATTTTTTTTCAATGAATGTTAAAGAATAGATTAGGGAATGTTAGTAGGTTCAGCGTTACTCTTTTAACCATACAACTATATCTTATACTAATGGGGGAAAAAAAGATAAAAAAAAAAGCTATCATGCTTTGTAAAATTTTAGTTAAAACTGAATATTCAAGAAGTTTCCTTTTTTCTTTCAATATGAAACAAATTACTATTGCAGAAAGATTAAACATTGAGAAAATGGGAGAGGAATATCTTTGTTGTTTCACAAAATCATATTCAAAGGTATTTGAAATAAATATTTTGGTTTTATGTTCAAGTTTTTAAATGTGTGCTAATTCTGAAAATAATTCTCAATTTTCCATGTTAACATTCAAAATGTAGCAGTTGTTCTAAAATTAGGGTAATAAGTCACATTTTCTTATAAGTTAGCAATTAGTTTTGTAAGTTTTGGAGAAAATGCATAAAAAATTTAAATAACCAACCTCTGAATTTTCTGTTCTAAGTTCTAATGAGATATTTGAATGGTGGAATTTTTAAATATACTTTGAGTCCTAAAACCACCTGAAGGATAAATTGATAAATACTTTGTACTTAGAATCACTCTTACTATAACTTTGTATGCAGAATATCTTTTCACGAAGTCTTTCCTCAGATTTTTTGAATGAAAATTTATTTATTTTCCAGGAAGAACTTACTTAACGTTCAAGCCTAAGCTTTCTGACCCTGTGCTTAGCTTCCACAAGTCTTTAATAGAATAACTACTTCATGCACTCATAATAATATATCTCTTAAATAAAAATTTTATTCTAAGAAAGTATAACTGAAAATAATACGTTTCTGACAGTTCATACATATTTATGTGGGATTTTATGGTAGTGATAGACATGTAAGCAGAGAAACAATGAGAAGAGGCCTTAGTGTGGAAACATGACAGCTCGTCATAGCTTAGTGTATGTAGCTATTCGATGATGGTGATGATGATGATGATGATGATGATGATGATGATGATGATGATGATGATGGTGGTGGTGGTGATACTGCTGCTGCTGCTGCTGCTGCTGCTGCTGCTGCTGCTGCTGCTGCTGCTGCTGCTGCTGCTCTGTCCTCTCTGGTCTCTCTTTTGGAGTCAATATTTTCTTGTTCAGGGTAGTGTGTGTGCTTGAAACCATGTCTCCTTACAGGGAAACTGCATGAGTAACACCTCTGAGACCACGCAGCCCTCCCCACATCAGCATCAGCTCGGTGTCTGTGCTGCATTCCTTCACATCTTGCTTGATGACGTTGTCCTCCTGTCACTTCAGTCTAGATTCCCAAACTTTTGTCTGAATGTAAATTCCATTTTACTGAATGTCTCAATATAAGAGGTCCTCAGCTGCGTTCTCTCTGCTTCAGAAGACAATCAAAGACAGGAGATGGAAAATAACCAGAGACATCGTTTGAAGGATAGCAAAGTGCCTTTCAGGTGACACGGCAGGGAGAGCTCCCTCTTGGGTCCATTGTCTTCATCTCTTTCTTATCTTTCCTGAAGTACTTCCAGACATGGTAGATGAAGGCAAATGAGAAGATAATGGAAATGGCAAGAAACCAGGAAGCACACACTATGGTCTCTTCCGTGTTTCCCTCAGGCACTTAGTTTGGTAGATGAGGTGATTTGAGATGACTGTTTACAAAGTAGATGCTACATCAAGTTGAGGACAGAACATCTGTCTTTCGGAGTTGGTTGTCAAAGGAATTTGAGACCCTTCTTACTATGCTGTTAGTAAAACCAGGAAGAAATCTGGTATCCTGTGTGCATTTTATGTGTGCTTATTTATAGTATAACTTACTTAAGGTAGTTAGTTTTTACATGGTTAGTTTTTCTCAGTTATTGCATCAGTTGTTTTTAGAGCGAAGACACAGTCTTGTTGAAGACATTTTTTGAACTAGTGAGATTAACTAACGATTTGCAATTTTTTTCTTGCTTTCTGTTCCTGCAGGGACTTCATGATTTGTCATGGCGTCTATTATTATGAATCATAAAAGTCAAGAATTTGCTCTATTTGTCACAAATCTTATTTATTAAACATTGACTTAATTTTTGCTCCATTTTTAAATGATCTATTTCGTTCTCTGAGAATAGTATCATTGTGAGGTAATATCTATTCTACCTGAAGACATCATTGTTAATACTGTGGAGAGGTTGCTCCTAAGGTTGGGGAGGTTTGCTTCTGGGAAGCTTGTCAATGTTGTGACTGCTCCGTCACATACTGAAAGCTCAGTGGTGCCTGCTTTGAAGCCATGATGTGTACTGACATTCCATCTTGTGAGTTGACAAAGGTTTGAGCTAATGCAAACTATTGTAGGAAAAAAAAAAGAGGAAACTCTTTTTGAAAAGTCCTTGAGAGGATTAGAAATTTCCTTTTTTACATTCATTAACCTTTTACTTTATTTGAAGTTCAGAAATGGGATATTGCTTATGCATGGTGAACTCAACATTGGGCTTCCCCAGATTTTTGAGGGCTTTCCCCTAATGTCAAGCTGCATGAAATATGTGTCTGTGTGTGTGTGCGCACACACACACACATGCACACACACACACACACACATGCACACACACGCGCGTGCGCACACACACACATACACACGCACGCACGCACATACTCATCAGTATAAAAATGTCTAAAACAAAAGGAAAGTGTCTTCAGCCCCATCCCAGTTTACTCTCGTCTTCCTCCCTTTCCTAGCTATTGGAAACAATTTCTTATACTTAGAATTACAATCTTTATAGTTTTACCCAACATTAGATTTATAAAATCAAACTATTGTTTATTGACCTCATGATATCATACATAGTTTTTACAATTATTATTATTTTACAAAGTTAGTTCCCAGTGTCCGGTCAAGCGGGCACAGCTGTGCTTGTCCCTAGCTTTCAGATGGCGGAGGGTGCAGCTGTCTTTACTGGCTTGGAAGGTGAGTAAACACCAGCAAGCCATAAACAATATGTACATCTGCTTTCTCACAGATGTGATTAGACTCAAATTACTATTTTAGTTAGGAAAAGAACTTAAACTTAACATAAACTATAGGAATTTGCTAAATGATTCATCTCAACTTACTTTGTCATACTCTTAAGAACCAAATACGAAGTGAATGCTCCAAAGGCATTATATTTAAAAATAACTTCTTAAAACTTATCCATTTTCCCTATTGATAATAAAGTCAAATTTAATGCATAACCTTTCATTGCTTTTGACAGCCTTTAATAGGTACAGTGATAGATTTCTTACATGTAAGAAAATGGAATGAAAGAAAATAAAGGACCTCTTATGCTTCCATGTTCTTATGTAAGCACAGCTTAATACCTTGTACTTCCCTCACTCCGCACTTCTGTTGTTGGACACACACACACACACACACACACACACACACACACACACACACACAACATATATATGAACTCAGCTACCCAATCTCTTATTAGTAACAAATGCCATAACAAAGGGTGTATAAAAAACATGTTTGAAACCATGTATGCATTTCTTATGTATGTATATAATGAGCTTCCTTTTGACTTCTCATTTTGTACTGATAATTAAGGATCAAAGTGTAAGGCAGGATGTGTGTTTATATTACATACACACACACACACACACACACACACACACATATATATACACATACATACACACACATATATACATATACGTATGCTTATGTGTATATGTATATATATATAGTATATGTTAAGGTCAATTTCAGTGCAAACAGATAAAGGATATATTTTTAAAAAATTGATGTATGATAAAATATGAACTCTTTGTATTGTTAGAATCTTGATGATTTAAAAAACAAACATATAATAGATCTTTTAAGTGTATAGTCTCATTTCAAAGAACTGAAGTAGTTTAATATTGAGCTTTTAAGTTCTCCCTAAATTGATATCAATTTGATGACTGTTCCTATAATTATGACCTCAAGTCTTTTCAGACATCAAGTGTAGAGCCTTTCTTAGAGTCCCAGAGCTGACCACTAAGGAAACCCATTATTATTGTGGAGTTGATGTATTTGCAGCTATTACTTTAATAATTGTGTGATGACATTAAGATGTGTGATGGACATTTTTGAGTTGCTTTCCAAGTGATGGATTCATATCCACACACATTCATCCTTTCAGTGATAGTCCATCCATCCTGAACTCAGCTACCCAATCTCTTTCTGTTAGTAACAAATGCCATAACATAGGATGTATTAGAAACATTCTAGAAACCACATTGCCTAGAGTTTACAAGTGCTCCTCTGGGTAAGCCTGTCAGCTCATTAAGCAAGCAAGCATTTGTTTCTATGTCATAACCATACTCAAAACCAACTACCACTTTTGGACTTGATATTCCAAATACACACTACTTGTCAAACAGAGCAGAGGAAAATAAGAGGGAGGCCAGCAGTAGTCACTGAATCATCAATTAGAAATGATAAACACAGAAGCCCAAAGTCCAAACAGACACTTCTAGCAAAAGATTCAGGTGCCTTGCCCAGACCTCCGTGGCCATGCCATTCAAAGCCTTCCAAGAGTGGGGTTTTGTGGGTATTGATTGCCTTACCTTAGGCCTTCCACGGTATTGAAATTCTTATGTATTTGTACTATAAGATTTTTTTTTAAAAGAGAGAACGAATGCTACCTGGAAGAAGAAGCCTGCTACCGTAACTGTCGGGAGCTGATCCTATCTGTCCTCTTGACATCAGTGAAGTGTAAGAGCTCTTCAGGTGATGAGCAGAGAGCTCCAGAGCAGTGGCACCCCAGTTCTGCACTTTCTTTCTTGCTTTCCTTCCCATGCTTTCTCATTTTTCTTCTTTAGTATTCATGATTCTCAGAATCAGCTCCTAAATAAATATTTACACTCCTTTAACTTGGTATAGGAGAATCTAAACGAAGAAAGAACTATTTTGCTTTGGGAAGCATTTAAGTATGTGTAGGTACAAAGAATAAAATATTCAATTCCCAGTATGGCCGACAGTCAGTGAGGAGACATTGTTATATGCCATATATTCTGTTTTTGGATTCAAGAACTATGTGTATATTCAAGAAAGTTTTGTGCTTAAAATAGCTAATATATAACACTCCCAGCATTTGACCTTTACTTACGTGGAAATTTAAACCATATTGAGTGATTCATCTGATTAAAAATCTGGGCTTCCAAGATGCTATTGTGCTAATGGAAACATATGTGTAAGAGTTAAAATATTTTGAGGCAATAATAGGTCATTAGCTTAATAGTATTCAGCTAAAGCCCTCCCCAAGTCTCTGTAAATTTTTGATGGTATGGTTATGGAGGTATTAATAAAATTAATTTTAGTTACTACACCCATAGACTATAGAATCCTCCAGTGACCCAAAATGTTACTTATCTAAAGGATTGCACACATTCTCTGTGTGTGTTAATGTGCTAACCACGCCGCCACCTTCTCCTGAAAAGTATAACCTCATGTTAATGGCTTTCCCCATAATTCTAACTGTCCTGACACCATAGGAAATATGGAACATACTTGCTTCCCTCCATTATAGCAATTTAACTAAGGGGATGACCACAGGGAAAACATCTTCACTGTAAACATGTATCTCCATGCGCTGTCTTCGTATGCCTTGCTTTGTAACTGAAAATGGCAATGGTAACTACGAATTAAAGTATGAGACACAAGTAAGAGAAGTGGAAATCTAAGTAACAAATTGTTGTAGTGTTGCTAAAGGAATGGAAATAAATGAGGAAGCCTGGTCCCTGGAGAAATCCCCTAACAACTGAGGTCCTAATACCTGGCTAGGCAAGGGGAGGGGAGGACGTATTCCTTTGATGGAGCTAGGATCAGATGGGACTCTTTTACTCCATGGCTGCCACAACCTGGAACCTCAGTTTATTATGTGAAACATAGCAGGAGTTCTCTGTAGGTGAACAGTCTCAGTCTATAAATAACCAAGAAGAGGAAGCTGGAGTCTTTGCACACACTCATCAATTATCTGTAAGCACTTATAATCAGACTCCCAAGGAAAACCCTTCCATCCCTCTTAAGTGTAGTCCGTATGGGTTAATGGATTTGCCTGTTACCAGGAGCAACAGAACTCAGAGTCCTTAGTAGGTCATGCTCTGTCAAAGCACACATTCATGCAGGACCTCACTCACAAGAGGCTTCCTCTGCTCTCTGCAGAGCAGTTAGAAGTGGGAGGAGACAATGTCTCAGTGGCTGAGGCTGGTGTGAGGGACCAGGCTTGAGGAAGTTAGAAGACTGAGGAGATGATAGGTCAGTAGGTTTGTCCCGAATATTTATTTCAGTGGTTGGACTCATCATGCCCAAGTCTACAATAAAATTGCACTCACTAAAAGGTCACTAAAAGTTAAGTGAATTTATTTTTATAGATAATACAATCAAGGATGTTAAAAATTCATATCAACATAGTACCCGAATAAAGGTGAAAATGAAAAAAAAATCAAAATGTTATAGAGAAAGCAAATTAAAGCCAAAGTAGCCATAATGGTGGAAAGCCCTGGAAAATCATCCAGATATAGGACCTTGTAAAGGTAGTACAAACCAAGCTGATTTAAGTTGTATAGCCAGAAGCTATGACAATGCCAATGGAACTAATGACTGAGAAATTATTCTGTGCCCATAGACATCCTAACTCTTAAAAATACCCGGTGCTTTAACATGAGCCTCTCAGCTCTAGTCACAGAGCAGAGAGGAGGACTACCCTCTTTTCTAAGTCTGGGCCAATGGGCCACATATCATCCATCCACAGTCCTCACAGAGAGTTCTTCTTTTCCTCTGGTGTCCCCTGATTTCTTCTGTGCCAACTGAATCATGTTCTTAATCTCAGCAAGTCTCTCATGTGTGAATAGACTGAAAGTACAGTTTCCTCTCATATTCTAACACTTGTCTGCCATTTTCCCCTCTACCCACTTGTGTTAGTGTTTGGCCTCCAAGTGTGTCTCCTGCTGAGTCACTTTCATCTTCTCCTGGGAACCTCACTTTTCATTCTGTCCTCTCCCTGATCCTGGTGATATGATATGATATACATATATATATATATATATATA